>CM038470.1:24103600-24715933 GCA_021464415.1 Lonicera japonica | reverse complement strand
AATTTTGATTAGTTAGGGTCATTTGTTTTATATTATTATATAATTAATTACTTAATGATATTATTAATTAATTAAAAATAGGAGATTAATTCTCAAAAATAAGTAAGAATGATAAAAGTGTTAGTAATAACATAAGAGCGTTTTTAAAATAAAAATGTAAAAGTTGAAATATTAATAAAAATAAAAATATTAATAAGTATTTTGTGAAGTGCCGATATCATCAAAACATATATATCAAATGAAGAAACAGATAATCGAGTGAAGCCAAATAAAGTACTAGTAAATATTTAGAGGGTCATAAAATTTTCATACCTATTTTACCCTTATTTCGGCTCACATGTGTTGGGGACCACACCATCCGGACCCACAATATTCAAAATTCGGATCCTTATAAAACCTCGGCATCCTCCACCGGCCTACAGATTCCCCTTTTCTACGCGTGTGTATATATATATATATTCGCTGCTCCATTTCATGCTAAAACACTGTACATTCAGATTTCAGCTCTGAATCTTCACGAGGGTGATTTTTGAGAGAGAGATGGATACAGAAATGGAAGAAGATAGGATTGAATTTGCTACCTTCACTGTGTTTGAAATCGACCTCGATTACGAGTTCGATGCAGCTCGTTACTTCGATTTCAGCAGAGCCGAGTCAGTTGCCGAGGCTCGTCAAGCCGAGCTGTGGTTTGCTTCTGCTGCTACCTGTCCACCTTCGCGTAAGTGTATTTCGATCATTTTCGGCCTTGATTTTGGATTTTTTTCTCTTCTTTTTTGGGTTGAATTGTTTGTTGAGAAAATTAAAATTCCAGACTTTGAGTTCGGACATTTTTCGGACGCGGTTGTTTTTTCTTTAAGTAACCGATTTCTGGAGACAGAGAAACCTTACAAATAGTATTTAATTGATTGGATTTCTCGTCAGAGACAAATACTAATGTTACATATAATGAGAGACCGCTAGAGACAGATACTGTGTGAGAGACGGATAACGTGATTGTCCAAGGACCCCATCCTTAAAAGAAAAGAGTCGGGGGACCGTATTCTTTATTACTTACGTTTCAGGAACCGGAACCTAAAAGTACGTTGTTTGTTTTACAATTGATTTGATTGAGAAAATGTTTGAGCTATGTTTTTGGTTTAAAAGCCTTTTTGTGTTTTACAAATTACAATTGATTTGTCGAGCTATATTTTTGGTCGTTTTGAAGGGGTTTTTGTGTCTTATTGTTACTTGATTAGTGGCTTTTTCTATATGATGGCTAAATGTGGCTGCTTTATGTATTTCAACGGATTTGAGAAAAATGTTGAGCTCCTCGTTTGGTGATTTTGAAGCTCTTGTGAGTTCCTTTGTTACTTGCTTAGTTGCTTTTTATGCTCCTAATATGTAGTTATTTTATGGTAGAAGCGCTTCATTTGGATGAAAATTAATGCATCATTGCGAATTATGAATGGTTTTTGCCACATTCTCAATCTGTTTGTTTAAATAGACAATATTTCCGGCAAATTTTGTCCATCAAGTAGAAATTGTTTGGGTAAAAGAGGGTATAATTATCTCCACACTGCGTGGAAGTGTGTGACTGGAGCTGTTTTTGATTACATGTACATACTTTGGGAGGGTTTGGTAGGCAACGTGTGCGTAAGACAGTGTGTTTGATTTGCATTGTAAATGAAAAGCCTAATTTACTTTTGCATGGTTCCTATATTTGGATGCAAACCTGTTACCAAAAGTAACCAGAAAGTTTTGATCCTTTATGATACGAACCAACTAGGCACAAGACATTTCATTTGCACAAAAAACTGTTTACATTGAAACAATTTCCAATTCAGTGAGTTTTCAATGAACCAGTCATAGCCCAAGTGTAACCAGAACCAAGACAATAAGGTTTTTGAAACATACACTTTTGCCAGTTTAGAAGTATGTACAGAATCTCTTGGATCAATAACTTGGAACCATATAGAATGCAACTTAAAAACAGGCGTGCAAATGGCCAAATATGAGCAATAAGAAGTTGACAAATCAATGTGATGAACTTTTACGTTAACCCATCACCCATGAGTAGGGGTGGCAATTTTTGAAACGACACAACAAAACAACACGGAACGAAATGAAATTGGGATGAAATAGAAATTGGGTATCGTGTTTGTGTCGTGTTTGGATTTTCATTTTTTAACACAACCTCCGGTCATGTAAAAAAATTGACACGAAATTAACAAGATTTAGACACGATATTGGCACGATTTCACCACAATCTAGATACATCTTTGATTAATTAGTTTCTTCTTCATTTCTTGGCTATTCTTTCTCTTGTTTTCACTAGAATTCATGTTTTTCGTGTTTGGGTCGTGTTTAAATTGGGTGCTATACGTATATATTGTGTGAAGACTAATTGAATTGATCCATTCATCGTGTCATTGATGTTGAATCGGGTTTAAATTGGGTTGTGTTCGTGCTAACCAAAAAAAACACGACTTCGTGCCGTGTCGTTTTCGTGTTAATCTCTATATTTTCGGGTCGGGTCGTGTCGTGTTAAGTCAAAACACAACACAACACGAAAACACGATTTGCCACCCCTACCCATGAGATGGTAGTAGTAGCTCTAAGAGCAACCTCAATGCAATATGTTAATTTATAGGCTAAATTGTCAACTGTTTAGCCTATAATTTGGAAATAAGTTGTATTTTGTATAATAGGTTAAAGCTTGGAACAAGAAACACCTTCTCTTCCTAGTCTGAAATACACTACATGAATAATAGTTTAAAACATGGGATTGAAAAACTTCCTCATCCAAGTTTGGGACGGGAATGCGTTTTCCATCTTAAGCTAGTAGGGTCCACTTAATATATGTTTTTAATTGTATGTTAACTTCAAAATACCAATAATTTCTGTTACACCTATAAGCATACCCACTGGGAATTCAAATAGGTTGAAGTTAGCCTATAAGCATTTCCATTGTGGATGCTTTATAGGAGATAATCAAGAGAGAAAATCTTAGATCTCCATGGAAGATTTGAGTTAATATGGATAAAGATTTTTAAATAGACATAAATACATAATAGGTTTGGCTTTTTGCTTGAATGTAGAAGATATTGCCTAAATAGAGCATAATGATGACAAATGATTAATATGGCCTTATTATCATGGTCCTTTGATAATAGTCCTTTTGGCCACAACCTATTTTTCGTCAAATAAAGGCCAGTAATTTTGAACTTCTCTCCTGAAGAGGTTTTATTTGTGCTATATTTGTCTTCCTCTGTTTATTGCCAGAAAAGGAATTTCTTGTTTTGAGTCACCTTTAATTTTATTCCTCCAATAAAAAATGTCTTTAATTTGTGAGCATCCAGACATGTACTTCTATTTCTGTTTATTTGTAATCTTTTTCTATTTTCAACTTTGAATTCCAGCTTTTGTAACGAAGTTACATTTGAGAGAGGACATGTTACTGGAAAATGTAAATATCTCTCCAAAATCTAAAGGGGTGGAAAACATGAGTACTCAGGATACTGATTCTGATATAGGGCTGGGCCCAGAATTTTCTACAATAGAAGTGAGCAAAGGTATGATTTAGTATCCGCAACTGATTTTGTTAATAATGTTCTCACCTCTCTGCGGAGTTTATATAATTAGACACTAGCCTTATATCATCAACACACATTGGCTTAAGTTTTCAGTTACTTTAGCAAGGTAAAAGATCTAATACTAATTGACTTGACTGAATAATCTACCGTGTTGTCTCACAGGCTGTGAGGAGATGGAGGGAGGTATTTCAACTGACTTAAAGAGTTTCTGTATTCAAAAGATTCAGAATCAACCCCATCATTTAACCACAGGTGATATTCTTTATTAATGGCATTTGGTACGTGTAGTGGTGATTGTTCTGGTATGGTGCTGTTGGGGTTCCTCAAAGTTTGACTATTACCTACTAATGCCTCTTTGAGAATTCTTTGGTTTTTTTGACTTTGCCCCTTGTTCTTAATTCGAAATTAGGCTTACACTCATCAACCCCCTCCCCCCCCCCCCCCCCCCACACACACACACACACACACACAAACTGTATTCTTAATCATTAGACTTTGCCCCCTTCTTGCTAGGGAATTTACATACAAATGGTGCTCTGATTCTTTTTACTCCATCAACTTGATCCCCTGTTTTTATTGAGATTTCCTTGTATGCAGGGGACAAAGTTTAATAAAAATGAAAATAGGGGGTAAGTCTAATTTCTCATATAAGATGGGGGATAAAATAAAAAGGCTCTTGAATTCTCTCCTCTCCAGCATTTGGGCTTCTGTTCTTCTTTGGAAGTTATAGTCTCCCATTTTTCTGAAATTTTCAGTCTCGTGTATATCATTTGCTTACCTAGTTTACTATCTTCCATATATTGGTCTAGAGAAGGTAAAAGGGATGAAAGGTAGGATTTCACTGGCTTAAAGGATTTCAATCTAGAAAAATGTTGGAATTAACCCACTTACAAAAGAACTTTTGGTTGTTTTTCTTATGCTTTTCAGCATGAATACTTGTATTTCTGCTAGGAGGGTGTTGTTGGGCAGGCATTAGGGATTCTGTTCTTTTACACAAGTTTCAGTGTACTAAACGTCTAAACCAAATTACTGTATTCAACTGTTTCGTTGTCCTTGATAATGTGTGAGTGGCAGTTTACAGAATTTCAACTCTCTCTATTGCTCTTAGACGTTAGTTTTATGTAAAATGTGCACACTTAATGGATTTATTTTGCTTATTACATGTTTATGACTTTATGCATACTATCATCTGTTTTCAAATTGTTCTGATTCCTCGAGTTTGAATTTGGAAAACTAGGATTTTGACGCATATCTCAAACTGACAATGATGCTGATAGTCAATATTATACATCCTTGCGCGTTTGCCATTTTTGTTTCATTGCAGGGTTGACATTTTATAATCAAATGAGGAATGACAATACAAAAGCTAAAACAAAGTTTGGTGTTAAAACATCTTTTCCAAGAACCTCAACTCTGATGAAACCTACAGCGAGTCAGTTGGCTAAGCAAAACCAAACTCGGGTAGTGACTGGTTCCAGGTGATTACCACAATGTTTCAATTTTTCTTAGTGGCCTATGTGCTATTATGTGGTTATAGAATATTGGGCCTGTTCGGTAACGTTTTCGGAGAATGTTTTCAGAATAATTGTGAGAAAATGATTTTCCAAGAACTAGCGATTTGAGAACCTGAAAACAAGACTGTTTTTGGCATTTTGCATTTTACGCTTTAAACTTGAATTCATGAAAACGTTTTTCGTGTATCATATCCGAACATTTTTATCCGTTTTTGAACTCAAGGTCTCTACGCTATTAGTTAATAATATTTGGCTGATTTGAAAAACTGTTGGTTCCTTTGAAGATCTTATCATCCATTATTCTCAACTGTATATATGGTCTACTGGTGTCTGGTAGCTCCTCTGACATGTAACTTTACTTTTTCATTTCATTTCTATTCTTTTATCTATTTAATTCTTTCCAACATTTCCGATTAATCCCCTAACACCGGTTTTGAATACCACGGTACATGGGGAATTTTTGCGGTTAAAAATACATATTGTTACAGACAAAAACTTCTAAAAAGCTCTATACTTTATGGTTTCTGCTGTAATGGTTAATATGGACATCCTCACAATCTAATGATTTGTTTGATTATTAGTGTTAGGCTTGAAAAGGTGGAGAACAACGAAAAAGGCTCAAACAATTCTTCTGGCATTGAAAGTCAAGCTTCTAAGAGACAAAAACTTGATGGTGGTCACTTGTGTAAGGTCAATTTTGACTTTCCTTTTTTTTTTGTGCTCTGTTTTGTGATCATGTTATGGACTTCCATGGCCAATTTTGTTGAGGTAATGGATTGTGTCATTATTCTTCAAAAGAAACAGACATTAATTGAAGTGTCTGTATGACACTGCATTTGTATTTTAAGTGTTTTCAACTTCTTGTTTGTTCCAAGGAACTAACCTAGACAACCTGATTGGTCAAGAACTTAGCCACTCTTTTTAACACTTAAGTTGGTTCAATTGTTGAGAATTCCTTTTAAACGCCATTTGTGTCCAATTAATATTGTGTTTGTGACTTCTTAAAAGTTAGAATAACCGAGTTGTGAAGTACAAGGGCCAATTATTTGATCTTGTGACTATGTTCCGAGAACAATACTTCTTTCTTCTTTCACTTTTTGGTGTCAACTGTGTTATTTTGATGGTGTTAGGAACCATTTCTCCCAAAAGCTTAAGCTTTTAGGAGAAGGAACCGCAATGAATATCATGCTTAACACCCTCCCTCATGTGCAACCCCATACTTGCACGGGAGAGCATGATATTCATTGCGGTTCCTTCTCCTAAAAGCTAGAGAGCAGATAGATTAATGATGGACGTGCAACCCCATACTTGCACATGTTAAGCATGATTCATTTAGGAGAAGAACCGCAATGAATATCATGCTTAACAGATGGCTTTTTGGACTTTGCGCACCCCGTCCCCTCATTTTATAGAATTAGGCTTCCTCCTTTTTACGTAATACTTTGAGGACCCCTGTGTGTAGGGAGCAAAGTCTAATAATACTTAAAATAGGGGTAAGAATAATTTCACACTAAAAATAGGGGCAAAGTCAAACAAAGATATGCATATGCTTGCCTACTTTTGGTGATGCTAGAAGCCATTACTCATCAGTGAATGCTTTATTTTAGAAACTCCTTTTTGGTGATAGCTTTGTTTTATAAATCGTGTGAGTCGTGTGACAATTTTGTTGTCCTAGATTTTACTTCAAAACATCTAAACCTAATTATTCTGTATAACAGGTTGCTGATACAAATCAACAAATTAATTTGGTTCACAAGGCACCTAAAAAGGTATATTATCTACTGCTGGAAGCATTAGATTGCCTTTAATTGTTTACTCATTTTTGTAACTGATGTTTCTTCTTGTAAATATGATATTTAACACAAACTTCGACATTTCACAAAACCTATATTGACTCGTGATTAGGTGAACCTGAAATGTTGTCTAATCTTGTTAAAATTAATTAATGATTCATCCGAAGGTGTTCATGTGGTCAGGGGCAGAGCGATGTATATCTATGGGGGGCATTTCATTTTGAAATCTGGTATTTTAGATTTTTAGTATCAAATTATCTTTTCAAGATTAAAAGTATACATATATTAGTTATTCTGCCCCCCTTTAATTTTGAAAAAAAATAATAGTATAGTGCAACTTTGCAACCCCCCCCCCCCCAAAAAAAAAAGCTGTAAAATTTCCCTAGACATGTAAACTATGAGATTTTTAGGCATATATATATAGTTCTGTAAATCCCTAAACGAAGCTGCTAGAAAAGCCTACAATGGCTATGAGCTTCGTTTTGCTACTCGTTCGCACCCAATTCTTTACTGGCTCTGGTTGATACATTAAAGCTAAAAGAAGATGGAAAGATGTTGATTGTGGATGGGTTGAAATAGAATTCCCATTAAAGCGACTGTTTTTACTAACAATTCACAATTTCACATAGCAAAATCTTGATTTTGTACATACTAACAATACAACCTGATATTGCTAAAATTCAACAGAGTTTTCCACCTTTTCAAGTGCCTCCCTGTTCTGTATGATATTGAAAAGCTAGAGACACTGTCTTTAATCTTTCATGTCCTAGACTAAGCTTTGAAACTTTTGAATAATATACAGTTATTTATTTTGGTTAATTATTTAAAATCTTTGATTTGGGATTCCATTGTTCAGGCCTTTCCTTTTCTCAGTTTGAGTAAGCCAAACCAAATTATCTCTCTTCTGAAACAATGTACTATTTGAATTTGAAGTGTAATGGTCTGTTGATAAAAAGTAGGTAAAGATTGGAAAAATAATTCATATTTATAAGGAAAAAAAAAAATATGAGTGATTTCGAGAGAGATCTTCCATCTTTTCCTTATCTTTCACGGAAAATTTTCTTTTCCACTACATGACAATTTTTTCCTTGGAAAACAAGGAAAGTAATAGATCATTTCACCAAATCACTCACATCCTTTTCCATCTTCTCATATAAGCCAATAAATTTTCCAACTTCTCAACAAACGGACCCTAGATGCTTTAAAATTTATTTCTGGACGTTTTGCAGGATGGAACCATTGATGGGAATTCAGCACATTCTAAATTGCGTCTTACTATTCCTAGAGAGCCTGACCTTGAAACAGCTCAGAGGGCACAAAGGATTAGGTTCATTTTTTTATTTTTTTTTACACTTTTTGTTGTTTTAGTCGTCATCTCGCTGTCAAAAAAATGGTTTTCGAATTTACAATGTTCCAATTTCAGGCCAAAAACTAGTAGAGAACGTGGACACAGGACGCTGACTACTGCTACTACTACTTTCAGAGCGCGTCCATTGAACAAAAAAGTTAGTAATTTTATTTATAAAAGGGCTTTTTTTTGAAAAGTACCTCAAGTTATTTTTCTAGCATAGTTGTCATATTCTGTAACTTGTAGATTCTTGAAGCTCCATCACTGTTACTTCCAAAAAGAAGCACTCCACGGGTACCCGAGTTTCAAGTAAGTGATGAAGTCTGTGTCTAATACTTCTTGCCAATGGGGATCCATCTGATTGTTTTACATGGAAATGAATTGAATTCCTTGGATTTATTTTACGTTAATACCTTTTCACGGGAATCAAAAAATCAAGGGTGGAGGTGGTTTTTGATTGCATGAGAAAAATGAAAATTAGGTTGAACCAAGTTCTGGTGTTGTACCATGGAAAAGTATGCAACAAACATAACCTAAGTTTTTCCTTCACATTTCTCTCCAGGAATTTCACTTGAAGACGTCGGAGAGGGCTATGCAACATACGTCTGCAGTTTCATCTTCATTTCATTACAATAATTCCAAGGTTAGTTATTGGATTTGGATCAAGTAAAGAAGGATATAGTTTTACATTGTAATGATTAGCATTCTGTCGAAATATTTACTTATATTGTTGTTTTTGGCTTACTCAAACTGAGAAGCAGTGATGTATATTTGTATAAAGAATTTAGGGTTACAAGGACAGAAAACGGGCCTAAAGATGAGAAAATATAAAGAATGCCTAAAAAACATAGATACAACAAACAATAAAATAGGAAAATAAATAAATAATATAAGTAAATATCTGTGATTCCTTGTGTCATCATTCTGGGGACTGAAGATCCATCTTTGCAGGTGTTGCTCAAACATAGTGCTGTCCCAATTGCAGAATGCGACAACAGAGAATCCAGAAGGTAATTTTCTAAAAGATCCTTCTTACCACTTCAAAAGCTAGTAAGCTATTATCTAAGTTTCTTTGTTTTGTGGTTCTATTAATTGTCAATCTTTATTTTTGTGAATCTTCTGCGCTAGTTTCTAAAATAAACAATGGCCTGAGGCCTTTGTTTTGTATAATGTTACAAATCTTCAGTTGCAAAATTTTAGAGCACTTGGGTTCCGTTTGATAAAAAGTTGGAGAATGATTGGAAAAACAATTTTATGAGAAGTTGGAAATGAGGTGGTGATTTGGTAAGATGCTGTCCATCTCTCTCGCTTATGGAGAAATTTTCTTACCCATCACCCAAAGAATTGTATTCCATGGAAAAACCAAAAAAGCAATAAAACATCTAACAAAATCGCGCATATATATCTATACTATATATAAAAGTACGAATAACTTAAGTGTTTTTTCCTTTTTTTGTGAAGACAACTATGCCCTTTGATTTTAAACAAAAGATTTTAAAATTTACATTAAATAAAATAGTTTAACTCCATATATTTTTATATTAATGTTAGTATTCCAAATAAATTTAAACTCTACTTTATTTGTCTAAAATAATTAAACAAAGATTTTAAGATTTACATTAAATAAAACACTTTAAGCGTATAACTCCATATATTTTTATTTCCTTTGATTTTAAACAAAATATTTTAAAATTTATATTAAATAAAATAGTTTAACTCCATATATTTTTATTTATATTATATTAGTATTCCAAATAAATTTAAACTATACTTTATTTGTCTAAAATAATTAAACAAAGATTTTAAGATTTACATTAAATAAAACACTTTAAAGTATAACTCCATATATTTTTATTTCCCTTTGATTTTAAACAAAATATTTTAAAATTTATATTAAATAAAACAGTTTAACTCCATATATTTTTATATTAATATTAGTATTCCAAATAAATTTAAACTCTACTTTATTTGTCTAAAATAATTAAACAAAGATTTTAAGATTTACATTAAATAAAACACTCTAAGTGTATACTTTATTTGTCTAAAATAATTAAACAAAGATTTTAAGATTTACATTAAATAAAACACTTTAAGTGTATAACTCCATATATTTTTATTTCCCTTTGATTTTAAACAAAATATTTTAAAATTTATATTAAATAAAACAGTTTAACTCCATATATTTTTATATTAATATTAGTATTCCAAATAAATTTAAACTCTACTTTATTTGTCTAAAATAATTAAACAAAGATTTTAAGATTTACATTAAATAAAACACTCTAAGTGTATAACTCCATATATTTTTATTTTAGTATCAGTATTCGAAATAAATTTAATATCTACTTTATTTGGTAAAAATAATTAAACAAATTAGAGTTTGTGTTAAATTAGGTGTTTTGTAGAAGACTAATATATAAATTCATAATAAATTTCGCAGAAGGAACTTCATATATTTTTATATTAATATTAGTATTTCAAATAAATAAACTCTGCTTTATTTGGATACTCTGCTTTAAATAATTAAACAAAGATTTTAAAATTTACATTAAATAAAAAACTATAAGTGATAACTTCATATATTTTTATATTAGTATTAGTATTCTAAATAAATTTAAACTCTATTTTATTTGATTAAAATAATTAAACAAATTATAGTTTGTATCGAATTAGGTGTTTTATATAAGACTTCTATATAAATTCATAGCATACTTGGCAAGAAGGAAGCTATTTAATAGACTGTACTAAAATTACAAATCTTTTAAGTGAATTAGAATTTCGTTCCAAAACCCTACACAAATGTATGTATATTAAACTCAACTCTACTTGACTGCTGCTTAACATTATAAATTAAATTTAAATTTATTCATATACTCTGTTAACATTATTTCTTTAAATTAAATTTAAATTTATTCATATACTCTGTTAAACTTATTTCTTTATTTATAGATTAAAAATGAATATAATGTTTAAAGTAGAAAAAATGAATATATTGTAATTGTGGCCCAGTAAAACATTCATGTTAATTTTTTTTTACTATTTTAATATTTTTGATGTTATATAATTCATTATTTATATGAGTGTTATATTATTGTTTGTAATTTGATAAAACATTTATACTACACATTATTGGGCTATGTAGTTTATTATTTATATGAATGTTATATTATTGTTTGGAGCTGTGATAAGACATTCATATTATACATCATTGAGCTATATAATCTATTATTTATATGAGTATTATATTATTGTTTGGACCTGTGCATAATAATCCGTATATGTTTAAAAGAATTAACCATTTATCAATTTTAAAAACTTATTAAAAACATATTAATTTCTTATATATCTGATCAAGAATTTGCTTAGCCACCTATGTAGTAATAAATTTCAATGTGACAAATTCTTATCATGTATCTACAATATTTTTCTATAGTTGACTGATTAATGATTTTCTTATAAATATTAATTGAATTTTACACTTGATACTATGTTTTTGTTTATTTGTTATTATTTTTATTTCACACTAATTATTCAATTCTTAGTATATATGTATTCATTAATTGATTACCTTTGTCAAACACTAAGACCACGTGCAACGAACGTGCACAAAAACTAGTATATATATATGGGAGCATTTCCCACAAGGAGCACTATTCACGGACCTTATTTACGGATTGGCCCTTTTGGCACGCTTCCTGATGGAATTTTTTGATGAAATTTGGTGGGGATGTTCTTCATCGTGTGTAGAATATCTCCACCAAATTTGATCAAAAAATTCAACCGGGAAGTGGGTTAACTACATGATTGAAAAATATTGGTCCAAAAATAGATATATAAAATCCAATATTTTTCAATCATGTAGTTAACCCCTTCCCGGTTGAATTTTTTGATCAAATTTGGTGGAGATGTTCTACACACGATGAAGAACATCCCCACCAAATTTCATCAAAAAATTCCATTGGGAAGCGTGCCAAAAGGGCCAATCCGTAAATAAGGTCCGTGAATAGTGGTCCTCATGGGAAATGCTCCCTATATATATATATTTACTTCTTATCAAAGTTAGTGGTGTTTTCAATCATTTTCCATCTTTTATTTTCTTGTCAAACATACCTTTGGAGTATGAGAGCAACCGTTTGGTTTGTGAATTGCTTTGTTATACAAGAATCAAGATATTCTTTATGTCAAATTCTATTCAACTTTATGTTCGCTACGTCAAGCTTATCTTTGCTATCATCAGACCTAAAATCATAGTTGTTTTCTTTAATTTTGGCTCCCTGTTATTTCTCACTTGGAGCAGCTACTTTTCTCGGAAAGGAATGCATTATAATATGATTTATTGAGAAGATTTTAATTACCATGAGATGATGGTGCTTTACAAATATACTCCTCTCTCCTCTCTCCAACAGGCCAAATGTTGTTGATGCTCCAAATCAACCTGGATCCGAAATATTTCACAAATTTAAAGCTCTACCCCTTAACAAGAAGGTACCACATCATATTTACGGCTTATTTTTGCAAATGTATATAAACAAAAGCTTTTATGTCTTTGTCCTCCATTTTATATGGTAAATTTTGCTTACTCCCCAGTTTTCACAAAAATTGGAGTTTGCCCCCTGCATTCAAGGGAATCTCAAAGAATTGCATTAAAATGGGAGGCAGTGTTTAATTTTTATAACGAAATCTTGACTTAACCCCCTGTTTTTCTGTAATTCATTGAGATTCACCCTAGATGCAGGGGCAAAGTCTAATGATTTTGGAGCAAGGGGTAAATATAAATTTTGGCATATGAAAAAGGGCAGGGGGGTTAAAGTAAAAAAGGCCCTATAAACATTGTGAAGCTGAATATATGCTGTCCGCAAATGCAGATATTTTCAAGTAAAGGAGATATTGGCGTTTTCCGAAATAACAAGAGGGAAACCACAGTACCAATGGTATGTCCCATATTGGTTTATCTGATTTGTACTTCTTGTTTATACATAACATTGGTAGTTTTATCACGTTCTGACTTCTTTTTTTTTTCTTTTAGGAATTTAATTTTCATACAGAGAAGAAGGTTCAGCATGATCCACCAGTAGAACTTTTTAACAAGGTAAACTTACAAAATATATAGGTTGAGCTGTAGATTAGTGATCTTTTAAGTTCTTAGGTAAAACATGGAATGGTGGAAAGAATTTTCACCTGTTAGGAACCATCTCACCCAAAAGCTTAAGTTGTTAGGTAGTGGGCCAACAATGTATATCATGTTTTTCAACACTCCCCCTCATGTGCGATCCCCATTCGCACGTGGAGAGACAAACCAAACCAAAGGTGCGCTTTGTGCACAAACAACAATGTGCATACTGCACAAACACAGAGGGGGAAACAAATGCAAGTGGGAGGATTCGAACCCGAGACCTTGCAGAACATAAGCTCTGATACCATGTTAGGAACCATCTCTCCCAAAAGCTTAAGCTATTAGGTAGTGGGCCAACAATATATATCATGCTCTTCAACACTCCCCCTCACGTGCGACCCCCACTCGCACGTGGAGAGACAAACCAAACCGGTGCACTTTGTGCAAAAACAATAATGTGCATATTGCACAAACACAAAGGGGGAAACAAATGCAAGTGGGAGGATTCGAACCTGAGATCCTGCAGAACTAGAGCTCTGATACCATGTTAAGAACCATCTCTCCCAAAAGCTTAAGCTATTAGGTAATGGGCCAACAATGTATATCATGCTCTTCAACATCACCTATTTCATGTAAAATTGTTTGTATAGAGAGTGGAATTTTAGAATATCAAATTATATTGATAACTGTTGTGGTGATTGGGTGTTTTTACAAAGACTCCCAAAGCGAATATAAATAAGACACAAAATAGACGCTTACGCCTCGCTTTTGGACAAGTAAACGCCTAGGCTTACGCCTTCGCCTTTTAAAACATTGGCTAAGACTATAATTATTCAATATTAAAAAGCATAGTTAACAAATTTCAATGCTGAATAGGTGTAAAATACACTTCAGATTTAATTTTTAGGTGGGTGAAACAAAATTTCACTTTGAAGCAGATGGGACGTCAGGACCTAAGTACTAGTTGTGCGGTTCAATCTAGTGTTGAGCCTCACTTTCTTTTTGTATGCTTCAATTAAGATTTGCGTCATTAAATTAATATTTCAATTCTCATGATAGTTGGAAGCAAGTTAGCTTGGACGATTGATTACATGTTTCATAACATATTTGACTTTTAAATGGGGACTCTTAATTTGAATCAAGACTCAACTCTTACATGACTCATATTTCCCTTGGTGCAATGTAGCTCTCTTTGACATCTGAACTCCAACTGAAGAATGGATCTCAAGTGAAGTTGCCTCGGCCTACTTGTTTACTTCGAAAGGTTCTAATTCTCCCTTGTTTTTCTTTCTTGAAATGAGTGTTGTTGCCTATGAATTTGATTCAATCTTTTTATTTAAATTAATTGAGTTGTTTATTATTGGCATAAGGGCTCAAAAGAGAATAGACCGGGTTCCTTCCAACAAGAAAGCGAGGTAAGCAATGAAAACTTTGATGAAGTACTACTGTTCTAGTCTTTAGGGCGCATTTGATAAAAAAGGGTTGGAAATTGATTGAAAACAACAGTAATTTTTATGAGAAGTTGGAAGAAATTGAGTGTTTTGGTTAGATGTTCTATTAATTTTTTGGGTTTGTCCAAGGAATCCAATTCTTTGGGCGATGGGTAAGAAATTATTTTCATGAGAAAGAGAAAAAAAGATGGGAAACATCTCACCAATTCCACCAAATCACTCATCTCTTTTTCCAACTTTCATAAAACTTATTTTTTTCTATCATTTTCAACGTGTCTCTTATCAAATGGACCCTGAATGATCTTTTTTTTCGTACTATTCCTAGCATTTAGTTAATGGTTTTCTTTAGTCCTATGTTGATGGATTATGTAAACTCATCAGTCAATATTTTCTTCTGTAGATAAAACATTTGGTTAAAGGAAGACTGCCCAAGTCTGGGTTGAAACAGATTCAAGTTGATCCCTTACCTAGCACGAGCACGACAAGGTGCTTGAAAACGAATCCTTGATATTTTTATAACTATTTTAAGGTAAACTGCAAAAAACCCTTTGAAGTACTGCACTAGTTGCAAACTCTCAAGTACTGAAAAAAAAGTAATATTAGTTTTGAAAGAAAGAAAAATACAAATACGAATAAAAACATAGCATCCTTGGAACTTATTTCAGTTCGCTATTTCTCCCATTGGCCTCGCTAAAAAATACTTCGAGCGACATAAAGAACATTTTTTTATTATGTGCAATTTTTCCTTAGTTTAGGTGGCTATGTGGAATCAATGCTGTACTTCAGAGGATTTGTTGCAATTTACCCTATTTCTTTGTTGACCTTCTAAATTCTGTAAAACTATTTATGAAAACTCCAGCAGGAGTTTGGGTGCTCGTTGAGACGTAGAAGAGGGAAATTTCAGAAGCATCACTCTTCAACCTTTTGCCCGTTTATGAAAGATCGACAGACAATTGCTGACATGAGGCATAGCAATTATGGTTTGCACTATTGCCAAAGCAAATATGGCTTCTGGCATAGCAGTACATTATACTTTAAACATAATGTACAACACCTTACTGCACTATTTGCTTTGCCAGAAGCCATTTCTCATAGTGAGTGGTTTTCATGTACATACGATCCATGAATCCCACATGTAATCTTTGTAACCATTCTTCTGTCTCCAAATGACCTTTAAATTGTCATCACATGCTGTTCTTTCCACTTCTTTGTAGTACTAATAAATGTCCATTGAGAAATATATATACCGCAGAAAATTTTCTCGGAGCTAATTCCAAGAAACAAACAGAAAAGCAATGTAATTTTTTTTTTCATTCAACAGTTTCATTTGTAATGCTCTAAATATAAAAAAGACATTACTCTTCTTCATCATATCCCGCAGGTTTTTTTGTAATACTAAAATAAAGTACTACTGGTATGTGATTCAGAACTAAACTTTATTTCTCATCAGATTCTTTATGTGCCGATTCATTCTTTCGACTCGTTGAAACAAATGAGAGAGGAGTTTGCTTTGCCCAACGCCTAATATCGTAAGGTTTTTTGTACTGCTTCTTCTCCTTGACCAGTCTTCTCTTTGTTATAGCAATTGCGAGGTCATTGGGGAACAATGTACGCCAAACAAAAGCATGAAGGAGAGTGGAGACAAATAATACACACACCATGGTTGATGACATGAAGGAGAGGGAAAGTGCAAGGCCTTTGCTTATGACGCACGGTACTTCTTCTGCGTATTTGATCGTCGCTAAAGATGCTGTCGTCATTGGGAAGGTATACGACCACCATGCTACTGAAAACCTGCAATTTTTTTTTTTGATGATTAAAAATAATTGTTATGTTGAGCAGAAAGGATCTGGTGCGGACTGTCTAAATATAAACCAGCGCTTAAGCATCGAATTTTCATTGCTAAAAAACATCTTCCAACAGTTTGGTGACAAAAATCATGACTAAAGGACTGGTCCTTATGTGGATGTTTGGTACCAGTTGTACTCGCGCATCTAAAATTAAGAGTTGCACTTTCCTTTTGGGGCGTCTTGAATTAAGAGTCCCATTTTTTTGTGTGGATATGATCAATGTAGATTTCTCACTACAGCATATAACTTCTATTCTTGACTGAAAATAGTGTGATTCTTAAAACATGCAAAAGTGAAAGCAGGAGTCTATTTGAGATGTAGTGAGTATCGAAAATAGTCAAAATACTGAAAACATACTTGAACATCTCTAAGGGTGTGTGTGTTTGATTTCCATGTATTGATGTACATGGAATGATTTTCCACGGGAAACAAAAACTTAGGGGGGAGGTGGGTTTTGAATTGTATGCAACGAAAAATTAGGCTAAACCAAGTTGGACCATGGAAATTAATTATGCGGACAATTATGCAATCAAACACCACTAAAGATGGAAAAGTGATATGTCAAGCATTTACCATGGAAAACAAAGGCAACCAAATACACCCTTATACTTCCTTACATGGAAAGATGTTCTATGTCAACTAAAATCATAGGTGAAAAAGAATAAAATTAATCTAAAACAAATTGTACCATGAAAATAAATCTCATAGAAAATTAAGGCAATAAAGCATTTATCGGCAACCAAACAGGCTTTTTCGAGAAAATTTACCTGAAACCCCTGAAGAAATTGATGCGTACAACCAACGAAACATAGAGGAACAAAGCAATGAAGTAACAAGTCCTAGACAACCCATCAAATTCACCATAAATAGTTGTCCAAGCAATGCTAGCAGCAGCAGGGGTAGCAATAAACATAGAGTACACTGGATGTAGCTCCTTAGGCAAAGCTTCACTTGTAGGTAACCTTTGATACAATGTAACAAACACCACAAGATAATGGGCAAACCCTATGGCCCACAAGAACTTCCCGGCTTCCCTCCACCCAACCTTAGCAGCCAAAATGGCCCCCACAAAGTTCCCCACCACCGACAAATGAGAAGATGGGTTAGCCACCTTACACAGCCTCCTCTTTCCCCCTGATAGCCATTGACCATAGATCTTGAGCTCGAGGAAGAAAATGGGGGCCATGAAGGTGCACCATATGGCTGGGTGGAGCGGCCCCGGGGCTAGGACCCGGGGGACACCGATGGCTAGGAACATGCACACGACCCATGGGGCAAAGAAGAAGTTGACTCGGACCGGGTGGAAGTATTCTCTTTTGACTGCTTCGAAGTAAAAAATGCATTTGAGGAGGTAAGTGGTGGAGACTAAAAAGAGGACTATTACGGCTAGTAGCCATAGGGCTAGGTTAATCAAAGGGGTTACGTGGAGGAATTTTGTAGCTGGGCTTGTGGATAGGGCTTGCCATAGGATGGCTTGGCTACTTAGACCAAGGCATATGCCAAAACAACCAATTGGAAACCTTAGGAGGAAGGGCCATTGCTCATCTTTGGGGAGAAGAATGTCTTCATAGTCCTATAAAAAAAAAGTGAAATAAAAAAGTTTAGGTTCCCATAGAAGTCACATTTTCCTTTAATGGAATATTGCAAACTTTTTTGGGGGAGTAATCGATGCACAAGATCTGGCTATAGTACATTCTTGTTTCGACCATTGACAAATGATAACGTTGAAGTTTAGTATTTTTCTCAAAATGTTTGCAAGTCAAGTAGTGACGCTAAATTTGGGATGAAGGGAGTTCACTACAAACCAAATGACCATAATAGAAAACTGTTCAAAAGCTTAAGTTCTTAGAGAAAGGATTGTTTAAGTTATTACATATTTAAACTTAGGAATTGGAGTATTTAAAACTATTTAACTTGTTAACTATTTATGAGAAGTGCTTGGTTGCAAGAATAAAACTAATCATAAAATATTACATTTTTTTTTGATACAATAGAATAGCGTGCTAGTAAAGGCAACCATGTTTTTTCTGTTTTGGCACCCATTACAAGGGTTACAAATTATTAATAAAAGAATCTTTTTACCAAACAAATTCTCTTTATTTATAAACCAAAGCTGCTTTCACTACGAAGAGGATTGATGGTAATTAGTTCAATGAGTTTCTTGATTAGTTGGAGAAATTTCAAAATAATTATCTGGAGAACTGAATTTTTATCCTCTTCAATTTTACATTTAATCTTCTTCAGTTCTTCTATACGGTTTCTCTTCAAAAGCCTGTTGGTAATAACTTTAAATAATCAAAATTCCATTTCAAATTCCATATAGTGATGATAACCACCACTATTCTGCTAATTTCGTCTCTTTGTTTTTATGTATGTAAGACTTGCTTCAATTTATGTGTAGGAAGTATTTCTAGCTAAACACTCCCTTCTCCAATCTTACTTACAAATGCCAAATTACTTTCGGTCTAATGAGTTTTGGGTATAAACTATGAAAGCCCTTAAAATGGGTGCAAAAACTAAAAAGCTTGGGTGCCTTTCCCTTCAGAATTGTTGAATCATATATCGAAAGAGTCCCACTTGTCGATTTGCATACATAAACATGTGTGTAAAATGATAAGTATAATCTATATATAGGCTATAAATACACAGGCTTGGCTATCATGCATACTGGTCCTTTAGCAATGAGAATTCATCACTAAAAGCCTGGTCTGCATGAGAGCGGGGTTGATACAAGTAAAGTTAGTCTCTGGTACAGACTGTCCGTACATATACAGACTGGTCTTTTAGCGACAGTTTTCCACCGCCAATATATGTGTAGATACATTTAGCGACATAAAACCATTGCTAAAAGTCTGGACCATGTAATGACCTTCCGCGTAGGAAACTGGTTGTATATGTATATAGAGAGAGATATTGTAGGCAACTAGGCATGCAAATGTCAGTGTTATCACCTTGACTTGATCAAGTTCAGGTCCAGTAAGAGCAGCAAAGTATCTTCCAGCTGGAACACTTTTATTAACAGACTCATCACCCCCATTAACATTCTTCTTCCTCTTCTCATCAT
The DNA here is from genome assembly GCA_021464415.1 of Lonicera japonica. Taxonomy (NCBI): domain Eukaryota; kingdom Viridiplantae; phylum Streptophyta; class Magnoliopsida; order Dipsacales; family Caprifoliaceae; genus Lonicera; species Lonicera japonica. The sequence goes on along the minus strand of CM038470.1, from coordinate 24,696,228 downwards.
CAAACTCCCACTCATAATCCCTCTCCTTCCTCAAAGGCAACATAGAATTCTGCTTATTCAAACCCGACTTTGTCTTAAACATATTAAAATCTCCTCCTTTTGACCTTCCTTCAATTCTCTGAGCCGAACCATAGGCTCCAAAGCTCCTCCCGCTCCTTGGAAGTGCTTTCCTCTCATTTTGCGCTAATTTAGAATCTCTTTGTAGCACTGACACTCCTGTTTCTAGCGAAACCTGTCTACTAAATTTGTGGGGTCTCTTCATGTGTTTTTGTGAAGTTTTTTCTGTTTTTCTCGACGTTTTGGTTGTTTGTTGTTCTTGTTCTTCGTCGGCCTCTATGACAACTTCACGGATATCAAGGAAATGGATTTCGGGTGAGTTTGAAGAACTTGCTTTCATTTCCATTTTTGGTTCTTTTAGGAAATGAAAATCCTAGAGTTTTGGCTGTTACTTGGTTTATGTAGTGATGGTCTTGAGGGCTTTTTATATGCTTTACATCATGACTTGTCAAATATTTGGGATCTCAACCTTTTAGAGTGACGGAGACCGCTCTAGAATAGAGTAATAAATTTGAACCATTACTTTAAATAAAAATTGCTCAGATTCGTCAAGTAGGTTTTGCCTCAGTCAAGGGGCTTATTTAAGGAGAAACTAGTTGTGAATATTCGTGGCTATGGTATTACTTGTGAATATTTTGGATTTTGTATGCATTTGACATTAGTTCAATTTTATCTAGTTTAGTTAAATTTTGTCTATTGTTGTCCTTTTGATACGTGTTACTATTTTCTAGGTGCATTTGACAAACGATTAGTGTGATAGCTTCTTCACTTTTGTATCTCTTGTTGTAGTGCGTTTGGCTTGACATGTGATTTTGACTAAAATATAGTTTTTGAATTATAAGTTGCTGCTCGTTTGGTTCGAGATTTTCATCTTTTCTCAAATTTTAAATTGACAAGTTTATACTAGGATTCTCTTATAATATATGTAATGAAGTTGAATTATAAGTTAGCGAGGCTTAAACTTTCTATGTACAATTACTATTTTAATTTTTAAAAATAAATAAAAATTTGAACTAAAGGAACTTATTTTTACCTGTTATTTTGTTTTGAAGTAGAATCACGAGAGAACGAGGAGTTTATTTTTACCTTTTATTTTGTTTTGGGTGGTTGGTTGTTTGGTGCATGAAATGGGGACAAGTTATCTTTATTTTTATGAGAAAAGAGGTGCTTCTCTCATTGAGACAGACATCTCGTGAGAGAGGGAAAATCAAACAATTTGTGGCTCATAATTAATCAGCTCAGCAACTTGGTTGAAGAAGAAAAAAGGTTATTATTGTGGCACACTGGCACACAATTTAATCTGGAGACAGGTCTCTGTATTTCACGAGATCAAAAAAGTAGTATGAACTAGTGGCACAAATTTATTCTCTCTTTTAAATTAAGAACCTTGTTTGGTTTGTTTAGGATTTGATGCAGTGAATTTTCTTTTTTAGGTAAAGAGTTTCTTGTGCGGATAAAATGTTTTATATCTGTTTAGTTTGTATTAGAACTACCGAAAATTAATCGCGTTATTATTTGATGTGATTGGTTTGCATCAAAATGTAAATAACTTAGTATATTTTTGTTGGAAATCTCTGCTAGCATTTGTACTTGACTACTTGCCTACAAAATTTTCCACAAGTTTTAGAGGGGTCACTGTGGCATGATTGTGGTACCAAATTTTTCCACAAGCTTTAATGTATAACCGATGGTATCTTTTCAATACCCTACTACCACCCTTGGCTGTGCCTGACAGTGGCACGAGTAGACTTTGGGTCAAGTTGTGTCATATTGGTTTCGTGTCGTAAGATTGTCAATATGTAGATCGTTGTTTAGAATGACAGTTATTTGTTGTTAATATATTTGGAAATACATTTAGCGACCAAAAGCTATCGGGCGGTTTGCATAAGAGACTGGTTGTATGTGTATTTTTACTATGTGTTCATGTCCTATGGTTGGGTTCAATCACCCGTCAACTTATTTGCGTCTTAACAAGTTAACTTGTCTTAACTGGTTATGTTGTGTAATCATATTGTGCCTTAGTTTTTCTAGTCTAAAATATCAAGTTGAAGATAAGATGAAGGTTATGATGATGGGAATTGTGATAAGCATTTTGTCAAGGGCAAAAAATAGAAAAAATATTCAATACGACGATTACATGTTATTATAGATGCAACAACAATGCGAGACTCTAATGATGTAAACAAAAGCCATATAATTGAGAAAAGAGAATTGTACATTTTTTTGAAACAATGTTTGCGTAGGAGAATTTAGTACATAATGTCCAACCAAACATATGAAATTGCCGGCTTGACCTTTGTACAATATAACCCAACCCATGCAATAATTCACATAATATATATTTTTTTCAAGCAAGTAACGAAACTGAAATTAAATAAAAGCAAAAATTACATCTAGAGAAATAAACTATGGCATCTCTCGCAACCAAGCACAATCATTGACTACCTCTTGAGCATAGTGGGCAAGACAATGATTTATCATTTATCTTCTCTATCCATCTTTCCCTAAAATCATTTTATGTTCTCTATCTCGGCATTTGTTGGTTTCTCTTTTATCATTTCATTCAATTTTAAATTAACCACCTATTAACTTTTCTTAAAGAATAAAACGAGATTGAATTTGGATTTTGTGAAATTATTGTACTTTAAACCACTATGTCTTCATAGGTACTTTGGTTACGACTAATCATAAAGTGTCAAGAGTGTATATATGTCGTAAATTAATAATTTCATTTTAGCTTAAACAATACCGTGCCAATTGGAAGCTCCCCCTTTGTGCAATTAATATTAGTCAAATAAGTACGAATTAATTAGATCTAATTTTAACAAAAAAGACACACATTATAAATAGCTGACCCATTCATAAAAGTGTTATTAATTTATCACCTTTTAACTAAAATAAAATATTTGGATTCATATGAGAGCACAATTTGGCTAATGTTGCCGCCACTAGGCGGCTAGCAATTGTACCCAAGGGTATATAAATTGTACCAATTAATCAACAATTCAAATTTAAGTTGAACATTTAATCATCACACCCCAAAAAAAAAAAAAAAAGTTTACTTAACATTCTTCGCTTACATATTTTCTCAATGGCATCTTCTCATATTATGATGATAATAGCCATTGTTGCAGCAATTTCTTGTCCAGCTATGGCAACGGAATTTATGATTGGTGATAAGAGCGGTTGGACCACAAATTTTGATTATCAAGCATGGACTCAAGGCAAAGAATTTCATGTTGGAGACAAACTCGGTAGGATATATATATATATATATATTTTTTTTTATACACCGATTTAAATATTTAGTATATATTATAGTAATATTTACATTACAGTCGCATCTCTCGTCACGTTATAGTTTTTGTCTCGCCTTGTTATAATTGTGCCAACACACGTAAATTTTGCATGCTTATATTTATTCACTAATTTGTATTTTTTTTAGTTTTTATGTACCCACAAGAATCTCACAATGTTCACAAAGTGAATGGAACTTCCTTCCAATCATGCGCGCCACCGGCGACTAGCGTGCCGTTGACCACCGGCAATGATGAAATTAAACTGGAAACTCCGGGGAGAAAATGGTATATATGTGGAATGGGAAGCCATTGCGAAACTGGAATGCAAAAACTTTTCATAACTGTTTTACCTGCAGTGGAATCATCTGGACCTGCCCCTTCTCCCATGGTATCTTCAGCTCCACATGGATTTAGTCCCTCTTCATTTTTGGGATGGTTGGTTGTTGGATTCGGATTGTTTAAAATGATTATAGGTTTAATGGAGGAGTGACAATGTAATTTTTTCAATTTATTTCTTGCTTTTGAAGTTAAAATGCATTAATGTGTGTGCTTGGATTTGTTTGTATCAATTAAATTTATTGGTTATATAGAAGGAAGTTTATCCTTATTCACAATGTGTGCGTTTCGCTTATTTCTTCCTCCACTTTTAATTAATAGTCTCATTTTAATTTTAATATATATTTAAAAAATATTAATTTTAATAGGATCAATAGTAAAAAATACAACTTATTCTAATAACTTTTATATTATTTTTGTTTGCAACGTCCAAATGAATATATAATAATAAAGTAAAGTTGTCAAATATCAAATATTCCCCATTCATATGCCAAAACTCAATAACACCCTCGAACCACTTATTTATTTTCCAAATTTTCCAACATTTGAAAAACTTAGTCTATTTTCAATTGCTTTTCAACTTTTTTTTAAAATAATTAAAATTCAATATTTGGATTTTGGATGAAGCTAAAAATAGCCAACAACCTTATAGCTTGTTAGCGTTTTCTAAAGTGACTATTTTAGAAATAACACAAAAACACGTCACGAAAGAAAACAAAAGTGACCCCAGAATTTGTTTAAGTTATTTTTGTATCTAGTGTTTTTATTTTTTAACATGTTTTTGTGTTCGTATTCAAAATTTAAAATAAAATTGATATAAAATTAAATGTTATGTTGTGTTAATCGTGATGAAATGAGAGAAATTTTTTGGGTGCCGGTAAAAGCACCCAAGTAAACGAATTTTTGCACCCATTTTTTGAAAAAGATAAATCACATTATTAAAAATTGAGTTTTAAATGCACCCAATGCTTCACATATGTTATGTTCTTTGATTTCTTATTTCTTTAAAATGCATGTATTAGCTGGAAATTGATGCAGTTAATTTATTGATTAATCCAGCTAATCATGCAGTTTAACGATATACCCCTTATCTCTCTTTTTCTCTCTCTCTGATAATAATGTCTGTTTTTTCACTGCTTTAAGTATAATTCAGAGCAATTTTTGTATTACTTAAACATGGAAGTTAAAGAATATCTAGATCTTAATATGATTTTAATAGCGACGAAAGAACATTTGGTTGAATTGGCCCACTTCACGGTGATTCTAGAAAGATTGAAATTGTTCACCAAAACATTTTATAACGAACGTTGAAATATGATCTTGGCAATATGCAGTTCCAGTGCAAATTCTTTTGCAAGTGCAACTTAATGAATCATTTTTGAAATGGCTTGTAGTTCAGTTGTTCCCATTATTATCGCAGTCTTAACTTCTAGCTTTCGGGTTAAATGACTAAACAAGCAATTGAACAAGCTCTGGCCATTTGTTACGGATGTAAGCAATTGGGTTTTCTTAATAGGGTGTCTTTATTATCAGGGTACTTTTACCATTTTAAAAATTATAAATGGGTATTTAAAAAATAAGTGTTAATTATATTTTTTAAGAGTACTCTTATCGACACTCAATTTTTTTTTTCTCACTATTTGTGTTAAGAGATGCTTTATTAGAATGAAAAACAGTATTAGGGTGTGTTTGGATACCCCAATTCTATAGGATAAAATTGAAATTGGAGTATGGTTTTCTAATTCCCTTGTTTGGATACTACAAAATGCCTAAATTTAAAATTTAACTTGAATCCTAAAACCATAAATTTGCGAAGGATATAATTCTAAGTGATGACTTAAGTTTTCCAAAACCAAATCCCGTTCAATTCGACGAAACGAAACGAAAAAACGAAAAAGACACACGGTCGATCTTTCGTCGATCTCCTTCTCCTCCACAATAAGGTTCTTCACCGCATCTCCTTCACACTAGGGTTTCTTCCGCATCTCCTCCACACTAGGATTTCTTCACACTCCACCGATAGCTAGGGTTTCTTCACCTCGTTTTCGCCTCTTCTTCGAGATACAATCACACAATTCTAGTGATTTATCCATTCCAGCAACAATTTCAAAGCTCATCCCGGTGAGTCCACCTCAGGTTCTCTCTCAGCCATGTATAAATTTGTTCATTGAATTTATGAATTTTTTTTAAAAGAAAAATGGAATGAAATACAAGGCATTTGAATTTGTTATCATCTAATTTGTGACACACTTGTATTTGATTTTATAAATTGTGCATTCTAAGTGTTTGATGTTTTACTTGACTAAGGCCTTGTTCACTTGCCATTTAATTTGCCACTTAAATCTGAAAACTTAAAATTTTCAGATTTAAGTGGCTGTGAAAGTTGTTCACTAACTAAAAAAATTAAGTGACCACTTAATTTTTACCACTTAAAACTTAAAATTTTCATCTAAAATTTTAAGTGACAAAGTTACCACTTAAATGTAAAACTTAATTTTAAAGTGTAAAAAAAATCTACTTTACCCTCTCTCTTTTCTCAAAATTACACAAACCCCCCCCTCACCCTTTTATCAAATTAATCTAGGTCGTAACACTCGCCGTTCTCCATCTCACGCCGCTCGTAGCCCACGCCTCTCGCCGTTCTCCATTTCACCGTCGCCGTTCTCCATCTCCGGTAAGATCGATCTCTCTCTCTCTCTCTCTTTAACACACACACACGCACACACGCACATCACTTCCGTTCAACAGATCGCTCTCTCTCTCTCGCTCACACACACACACAGATGCACAGATACTCTCTCTCGTCCACACACACAGAGACACGCACACAAACGCACGCACACGCACACACACAGACAGGCGCATAGACACACACAGAGACCGGCACACAGACAAGCACAAATGAGCCATTATTGTCGGGTTTTGATTTTGGAGAAAACCATTTCCCTTGTTGTTGTTTGTTGTTGTTTATATATATATATATATGACGAAATTGTTGGGTTTTAAGCAAAATTTCGATATTAATTGCTTTTGTTAGATGAGTATGCTATATGGTTGTTGGTCTTGTTGAATGCATCTTGAATGTTGCTATGGTCTTGTTCAATTCATGCTGTGAATATCTGCATTACTTTCATGTTTACGTGTTGTTTTGATTCTTGAATTGTTTGCGTTTAGGATCTAAGTAAGCGGCTTTGATTTTAATCATTCACTTGTATCCTAATCTATTGGGTGTAAGACCTTAAACATGGGCCGAGCATGTGCATTAGTAAAGGAATGCTATAAATTGAATTTGGTGTAGTGGTGGGTTTGTGAGATGTATTTTTAATCAGTTGGTTCAATGATTGAAAGATAGGCTTGTCAATGTTTATGTAATTTTAATTTGATATAATATTATGTCTTTCTTATTTTCATTTAAAATTATGTGTTTAAAATACAATAATAAGGATGCGTTTGATGGGACTTATTTTCCATAAAAAATACCTTTTGAAAAGTTATTTTCCATGTTTTAGTATGTTTGATAACAAAAAAATTCCGGGCAAAATTTTTCTTAAAAAAGGTCACGTGACCCATTTTTTTCATTTTTTTACGGAAAAAAACTTCCACCTCCGCCCCAGGTTTTTATTTTACGGGGAAAATTCCGTGGTCATTCGTCTTGCTCGTCGTCGGGCTCAGTCGTTTCTCTTTCATACTCAATCTCAAGCCGTCACTGCACGCACGAAGGTATTTCTTTCCCCTCCCTCCCTCCCTCCATCTCTATTTCTCTCTCTCTCTCCCTCTCCCTCTCTTCTATAGATTTATCTCATATCTAGGGTTTTTTATGTTTGTTGATTTGATTTGATTTTTCAATTTGTTCTATGTGTATCTATGTATGTTGGGGTTGTTTACTGCCCACCAATTGTTCCATATATTGCCCCAAAGAACTGAATCCGTAAATCTTTAGGTTATTCATTCAGTTTTCACCTTTTGGCATGATAATGAAGAAGCAGAATCTAGGAAGATTGACATTTTCGAGTTTCTTTATACAAATTATAATTATTCGATCAGAATCTAAAGTGTTATCTACATAGGAATGGACACAATGGAGTCGCTTGTATTGCTCTATTTTTAGGTCCACCATGTTTCATGTCTAATGCACTTCTTTAGCTTTTTTTGTGCTATTCATTAGTAGAATTATGTAGAGAGGATAAATTGATAGTTCTGCTTCTTTTTATGGAACCCCTAGGCTTTATGAACCAATGCAAGATGAACTGGTGTTTGGTTATCCTTTTTGGGATCAGTCGAACTGACCCGAGCTAGGCTGGACCCTGATGAGATTAGTGCCAAAAGTCCGACCTCCTTGATGCGACAGAAGTTGGGTTTGGGTGAAACCCTGTCCCATTGCCCACCAGACCCAATCTGCACCAATCATGGCTCATGGGTCGCTTGACCAATGTTTAATTGCACATATTAAGCAAGGCTTTGTTGCACTAATGAACTCCTATTACTTGATTTAAGATACCTAAAACTAGTCGACTCCTGTTAGTTATGTACTTATATGAAACATCTAAGATTTAAGACGTATTGGCCGCGGTTACAATATGATGGGATCAACCCTATGTACTTTTTCAATTTTTAGTTAGTGAAAATGCAGGGACTACTGGACTACTCAAATCCCCTCAAATTCCCATTTATTACCTTTGTTTTGAACCTTTATGCGTGGATCATTTCAACCCTTCTTTCCTTCAATGACTTTTCAAATACTTTATTATGAATCGATACTCTGAAGTTGAAGTTGATTGGTTATTATTATTATTATTTTTTCAATGGATGTGTGACATAGTTGTCTATCTTTTGACAGTAGGTGGTAGATGTGAGACGTGAGGTATTGACAGTATTATCTGATTTATCACAATGGGATATCTGATTGGATATCTTGATTTATCACAATGGGATGTCTGATATGTTTTGTGCAGTTGAAGTTGAATAGCTATTCCATACTGTATATCCTGGTCCTTATTAGATTTATTGTATCGCCATACCCATTTTGTATTGTTTTGGATAATGTATCTGCACTTCCTAGAGTTAGATGCAAAATGATTTAAGGCTTTGAGAAGATTTACGCGCTTATAGTACGTCTTAGATGGATGAAGATTTCCTGGAAGTTTTAGTGTTGCATTGTAAATAAATAGAAGGGACCGATCATAGGATTTCCAGATCAACTAGGACTTACATAATGATGAAAGATTGTGTAGTTTGGCAGTGATATAATTGTTTTATTTGTTTTACACTTTTGCACCTAGTGGTCGAAAATCGTGGTGCGACAGAGACAAGAAGTAGTGCCTTCATCGAACTTCCTTTAAAACTAATGAGTGGGTTTTGGCCATAATAAAGTGAAACTTGCTTTCTGAGGCCCAAATCGTCTAGTGCAATATCGGTCTTTTGAAGGCGTTAGGTAGTGGAAATGAGAAGTTTTAACTACTCCCATGCATTCACTTAGCTTGGCAAAGTGCTCCAGCTCTGTTAATGGTATCTGTAGACAACCTTGGAAGATCCATTCTAATGTGGACATAATTCATTATTGAAAAGATATTTATTTCATGTTAATGTTCCACTGTTATATATGAACTACTTGTTTAGAACCATGGAAAGCAAGAAATAAATATATGTAGCTTATTACTTTATATTTTTTCGTTCATATATCGTGTTAATGCCGCACTATCTGTTTTTTACTTTTTCTTTTCTTTATATAAGCAATGAAAGATCTGCACACTTGTTTATAACCTGGAACTAAAGCAAGAAATAGATATTTATAGCTTGTTACTATTATTTGATACTATTTAATTTATTGTTTTCAATTTATTTGTTATTTGTTTGATATTATGCATTGCTTATTTAGACTAGACTAGTTGTGTTTTTTGATGAAGCAATGGTACTAGTTCTATTTGACTCTTGATATGGAGATATTTTGAAATAGTGTGTGGGTTTTTCTTTTTTTGATTAAATATCACTCTTACCTTTGGTGTTAGAAAATGTTATTATTTTCTAGCTAATTAAACAAGTTGGATAGAAAATACAAGTTTTTCTAGTTAGAAAATAAATGCAATCAAACAACTTTAGCCGGAAAATACAAAATTTTCCATGTGGAAAATAAATGCAATCAAACAACTCAAAGATAATTTTTTCAATGGAAAATTTTTCATAGTAAAATTTTTTGAAGGAAATTTTTTCCATGTAACAAATTTTCCATAGGAGTTATCAAACGCACCCTAAGGGCAAAATGGTCATAATAAAAAAAATTCAGATTTCAGATGTGTTATATTAAAACAAACAACATTTTTTCAGATACATTTTTCAGACGTAAACAAACAGCTTTTTCAGTTTTCAGTTTTCAGTTTTCAGTTTTTTTACTAAACGGCACCTAAGCTTTGGTATGTTTTTCTAATTCTCATGTTTGGTGTATGTATGTATGTATTAGTGTATCCCTATAAATCATTATGATTAGTAGTGTATATATTAATTGGTGGAGAGGGAATGTAGTTGGTTTGTTAATACAAGCTTTCAATGAATTCTTTGTTCATGTGTATATTAATTCTCCAAAGGATGTCAAACTGAAGTAAATCCCTATAGATAAGTTGGATTCCAATTTTCAGCATTATTACCGACCAAGTCTGGCGTAGTTTTGTGGTTGCTTTATAATATATCTAAGCCTACGGATCTTTGTTATTCTTTTTCAGAATTGGACAGTTGGTGGGCTCTATTGGGGAAGTTATAAACTACATAGACCAGGCGTGCTAGAGGAATCTTTGAAGGAGCTACTCTTGTGGTTGGCAAGGGGCTTAATTACCATCCATATTTCTCATACTTGCACTCTGTCACAGGTCACTTTATCTTTTGGGATTATCTCTTTCCCTTTTTAATGTGTGCAAATTTCAACCATTATTTATAGAAAAATTTTTTTATCTGCTATAAGGCCTTGTGTTTAAAGCGCAACTCTATAGTACCCTATGTGTTTAATGTTGTGCTATTGAATTACTGGAAATGCTACATTGATTTATGAGTTAGAACTTTCATTTCTTTAGCTCAAAAGCTAACATACATAGAAGAGTAGGTAGATGAACTTCAGAATATGAACTCTTGAACTTCAGGATTTATGCAGGTATTTGTTTTATTGTGCAAATAAGATTCTGTTTAGTCCGATTAATATGAATGAGGAAACTGATATAATATATAGTTGAATCCTTTAAAAGCAAAAATGCAAATTCATTCTATGTGTTTTATTTGAGTGAGTGGAGCTGAACAATATGAACGAGCTAAACAATACACTAGTCTCTGTATATATCCAGCTTTGAACTTTAAGATGATGCAGTCTACTATTTCCTTGCAATAGCCAAAAAATGAGGGGTCCCTGTCTAAATATATTTTTCTAAAAAGAACAGGTAACTAAAGTGAGGAGCATGAACAAGTAACTCTTTTCCATCTTCCCTCTTTTCTTACTACCTACTGCTTATTATTTCGTCCTTAGTTTTTAAATTATCACTTTTGCTTTTAAGTTTTTTTTTTTATATAATTAAAATCAAGACCTAGTTAATTTGCTCAGATTAACTTTTTCCTTAGTACGTAATGCTTATTATTTCATCCTTAGTTAATTTCATCTCCCCTCTTGTCTTACTACCTACTGCTTATTATTTCATCCTTGGCATCTTTGCACCTAAAAACCTCCAGATCAGTAAAACACAATCCCCTCTCAAGAACCAGATTTAATCTTCCAGGGAAATGATTCAATCCGTAAAGGCCCATATTTAAACACAGTAGAGGCCCTTGAAGTCCTTTTTTTTTGATGGCCCTTTTTTTATACAAGGATCTTTAGATTGATGCTAAGGATGAAATAATAAGCAGTAGGTAGCAAACAAAGGGATGAAAGCATGTGCAGTTATAGATACACATTACCTACCGTATTACTTACAGTTGCTTCAAATATTTCACTGGCTATCTATCTTGTTTTTGAATACGACACTTGATTCCCGTTTTAATACTTCTACAATCGCATTTCTACTGCTACTGTAACCAGTGGCGGATTTATGCCTATGTAAGGGGGGTTATTGCTCCCCATTAATTTTGAAATTTTGGTCATTGTTGATTCTCCTTGCATATCATAGAAAATGCATCTATTAGCTATTTTGCCTTCTACCCAGCCAAATTTCTGGCTCCTCCCCCGACTCTAGTAGTTTTACACTCGTTACGTTTTTACCTCTTATTGCAGCAGCAGGTGCTATGATCGGTACTAGTAATAAGTCTAAGCTAAATCTCATCGACCGGTTGAGTCGAGTCTAGTGGAGCCGATTTGGGGAGAGAATGGATCTATCTTGGCTTAGTTTTTACAAATGGATTCAGAGAAAAGAGCACGTTTTTTTGTGGCTGTAAACGGTACAAGAAACAGACACTTTTACTATCATCTCTCACTATTTTTAAGAATTATTATGGTTGGCGCTTTGTTATTGTGCTTTACACTAAAATACTTTGAAACTGCTGCTTCATCACCACAATGTTCTGAGTTTGCATTATAATGAAAGTTGCATTTAGTAGTGTAGAAACTTCATTTTTTGAATGAATTAGAAATTACATCTAATTACAATTTTAGTTTAATATGAACTGAAATTAAAATATAGATTTGTTAATATGTGTGTGTATATATATGAAGAGCAAAATCTAATACAAAAAACAATGCATTTGTTTTGTTAAACATGGCCTTATTTATTAGATTAGAGAGCATTTAGAGTAAGCGTTCAAATGTAGTCAAAAACATTTTTTAAAAAAAATCAAATGAATTCTATAAATTAGCCAAACAATCAAATTTGGAATTCTAATGGAATTCTAAATGAAAACTATATAATATCCAAACAATGGTATTCTAATTCTATGGCATTCCAATTCTTGGAATTGCAATACCATAGAATTCCAATTCTTGGAATTGCAATACCATAGAATTCCAATTCTAATAGAATTCTAAAATTGTGTTGCCAAACACACCCTAATTATCTTCGTGGAATCATGACGTATTTATTAGGGTTCGTATTTTTGACTGAAAAACTAAAAATTGACCCGAAAATACCGAACCATTTTTATAAAAAAATCGAAGCGAACCGACTATTTTTTAATTTTTTCTTAAAATGCTTTTAATTTGAGCTTCCCTTATAGAACAAAAAAAACAAAAAAATTCCCTTTGATTTTCTTACTTTCCTCGGTTTCTTTTCTATTTTCTGCTTTCAGTTTCTCTTTCTACTCACAGGCTCTCAGCTCTGCTTCTATCTCCACTCTCCGTCCACTCCATTCTCTATTGCCACGGTCCACCGCCACCACGCCTCCACTCCAGAGTCCACTCACCGAACACACCCCAGCAGTCCAGTCTCCCCTATCGGCATCATATCTCTCTTCTCAAATCAAATCTTGCCCTAAAACTCGAAATTCAAAGGTACTCAACTCAATCTCGTTTTTTTTTCTTTGTATATTTGATTGTGTTGCTTATGGAAAAATGTGAGTTCAAATCTTTTTATGTTATTTGTTTGTTAATTATCATTTTAAAACCCTTTCTCTGTCTTAGGTTTCCTATGATTGCAAACCTGGAAAAGGTGTGGAAAAATAAAATGGTTTGCTGGTAATTCTTCTGAAATTTCCATTCGGAGGTGATTGATTGCACTTTATTTTTCTTTTTGGAAGAATTTGCAAAGTTCAAATTCTGGTGTTTGTTTTCTAGCTTTTATTGTATGCTTATGTGGATGACCAGAACTTGGTGGGGAGGTGGTTTTTGTATTATTTAGAAATGGGAAAATGTAGGAGGAAGCTAGTTTTATCATTGAAATTGGTTTCATCGAAAATAAAGACAGTCAAGCACCACTAAAGATGGAAAATGTGGGATTTTTCGTGGAAAAGAAGTCAATCAAACACATCCTAAGAGTGTGTTTGTGAATACTAATTTCAAGCTTTAGAATTGGAATGGGAGCAAATATAGTTCAAATATTGAACTGATTCTTGCCAATTGTAACTCTAGAGCATGGAGCTAAAATACCAACTCACTAAGACTAAGAGTGTATTTGGCAACTCTATGTCTAACCTTTGGATTTGGTGCTGGAGCAACATCAATTCCAATTCTTGATTATGGGATTGAAGCTCCAAACAAAACCATAATGTTTGTTTGGTTTGAGTTTTTGTTCCCTAGAACCCAAAATGTTATCGTCACGTGAAAGTGTGAGCTTCATCAACTTATGATTCAACCTCTTGACATGAATTATAAGAGACTTCTAGTGAATATAATATTTTAGGATTCCAGGAACGGACCAAATCTTGAACCAAACGAGCACTAAAATTATTTCTATTTTTAGCTTGCTTTCTAGTCATTCATATTTCACAGTTCCTATTTTTTTCATGAAGACCCTTTTCTCTCATCACTGATTTTGCAGTTAAAACTCAATAGAAAATGGCAAAGCAAGCTCAAAACCTCTTCCTTGAGGAATGGCTAAGGAGCAACAGCAATACTAATGGGAACATCACCTCAAGAAATTCTTCTTCGTCATCAGCCAAAGCCATCATTCAAGCATGGGCGGATCTTAGAAACTGCCTTCAACAACAATCATTTAACCAAAATCACCTTCAATCCCTAAAGACCCTACTTAGTTCAGAAACATCCCTTTATGTTGCTGACCCTCAAGCTAAGCTTCTTCTTTCAATTCTGTCATTGCCTAGCTTATCTCTTCCTCTTGAATCTTATCCTCTCATTTTAAGACTTCTTTATATTTGGGTTAGAAAATCATCAAGGCCCTCTTCGGTGCTTCTTGATTCTGCTGTTGAGGTCCTCTCTCAACTTTTCTCATTGCAGTTTGATTCTTTGAAGAGCTCTTTGTTCATTTCTGAAGGAGTTTTACTTCTGGGTGCACTTGATTTTGTGCCTTCCATCACCGAAAAATTGAAAAACAGTTGCTTGGAATTGCAGTGTAGGCTATTGGAAGAAGAATTCCAATTACTTTTCTCATCCGAAAAACTTATTCCCAATGTTCTGGCTGGAATTGGGTACTCCCTTTCTTCTTCTGGGAACATTCATTTCGTTAGAATTATAAATTTTCTGTTTGGAATTTGGGATAGAGAGAAAGGGCCTTCGGGTAGTGTTTCGCATGGTCTTATGATACTCCACTTGATCGAATGGGTCATGTACAATTTCATCGGTTCGAATTCTTTAGAGAAAATTAATGTTTTTAGTAGAGACATATTGGAAACTACAAAGCCAACATACGCTTCATTTTCTGTGGTAATGGCTGCAGCGGGTGTTCTTAGGGCTCACAGTAGATCCATATCAACTGGTCTAATGCAGATAAGAAGTTCTGCTGAGGAACGCATTGAAATTGTAGCAAAAGACTTAATTTCAAAAAATGGGCTTTTTACCAATTCAGGCGTTAATCCAAGAAACAGTATTCTACTACAGTGTTTGTCATTAGCTTTGGCTTGAAAGCGGTTCTGTTTCTTCTCGTAGTCCTCTGCTTATATGCCTTGCCTCAGCACTGTTAACCGAAATCTTTCCCCTACACCGCTACTATACGCATATTCTTGAATATGCCCATAGAAATACGGCAGTATTGGTGCATACTGAGGTTAAAGAACATTTGGGTAGTGCTATTTTTAAGGACGCAGGTGCAATAACAGGTATTTTTTGCAACCAGTATATCTCAGTTGATGATGAGAGCAAGAATTTGGTGGAGAATCGTATATGGGAATTTTGTAAAGACGTCTATTTGAGGCATCGGCAGGTGATTTTGATGATTCGGGGCGAACATGATGGGTTAATTGCGGATTTAGAGAAAATTGCTGAATCTGCTTTCCTCATGGTTGTGTTTTTCTCATTGGCTGTCACAAAACAGAAGCTAGACTCAAGATTTTCCAGAGAAACTCAAATGGAAATTTCGGTTAAGATATTAGTTTCATTTTCTTGTTTAGAGTATTTCCGGAGAATGCGTTTGTCGGAGTATATGGATACAATAAGAGGGGTTGTTGTAAGCGTTCAAGAAAATGAATCTGCTTGTGTCTTGTTCGTGGAATCAATGCCTTCGTACGATCACTTGACAAATGAACATGGTATGAAACACTACTATTAGGTATTTCGTGTCCAAGTACTAGATTGTTATTAGCACTCCAAAATACTCTAGCACTCCAGAATGAAAATAAGAGGCATTTTCCAAATTCTTTCCTGACAGATTTAAGACTTCACCGAACTTTTAGAAGTCAGTGTAACCCTATTGTTGTGGGCAGGCTGGCTTTATGTGCCCTAGTGTGGTTCTAGTAGGTGCTGGCAGGCTACACACTATGGGCGGTCATTCCACATCTCTTGGGTGAGGTGAATTGATGTGCTAACCATGAGGGCTTGGGCCCAAAGTGAACATTATCTTACTAGGCCAGGCCTGAGTGTGACAATTAGACTTGGCTCCCCTCCATTACCCCTTCCATCCAATTTCGTTCAATGGGGTCTAATTCGAGGCCTAACCGGGTGATTTTTTTCACGAAACTAGGTAGAGATGATCTCTATAATGTATAGATCAATTTCACAAAATTTTATTAAAAAATAAAACCGAATGTGGGTGAAATGATCCTATAAAATTTTAACGGTTGAAAATGAATGTATGTATCAAATTTTTTATACACCTACTTGCAGTTTGAGTTTTTTGATGAAATTTTGTGGACATGATCTATTCATTATGAAGATCATCTCCACCAAGTTTCGTGAATAAATTCATCCGTTTAGGCCTCAAACGAAACCCCATTGGACAAAATTGGATGGAAGGATAATGTAGGGGAGCCAAGTCCGACAATTAGAGTATGAAGTTGGAGTGGGAATAGCCAACCCCTATAGCCACTAGTACAAATAATTCCAATTTTGTATTGCAGGATCTTTTAGCTTGTTGCAAAGGGAATTTGATTGGTCGAAAGATGACGTGCAGACTGCTCGTGTCCTATTTTACATGCGGGTTATTCCCACTTGTATTGAATGTTTACCAACTATCATATTTAGGAAGGTGGTGGTGCCAGCTATGTTTTTGTATCATACATTAAACAGCTAAATTTACAAATCACAAGAAAGTTCAATAATTATAAATATATTGATGAGTATCAGTTCCTTATTACATAATTCAACTAGATACGTCGGACACCCGAATGGAAAAGTGGCTCGAGCTTCGCATTCGATGTTTGTGGCTTTTGTATCTTCAGGGAAAGATTTTGATGAGGAGGAAAGAGTTCTATTAAAGGAACAACTTGTTTTCTATTACATACAAAGATCTTTAGAGGTATATAATCCAGCCATGCTCTAGAGAGCTATTCCCTCTCTTTAACAAAAAGAAGGATGTCCATATCAAGGGGTAAATAGATGATTTATTTTTATGAAAATTTGTAGAGGGGATCTATAAGATGAATTGATCATCTCTACCAAATTCATCAAGAAATTATATCTAAAAGTTGTGAGATGACCTTTTCAATGGCCAAAAAATGCGGGGGCACACATATATATATTTATATGTTGTATGACTATATCCAATTTTCATTAAGCCCTCTTCTAGAATGATTTTTTTTTTTGGATGAGACTTGGTGAAAGTGATCTATTCATCATATAGATCATTTTTACAAATTTTCACAAACAAATTCATATATCTGTGCTTCCAAATGGACATCCCTTCTTATTAAAGAGAGGGAATCTGTTTTTAGCATCCAGCTGATATAAATCTACTAAAACTAGTCAAAGTTAAATTTTGTGCTCAGATACCAGTGATAAATTTTCTTTTATTGGATTTTTGTAGGGATATCCTGGGATTACCCCTTTTGAGGGAATGGCTTCTGGAGTTGCTGCACTTGTTCGATATCTTCCTGCTGGAAGTCCGTCAATATTTTACTGCGTCCACAGTCTTGTAGAGAAAGCAAATAGCCTTTGCAGTGGACTTACAACTCGGGAGGCTGATCAGTGGAGAAATTGGCAAGGAGAGCTAGAGCCTTGCAAGAAACTTCTTGATTTACTTTTGCGGCTCCTTTCCCTCGTGGATATCCAGGTAAAACTTTTTAAAATTTAGAATTGTTTTAGTATACAATATATATATATATATATATTTGGGTAGAAATTATTGGTTTTTTTTAGATGGATTCAGCCATTTGGGGTGGGGGGGGGGGGGGGGTGGGGAGGGATTTATTATTGGATTCAACTATTGTAATGATGACATGGTGTAATTGATTGGGCAATAACTGTTAACAAAATCAAAGATTTGAATAATTTTCAGTGGCTCATTTCTAATTATCTAGGGCCCCTACATACAGAGGAATCCCAGCCTTTGCGTGACAAATCCAAGGAGCGATATTAAATCTGATATGCCACATCATCATTATAACCATTGTTAAAGAATATTTACTTTTTTGGTTTGTTTTGAGGTTTTTTTGTTTTGTTTTGGGGGGTGGGGGGTGGGATAAAACTTGCACCCTTGTAATAAGGTTCGAATGGTTTTTACCATTGGATTGTCCTTTGATCTTAAAATTTTATTTTAGGTTTAATTTTCTAAAAATCGGAGTTTTTTCTAATGAGTAAATTGATGCAGGTAATGGTTGATCATGACAATGGAAAACATATAGCCTGAACCGATTCTTGTTATTACTATACCAGTATAAGCTGTGTCTTGTAACACGAGATTTTTTTGTAAACCTTGTCAATATGCGAACGATAATAGCATCATACTAAGACCTTGAAGAAAATTACGACATTACTTTTATGGAACAATAAATAAATAAACCTAGAGAGTGAATTCACAAACGACTTTAACTATTCCCTCCTTACCTAATTAAGAGTCCATGTTTGGCTTTTGGATTTTTTAAGAATGCACTAATTTCATCCCCACAATCAATGGTTTAGAACAAAACTTGTTTCCTATTGTGAATTTTGGTACATTATTTATGTCTGGGAAAGGAAAGTGGACTCTTAATTTGGGATAGGAAGTATTATGTTCATAATCTCAAGTCAGTTATTTTGTTTTTCTATTTTTTGTTGATTTTCATTTCATATATATATATATATATTTAAAACATCATAAATATTTGAAATATCACTTTGCCTATGAGTTTATATGAAAGTGATAACATCAACCGCTGTTGATTTGCTCAGGTTCTACCAACTCTAATGAAGCTATTAGCGCAATTAATTGTCCAACTTCCCAAAGAAGGCCAAGATATGGTCCTCAGTGACTTGTACTCACACGTGGCGGAATCTGATGATGTTACGCGGAAATCGATGCTAATTTCATGGCTACAGTCATTATCCTACCTTTGTTCTCAAGCTAATGCTGCTTTTGCTGTGAATACGGGTGCATTAAGCATAAATACAATCAATGCGCGCCTATAAAAGATTCGAGGTTCTATCTTTTTACTATTTGCTTTCTTTATCTTAAGCTCAGTTTACTGTAATTAATGTAGTGTCAGTTGCTTGTGTTACTGAAGTAGGTTACAAAATCTCGATAGGTTACACCTATTCCCAAAGCAATTAAGGTTTTGCTGTAGAGTGGTACTTCTTAGGAAAGTTGTACCATATGCTTTCATTGTTGTACATTGCACTGGAAATCACCATATTGGTTGTGGCGATAGAGCCACCCATACATCAACAATAACATTGTGCATTGTTGCATGATCAGTTCTATTTCCTCTTCAGTCTAACAAATAACAATCACAAATGGGAGGATTTTTTTTTTTTGGATAAGAAAAAAGCCAATCTTATTAATCAAAAGCAAGAGAAACAGATTCACTAGTGACAGAGGGCAAGATATCCTCTGCACAAGAGAACAATAAAAATTACAAGCTTGCAGATTGGTCAAAGAAACTAAGACAATCTAATCTAAAAAGGAAACTCTGAGTCAAATAGATAACATTAAATGCCCTAGCCCACAAATCTGCCGAAAAAATAATATTATCCCAAATCTCATCAGCTCCACTGACTTTATGATCAAAAATTATGCTATTTCTTTCTAGCCACAACCTCCAAGCCATTGCCAAAACCATGATTCTCCACAAGATTTTAGCTTTTGCATAATCCCATCCAAAACTCCATTTTATCACAACACAATCTGCCCACTTTTTTGGCAAAACACCCTCAACGCCAAAAAAAGAAAAGAGTTTTGACCACATGAAACGGGCCACTGAGCAATGCACTAGGATAAAGTTAAAGTCTTTGCGTGGCTCGCTTCTTTTCGTAAAGTTAATACATGTGACAAAATCCAAGTTAGTAGACAGAATTGTATGTTGTCTCCTTCAGTTTGTATCCTTTGCAAAAAGGATGGTGAGACAACATACAATTCTGTCTACTAACTTGGATTTTGTCACATGTATTAACTTTACGAAAAGAAGCGAGCCACGCAAAGACTTTAACTTTATGAGGAACACCCCCTTTCCAAATAAAATTGCATTGAGGAAAAGGCGGAGATGAAGATGGACAAGAGAGAAATTCCAAGAAAGACTTACAAGAGAATTCACCCGAAGAAGTGCCCTCCTACACCCTTTTGTCCCCAGAATCAAAATTGAAATGAGCATTTCCAATAATACCCAAAATGAAGGGGAGGATTTATGTGCCTATATACATATATGGAGGTGCTTTTTCTTGGAAATATAGGTTTGGCTTTATGACTAGTAGAATTGTTTATCCTGAACAATTAAGCATTAACAAGAAATTGAAGTAAGCACCCTTACTTTAAATATGCTACAAAAATTCTAACTTCACTTCTTAAAATGACAGTAGCTTTTCTTGAAATTTAAACAAGAAATATTAGACTGTTGAGATACCAAAGTCTAAAATCGACCACTAGCACTGTCTCACTGATTTCTTCACATTTGAAACGCACGAATAAGGTTCAAAGGTTTATTCCGAGATGACACTCTAGCTTCTCAACAACTTCCTAGAATCTCATTCTCCATAGACCTTATATCTTAAAAAACCTTAAACATGAAACATAATTAGTAATTTTGCATATTTGAAATAAGAAAAATTAACTTAGCTAAAATATGTAACACCAAAATTATTTGAAATGTTTTTAGCTTTAGATATATATACACATAAACCAGGTAATATATTATTCAATAACTAAATAGACACACATTTAATTCCAATAGTTTCAGGCTTTCAGCATAGAGAGTATGCAAAATTTCATAAAAACAATAAAAATAATGGTTCCAAGGTTGAGAAAATGACAGAGAAAATCTAGTATGGTGCTTCGCTATCCAATTTGTACCGAAAAGTAAAAGGATAAATTAAATAGTATTTTTTTTTTGTTTTTTCTGAGCAAAAAACACCACCACTAAACTACACTTTCCAACCTATCTAACAGTCTAGCTAAAGGGGCAGGGGACGCTACCACCCAATTGAAAGGAGGATAACCCTTAACAACTGCTTTAAGAACCTAGTTACTACAAAATTTCTGTTTCTTATCCCAAAAAAAAAAAGAAAGAAAGAAAGAAGAAAAACATAAAACCAAAGTCCTTTGCTAGGCTCCTGATATCAGCTATAATATCAGCTATTTCCCATGGAGGCTTAAGATCCGAAGACGCAAAAATGATTACAGACTTAGAGTTGCTGCAGATAGCAACATTAGCAAGATTTCTCCCAACTGCTACCCAGCAAGCCTCTTTATCGCATATTGAAATAAAACTTCAAATAGATCTCTATAGATGATATACTACCTTCAAATTTATTCTTCTAACATTTTTAATTTGAAGTTACTAAATAAGATTGAAAATGTCATTTACATTTTGCTTGTTCCTTGAGCATCGTCGGTACAAGCGGTGTTGCCCTCTATAGCGTAAGGCCGAAAGTATCATTCATGTCCAATGTTTTTGTGCCATTAGGAAGCTTCCAGTCAAAATAATAAACACGTGATGCTATCATCAGGCTCACCACTCCTTCAGCGTGAGGAAACCTGGGCACATTCAATGCCCAGAACAAAAAGGAAGAAATGAAAAATGTTGACCTTTAAAGTCAAATTTAAAATTTATAAACCTTTCGGGCATAAAAGATGTTGAACTGCCCCAGTACTCAGCATCTCGAGCAATTGCCCATGCGTTCACAAGTACTTGTGTTCTTTGGTACCATGTTAACCATTTAGCTTCACATCTGTTTCAGTTTTATGATGGGCAAGTAAAGGCACAGATAGATGCAATCGTGTTGTTTCTTTCACAACTACTTGCGAGTAAGGTAGTTCAAGTATGTCAGCTTCTTCTATCCTTCCTTTTGTTCTCACGCTTTCAACAACTTCTTGGTGTACCTTGGTCATTATATCCGGGTTGAGTTTCAATTCAGTCATTGCCCATTCAGTAGTACTGGAGCTAGTTTCAGTTCCAGCAAGAAACAAATCCTATATAAAGAATTTTTGTTATACCAATATACTTTCTTTCGTGAAAAGATGACACAATAGTAACAAAATATATACATGTGAAACTTCTCTTAACGCAGTAATAATTAATGCTGACATGACATATGATAATTGAGAAGTCACAAGTTCGAGTCTATTCGGTCTACACATTAAATGTTGTTCATACACAAATACAGATTTGGTAGATTCAAGCAGGTTTGTTTGTTTGGTAGAAAGAAAAACATATGCTAATTTGTCAGCATGGAATAAAATAAGAGAAAGTAAAGATTGCAAATGGAGATATGCTCCAACTAATTAGAAAATATAACTACCAAATTTGAAGCATTGCTACGGCCACAAAGAACAAGCGTCGATAGAACTATTTTTGTTATACAAATTGAACATCGCTAAAAATCTAGTTTGTGGGCCTTGAGTGAATGTACGAGGAGGGGTGGAAGAGAGAGAAGGCCTCTGGCAAAGTTAAGTTGCTGTCAGGGTTGAGTTTGAGGGGAGTTCAAGTTGGGCCGGATCGACTATTTTGGTGGCGATACTAATTGAGGCTCGTGGTCGGCCGATCTGAAGCATTGCTACGGCCAGAAGCGGTACAAATATATAATACTTCGGGTATAAAAATGAATTAAGGCAAAACTTTGGGTCGAAAAGCAGAATGACCCTCAATTAAATATACGATTGAGGATGATTTTCTGCTCTTTTTAAATGTTTTAACCTTTCTTCTTGTGAGCTCGGACACATGGTAATATTAAATACGTTTTTTTTTATTATTATTATTTTTTTTTTTTTTTTATTGTTGTACATCAATGATGGAGCCATAATTTAATTATGAGGGAGAAAAAAATAATTAGGACATATAGTAAAATACATTTTGTTTTTAGTATTTCAAAAAAATAACTCTGAAGTGTGAAAAAATCCCACAAAATGTTACTATGCATTATTTTAAAGTTCTAAAATACCAAAATGAGATGCCCTGCCCATGTTTATTACTATAGATTTGATTAATATGTAAAAATAAAAAAATAAATTATCATCCATCTTAAAATAAAATTAAAAAGAAGAGGAGCGATTTCTTTTTTTCATTTTTTAGAATTTTCTATAACTAAAGATATGATGTTAAGATGTAAAACAAAAAATTCTCATTGATTTGAAATAAAATGTTATGTCTTCTATTTTAGAACAAGAAAAAGAATCTCAGCTAAGAAATTATGTAAGATTTGATTTGTGTTTTTTCAATATATATTTTAGCCTTAGAATAAGTAAAGATATCCAAAGGTTCCTTGAGAACTTTTGCATCCTAAATGCCAAATGAATGTGCCCGATCAATATTTAGAGGAAAAAAAAGTAAACATAAAAAATTAGAAAGGATCCATGGAGATATGGCCACAGTTTTTATGTTCCCAAAATGTTGAAACATCAACCTCATAAAATCTTCCATAATTTATGATTATGCATGTGATAACAAGATTAATAGCGTAATAAAATATTAAAATTAGTCTTGCGAGTGTGTAGAGTGGACAACTATATATATACTGCAAGATCCTTAATCTAATGAATTTTTTTTTATAACGGAATTGTCCAATATTTTAAACACTGTATAAATATAAAGGGACAAGAAATATGTTTTATATACCAAAACATTAAACAAAATCTGTCTTATGTTTAATTTTGTTTTTCTTTAGATTTTGTATATTTCGAAACTGGCCCGCCATAAAATATTATAGTTAAAAATCTCTCTTTTGCCAAATACCTTTCCTTGAACAGTTGAGGCCAACATCATTAAGATGTTGAAATACCAATACCTTGTAAAAATGTGTCTTTTGCCAAATAGCTTTCCTTGAACAGTTGAGGTCAACATCATTAAGATGTTGAAATACCAATACCTTGCAAGATTATGTCCCCTTTAGATATGATTGTGCTAAATATGGTCTACCACATTAAAATAATAAAAAGTCATTGTTTTTAAGACTATTCGATCATGTGAAAAGTATCAATTCATGTAGTGCTAATACAGGTGTGCAAATATAAAAGGGTGTTGCTCAAAAAAAAGGAAGAAATATGAAAGGGTGTTCAACCGAAAATATTTAAGGTTAATATAACTGTTTCGACAGAAAAATATATATATATATATATATACATATAAAATGAAAGAAGTAAAAATCTTTTTATTTAGAATTTAACGTGTCACTTTAATTATTTACTAATTAATTAGGCAATAAATAACACGCTTAATATCATATTTTAATAAATAATTAATTATTCACCTTAATAAATAATTATATTATTTATTATAATTATTATCTATACTTACTATATAGTATCATGGAAGAAGTAGATACATTTTTTTTTATATTTTTTATTATAGTAAGATTAATTACTTATTAGTTGGTTTTTTATATTCTTAATGCATAATAAAATAATAATTATTATTATAATATTAGAAGTAGCATCATTTATTATACTATTTTTTAAAAATGTGTTAAAATTAATATTCTTATTTTCAATTTGCCATAGCAAATGAGTTGTATTATCAATCATTAATTATATTGAAATTAATGTCTTTTTGAAAATAATAAAGTAAAAGTTGCAAAATTAATTTTAAATGGAAGCAATATATATTTTATTATCTGTACACAACATATTTAAGCCAATTATTTGACAAAGCTATAAAGACAAACACTACTAAAATTGCATGTTATTAAACACATGTGCATCGCATGGGTTGTTAATTGTTATATGATGCATGGGTTGTTAACTATTATATATATATAATTAAGCATAGTAGTAAATGATTATGAACACAAAACGTTTTTTATTGTGAAATTATATTGATTATGTTTTGAAAAAATAAATAAAAATATAACTACTAATTGAGATATCTTGAAAAAGAAAGTGGTACTATCCTTTATATATATATATAGTAAATGTATATATCTATCACAAATAATTGAAAGCGTGAATGTTTACATGAGCTAATTTTAGCCTCACTCTCACGAATCGATTGTGTCTATTGAAACGAAAATCGAACCTATGACCTTTACTATATATAAGGACACCCAGCCAAACGCTAGGACATAACTTCAAAATATTTTTGCACAGATTCTTTTTTTACATGAAAATAACAAAAACAAGGTTCCAAGATTGAGAAATTGATAAAGAGCAACACTAGGTGCTTCTAAGGATATATCATCGTTATCACACATTGAAATAATACTTCAAATACATCTCCATGGAAGTGCTACCTTCAAATTTATTCTTCAAACATTTGTAATTAAAAGCTACTAATTTGTCATATAAGTTTTGCAATTTCCTTGATGGTTGTCGGGATAGCGAGAAGTGGTGTTGCCCTCTGTAGTGTAAGGCCGAAAGTATCATTCATGTCCATTGTTTTTGCGCCATTAGGAAGCTTCCAGTCGAAATAATAAACAAGTGATGCTACCATCAGGCTCACCACTCTTTGAGCAAGAGGAATGCCAGGGCACATTCGACGCCCGGAACCAAAAGGAAGAAATGAGAAATGCTGACCCTTAAAGTCTAATTCAGAATTCATAAACCTCTCAGGCATAAAAAGTGTAGGACTGTCCCAGTACTTTGCATCTCGAGCAATCGCCCACGCGTTCACAAGTACTTGTGTGTTCTTTGGTACCATGTAACCATTTAACTTCACGTCTGCTTCAGTTTTGTGGGGAACAAGTAAAGGCACAGATAGATGCAATCGCATTGTCTCTTTGACAACTGCTTGCAAGTAAGGTAATCGGAGGATGTCAGCTTCGTCTATCCTTCCTTTCATTCTCGTGCTTTCAACAACTTCCTGGCGTACTTTCGTCATTATATTCGGGTTGAGTATCAGTTCAGTCATTGCCCATTCGGTAGTATTTGAGCTAGTTTCAGTTCCGGCTAGAAACAAATCCTACGGAAAGAGTTTTTGTTCAATATTAACATGCTTTCTTTCAAGAAAAGATGGTACAATAGTATATATACACATAACATTATAATTTAACGAAAAATACATTAAACCCCCTTGTAATTAATCGGGTTACCTGGTCACCCCCTTATACTAGTTTATCCGACATAATCCCGATCCTTTGGCAATTAATCCCAACCCATTAAAATTTCTGTCAGAAATTCAAACTGATATTTGACAGTGGCGTTAAATTAAAACGAGAAAAGTCATTAAAAATCTCAGCTACCTATCTGTTTAAACAAAAAATGCCTAGAATAGACTTATTATATCTATATAAATAAATAAGTAATATTTTTCAACTCTCTCTCTCTCATTATTTTATGGGTATCGTTCTCAACATGTATATCATTTCAATCAAGTCATATTAATATTTGTAATTCTTGCAAAAAATCACTGTATATCAGTAGCAAGTTTTCATAAATATGCACCAATAGCAAGTTCGATCAGTTTCATTCATAAATACTGCGGATCAAAGTTAAAAAGACCAATTTCAAAGTTGCTTCCACATGGGTGACCTGGTAACTCAACAAACCATAGTGAAATTTAATGTATTTTTCCCTAATCACAGTGATAATTAATGCTAACGTGGACATTTGATAATTGGGAAGTCACAATTTGGAATCAATACATTTTATAAATTAAATATTGTCCATACAAAAATATATATAGATATGTTATATTCGGGAAAGTTTTTTATTTGTTTGAAAAAAAAAATGCGAATTTGTCACATGGAAAGGAAGGTTCCAAAATGATGCTATGCTCCAACTATTAAATATAAATACCTTTTTTGCGTACGTGAGTATGATATAATATAAAAACAAAGAATGAGGAAAAATATTTGATAAATTATTAATTTAAAAAAGTGCCGATCAATTATTTTGGGACGTCAAAAGATTTATGAAAATGAAGGATTACTATTAGTATCTTATATTTCTTTAGTGAGTGCTCTCGTGTAACTATTTCTATAATAATTAGCAATTTTTTCCTAAAAATAAGTTTCTATAAAGTTAAACTACCTACCTCTCTCGAATACTTAAAACTAAAATTCAAGGACATGCGATGTGTATCCACGCATACATATGCATATCTAAGTTAAAATAAAAAATAATTAATGTTTAAGTATCTTCTTTTCTAAGTAATTAAGTAAACGTGGGTTCAAGACTGTTATTGAATTAGTTTAATTTTAAAGATAATATATGCAAAACAACAAATTAAATGTTGTAAAAATCTATTTTGAAGACCATTTGTACGTACCACGTAGTCACATTTATTCACAACTAGTGTCATTAATTCCATTAGAACAAAGTATTCAAGATTTTTTTAAATGAAATATTGAAGATGTTAGTCCAGAGAAAAAGATTCAGAGAGAGAGAGTACCACTAGTAAAACTCTGATGTGTTTCAAGTTGAATTCACGCTCATTTTCTTCACTGTAATCAAGAAGTGAATCCAACATATCACCGTATCTCTTCAACCCACTCTTCCTCTGTCGCAAACGCCGATCAATAAATCCGTCAATAACTTCATCAAACCAACCATACGCGGCCTTGGCTTTCCGCCGTATTCTTTGGGGATCTAATGGCTTAAGCCACGGAAAAATATCTGCGATATTAAACTGCCCATCAACCACCATTAAAGTCTTCACCGCGCTCAAGAACCCCCTCACATCCTTAGACTCAAAATCATCAACATTCTCAGATATGCACGTATTCGACATTTGATTCAAAGCCGTTGTAAAAGCCAATTTCCCAATATCCACAACCAACCCTTTCTCACTAGAGGCCATTACGTGCATAACCATCTCTTCTATAGCCTTGTCGCGTAGATCCTTTAACGTGTCTAATTTTTGGGTGTTTGTTAAAAATGTGTTTAAAGCGCGGCGGATAATCCGCCATTCTTCACTGGCGGATATCCAGAGCACGGCGAGGTGGTTATTCTTGAGGGCAGTGACAGCGTCAGGTACGTTTCTTCCAGAGCAGGCCTCGTCGTTCTTTTGAAGAATCTCTCTAGCCATCTCGGCCGAGGAGGCAACAACGCTAGTGACATTGCCGAGGCGGATAGTCATGAGAGGACCGTGCTTTTTGGCTAACTTTGCAAGTGATTCGTGTGGTTTAGGCCCAATGTCGAACAAATTGCCTACAATTGGGAGGCCTCTAGGTCCGGGCGGAAGCTTTCTTCTACTAAATAATGCAACGGCATATGCAAAAATTGAGAATAACAAAGAGGAGATTATGAAGCCTACCAACCCCATTTTTTCAATTATAATTTCTCAAGTTCCTTTTAGTGTATATATATAGTACTAGATAGTCCTCAAATGCAATAACGGGAGATGAAGAGATAATACTCCTTGTGTTTCAAATTAATTAGAGATAATGGGTTCTAAGACCTTACTTTGTAATGTTTTACTTTAAGGACAAACTCATGTTTAATAAAGGGAAGCATATTAATTTTATAATTTGGTTTTATAATAAGGACACTTTTTATAATATTAATTTATTTTTAGAAAAATGATAAATATTGATGAACAAATATACCTATAGTACATATAGATTCTATTATAAAAATAACAATAACAAGGGTAGGATATAGATGAACTAAATAACACCACCGCTGTCGCCAGTGGTGGTGGTCGGCGGGGCTAGTGATGGCGGTGAACTTGGAATTTGAAGCAAAATATTAAAGTATTAATTAATTAATAATGTATTGGATTGGTGTTGGTTTTTTTTCTTTTTTTCTTTTTTTTTCTTTTCGGGGTGGAGGGGGGGAGGTCGTTGATTATGTAAGGAGGGAATTCTGACAGTTTTTTTAACCCAGCTTTTCCACCACCTCCTCTCCATTCTCATCTCTTTTATCATTCTCTCTTTCCTACACCTTTTCTTATCCTTTTTTTTATATTTCATTTTTAATCTTTCTCTATTTTTGTTTTATACATGGTAATAAAACTGTTTTAGAACATTTAGTTTAGTTATCTGTGTTTACCTGTGATGTTAAAATATTTTTTACACTTTCAGTTTAATTATCTGTGTTCACATGTGATGCTAAAACCTTTTTAGCACTTTTAGTTTAGTTATCTATGTTCATCTGTGGCACTAAAATTTTTTTAGCATTATTCTAGTGTTTGACAATTGATACTAAAATTGTTTTAGTACCATATGTGAACACAAATAGCAAAATTAAAGGTGATGAAAAGGTTTCAGCAGCACATGTAAACACAGATAACTAAACTGAAGATGCTAAAACCTATTTAGCACCATTCTAGTGTTGGATAATTGGTGCTAAAATTGTTTTAGCACCATTGGTAAACACAGATAACTAAACTGAAGGTGATAATGTTGATCGAAAAATACCCTAGAGGGGGGGTGACTAGGGTTTTTGAAACTTAATTGTATTTTTAAAACCAATTTAAAAATATTATGTCTATATATATCAAGCAATCAATAACAAAGATAATTTCTAGCACAATGAGCAAATGGCACAATATAATAAAGCAAGAGATAGAAAGATAGAACCGATCAAAGTCGAGGAATTTTTGTCCACACGGTTCGGCTTGTTGCCCCTAGTCCGCGCTCGGTTAGTTCCCCGATAAATTCCACTATAACCGATCTCCTTCCGGGTGAAGACCAAACCACTACAAGTGTATTCTTCTCACACACTCTTATAAGTATTGAAAATACCTTCAATACTTTCACAAGAATTCCCTCTTGATAATTCTATGAGATACACCTCTCACAAAAATGATTTGAATAAGTTTTGGTGACAAACACCAATGTACAATAGCTCTCGTGTATATCAAATTACAAATGAAGCTCACACTAAGAGATATCAAAATTGATCAACAATTTTTAGCTCAAAATAAGAATGATTGATCAAAAACAATGTTTTTGAATCTTTGAATGAATGTAGATAGATAATGAAGTATGTGGATGATTCAAGTAAGTAAAAATGAGTCTTAAACCTCATATATATAGCTTGAGAAAGCTTATAGCCGTTTGTAGTGGATTAATAGATTAATATGTCAAAAATACATAATTAGTGAAAGTCCAACGGCTAGTTTTTGAAGCATCAGTCGACTGAGCAAGCATCAGTCGACTGAGCAACACTGCTTAGTCGACTGATGGCTACTGCCCATCAGTCCAAAAAATGTAATTTTTATACTTTCGTATTTTAACTCCAAAATCAATTCTAATGCTATAGGAACTCCAAAAATAAGTTCCTAAGACACCTATTTTTGGGAAAACACAAAATATGATTATTTAGAATTAATTATGAATTAAATTGAAAAACGGTTTATGAAAGGAGTTTGTTTTTCAAAGAGTTTTAATTCAATTTGATTTTGATCAATCTATTTGGATAAGCAATTTAAGAGCTATAATTGAAAATCAATTATGAATCTTTACAACAAAACTACTTACTCAAATCTAATCTTATGAGTCTTCGAAAGCTTTGTTTTTGTCTTCAATTATTTTCTTCCTTGGCTCTTATTCTTGTAGAGATCCTTTTGGTAGAGTATTGATCATGTAGATGTGTGATGTATGAGGCATAGAAAGAGTACACTTGTGTTGGTGAATGATCTATATTCCGGCTTTTCGAATTTGTCCACGTGTGATCAATGAGTGTGGCTATAGCTTTAAACATCAACTCAATTAAATTACACATTATTAATGTTATTGTTCTTATTAAAACAAGATTAGTGACTATAAGGTCAACAGATAAATTTTTTTTAGCAGTACAGATGAACACATATAACTAAACTGAATGTGCTAAAACCTATTTACCATTATTCTAGTGTTGGATAATTAGTGCTAAAACTGTTTTAACACCACTGGTGAACACAAATAACTAAACTGAATGTGCTAAAAAGGTTTTAACATCACAGATAAACATAGGTAACTAAACTGAAGGTGCTAAAAACTATTCAGTACAATTCCAGTGTTAGACAATTGGTATTAACAGTTTTAGCACCATGTAATTGGTTATTATGTTCTGGAAAATCGGTGTTAAGTATCTTTTGGAGACGTGAGAGAGAAGGTTGTTTGGATTTTGATGTAGAATTTAAGCTTGATATGGTTCATTACCATCACCTATACTGTCATCGACTTAACCACCTATCACTAGGTGCGGGGTTTTTAACTCAAAAGGCCTCGGTGATATTAGAGGTGAACCACTTATTATTTAGTTACATGTTTTTCTCTTATATTTTACGATGTGGGATCTTGCTATTCTTCAACATGCCCCCTCACGTGCGACCCGATATTGGATCGCACGGGTAACCCAATTCCCACATCGGCAACTGGTAAATTCGTAAGTCAACGCCACTCTTTTCGAAGGTCCCTAGAAACTTGGAGCCAACTTTCGAAGGCCCGGGCCAACGCCATTCTTTTCGAAGGCCCATTATTCATAATCCAACTGGGCCAAGGACGTGAATCGAAATAGAACCTTCCTCTGATACAATGTATAATTTAAGCTTGATATGGTTCACTACCATCACCGATACTGTCCCCGACTTAACCACCTATCACTAGGTGCGGGATTTTTAACTCAAAAGGCCTTGGTGATATTAGAGGTAAACCACTTATTATTTAGTTACATGCTTTTCTCTTATATTTTACGATGTGGGATCTTGCTATTCTTCAACATTTGAAACTTTTGATCGGGATCGATGTTAATTGTCTTTTGGAGACGTGATATGTTACATTAAGATTATTGTGTTATTAGTTAAACAAGGAAAGTGCATTAGTGTTTTTTGTGTGCAATGTTCTTATTTTACACTGCTAATTTATAATTGTCATTTGCAGTTATGTTATTATCGAAATGAGCCTTTATGCCCAATTGCCTCTATTAATTAAGACGATGATTTTTCTTTCTATGGTGTCTTAATTAAGTTTTATTTTATATTATTGATTGTGTTGAAAAAATATTTACGTGAAGTAATGTGAAAGTTAAACAATAATTTTTAATTTGACATAGAGTGTGTAAACTAAAAATATTAGATCTACTTAAAAGGATTCGGGAGGGTAGTTAGAGGCAAAAATAGGGTACCTAGAGAAAGCTGCAATTCAGCCAACAAAAACTCTATTATAATTTATACATTAGAAAATTAGTATATCTAATTAAACTCACTTTAGCTCTCGTCTCTATTCATTCCTTGACTTCACCTCGCTGGTGGTATTATAAAGATATTTTTTGTGTAAAATTTACGCATTAAGTAAAAAATAGCTAGGTGCCATGCAATACTAAATTTATTTTATCTATCTCCAACTTCATTTTAATGTAAAAACAAAGAAAGAAAGAAACTTCAAAATTTTTTTCCCAAGATTATCCCAAAATATTGACCAGGATTTTAAAATTTCTAATATTAAAAAACTAGTTAGAGGAATTTATAAAATAAGACCTACGATAAATAAAATTATGAGTGTAACAACTGTAACGAGAACGAGTCACCACAAACACATACTGTTTGTGATGAAAATTTTCCATTTCTTTATCCTTTATTATATACGTTTTGTGCACTTAACTAACTTTTGAATTTATGATTAATTTTGTTATACCATGTCATAATTAATTTTGATTGTTTATTGAGGACTACTTCCTAATTTAAAATTCACTTTTTCTTTTAGGATATTTTAAATTAAGAGTTAATTTCTAAAATTAACATATTAAATTTCACTTAAACAGAAAATACAACGACAAATTAGAGATTTATATAAGAATTTTTTTTTACTAAATCTTAAGAATTCATTTTTTCTTCGAAGGAAGGTGTATATTTAGTAATTCAATTTTTTTCCAAAACAAGAAATTTCCAAGGAACTGTATGATTTAGATAGGGTGTTCTTAAATGCACCCATATAATCCGTCTTATCATCCCACCAAAAGTCAAAATTACGTTAATCTTAACCTAAAAAATAAAATAGCTTTATGGAAGAGGACAATAAAATAGCTTTATGGAACATGACAATAAAATAGCTTTATGGAAGAGGACAACTCTTTCACGGGTTGGAAAATAATTTATTGTATAAAGACAAATTAGTCGTGTTTTAAAAACCGGGTTAGGCAGTCACTTAGGCGGCACTTGGATGTCCTGATTAGTGTCTAGGAATTGTGATAAATTAGGCAAATTTAGACAAGCACCTAATCGGCTTTGAGGCTTGCTAACGGCCTTTGTTTTCCAAGATAAAACGACATGACAATGTCTATCTTCGCACGTTGTTGTCACTTACTGAACGAACTTAATTTGAAGTGAATTACTAAAGTGAAGTGAATTACTAAAGTGAAGTGAATTATTGCAATATGAGGCAATGTTTTCCGTTGTGTTTAAAATTAAAAAGCATGTAATTATACGCTTACTTACTTACGATGGTAATTTAGGGTGATAAAAGTTACATTAGAAAAGGGCAGGACGAACTTGCAAGTGAGACAATATATAAATTTGGCCTTCTTCAATCATGATAATTTAGGATGATTAAAGTTAAATTAGAAAAGGGATTTTGTCGGGATTTTGTCTTCTTTTTTTATTGAAAAATATATTTTATGGTGACTAGTAGAAATGGACCTAGCTAGCTATGAATTGTAAGAGGAAAGACATTATTTCTGTCCATTTTGTTTGTTTCTGACTTGCCCAAATCAATAAAACTTTTTCTCATGACTTGCATATTGTTAAAAGAATATACCATCTCTATGCTCTTTTGAGGTGTAATGCAATTATGGTATATACCATCTCTATGCTCTCTTGAGGTGTAATGCAATTATGTTGTTTTCTTTCATCATTTGCCATGTAATTATGTTATGTTTTCTTGCCTCTTGCCTTGTATATATAAGAGGCCTCTCAATGTAAGAATACTAGGGTATGCCCGTGCCTCCGGCACTATTAAAACTAATTGTGATAATTAATAGATGAGTTACTATTATACATTACTATATATATTGTGACAATCGTAATTAAGTTTCTTTTAAAATTAAGGTGTTGGGTTAGCATGATTTGGTGAAATTCGAGTTGGGAACTAACTAACATGTATAATAAACGGATCGTGTCGAGTTAGTATACATAACATGATTAACCTGAAATGGACATGTTTAAACTCAGTTAGACATGTGAAACAATTCTTATTTGGGTAATGATATTAGTATTATACAAAAAATACTTTAACACTTTAAAATCATCTTTAATGACTAAAAAGTGTCCCAAAAAATTCATATAAAATATCACTAAAAATAATGTTAAATTATTAGAATATTTTTGTGAAGGGCTAACATCATTACCTTTATTATGTAAATTATTAGAATATTTTTGTGAAGGGCTAACATCATTACCTTTATTATGTAACTTACTTTAAAATGCCTATTTGACGCACAATTTAATTATATTAATCTAGTGATATCGAAAAATATAAATATTACATTAATGCTTGACCAGCTGCCGCCACGTACTGCGAGCGGTGATTAGTCGAGATACGCGAAAGCCAGCCCAGATACCCCGTGAGGTAACTCTCGAACAAAAAAAATCATGTTAATTATAAAACTATTAATTTGTACCCTGATTTACGCGCAAATATACTTGCCCGTCTCCCATCTCTCTTCTGTTCTCCCCTCTTTCTCCCTTTCTTTCTTCTCGTCTCCGTGTGTAGCACAATCAAATTTTAAAATTATTTTTTTTAAAAAAAATCAAGTAAAATTTTAAAATCAGAATTAGGATCTTTAAATTCAAAATTCAAACACACATTAACCTCACATAAAAATATTTTAATTGAAAACCTAGCCATCAAAACCCAAGAAATTTACAACCTCCACCCCATCACACTTCTTGATCCCTACCCCATCCTAACTCCACCCATAAAATCCATAAACTTCGATCAATAAATCCATCTTCAACAGAACTAATAATCCAATTAAATAGTGTCAACAACCACTAAAACAAAGTAAAGAGGAAAAATGTAAAAAAAAAATGAGCAAGGTAACAATTAGGGGGAGAGTTTTGTGAAGAGAAGAAAATTTTAGAGAGAGAGAGAGATAGAAGGGATATTGGTGAAGATTAGGAAAGAGAATTCTATCAAAAAAATGTTCGAACTTCAGAGAAAGAGAGAGTTGGGCTGTAGGTCATAATGAAAAAATAAAGAAAAATAAAATTGACCTAGATAAATTTTACACCACTGGATTTGTTGGAATCACTTATAGCTGCACGATTATTATTATGGAACCACTTATAGTCGCACGATTATTATTATTATTATTATTATTATTATTATTATTATTATTATTATTATTATTATTATTATTATTATTATTATTATTATTAATTTCCTTTTTAGC
Organism: Lonicera japonica; assembly: GCA_021464415.1. Taxonomy (NCBI): domain Eukaryota; kingdom Viridiplantae; phylum Streptophyta; class Magnoliopsida; order Dipsacales; family Caprifoliaceae; genus Lonicera; species Lonicera japonica. Next base: position 24,660,881 of record CM038470.1, on the reverse strand, counting down.
ATAGGTGAAAAAGTGAGTCATATTATGATTATTTGTCAACTAAATATAAATTTTAACGATATAATATTTAGATTTAAAAATCAACTTCCTTGTATTTGTTAAGCAAACACAAAATTTTAAATTATTTTATTTTCAAATATGTAATTTTTGAATTTTAAAGCTAAATCCAATTCTGCAATCTAAACGCACCCTGAAAGAAAATAGGAAATAAATTAAAATGGAAGTAAATTTTGATTAGGAATCTAAATTAAAATCTAATCTAAATTAATACAATTATAAATTAATTTTAATAGGTAAATATACTTCTCAATTTTGAAAAGTGTAATATTATCAAGATTTGTTCAAAATTTTCATAAATTAAGGCTGGACTAATCGTAAGATATCTCGGATAGAAACAAAATCACGCTTGTCATAATACTTATAATCCACTACGGGCCAAGATCGTTACAATCTTTATATGATAAGCACATATAATTTATGTGTATAATATCTTTTGACACATTTCCTTAATCATACTATCAAGAAAAAAAATCCATCATATACACTGTTTATTAATTGGTTGTCTCTATTATATTAAAATTATTTTACTAAATTATTTGACAGTCACATTATGCCTTGCTTTTACATCTCTTTTAAGTCATATTACTAATTCCACTGACATATTATGCATATAATAATTTTACGTCTCATGACAGTCATATTACTGATTATTCGTAATATGTCTGTTTCTTAAATGGGCTTATGTATGTAAGAATATGAATTATTTGACTTTATTCAAAAATGATTATATTTCATCTAACTATTACAGTTCATTTATGCAGGAATATTGTGTCATTAGAATATTGCTTATTCTTTTTATTTATCAAATAAAAACTTATTTTACAATGGACTATCATAAAATTTGTTCTTGATAGTGGTCACATCATTTACCAAGTTCAATTAGGGGTGTTGTTAGAAATTCGAAAACCGAATGAACGAACCGAACCAATCCGTTGCGATCTAAAATTTTTCGAACTGAAAAAAAATCGAAACCGAAACCGATTGATTTGGGTTAGTATGGGTTGGGGATTCGGGGTCCCCGAATTGGACCGAAAAAACCGAATCTTTTTTTTAAAAAAAATTAGCTAACTTAATGTAATTACTTAAGTTGTATTACAATACGTTGAAAAAAAGACTTTTTTAAAATATTTACATTATATAAATGACCAAACCCTATGGATTATTTACATTTACAAATAATTACTTAAGCTAATTATTAAAATAAATACATTATATTAAGCTAATTATTAGTGCAATTTTGAACTAAAGTTTTAACAATACAAAAAAAACCCGAATGAGACTGAACCGGACCGAAACCGAATTATTTGGGGAGGGTTTGGGTTTTATAGGTACGAAAATCGAAACCGAACTATAAAGTTTGGGGATGGTTTAGGGTACCCTAATTTCTATCTCGACCAAAACCGAAAACACCCCTAAGTTCAATCATCGAATGGTTGACATTTGTTCTAGACATTTTAAGAGATTTAGTGCTTGTTTGGTTGAGATTTTAAAACATATTTTTTAGATAAATTTTTGGAAAATGTGAAATTAAGTTGAAAAGTGAATTTAATTTTTGTTGGAGTTTTTTTAACAAATTCAAAAAAACTCATTAAAAAAATTCAAAAAATAGTCACAATGGCTCTTATTTTATAGATCTCGATAGTTAGATTTCAAATATATATTTTTTATTCAATTCCGATTTTTGAATTTAATGTTATGGTGTTTTAAAAATTTTATGAGAGAGAAAGTAAAGCGAAATAAATTTTTTGTTGGAGTTTTTTTCAACAAATTCAAAAAACTCATTAAAAAAGTAGTCACAATGGTTCTTATTTTATAGATCTCGATATGTAGATTTCAAATATATTTTTTTTATCCGATTCCGATTTTTGAATTTAAAGTTAAGGTATTTTAAAAATTTTATGAGAGAGAAAGTAAAATGAAGTAAATTTTGAAAAGTGTGAAGTAAATTTCAAAAACTTGATTTTAAAATTTCTACCAACCACCACCTTAATAATTAATTGTTAGAGAGAGAATAAATAAAATAAAAAGATGTTGTGTAAGTGGAAAAAAAAATATTTTCCACCTAGGACAATAGTCGCATCAAATTCTTTGATTTGTATTATAGATACACACAGACATACAATCACAATAATATATTTCTGTACTTCCTTAGTTTTTCATTACATTTTTCTACTTCCTTAATTTTCTCATGGTATCAGAGGTCTAATTTTTTTTCTTCCACAACCGTAGCTCACAGCAATCAGCCATTAACACCCACTGCCATACACCACCGCAGCTCACACCCACAGCCATACACCATCACCAAAACAGTGCTCACACTCTCAAAATCTATTCAAACCGCTGCCAATTTTTATCAAACCAACACCATCGTCATCGTCTCACCGAGACGAAACCGACGCCACCAAAATCATCCAAAACCAACCTTGAACGCGCCCTCACGCGCCCCGCGAGTGCAGATCTGTCCGCCTCGCATTCTCACGCGCATTCCTACGCGCATCTCCCCACTCTCTCCACGCATCCACGCGCGCGTTCCTTACACGCGCCACAGTGCGTCCTTGTCCAGTCCACGCGCCTCCACGCGCCAGAGCGCGTGTTGTCCACTCTCCTACGCGCCTACACGCGCCTACTCTCCACACGCGCCGTTACCGTCAGTGACGCCGTCAACTACAACCGTCATATTTAACGGCGTTTAAGTAACGCCGTTAGTTTACTGTTCCAAAAAAAACACTTATTCCTGGGGTTTTTCAGCCTTCCGGATTCAACCGTGACCTATGTTTTTGCCAATTCCACTCCTACAATATTAATCTCAGGTTTCATCTCTATTAATTCCTTGTTCCCTTTTCAACATGTCTTCCAATTCTGAAATACCTATTACCATTAAACTTGATGGCAACAATTACAGTCATTGGTCCATGTTGTTTCGCAATTTTTTGAAAGGAAAAGGTCTCTAGAATTATGTCTCTGGCAAAGAAACATGTCCTGCTGATACTGATCCCAAATTTTCAGAATGGGATATTAACAACAACAAAATCTTGACCTTGATTGACAATACCGTAATCCCCTCCATTAGCATACAACTTGGCAAATGTGATACTGCTCAAAAAGCTTGGAATTTTTTGGCAAACCGGTATGTCCAATCCAACTTTGCCAAAAACTACAAGCTTGAACAAGATATTCGAGCCCTCCAGCAACAAGTGGGACAATCTGTTTCTGACTTCCACTCCAGTATGTCCGTTATCTGGGATCAGTTGGAACTTATGGAACCCCAATGGACCACTGATCTGAAATTATGGGAAACCTTTCGTGAGGAGACTCGCCTTGTCCAGTTTCTCATGGCCCTCAGAGAAGAGTTTGAACCGCTACGGGCTGCCATGCTTCACCGTAAACCTTTGCCTACCGTTAAAGTGGCTTTAACTGAACTAATTACTGAAGAAACCCGCCGCGGCATCTCTTCCTCTCTGTCCTCAGTGTTCATTGCAACCCCTCGCCCTCAACAACAATTTTCCCGACCTCCCACATATCACCCTTCCCCACGCCCTCCTCACTCCTCTGCATATTCTCCACATCTTTCCCCCAGGGCACCTAGAGGTTTATCACAGGTTAAATGTAATTACCGTAAAGAATTTGGTCACACCGTCAAGTACTGTCCGTCTCCTACTTCTCGGTACATGCGTGGCCTACAACACTCCCCCCCTCTACTGCTGCCTTCACATCGTCTGACCCATCAAATATCAACTCTCTATCTCCACCTGGTTTTTGTCCGCAAACCACTCATGCGGACTCCGCCAATCCTTCCCATCTCAACCATACTGTTGCATCTGCCTTCTCTGCTCCTATTGGCTCACCCGTCTCACCCTGGTTCCTCGATTCTGGAGCTTCAAACCACATGACCTTTGACTCTACCCCCTTTGTCACTTCTAGCCCGATGCACTCATCTCCCCCGATACATACAGCTAGTGGTTCCACTATCTCTGCTAGCCACATTGGTTCCATTCATACCATCAATGGTTTGTCTGTTCCTGATGTCCTTCTTGTCCCAAAACTCTCTATGCAACTCTTATCTGTTGGTCAATTATGTGACCTTGGGCTAACCATTTTTTTTGATTCCTCTGGTTTTGTTGTGCAGGACCGTTCGACAGGAACATCAGTTGGGACAGGCCATAGAGTCGGACGCCTATATGTGACGGACAAGTTACAAACCCTTCCCCCAGTGGCTCTTCCTTTGCGATGTTTACCACCAATCCCTCCTCCTTTCTTTTCTGGCATTCTAGATTAGGTCATGTTTCCTTTTCCCGTCTTCAGTTTATGATTAAACAAGGGTTGTTAGGACCGGCTACATTCGATAAAGATCCCTCTTGTGTTTCTTGTAAACTGGCTAAACAACCAGCTCTTCCCTTTAATAATAGTATTACTGTTTCACACTCTCCTTTTGATCTTGTTCATTCTGATGTCTGGGGTAAAGCCCCAGTTACCTCTATGGGTGGGGCCCTATATTACGTTGTGTTCATTGATGATTACTCCCGCTATACCTGGACTTATCTACTTCATTCCCGTTCGGATTTTTTGAAAATTTACATTGAATTTGCCACTATGATTAAAACTTAATTTTTTAAAATCATTAAAATTTTTCGATCCGATTTTGGGGGTGAATATTTGTCCAAATCCTTTCTTGATTTTCTTAAATCTCAAGGAACCCTTCTTCAACTTTTTTGCCCCGAAACCCCTCAACAAAATGGGGTGGCCGAACGCAAACACCGCCATCTTGTTGAGACAGCTCGAACCCTACTTGTTTCTTTATCTGTCCCTTCCGTTTTCTGGGGGGAAGCCATCCATACCTCTGCATTCATCATTAATCGCATTCCTTCCTTGGTTACCGGTAGCATATCTCCTTTTGAACGCCTTTTTGGTACCAGACCTGATTATTCCTATCTTCGTGTTTTTGGATCTACCTATTTTGTGCTCCTCCCTAAACGCGAACGCACAAAACTCACACCAAAAACGGCGATGTGCGTTTTTCTAGGATATGGCATTCAACAAAAGGGCTATCGCTGTTATGACCTTATCACAAAAAGACTTCGTATCTCTAGACATGTCACCTTCTGGGAACATACCCCATACTACACCCTGCCTAAGGATTCTGTGTCTTTCACTGAGCCCTCCCTACCGGTTGATCCATTCACTGATTCTTCTCCTCCTCCAACTATTTCTCAAACCACCCCCTCCCCACCCCTGCACCTGCATCCTTACATACTCCTGTCACTGATTTTGAAATTACACGTGCTGATGACTCTATGCCTTGTCCTGACTCGATCGATCCCATCGACGGTACTGAGCAACGTCCCACTCGTGATCGTTGCCCCCCGGCTAAGCTATCCGATTATCATTGCTTCCTCTCTGCCATGCTATCTCTTCATGAACCTACCTCCTACCGAGCTGCTTCCTCAGACCCCCTTTGGCAACATGCTATGGCTGAGGAACTTACTGCTCTCCAACAGACCAATACATGGGAGCTTACCACTTTACCTGCCGATCACTATGTTGTTGGTTGCAAATGGTTTTACAAAATTAAAACTAAGGCTGATGGTTCTATTGATCGATACAAGGCTCGTCTGGTTGCCAAGGGCTTCACTCAAGAATATGGCATTGATTATTAGGAAACCTTTGCTCCTGTCGCCCGTATGACTACTGTGCGCACTCTCATTTCAGTTGCCTCTATCAAACAATGGACGATTTATCAAATGGATGTCAAGAACGCCTTTCTTCATGGTGATCTCTCTGAAGTAGTTTATATGCAACCTCCTCCAGGCCTTCCTCACTCCCCCGGGCAAGTATGCAAACTACGGCGTGCTCTCTATGGTCTCAAACAAACACCCCGAGCCTGGTTTGAAAAGTTCTCTACTGCTCTACTTAAACATGGTTTTTCACAGAGTACACATGACTCCGCTATGTTCACCTCTTCATCATCTCTGGGCATTGTTGTTCTCCTGATATATGTCGATGATATGATTATTACTGGGAATGATTTGGACGGTATAACTCAACTCCAAAAATATTTGTCTTCATGTTTTGAAATGAAAGATCTGGGTACTCTTCGCTACTTCATGGGCATTGAAGTTGATCATTCCTCCACCGGATGCTTCCTCTCTCAGGAAAAATATGCTTCTGACATTGTTGATCAGGCTGGCCTGACAGATAACAAGCTTGCAGATACTCCGCTTGAAATGAATGTCAAGTTCTCTCCCTCCGATGGTACTCCCCTGGCTAATCCTACATTATACCGACAGCTTGTTGGTAGTCTCAACTATCTCACCATCACGAGGCCAGATATCAGCTATGCTGTCCACATTGTGAGTCAATTTATGTCTGCACCGCGCTCTGTCCACTTTGCTGCTGTCATTCGTATCATTCGGTACATTAAAGGGACCCTCTACCAAGGCCTACATCTCTCGTCAGCCTCGAGTCTTACGCTCCAGGGATACTCTGATTCTGACTGGGCTGGTGATATCACTGATCGGTGATCCACCACTGGTTTCTGTATCTTTCTGGGCGACTCTCTTATTTCGTGGAAAAGTAAAAAGCAAACTGTTATTGCTCGATCCAGTGCTGAGGCTGAATATCGTGCTCTTGCTCACACTACCGCGTAAATCATCTGGCTTCGCTGGCTCCTTCAAGATATGGGAATCTCTATTCCGGATCCCACACCTCTATTTTGTGACAATCGAAGTGCCATCCAAATCACCCATAACGATGTCTTTCACGAGCGGACCAAACATATTGAAGTGGGCTGTCACTTTACTCGTCATCATCTATCCCAAGGACACATTCGGCTACCACACATCTCTTCCGCCCTTCAACCAGCTGATCTCTTCACCAAATCCCATATAACTGCTCGCTTCCGCTTTCTGGTGTCCAAGCTCCGCATGCTTTCCAAGTCATCCTGAGCTTGAGGGGGGGGGGGTGTTAAAAGAATATACCATCTCTATGCTCTTTTGAGGTGTAATGCAATTATGGTATTTATTATATACCATCTCTATGCTCTTTTGAGGTGTAATGCAATTATGTTGTTTTCTTTCATCATTTGCCATGTAATTATGTTATGTTTTCTTGCCTCTTGCCTTGTATATATAAGAGGCCTCTTAATGTAAGAATATACACACAGACATACAATCACAATAATATATTTCTGTACTTCCTTAGTTTTTCATTACATTTTTCTACTTCCTTAATTTTCTCACATATAACGCCATTCTTGCCCTGGAATGCAAATTCTGTGTAATTGCAGACTCTCTGGTCTCCATAATGCACCTCAAAAAGCCAAAAGAGATATATACTTGTTTCACCTACTTGTTAACAACAAACAAAAAGGGATGGTAAACGTGCATCATATCCTATACATAGAATTTCACATTTTGTTTTATGCGTAATGTTAACGTGTATCCTTAAAACGTATTATAAAAATTCAAGTATAAAAAATATAAAAGAATAAAATCATAATATACATTAAATAATACACATATTCTCATGTGATGTCTAACTATTTTCATTGATAACATATTTAACATGTATCTTTAGAACACATAGTAACACTACCATTTATTTTATATCTTTTGTAATTATGTATGTTGAACTTCATAATTAAAGATTGATATATATATATATATATAATATGTTACATATTTCTATGTCTTCAAGGGGTGAACTATGTAAAAAGAATATATCAAAATTTAATTAAATAGGTAAATTATTGAGAATTTTACTCTCCCAAATATTAAAAAAAGAAAAATATTTCATTACTAATCACAAATTTAATTTTAATTAGTATTGGTATTAATCAGAAACACCCACAAAGAAAATGGATAGAGGGTTATAAAGAAAAACCAAGAAGGAAGGAAAGAGAGGGAATTTGGAAAAAAAAAATTAATGTTAGATGGGGAAATCAATTTTACAACCTCTTGCTTAATGTAATTTTTTTTAACTACTTGGGGTGTGTTTGTCGTGCGGGATTAGAAGTCAGATATGATTAATTAATCCTATCCAGTGTTTGTTGTTGGAAAGGATAGGATAAATAAATCCTATCATGTGTTTGGTACAAGGGTGAATATAATATTTTAATCCTATCTCACGTTTGGTGCAACACGGGATTGGATTGCATTCATGATTAATTATAATTTTATCATTTTAAAACGGGATAAATATATACCACTCCTATAGGTGGTATTATGTTATCCCATAGTTGCCAGATAACAAAATGATTATAAAAATTATTTTTTAATTAATTTTTTTTTATTTTGATATTTTTCTTTACGCCTTTTAAATAATCAAATTTATTAATGAAAATTTTCAACCACCCAAAATCACAGTAATTCAACTAATAAAATTCATTTATGAAATAATAAGGTATTTTTATTTATTTTTTATTAAATGAAGGTATTTATAAGAAACTTTAATTTTAGAAAAAAATGGTAGCATTAGAATTTGAAACTGTACTTGATGCCTAATTCGTAAATATTATATGTAATATAGAACTTTTCTCCCGAAAGAGTTTTTTACGAAACTTATTTATAAATAGGAGAATTGCATTAGTTAAAAAAAAATTGTGGACAATAATTAAAATTGCATATGTTTTTAAAAGAAAAGCAAGTTGTATTATATAATATTTCGACTTGTAATCCGGAATTTCATCAAATGCAAAATTTATTAAGGATTAAATCTTTATTCGACTACTCCTTACCCTGTCCGATCCCGCTTAATGCTTATCTGATTGATTCTTTTCTTATCATATCCCACATAATTCCTATTTAATTAATTCTGACTCTTATGCTATCCGGCCTTTATCCTATCTTATCATACATCCTTATTCGACACGCCAAACGAGCCCTTGAAGTATACAAGATCATTATATATATATATTTAGTCGTTCTGTTAGTAATGAACTCATATTTTGTACTAAAATTGGGTTAAACTTATATAAGAAAATATTCTAATTAACATGCACTGAAAAATTTTTTTTGGGCTTGGGCACCCATTTGGACATGTTCGAGTCTCACCAAGAGGGGGTGGGAGGTGTTTGGGATGGGCTTTCGTTGTATGTAGTTCTAGAGAGAGACTCATACCTTATTTTTTTAAAAAAAAAAAAGAAAAAAGAAAAAGACTTGCCCTACATTCAATCATGGTAACATGTCTTTTTCCTTTTTTTTTTTTTGGGTCTAAGTCTCAAAGTGTCCAGACCAATTTTCACATCCTAGACTAATCTTGCTCGCAGGAGAGCACAACCCTATCTAAAAAAGATTTTTGCAGCTAGCAGGATTCACCTTAAGGAGCTTTTAGTTGAACTTACCACTAATCACAGTATCGCTACCACTGGGCTACATATTTTCTTATTCTTCAATTTTAGGGCTCATTGGCTGCCGATCCATCTTTTTGAATTTTTTTAGCTTGCAGTCTGTAACCTTTTTTTTTTTAAAAAAAAACTCTTCGATCCTTGTAAATTTTCAAGTTACAAAACTACCCATGGCGAGTACTTACATTCTTAGATACTGTAGTTGAGAAACATGAGAAAATACTGTAGTTAAGTAACTTGATAAACACATATTATGGTAGTTGATCAGAAAAAATGCCGATAAATAGAAGTGACTGTATTTGGGTAACTTGAGTTTGGTAATTGATTGCGAGGATGGCAAGTTATTAAAATAAAATAAAATTATAGGGCGCAATTAAAACGTTTCAAAAAGAGGGCTGCGCTCTAGTTTTTTCTCCATCTTCTTAGTGGGCCCCAGCCCTAATCTTATTTTAGTCAGCCCACGCCTCAACTTTGTTTACGCACCAAGCCCAAAAAAGCCCTAAAATAAAAGGTGAATTAAAAGTATAGTTTTCCTTTGGGCATTTTTACTTAAACCCAAAAAATAACTAAGTTGACCCACCTTCTATGCTGAGCCAACTTATTTAATTATATTGTTATGTGTACCCTTTTTATTATACTAAATGTACCATTTTATATTTATTTAATAAAATATAAGTTTTATACAAACCTACAAAGCTGATAAATTTTCGCACAAGTATCAATTGCCGGCAGCCACTAATTATCATTAGTTCATTACAGCCTCCTAGTCATTCATTTGGTTCCAAAGCACAACCTCAAATAATGTAAACAAGGCATGAATTATACTAAAATTGCAATCTAGCTATAAAAATCAACAATGTTTAGGTATTAATTATGGCCAGGTTAATTGATTGAGGCAATCAACAATGAATTATACTAAAATTGCAATCTAGCTATAAAAATCAACAATGTTTAGGTATTAATTATGGCCAGGTTAATTGATTGAGGTAATCAACAATGAATTATACTAAAATTGCAATCTAGCTATAAAAATAGCAATCTAGGTTAGTTGAATCAACAAAAGGCTCTGTTTGATAGCAACATGAAAAATGTAAAGAAAAATAATTAATTTAGGTGAGAAGATGGAAAATAAGTTGAGAGATGTGGTGAGATTAACTATTTCTTTTTCCCTTTTTCCATGACAAATTTTATTTTGGGTGATGGTGGATAATTTTTTTCTACAAAATATTAAAGAAAGACGGAGGACGTATACTCACAAAAATGAGTATGAGACGGAGATGATCTCAACATATGCCTCAACTTATTTTCCATCTTCTCACCCAAATTAAGTGTTTTTATTTTCATTTTCCATGTTACTATCAAACGAAGCCTTAATGAGTATGATAATAATATAATATAAATATACTTTATTGTGCCACCTGATTTGAAAATGAAAGATTATTAGTATCTTACATTTCTTTTGGGAGTGTTCTAGTGTGATTATTTATATAATAATATGATTTTCATATTATTCCATGACGATTAGTAATTCTTCCTTAAAATAAGTCTCTATACGTAACACTAATGGCTCGTTTGGTTTAAGATTTAAACCATTCAAGGAATGCTATATTCCATTCCAAAACGATTTCCACGTTTGGTTCAAGTTTTAAGTCCGAAATAAATTATTCCAGGAACAAACCTTTCCCCCAAAGTTTTCCCATTTAAATCATAAGGAATAAACCATTACCAATGAGCATCTTTTTTAATTTTTTCATGTTAGGACGACTAAAACAACACTCTTCCTTATGAATAAATAATTCATTTTTCATCAGTGTATGGAAATATTGTTTGGAATTTTTTTTTAATTACGCTGCTGCACAAAAATGAAAAAAAAAATATTTGGAACTTTTTTCTTGTTGTAATTTTTTTTAATTACAAAAATTGTAATTTTTGTAGGATAGTTATTAGTTAGGTATGTGTAATTTTTGTAATTTATTATAGTAATTGTCTCTTTTGAAAAATTAGTAGGTGATGTTTTCTCATCTTATAAAAAGAAGGGTATTTGTGTAATTGATACTTTATTCCATTCCTATTCCCGGTTGAACCAAACATCGGCATGGCATCCTAGATGCCAGGAAAATAACTTTCCAGGAATCAAGTATTCCCATTACATGCCCATTCTATTCTCAAAACTCGAACCAAACGAGCCCTAAAAGTACCCTCCCTTCGCGCTCAAATACTCAAAACACTAGATCTTTCTGGCGAATTGTTTTCAATGGTAACATCTTGCACACAAAGAACAAGCGTCTATAGAACTATTTTTGTTATACAAATTAAACATCGCTAAAAATCTAGTTTGTGGGCGTTGAGTGAATGTATGAGGGGGAGTGGAAGAGATCGAGAGAAGGCCTCTGGCAAAGTTAGTTGCTGTCAGGGTTGAGTCTGAGGGGAGGGGAGTTCAAGTTGGGTCGGATTGACTGTTTTAGTGGCGAAACTAATTGAGGCTCGTGGTCGGCCAATCTGAAACATTGCTATGGCCAGAAGTGGGTACAACAATGGTGATTACTACGAAGGGACATGCTGGTTGAACATGTAGCACAACCAAGATCGATGGACGAGGCGTGTTGTTTAGAGCCAATGAAATCGATTTGATGGAAAATGAAAAACTGGAGTAGCCAAAGGTCACGGAGTAACCTGCCTGTTATAACAACGTAGAAAATAAGCAGAAGGGCCGGAGGGAATCCATGAGGCTAGTTTTAGGGATTTTCTTTAATATGCATACTTTCACTTTAAATAAAACCTTTGTGGTCTTATTGCAATTTATTGTTGTTTGTTCATGTCTAAGAAGAGATAAATCAACTATATAGGTTTATGGAAAAATGAAATGCTCAAGAAGTAAAAAGGTGGAAATGATAAAAGAACCAGATGTAAGAAAAATACTTAATTTTGGAAAGAATTAAGGTGCTTTTTGTTAATTTGTATACGGAATCGGGATTCACCGAGAATTTGTATATGGAATCAAGCATTTTAGAAGGACCAATGTTGTAGTGTTGATTCTTATTATTGTGTCAATTTTTTTTTTCTTATAAAGGAGGTGCAAGTCTCTATTTTAATTACAAATACATAAATCTTCCTAAACTATTTTGATGAGTCTTAAATTTAAATCTCTTACAAGTTCGAATTGGCATAACCTAAGCTAGGTTATTTTTGTCGTTTTTTTCGGGTATTTCGTGATCAACTAACCGAACCGTCCAAATTAGTTAAAAAGGTTCTCATACAAAACGAGAATGGATACCAAGTTCCAAATATATAAAACTTCAGGTATAAAAATGAATTAAGGCAAAACTTTGGGTACGAAAAGTAGAATGACCCTCAATTAAATATACGATTGAGGAGGATTTTCTAATATTTTTAAATGTTGTAACCTTTGTTCTTGTGAGCTGGGACACATGGGAATATTAAATACATTTTTATTTTTTATTTTTTTATTGTTGTACTTTTATGTTTTATCGATGATGGAGCCATAATTTGGTTATAAGGGAGGAAAAAATAATTAGGACATATAGTAAAATACATTTTGTTTTTAGTATTTCAAAAAAATAGCTCTAAAGTGTGAATAAAATCCCACAAAATGTTACTATGCGTTATTTTAAAGTTCTAAAATACCAAAATGAGAAGCCCTGCCCCTGTTTATTACTATAGATTTGATTAATATGTAAAATAATAATAAAAAATTTATCATCCATCTTAAAATAAAATTAAAAAAGAAGAGTAGTGCTTTCTTTTATTTATTTTTTATGATGTTCTATAACTAAAGATAGGATGTTAAGATGTAAAACAAAAAATTCTCATTGATTTGAAATAAAATGACAAGAAAAAGAATCTCAGCTAAGAAAATATGTAAGATTCGATTTGTGTTTTTTCAATATATGTTTTAGCCTTAGAACAACTAAACATATCCAAAGGTTTCCTTGAGAACTTTTGCATCCTAAATGCCAAATGAATGTGCCCGATCAATATTTAGAAGAAAAAAAAGTAAATCATAAAAAATTAGAACGGATCCATGGAGATATGGCCACAGTTTTTATGTTCCCAAAATGTTGAAACATCAACCTCATAAAATCTTCCATGATTTATGACTACGCATGTGATAACAAGATTAATAGCGTAATAAAATATTAAAGTTAGTTTTGCGAGTGTGTAGAGTGGACAATTGTATATATACTGCAAAACCCTTATTCTAATGAATTTTTTTTTATAACATAATCGTCCAATATTTCAAACACTATATAAATATAAAGGGACAAGAAATATGTTTTATATACCAAAACATAAAACAAAAACTGTCTTATGTTTAATTTTTTTTTTCTTTAGATTTTGTATATCTCAAAACTGGCCCGCTGTTAAAAACGTCTCTTTTGCCAAATAGCTTTCCTTGAACAGTTGAGAGTCAACATCATTAAGATGTTGAAATACCAATACCTTGTAAAATTACGTCCCCTTTAGATATGATTGTGCTAAAAATGGTCTAACACATTAAAATAATAAAAAAGTCATTATTTTTAAGATTATTCGATCATGTGAAAAGTATCAATTCATGTGGTGAGTACCGGTGCTAATACGGGAGTGCAAATATGAAAGGGTGTTGCTCAAAAAAAAGGAAGATCTATGAAAGGGTGTTAAACAGAAAATATTTAAGGTTAAAATAACTGTTTCGAGAGAAATATATATATATATATATATAATCTAATCTAATCTAATCTAATCTAGTAGTATATATATAAAATGAAAGAAGTGAAAGTATTAATGCACTTTTTATTTAGAATTTGATGTGTCACCTTAATTATTTACTAATTAATTAGGCAAAAAATAACACACTTAATACCATACTTTAATAAATAAATAATTATATTATTTATTATAATTATTATCTATACTTACTATATAGTATCATGGAAGAAGTAGATACATTAATTATTTTTTCTTATATTTTTGATTATAGTAACATTAATTACTTATTAATTGATTTTTTTATAATCTTAATGCATAATAAAATAATAATTATTATTATAATATTAGAAGTAGCATCATTTATTATACTATTTTTTAAAAATGTGTTAAAATTAATATTCTTATTTTCAATTTGCCATAGCAAATGAGTTGTATTATCAACCATTAATTATATTGAAATTATTGTCTTTTTGAAAATAATAAAGTAAAAGTTGCAAAACTAATTTTAAATGGAAGCAATATAAATTTTATTCTTTGTACACAACATATTTAAGCCAATTATTTGACAAAGTTATAAAGACAAACACTACTAAAATTGCATGTTATTAAACACCCGTGCATCGCACTGGGTTGTTAACTATTATATATATAATTAAGCACCGTAGTAAATGGTTATCAACACAAATCTTTTTTTATTGTGAGATTATATTGATTATGTTTTGAAAAATAAAATAAAAAATATAACAACTAATTGAGATATCTTGAAAAAGAAAGTGGTACTATCCTTTATATATATATATATATATCTAGTAAGTGCATATATCTATCACAAATAATTGAAAGTGTGAATTTTTACACGAGGTAACTTTAGCCTCACCCTCATGAATCGATTGTATCTATTGAAACGAAAATCAAACCCATATCATTTACTATAAGGACACCCAGCCAAACGCTATGACATAACTTCAAAATATTGTATGAACAATATATATTAATTGAAATGCACAGATTCCTTTTTTTACAGGAAAATAACAAAAGACGAAGGTTCCAAGATTGAGAAATTGATAAAGAGCAACACTAGGTGCTTCTAAGGATATATCATCGTTATCACACATTGAAATAATAATTCAAATACATCTCCATGGAAGTACTACCTTCAAATTTATTCTTCAAACATTTGTAATTAAAAGTCACTAATTTGTCATATAAGTTTTGCAATTTCCTTGATGGTTGTCGGGATAGCGAGAAGTGGTGTTGCCCTCTGTAGTGTAAGGCCGAAAGTATCATTCATGTCCATTGTTTTTGCGCCATTAGGAAGCTTCCAGTCGAAATAATAAACAAGTGATGATACCATCAGGCTCACCACTCTTTGAGCGAGAGGAATGCCAGGGCACATTCGTCGCCCGGAACCAAAAGGAATAAATGAGAAATGCTGACCCTTAAAGTCTAATTCAGAATTCATAAACCTCTCAGGCATAAAACGTGTAGGACTGTCCCAGTACTTGGAATCTCGAGCAATCGCCCACGCGTTCACAAGTACTTGTGTGTTCTTTGGTACCATGTAACCATTTAACTTCACGTCTGCTTCAGTTTTGTGGGGAGCAAGTAAAGGCACAGATAGATGCAATCGCATTGTCTCTTTGACAACTGCTTGCATGTAAGGTAATCCGAGGATGTCAGCTTCGTCTATCCTTCCTTTCATTCTCGTGCTTTCAAGAACTTCCTGGCGTACCTTCGTCATTGTATTCGGGTTGAATATCAGTTCAGTCATTGCCCATTCGGTAGTATTTGAGCTAGTTTCAGTTCCGGCTAGAAACAAATCCTATGGAAAGAGTTTTTGTTCAATATTAACATGCTTTCTTTCAAGAAAAGATGATACAACAGTATATATACAGTTATACACAACATAATAGTTTAACGAAAAATACATTAAACCCCCTATTAAATGATGCTATGCTCCAACTATTAAATATAAATACTTTATTTGCGTACGTGAGTATGATATAATATAAAAACAAAGAATGAGGAAAAATATTTGATAAATTATTAATTTTAAAAAGTGCCAATCAATTATTTTGGGACGTCAAAAGATTTATGAAAATGAAGGATTACTATTAGTATCTTATATTTCTATAGCGAGTGCTCTCGTGTAACTATTTCTATAATAATTTGCAAATTTTTCCTAAAAATAAGTCTCTGAAAATTCAAACTACCTACCTCTGTTGAATACTCAAGACTAAAACTCAAGGACACACGATGTGTATCCACGCATACACACGAATATCTAAATTAAAATAAAAAATAATTAATGGTTAAATATCTTATTTTCTAAGTAATTTAGTAAACGCAGGTTCAAGCCTATTATCGAATTGGTTTTAAGGATAATATATGTAAAACAATAAATTAAATGTCGTAAAAATCTATTTTGATGACCATTTGTACGTACAATGCAGTCACATTTTTTCAAGACTAGTGTCGTTAATTCCATTAGAACAAAGTATTCAAGATTTTTTTTAAATGAAATATATATTGAAGATGTTAGTCCAGAGAAAAAGATTGAGAGAGAGAGAGAGAGAGTACCACTAGTAAAACTCTGATGTGTTTCAAGTTGAATTCACGCTCATTCTCTTCACTATAATCAAGAAGTGAATCCAACATATCACCGTATCTCTTCAACCCACTCTTCCTCTGTCGCAAAAGCCGATCAATAAATCCGTCAATAACTTCATCAAACCAACCATAGGCCGCCTTGGCTTTCCACCGTATTCTTTGGGGATCTAATGGCTTAAGCCATGGAAAAATATCTGCGATATTAAATTGCCCATCAACCACCATTATAGTCTTCACTGCGCTCAAGAACCCCCTAACATCCTTAGACTCAAAATCATCAACATTCTCAGATATGCACGTATTCGACATTTGATTCAAAGCCGTTGTAAAAGCCAATTCCCCAATATCCACAACCAACCCTTTCTCACTAGAGGCCATTACGTGCATAACCATCTCTTCTATAGCCATGCCGCGTAGATCCTTTAACGTGTCTAATTTTTGGGTGTTTGTTAAACATGTGTTTAAAGCGCGGCGGATAATCCGCCATTCTTCATTGGCGGATATCCAGAGCACGGCGAGGTTGTTATTCTTGAGGGCAGTGACAGCGTCAGGTACGTTTCTTCCAGAGCAGGCTTCGTCGTTCTTTTGAAGAATCTCTCTATCCATCTCGGCTGAGGAGGCAACAACGCTAGTGACACTGCCGAGGCGGATAGTCATGAGAGGACCGTGCTTTTTGGCTAACTTTGCAAGTGATTCGTGTGGTTTAGGCCCAATGTCGAACAAATTGCCTACAATTGGGAGGCCTCTAGGTCCGGGCGGAAGCTTTCTTCTACTAAATAATGCAACGACATATGCAAAAATTGAGAATAACAAAGAGGAGATTATGAAGCCTACCAACCCCATTTTTTCAATTATAATTTCTCAAGTTCCTTTTGGTGTATATATAGTACTAGATAGTCCTCAAATGCAATAACGGGAGATGAAGAGATAATAATCCTTGTGTTTGAAATTAATTAGAGATAATGGGTTCTAAGGCCTTACTTTGTAATGTTTTACTTTAAGGACGGACTCATGTTTAATAAAGGGAAACATATTAATTTTATAATTTGGTTTTACAATAAGGACACTTTTCATAATATTAATTTTTTTTAGAAAAATGATAAATATTGATGAACAAATATACCTATAGTATATTGTTTGCTGATTTTCACATATAGATTATGTTATAAAAATAACAATAACAAGGGTAGGGTATAGATGAACTAAATAACACCACCGCTGTCGCCATTGGTAGTAGTGGTCGGTGGGGATAGTGATGGCGGTGAGCTTGGAATTTGAAGCAAAATATTAAGGTATTAATTAATTAATAATGTATTGGCTTGGGGGGAGGGGGGGGGGGGGGTGTTTCGTTGATTATGTAGGGAGGGAATTCTGAAGGCTTTTTTAACCCATATTTTCCACCACCTCCACCTCCTCTCCTTTCTCATCTCTTTTATCACTCTCTTTCTTGCACCTTTTCTTATTCTTTTTTTTATATTTCATTTTTGATCTCTCTTTATTTTTGTTTTTTTACATGGTTATAAATTATTTTAGCACATTTAGTTTAGTTATCTGTATTCACTTATGATGCTAAAACATTTTTTACACGAGATGAAGGAAAATAGACACGAGATGAGATACGGGAGGAGGGAAAATAGATGCGAGATTATCTAAAGTGGTTGTGTAAATTGGGTTGTGTATTTACACAACCTTTTTACACAAATTCTAGGTGTCAAGGTTTCTTAAAAGATTGTTGGAGATTTTTTTTATAAAACGTGTAAAATTTACAAAAACCAAAATTATTCACTACGGTCAGAGATGCTCTTAGTCTAGAGAAAAAGATTGAGAGAGAGAGAGAGTACGTACCACTAGTAAAACTCTAATGTGTTTCAAGTTGAATTCACGCTCATTCTCTTCACTATAATCAAGAAGTGAATCCAACATATCACCGTATCTCTTCAACCCACTCTTCCTCCGTTGCAAACGCCGATCAATAAATCCGTCAATAACTTCATCAAACCAACCATACGCCGCCTTGGCTTTCCGCCGTATTCTTTGGGGATCTAATGGCTTTAGCCATGGAAAAATATCTGCAATATTAAATTGCCCATCTACCACCATTAAAGTCTTCACCGCGCTCAAGAACCCCCTCACATCCTTAGACTCAAAATCATTAACATTCTCAGATATGCACGTATTCGACATTTGATTCAAAGCCGTTGTAAAAGCCAATTTCCCAATATCCACAACCAACCCTTTCTCACTAGAGGCCATTACGTGCATAACCATCTCTTCTATAGCCTTGCCGCGTAGATCCTTTAACGTGTCTAATTTTTGGGTGTTTGTTAAAAATGTGTTTAAAGCGCGGCGGATAATCCGCCATTCTTCACTGGCGGATATCCAGAGCACGGCGAGGTGGTTATTCTTGAGGGCAGTGACAGCGTCAGGTACGTTTCTTCCAGAGCAGGCCTCATCGTTCTTTTGAAGAATCTCTCTAGCCATCTCGGCTGAGGAGGCAACAACGCTAGTGACACTGCCGAGGCGGATAGTCATGAGAGGACCGTGCTTTTTGGCTAACTTTGCAAGTGATTCGTGTGGTTTAGGCCCAATGTCGAACAAATTGCCTACAATTGGGAGGCCTCTAGGTCCGGGCGGAAGCTTTCTTCTACTAAATAATGCAACGACATATGCAAAAATTGAGAATAACAAAGAGGAGATTATGAAGCCTACCAACCCCATTTTTTCAATTATGATTTCTCAAGTTCCTTTTAGCGTATATATAGTACTAGATAGTCCTCAAATGCAATATTGGAGATGAAAAGATAATACTCCTTGTGTTTCAAATTAATTAGAGATAATGGGTTCTAGGACCTTGCTCTGTAATATTTTATGACTTTAAGGACGGATTCATACTTAATAAAAGGAAGTAATACTAATTTTATAATTTGGTCTTGCAATAAGAACACTTTTTATAATATTAATTTATTTTAAGAAAAATGATAAAAGTTGATGAACAAATATACCCTAGTATAATATTTGTTGATTTTCACATATAGATTCTATTATAAAAATAAAAAGAAGGGTAGGGTATAGATGAATTAAATAACACCACCGCTACTGCTGCTGGTGGTGGTGGTCGGCGGGGGTAGTGATATCTGTGAGCTTGGAATTTGAAGCAAAATATTAAGGTATTAATTAATTAATTAATAATGTATTGGATTTTTTTTTCTTTTGGGGGGTGGGTGTCGTTGATTATGTAGGGAGGGAATTTTGATCGCCTTTATAACCCAGATCTTCCACCACGTCCACGTCTACCTCCTTCCCATTCTCATCTCTTTTATCATTATCTCTTTCCTGCACCTTTTCTTATTCTTTTATCTTTTTATTCCATTTTTAACCTCTCTTTCTCTTTCTCTTTGTTTTTGTTTTTTACATGAAGTTAAAACTGTTTTAGCATCTTTAGTTTAGTTATTTGTGTTCATTAGTGGTGCTAAAATATTTTTAGCACCTTAATTTTAATTATCTGTGTTCACATGTGGTGCGATTTTTTTTTAGCACTTTTAGTTTAATTATCTGTGTTCATCTGTGGTGCTAAAACCTTTTTAGCACAATTTTAATGTTGGACAATTGGTATTAAAACTGTTTTAGCACCACAGGTGAACACAAATAACAAAATTGAAGGTGATAAAAAAGTTTTAGCACCACATGCGAACACAGATAACTAAACTGAAGGTGCTAAAATCTATTTAGTATCATTCCAGTGTTAGACAATTGGTGCTAAAACAGTTTTAGCACCACTAGTAAATACAGATAACTAAACTGAAGGTGATAAAAAGATTTTAGCAGCATAGATGAACACATATAATTAAACTGAAGGTACTAAAATCTGGGTGCCCTGATTAGTGTCTAGGAATTGTGATAAATTAGGCAGATTTAGACAAGCACCTAATCAGCTTTGTGGCTTGCTAACGGCATTTGTTTTTCAGGATAAAATGATATGAGAGTGTCTATCTTCGCACTTTAATATCACTTACTGAACGAACTTAATTTGAAGTGAATTGCTAAAGTGAAGTGAATTATTGAAGTAAATTATTGCAATCTGAGGCAATGTTTTCCATTCTGATTGTGTTTAAAATTAAAAAGCATGTAATTTTACACTAACTTGCTTATGATGGTAATTTAGGATGGTAAAAGTTAAATTAGAAAAGGGCCGGACTAACTTGCAAGTGAGACAATATATAAATTTGGCCTTCTTCAAATCATGATAATTTAGGATGAATAAAGTTAAATTAGAAAAGGGATTTTGTATTTTTTTTTTTTGAACTTTTTGAAAAATATATTTTATGGTGACTAGTAGAAATGGACCTAGCTAGCTCTAAATTGTAAGAGGAAAGACATTATTTCTGTCCAATTTGTTTGTTTGTGATTTGCCCAAATCAATAAAACTTTTTCTCATGACTTGCATATAACGCGATTCTTGTCCTGGAATGTAGATTCTGTATAATTGCAGACTCTCTTGTCTCCATAATGCACCTAAAAAGCCAAAAGAGATATATAGAGTACCTTATACACATGTTCACCTAATTATTAACAACAAACAAAAAGGGATGTTAAACGTGCATCATATCCTATAGATAGAATTTCACATTTTGTTTTATGCGTAATGTTAACGTGTATCTTTAAAATATATTATAAAAATTCAAATATAAAAAAAATAAAAGAATAAAAGTGTAATATACATTAAATGATACACCTATTGTCATGTGACGTCTAACTATTTTCATTTATAACATATTTAACATGTATCTTTAGAACACATATTAACGTACACTACCATTTCTTTTATATCTTTTATATCTTTTGTAATTATGTATGTTGAACTTCATAATTAAAGATTGATATTATATATATATATATATATATATATATAATATGCTACATATTTCAACATCTTCAAGGAGTGAACTGTGTAAAAGGAATATTCAAAATTTAATTGAATAGGTAAATTATCGAAAATTCTACTCTCGCAAATACTAAAAAAAGAAAAATATTTTATCACTAATCACATATTTAACTTCAATTAGTGTTAGTGTTAATCAGAAATACCAACAAAGAAAAGGGATAGAGGGTTAGAAAAAAAAAGAGAAAGAAAGAAAAACCAAGAGGGAGAGATAGAGGGAATTTGGAAAAAAAATAAATGTTAGACAGGGAAATCAAGCTTACAACCTATTGCTTAACGCAAGTGTTTTTTAACTATTTGAAGTATACAAGATCATTATACATATTTGGTCTTTCTGTAAGTAATGAAATCATATTTTATACTAAAATTGGGCTAAACTTATATAAATAAATATTTTAATTAACACTGAGAAATTTTTTTTGGGCTTGGGCACCCACTTGGACATGTTCGAGTCTCACCAAGAGGGGGAGAGAGGTGTTTGAGATGGGCTTTCATTGTATGTAGTTCTAGAGTGAGAGACTTATACCCCCTTTTTTAAAAAAAAAGAAAAAGAAAAAGAAAAAGACTTGCCCTACATTCAATCATGGTAACATGTCTTTTTCCTTTTTTTTAGGTCTAAGTCTCGAAGTGTCCGGGCTAATTTTCGCGTTCTAGACTAATCTTGCTCACGGGAGAGCACACCCTTATCCACCAAAGATTTTTTCAGCTGACAGGATTCAACTTAGGGAGCTCTTAGTCAAACACCACTGATCCCAGTGTTGTCACCATTGGGTTACATATTTTCTTATTCGTCAATTTTAGGGCTTATTGGCTGCCGATCCCTTTCTTTGAATTTTTTTAGCTTGCAGTCTATAATTTTTTTTTAAGAAAAAAATACCTCCAGTCCTTGTAAGTTTTCAAGTTACGAAACTACTCCTGGCAAATACTCACATTCCTAGATATTATAGTGGAGAAACATGAAAAATGCCAATTACCGTGGTTGAGTAACTCAAAAAACAAATGTTACGATAGTTGGGTAACTAGAAAAAATGCCGATAAATAGAAGTTATTGTATTTGAGTAACTTAAGTTTGATAATTAGTTATTATACTTGAGTAACTAGTTACCGTAGTCACAAGAATAACAAGTTACTAAAAAAAATAAAAATTTATAGAGCGCAATTAAAAAGTTTCAAAAGGAGGGGCTACGCTCTAATTTTTTCTCCATCTTATTAGTTGGCCCCCAGCCCAAAGCTTATTTTCAGTCAGCCAACACCTCAACTTTGTTTACCCACCAAGCCCAAAAAAGCCCTAAAATAAAAGATGAATTAAACGTATAGTTTTTCTTTGGGCATTTTTACTTAAACCCAAAAAATAACTATGTTGACCCAACTTATTTTATTATATTGTTAAGTGTACCCTTTTTATTATACCAAATGTACCATTTTATATTTATTTAATAAAATATAAGTTTTATACAAACCTACAAAACTGATCAATTTTCGCACGAGTGTCAATTGCCACTAATTATCATTACAGCCTCCTAGTCATTCAAGTGGTTGTAAAGCACAACCTCAAATACTATAACCAAGGCATGGATTACACTAAAATTGCAATCTAGCTATAAAAATCAACATAGTTTAGGTATTAATTAAGGTCAGGTTAATTGATTGAGGATAAGATGCGTAATTTTAATTTTGTTAAGTCATTAATAGTCAATTCAATTAACCGTGTTTTAAGAAAAGAAAATATAAAATATAAGAAGGTCAAAATTTTCCTTCTCCTTTTTTACGTTGGAATGATAAAAATGGAATACAAATAAGACTATTATCAAATCGTTTATTGTTTGTTCGCCATTATGGTTCTTATGAGTTGTAATTTGAATTCATTTAACCTGCATATAAGCTTATTATCTCTCTATTACACTAGTTATATAGGATAGAGGTTGTTATAAAAAAATTATTTAATTCATTGGCCTTTTGATGGTATTGAAATTAGTTTCAATTTCGGCAAGAAACAAATGCTAAGAAAGTTTTTTTTCGAATATAAATAAACACACTTTATTTTTCTAAAATATTATTATATGGATAGTGTTAACATGAGCTTTAAGGATACATGAAAAGAACTTAAATATATAACGAATAAAAACACAACATGCATTAAATGATTCACATATTCTCATACAAAATCTAATTATTTTCACTTACAACATGTTAATAATACCCTTATTATTTATACCAAGAAACATGTTCTTTAGTTTTATTAGAGAATAAGTACTAATAGTAGGGTTTTATTTATTTATTTTTTAACATATTCTTCAAGCTCACTCACCTTTATAATAGGCGAGGCTAACATGTAGACGTCAATATATCAAATTTGACTAGATTACCCTATATTCAATCCGATCCGTTAAAAAACATATTCATTCCAATCCGATAATCAGATGGATTGTTAACAATCAACTCCATATATGATTTTGTGACCTTAATGGATATTTAATGTGACGATTCGATCTGAACTTTTTAAGAGGAGAATAAGGTTCTTAATTATGAAATATATAGAGAAATGTGAAGCGGACTAATAGTAAACAAGGAGTCTAAGCCCTTTAGATCTTGCATTTATTCAGAAATGAGTAGTATTTAAAATATATATTCAGTGTATGTAATTAATTAAAAAAATATATATTATATAATATCCAATCAGATTGGATTGTTAACATATCAGATATGCTGAAATATATATTTGTTCCCTTAAATTATTGGATTAGCAAATTTGGATTGTAATAATTTTCTAAATCCACATCTAATAAAATACGTTGGATTCGAATCCAATTCAAATCAAAATCTAGTCCATTAACACGTCTACTGACAGGGTATTGAAGTAAGAAGGTAACAAGAACCAGTGTACTGGCTTAATTGATAAAGCACCCACCCTAATTTAGAAGAGACTAGGGTATGCCCGTGCCCGAGGGCACGAAATAGCGAAAAAATTAACGATGATTTTTTTTTTTTAAAATGTGTACAATTTAGTATAATGGAATAAAAAAAATATTTATTTATTTTCATCTGCTGTACCTATGGCATGATAATTTACTGATAGTAAAAGCTCAATTTTTACTTATTTTTTTCTAACGTAAAATTGTAATAAACTCAAAACTTATTTAATTAAATTTTTTTGATAATTTTAATTTCTAACATTTTTTTATTCAAAACATTATAAAGGAAAATTTCTCATTGCCCACCAATAATCTTATTCACTTATCGCAAATAACAAAAAAAACATTACATTATCGATCATTTTTCAACCGAATCCATCATGATCAGTTTAAAATTAACACAAATCAATAAATCGTATTCATATTCCAATGTCAACATCGGTAGGTTTGGTAATGGTTGCATATTCGGTTGTATTCAACTTGGTTGTCTTAAATTATTTGTTGAAATAACAAATATAGTTTGAATATTATTTGTTCACCAACGACAAAAAAAAATTATTCATTTAAATCCTATGAAGCACGGACGCGACACGCGATACGCGTTTTGACACGACACGTGACACGCGATTTTTTCAAAATGTAGGACACGACACGTAGGGGAGACACGTTCTTAATTAATTAATTAATTAATGTTATATATATATATATATATATATGCAATAAACATTATAAATATTTAAGAATTCAATAAAATAAAAATAGATTGTATTAATAGCCCAAATGGCAAATATTCAAAATATGATCGGTACGTTGTTCCATAATTAAAGCATCACAAAGATTGTTCCATAATTAAAGCATAAAAGAACATATATAATTACATAAACTAAGTTGTTCCATAGAATAATAGAAACCAAAAGGAGAATATATAAATAACAATCACTCATTCAACTCAGCATTAAGAGAGAAATGATATTTGTTCTGTTTGTTTTATTTTTAAGTTTTATTATTATTATTTTCACCCCATATTTGTAGTTATTTTGGACATTGACCCCTTTTTATGTGTCCTCAGCGTGTCCCCAGTGTGTCCCCAGCGTGTTTGTGAAAAAATAAATTAATAAACAATTGGACACTCTTCGACACGCGTGTCCCTCACGTGTCCTAGCGTGTCTGCATGTCAGATACGTGTCGGGCAGGATACGCGCCCTCCGGGAAAGTGTCCGTGCATCATAGTTTAAATCTGAAACAATAACACCTAAAATTCGATAAAGTATCATATGAACATGATCCAAATCAACTATTGACATGTTTAATAAAAAGATCAATTAAGAAATACAAAAGGGTCATAATCAGTGAATAGTATAATCATTGATTTGTTTTACATAAAAGAAAATTTAAAAGAGGGTGTTAAATAAATATCCTTATACTTAACTTTTGTATCAAAATAGTAAATTACTTTACTAATTTTAAATTATAAAATTTATTTTCTATTCCAGAATATAACTAAATAAATTAATATTCTAATTGTATTAATTTATAAGTTAAAGAGGAAAACATAATTAAATAAATTAATATTTTAAATATATTAAACTATGTGCCAATATTTACTATATGCCTACCTAAACGCATCAAGTAAAAAAATTACCACATTTCTTTAACCGGATAATGGGTCAAACTTTTGACTTAGATATTATGATATTTCACATGTTGAGTTTTTTTCATTTTTTAACTCTTGTTTTATATATAAACTAAAATCTCACTTACTTACTTTCCTGTTAGAATTATACCAAACCCTTCAGACCCATCTTCTCTCTCTTCCACGTTTTCTCTCTCAATTCAAAATTTTCAAATCGTAAAATAATAAAAAAGAATTATACATCTACAAAATTATCAGACCCCTCTTCAAATTTGCAGACTCTAAAAAAATTTATCAAACCCTCTATCTTTTAATAAAAAAATTCAAATTTCTAGACCTTAAAAGAAACAAAATTTTAAACCACTCTCTTTCTCTATTTAAATTATTAAACCTAAAAACCCTTTTGAAAAAAAATGAAATAAAAGAAAAATGGAAGAACCTATTATTGGCTGGATTTGGACCACGATTGACTCAAATAGTGGACTTACAGTGGCGCAGTGAGTGGTTGGAGGGGTTGGTTTCCATGGAGAATCGGAGATGGGAGAGAGAATGGAGACTGAGAGTGAAAAAGTTACAAAAAGTGAAAAAAGGATATAGATGAAAGTAAAAAGTGGACCCAATATATAACAAAATGAATAAAAATAAAAGAATAAATAAAATAGAAGTAAAAAATTGGACCATTGGATTTGTGAGAAGCAATTGTGATCGTTAGATTATTAAAGTTAGTGGTCGTTGTCGATGAATAGTAAAACCTTGATTTGTATTATAGATTTTGAATTTGAGTCTCATCTAAGAACAAGAGTAGGAATTATTTTTATTATTATTATAGTAAAAAGTAGAAATTCTTCCCTTTTTTCTAAAAAAAAATGAAAAAGGTAACAAGGCCCACCTAATAACCCTACCTTAGCAAAGAGGAAAAACAGAATAAAACTGAAAACCAAAATCCTCTAGTACTGGGTTGGCCCAGATGGCAAGATACTTTAACTAAAAAGTCCAACCTACACCCAACATCCTCTTCAATAGTTTGGACTTCCAATATACTAGATCTATAGTAATAGTAGGGTACTACCATAATAATAACAAAAAAATAATAATTATACATTATCGAGAGATTGGCCTAGTTGGTAAGATAATAGTAGTATACTATTGACCGCTAGAATTCGGGTCAAATCCCCCATTCAAATATTTGTGAATATCTATTGAATCCTCTCCTAAATTGACGAGTAACAAAATAAGAATAATGACAAAGAAGAAAAGAGAGAGGGATGCTCAGAAGCTCCACGTAATAAGTTCATAATTTAATGATTGTGTCATTTGTTATTGTGTGAGGCTTATTTAAAACACCTCACCATATTTTTATTTTTAAGTAAAATTTTAAGACTTTTTTAGTTCTTTTTTTGGTTATTTTGAAGATTCTTGTGAGCTTGTTTGGACTTTCGTATAATTAATGCCTCAGTCCAAAGTTGTTAAATTAATACATTTTTTTCGAGAAAATATTCACAAAGACAAATGCGGTCACTTATCCAATCAAATTGCAGAAAATCAATGACACATATAATTGTTCTCTACTTTTTCATTAAACTATAAGTTCATATAGCTGAATTTTACTATTTGCAAAGTACTCTAAAAAGGTTATTCAATTATAAAATATACTATTAAGTGTATATGTTCATACTAATTAAAACAAAAATGCTAAATCTTGTATATTATATGTGTGCATTTAGCTTTACTATAATAAAATATTGGCAAATTACACTAATTAAGGTTCTTTTTGGTTTCTGATAATAATATTTGCTCAATATTATAACTACGAGGTATAAATACGATTAGAAACAATTATTTGATTCGTTTTGTCATCTTAGCTAATTGATTTATTAGACTCCGTTTGATAGTAACATGGAAAATGAAAATAAAAATAACTAATCTGTGTGAGAAGATACAAAACAAGTTGAAGCATACGGTGAGATCATCTCCATATCATACTCATTTTTGTGAGTATATGTCCCCCATCCTCCTTTAATATTTTGTGAAAAAAATTTTCTCTACTATCACCCAAAGAAAATTTTGTCATGGAAAAAAGTAAAAAGTAAGAGTTAATCTCACCATATTCCTCAACTTATTTTCCATCTTCTCACCTAAATTAGTTGTTTTTATTTTTATTTTCTATGTTACTATCAAACGGAGCCTTATTAACTAATTAAAGTCAGTCGAAATCAATGTAATTATTTTTTCGTGTTACATTTTAATACAATACTAGACCCATGTGCCGATGGATGATATGATCAAAAAGTCATCGGAATAATGGTATTCCATTAAATGATAAAAAATATATTAATTATTTTTATATACATAGATTGATTTTTTTTAGCTAGACGTACTAGGACATTATTAAATGGGAGTTCCATTTTAGGACCTTTTTTGTTTTTAAAACAATAATACATTTTAAGTTACATTTGCTTAACACTAATTAAATTATATGAATGTATCACACCGTTTTATTTTTCTTGTAATTTGAATAAAAGTGTATGACGTATCATGTTTTTAACATATTATTTATAACTATATTATGTTGGGGATTAATTGCAATATATATACTATTCGTTGAATAATAATAAAATTGTATATGCTTATTAAACAAAGGCAGACTTGTGCCAAAAGAAAAAAGAGGCAGACTTGATGGACGAATCAGGACCAGCCCTTAGTCTTTCATGGCTTGAAGAAAAAAAATTAGAAAATCTTTAAGAAACGGTTTATGACCGTCTTAACAAATCTATTATTTTCTAGGTGGTGGTTATTTTTGGCGCACATATAAAAATTATCAAATTATCATTCATAATTTAGAAATAAATTATTATTTGAACTAGCTAGTATTGAAAAACGTAAACTTTTTATATACATACACACATAATCAATTAATTCTAACACATGATTTCAAAGTGTATTAAAAATTTACGCAGTATCAACAATATAAATATGGTCAAAAATTTTCAAGAGCAGACTGTTCTGTATAGACCGATCTTTTTTACGACTTTTTTTATCGTAAAAAAATTCTCCAATGTTTTTAATTCCAAAAAACAATGTAAAAAGACCTGATCTGTATGGACTGGTCTGTACCAGAAACAGACTCTAAATATAATATTACATACACATCAAATACGCCAGAATTCTAGTATAAATAAAAGAAGTCAAACAACGGTTACTCTAGCCTATGAAGGAAGATGTTTACTGTTGCTAAAAAATTAATTGCGACGATTGACAAGGAAAGAGATGACACTTTCTTTAGAAATAAATTATTATTTGAACTAGCTAGTATTAAAAAACGTAAACTTTTTATATACATACACACAATCAATTAACTCTAACACATGATTTCAAAATGTATTAAAAATTTACTCAGTATCAACAATATAAATATGATCGAAAATTTTCAAGTGCGGATCATTCTGTATAGACCGATCTTTTTTAAGACTTTTTTTTTTGTCGTAAAAAAATTCTCTATTGTTTTTAATTCGAAAAAACATCGTAAAAAGACCTGATCCCTACGGACTGGTTCGTATCAAAAACCGATTCTAAATATGATATTACATACACATCAAGTGTACCAGAATTCTAATATAAATAAAAGAAGTCAAACAACGCTTACTCTAGCCTATGAAGGAAGATGTTTACCGTTGCTGAAAAATTAATTGCTACGATTGAAAAGGAAAGATATGACACTTTCTTTAATTTGTAACGGTCATAAATACTCTATTTTTTTAAAAAAATTGGCCGCCAACTTTATTAACTGCACGTGACATAGTTATAACGGCATTTATTATTATTGTTATTATTCTACAGATGACATAGCTTTATTTTTCTTATAACATTCTTAGTCTAAAATCGATAATAGACTTTTTCATTGGGTGAGGTAAGGTACACTTACATACATAAAATTAAATTATAATAAGTTCAAATAACTGATTTTAATGTTGATACTTTCAAAATACGTACTCCTAACAATTATTCAATTGTAAAATACATTACTACTTTTGTACTTAGTGGAAATAAAATGCTAATATATATATATATTAATTAATTATATTGAAGTTACAATATTTTCTTATAACAGGATTTACCTGACATTGTATACCATGTAGTAAATGAGACCTATATTCACGATGTTAGCAAAATTTTGTGCAAACTTTGTGTGCGTTTAGCTTTTACTCGAAGGAAAATTTGTTGGCAAACTAAGTGCATTTTAATTAATGCTTTGTTTGGTTTGTGATAATAATATATTACTAATTATATATATATAACTGCAAAAGCTTAATATGACTAGTGGGGATTATTTTACCACAATTTTGATTAATTTAACTTGCCAATTAAATATGGTTTGCTAATTGATTAATTCTTAACTAAAGTAGGTGGAAAACAATATAATTTAGAGTTTTTCATGTTACATTTTAATGGACAATATATTAGTTGACGCTCGTAGTGATAGCAAAAGTCCATTGAAACACATTATACATAATATAAATCATATTAACAAATTATTCCACTTAAAATAAAAGAAGTATTTAATTAGTTCATACACGCAAAGATATACATATATATATATATGGAACATTTTCTAAATAAACCAAGTTTACAGAGTGAGCCATTTGAGGGGACAAATGGATGATTTTTATTATTTTTTGCCTAATGAAACTTGGTGAAAATGATATATATGATTAGTAAACCATCTCCACCAAATTTTATCAAAAAATTCAATCGAGAAGTAAGTTAACTAAAAAATACCCCTCAAATGGTGTATTGGAAATATTCCCTATATACATATAGTTTTTCTTTAAAATGTCATATATTCTTTAATCTAAGCTACATGGAAGATTTTTACCGGCGATTAAGAAAATTAATTGTGACGATTGAGGAATAAAAAATAAATATGACGCTTGCTTTGTTTCGGTCAAAACTCCCAACAAATATTCGAGCAATAATTTTTCAACTAAAATGCGTAAGGGGTAGGTCTGGTAATATATTAAAACAAGTTACAAGTCACTTTTTTTATTCGGATAAAAGTAAAACTCTATTATTTTATCGGGTGAAAGTAACAAGTCTAATATTTTGTTGGTCCGCATCACAGTCGTATAATTTCTAGCTAATAATGTGTGTTATTGATTCAAACGCTTTTTTTTGTTTTGTTTTATTTTATTTCGGTAAATGTAATATATTCAAACCGATTATTATGTAATGAAACTCCCAATACGCGACCGTTATTATACATTGAGCTGGCAAATTGTTTCAATTCGAATATGGATCGACTCGTTCATCAAATGTGGGTTGAGTCGTTCATTAGCTAACCAACTCAATTTAACATGACCCTTATTACACATTATATGTTTGTATACTGGTGTAAGATTAAGGCGTTTTACACCTAATCAAAACTTGATCTCAGATTCATAATTTATCAGTTCAACAGTTGAATGATATTAATTGTCTTTATCAAGTATGTAAAATTAATTTCAAATGAATTGGATATTAGTAACTATTTAATCATTATGCTAATTTTTTCATAAATTTGTAAAATTTAGATTTCGTATGGGGTTATAACAATAGATTTCTAGATCTTTGAATAATTTAATTTTTGGCATAAATTTTCAATATATAATAACAATCTAATCTAAATGGTAAATTGATCATTAATAAATTTGACCAAATTTATTTAATCTTGTAACGACCCCTTAAATGTAGCAAGAGCATCACCAATTTAAATAATATTATTTCTGATTATTACAAAATAAATAAATAAATCCTGTTGGCTAATAAACTTACCCTAATGGTTACATTCAAAGTTTTAGCAATTCTTAAACCAATATTAATAAACTTAATTTTTTTCTTTGCTTTGAGATGTCCAGCGCTACATTGGGTGGGATTAATCCCAGCTTGGAAAACTGAGACTATCTAGACTCAGGAACTAACTAAATAATTTGCCCCACAGTTCAGCGTAGCTTGTTTATACTATTGCAGCGCATCTTTTGGTTATATTAATAAACCAATTAACCTTCTACTTATATGCATTTGTTTTATGAAAATTTTAAACGGGTTAATTTATACCAATCAATATATTGAACCCACATTTTATTAATTAAGAGAAATATAATCGTTGTGGAGCCTTGCATTTAACTTTATTGACTCACTAAATGAATCATTAATATTTTACATATCCATTTGAGCGTATGATATATTGTTGTTTCCTTGGATTTTGCACCACCTGTAAAATATCAACCCTCACTACACCAGTCGATAGATTGGGCAACGTATGCAATATATTATGTCGCCCTATATTTAATTAGATGACGTATAAAAATATACGTTGCCTGAATTATTCTTAGACGATGTACGTTTTCCATTCGTCGCCTAGAATAATTAATGCGACTTAGGTATCTTATTGGTCGTCTAAGAGTAATTTAGGCGGCGTAAAAAATAACCTACAATGCCTAAAATCAATTGAGCACGAGCATTATATATAAGTGGTGGTCCACCAGGAATGACCTTATGTTTAGGCGACGTAAGTAATGTACTTACGTCACCTAGGAGCTTTTCAACATCAAATAGCCGCAGCTCCTCCATTTTCAGGATCTGAAGGTTCTGGTGTGATTTTTGGGCGATTTTGGCGATTCGAAGTTGTAAATCAACAACATTCCCCTTGTTAAAGGTTTTTTTTGATCTTTAGATAGTTTATCTCTTATTAATATTAATTTTTAAGTAATTTGTGTGTTTATATATATGTTGAGATTTGTGTAGAAAATGTATATTTGTTGTTGAATATATGATTTTGTTATTAGTTGTTGCCCCTATTTGATCTGTTGGTTAGTATTTTTGATAGTTGATACAAATATTTTAGTATAAATTTGTAGATTTCTAGATTTAAGAATATATATTAATTGTTTAAAATACATTGAGATTTGTGTAAAAAATGTATATTTTTTGTTGAATATATGGTCTTGCTGTTAGTTGTTGCTCCTATTTGATCTCTTAGTTCGTATTATTGATAGTGGATGCTAATATTTTAGTATAGATTTGTAGATTTCTATATTTGAAAATATATGTTTATTGTTGAAAATATATATTTATTGTTTAAAATATATATGTTATATGGTAGTGAAAATAGATAAATCTTGGATGAAATGCTCAAGAGGTTCAACGCAATTCATTGGAGGAGTAATGGATTTCTGCACGTTTGTACGAGAGAATGGCAACAGTGCAACGGGATTCTATCCGTGTTTTTGCAAACGGTGTTAAAACATGGGCACACGGCTCAGATTGGATGACATATACGCCCACTTGACAAGTAACGGTATAATGCCATTGTATACCTTATGATACTTACATGGTGAAGTGCGAGAAAAACAACAGTGCACGATTTTTTCGAGTAATAGTGTCAATCATTGTAGTAACCCAACTGTGGCGTTCGTGCAAGATACTTTTCCATTCCGTAAATTGTACGGTCCCCCTGGTGTTGACACTATATTTCAGGCGGATCCAGTTGTCAAAGAAAATATGATGTTATATGAATAGGAAAATATGGTTTATTTGGCTGTATGAATTAGTCCAAATACCAATCCAAACTTGTTAATTGTACTCCATTTTCTCCCAAATGCTCAGAGCAATATTGACCACGTAATGGATTACTGGACCCAGTAATGAATTATCGGTACAAGTAATATATGTGTGTTTGTTTTGTTTTAAGTTTTCTATTCCAGTGAATCATCCAAACCCAAACACATAATTACAAGGAAAAAGAATTGAAACAGCCTTTTGGGCAAAACATAAATTGAAACTGAAATTATTGTGAAATTGAAACCCTAAACTTCAATTTCAATTCAATTCAAAGTAATTAGGGCAAAACTGGTATTGAAACTAAATTTGAAATTCAAGTCAGGGATGCCTCCGAGAGCATATCTGACCAGGAAGAAGTTGCGCTCAGAGGTGCAGTACGATGAGCTCCAGCAGGCTTTGTTGCGCATGGCCTCCTAGCCCTCCTCCCAGCCTTCTGCCGCCCACCCCTCCGCTGGGCAGCCCTCTGCTCAGCCATCCGCCGAGCAGCCCTCTGCCCAGCCATCTCACTCACCGGCGTTGCCGCTGGTGCTCCCTAGCCCGTCTACAAATTTGACCACCGGCAGCACCACCGGTGCCGGCCTCCCTGTACGCAGCATTCGCTCCCGGCATGTTGTAGCTGAGGCCACCATATTAGGTAATATACCCTTAAATCTCTTTAATTATAAATCGCAATTCTTATTCTTTATGAATGACTGATTAATTTATATGCTTTTATTTGTAGGTACGCAGGCCTCCTCTTGTAACAAGAAGAACTGAGTTGTCATGGGGAAGAAGACGACAGCGATTGTCTGTACGTCGGGGAAGTCCCATGTGACATACAACCCTGCGGTTTTTGGGCCGTCAAAGGAGGTTTGTTCTCGACTCATCTGTGACATGTCGGCATTCTTAAAAGACCGAACGCCGATGTTGTACCCAACATTTGAGGAAATGCCTCCATCAGAACGAACAATGCTTTTTGACTACCTGTCAGTAAGTACTTATTTCTTATTCTAGTTAACTTATTTTTTTTTGTCTTACTAAATTATATTTTTATTTATACTAATGTTTCTTCCTGAGTTCCTGTTTAGTTTGTAGGAGAGTTATGACATCGATCCTGCTGATAAGGCGCTCGTCCCGTGGATATAGAAGAAGGCTGCGGATCGCTTCAAAGATTGGAAGTACAAGATCCACAAGAACTGGTAGGCGCAAGGCGATGCTCCCATTCTAGTGGAGTTCATTCATCGCCCAGACCAATGGGAGTGGTTATGCAACCACTTCAAGGCCCAGGATTTTCAGGTAATTTTTTCATGAAAAATGATATTAGCACTCCACATTTGTACTAAGGCACTCCAAAATTATTTTTAATGACATAAAAAGTGTCCCAAAAGATCTATATAAGTGTCACTAAAAATGATTTTGGAGTGCCTTAGGACAATTGTGGAGTGCAAATATCATTTCTCTTTTTGTTTGTTTGTTTTATTGTTTCATTTAATTTATATGTTTATAAATGCTTAAATAAATAAAACTATTTTTACAGGAATTGGGCACGCAGATGACCCAAATCCGGGCGTCCGAGAATAAGAAGGCCCACAGCGGGGGGGGGGGGGGGGGGGCTCAGGCATTTGTCCTCTGGGCTCATGACCTGATGCAGAAGGGAGACTAGGCGCCTCACCTCACTACTTATTTCGAGGTGTACAAGAAGTATGACCCCGACCGCGCGGTAAATCTTTTGTATATACCACTTTAATTATTTTTTTTCATATTATTATTATTTAGTTAGTACAAGAATTATTTTTTACACAACACTTATTGTTATTTGCAGGCGGCCGTTCAGTCTGCGAGGACTGTCGAGGTGGAGAAGATGATGGCCGATTTGCCTTCGATTGATGAAGCGTTGGACGGTATGTCGCCGGTTAGCGCCCCGGCCCTGGTCCTCTCTTACGAGACCCAGGTCTCTATCCTTGAGAGAGCAATGGGTCTTTTGAGAGGGACGAGGGTGAGGGGCTTAGGGAGCAGCTCCGCAAAGCTTCCGCGGAACAGAGGCCCATCATCGCAGACGGATAGCGGCACATCTATGGAGCTCGTGGCTGAGGTCGTCCAGCTTAGAGCAAATCAAATTGCGATAAACGAGCAGCTTGAGAGGGTGAGGGCCGAGCGAGAGACGTAGATGGTATATTTTGAGCGCAAGTTGCAAGCTCAAATAGAGTATATGATCAGAACAGCCAGGATTCAACCGTCAATTCCTCCCTCGGATGGCTCCTCCCCCTACATTTTATTTAGTGTTAGAACAATTTCTCTTTGAACATAATTTTAATGAATGAAATTGAATAAATTTTAATAGTTTATTTGACATATATTTATTCAATGATAAATTGGGTAGGTTGTATTTGTTATTAAATATTGCAGGTGCGGTTGCACACAAAAGCTATGATTAATCTAGATTACTATTGGCCCCAATAATCTAGATGTCCAGAAATTTGGCTCTAGTAATCCAGATGTCCAGAAACATAGATTACTGGCCCTAGTAATCCAGATGCCCAGAAACTTGGATTACTGGAACCAGTAATCTAGATGCCCATAAACTTGGATTACTGGCCACAGTAATCCAGATGCCCATAATCTTGGATTACTAGCACCAATACTCTTAATTACAGGCCACGTTGATTTTTTTTTAAAATTTGTAACTATACTTTAGGCGACGTAGGTAGGTGGCTTAAACTTCAACTAAAGTGACCTACTATAATACGTAGGTGGCCTAATGTAATTCTTTGGAGACTAAAGATAATACATTCGTAGCTTAGGTATATATCTTAGGAGACTAAGTAAAAATACCAACGTCGCCTAAATTTACAATTTAGACGACGAAGGAAAATATCCTCGTGTCCTAAAATTCATACTTAGCAGACATAAGATAATTCTAAGGTTGCATAGGTTTCCCTCTTAGGCGCCGCAACATAACACCTATGTAGCCTAAATGTTTCTTTTCTATGACAGAGGATAAAAGGATACGTCGCCTATTATTGCATTTTTTACGATGGATGATAACAAATACGTGGCCTAAGAGAAAAAAATTCTACTACATAAGAAAAAAGATACGTGGCCTAGGAGTACATTGTCTTACGACGGACGATAACATCATCGTGCCCTAAGTATCCACTACGACAACAGAGTAAAAAAATCTGTCACCTAATACCTAGAGCGACTAAAATTAGGCGACGTAGCTTGGGCGATGTAGTTTACGTCGCTTAAATTAAGGCGACGGAAAAACATATCTTAGGAGACGTAGGCATTACGTTGCCTAAATCCCCTCCTCAGGTAGTGCCTAGGCACAGACATATTGCAAAACATTAAAGAAAATGTTATTTTCATTTAATTAGAACAAAACGCAGTTAAAAATGCTTAAATACAAGAGCAAGTGTAATTAAAGTACAATATACATGTTGTCATTTTGAATATATAAAAATTTCAAAGCACTAATAATGATACAAAATATGCTCTAACATGCATACCAAACAAGAGTAGAATCTATTAATTCTGTCCTCAGATATATACGATTTTTTGGTCCTTTTTTTTTCTTCTAAAGTTTACCTCTCTATCTCGTATTTGTCTGTTCCAATATTAATTTGTTGTTAGCCGGCACCAATATAATATATGTATGTCAATTATATTCAATGCAGCCATTATATTAATTTAATTGGATAGAACATCCAATTGGTGAAAATTTATTGAAACATAGCCAATTATAAAATTTTAACGTTACATATATAATATTTATTTGTCTAAACAAAATATCGATTTATGGGATCATTATAGAAAACCATTTTTGTTGAGACTATTAATCCCACATCAAAAAAATGGATAATCATAATTCAATCTATAAGATTTAGGGGCTACCCCACCTATTGCCAATTAGTTTTGGGTTGAATGATCCGAAATCTAATATGCTATCAAAGGAATAAAAGAGTGGATTCAATATACAATTGGTTTTGAGTTGAACGCTCCGACATCTAACAATTTTCAAATCTGTAGAGTATAGATAAAATATTAATACATATATTAAAAAGTCTAATATATTTTAAAACTATTAATTGGCTTGTATTTCAAACTTAAAATAGGAAGTCAACGTTACTTGTCCAATTTGGAAGGTAAATGATAGAGAAGGAAATGGTAGATTCCCCAAAAACGCATAAACAAGCTTTATACGAGATGAGGTGTCATTTTGTGATTAGATAAATACTGAATCACACGTGTATTTTATGGGGTCTTCTAACATGTAAAGAATTGACTGTGTAAAAGGAGTAGGACAAAATTTAATTAAAAGGGTTTAGAATTTTATCATTACAAATATTATATATATATATATATATTTCATTACTATTTTTTTGTACAAAAATGTAAAAAAAAAAAAAAAAAAAGAATCCTACGACCACTTTATTAAATTAAAATGTTTCTTCATTTGTTGTCTTGTCAATAGTAATTATAAGGAACAAATATTTCTCAAGCATATATTTTTATAAATAGCAATTCAAATTTGGTCATGAAAATTGCAACATTAATAACATTGAACTTTTTACACTTAACAATAACTTAATCATAATCAATATTTCAAGTTAGTCACAAATTTAACTTCAATTAGTATTTAAAAACTTAATTGAGGTTAGTTACAACCCACTTGGCCCCCTTCTCCTAAGCTCTTGATTTTTAGTGAATCTAGCGTTACTCACAGTGATGGATCTAGGGGGGGCGTGCGGGGGCGGTCGCCACCCCAAATTCTTTTAAAAATAGATTAGATATAGTAGTAATTTTGTATTTGTAAAAAAAATATAAAAGCTCGTCCCCTCAAATTATTTTGAAAAGATTAAGTATGCCTCCTCAAATTATTTTGAAAAGATTAAGTATCGTCCCCTCAAATTATTTTGAAAAGATTAAGTAAGTCAATGTGTTTAAGTGAGTACCTTGAAAAGATATTAGTTAACTTGCTTTATTATTTGATGGTAAAATTTATGTTGAATAATTTTTATAATAATTATTTCTTGCTGTTAATTCATTTATATTCTCGTCCCCCCAAACCTAAAATCCTGGCTCCGTCCCTGGTTACTCATATAAGAAAGGATCATACTGGTTGATGAGAATCAACAACCTCTTAATCATTGAGCCGTATATCGGATCTTCCATTATTAAAATGTCTTGTTTTGTTGTATGCATGTACCTATATCTATATATAGATATATATATATATATATATATAATACCTATATTTTGTTAGTTATAAAAAAATAGTATACTAGCAGTGGGTAGTAGCAATGGGTGGACGGTTTATCCGCCATTAAGTGGTATTACTAGCTCGGGAAGTCCCAGTTGCATAACTATTATATGTAGTCCGAACTCCTATCAACAATGCATGAAGTACATTGGTCGTGGATATCTGAAATAGTTATCCGTAGTTCAAAAATTCTTGTCTAGGCAGTTCATACCATCCATACATAATATATTGGGTAATTAACAAAAATGACTCCTGAAGTTTGACCAATGTCCCTCGTTCGCCCCTAAAGTTTAATTTTCGATTGAAGCATCCTTAAAGTTTCTAATTTGTCCCTCACTCGTCCAAAACCGGATGCCCCGTTAAAAACATGGACGGAAAAGACACGTGAATGGACGAGTGAGGGGCACTTTTCAAACTTCAAGGGGTTATTCTAAGAGGTTTTCAAACTTGAGGGGTTATTTTCTAAGGTTTTTCGTCCAGTTTTTAACGGAGCATCCAGTTTTGGACAAGTGAGGGAAAATTATAAACTTTATGGATGCTTCAGCAGAAAATTGAACTTTAGGGACGGACGAGGGACATTGGTCAAACTTCAGGGGTCATTTTTGCTAATTACCCTAATATATTTATCTAAGATTTCAATTCTTCCATGTTTATAATTAACCAAGATTTGAGTGAGACCCAATTGAATGCTTATATCCCGATTACAAAAATTGTTTAAAGGGTACTTTCATGATGATTGTATTCCTGAATCTAGTGATTGATTCTGGATGAATCACTAAGTTTATGAGAAGTTTTGACTACATAAAAAGGTTAACAAATAACCATGTCACTCATCAAAGAGTAATGAGTTATACAATGGGAATCAAACTCTCCTTTAAAGAGATTTTGAATTTTTTTTAACGGGGTTTGAAGTTGCATCAACGCCGTGCTTGAATTCTTCTTCAAATACTCGCTTTTTCTCTGATTCCGCCATAACTCTATCATCATCTTACCACTGTCGAGCTCTTCTTTGAAAATTTACTTTCACTTTGAATTTGCCATATTTGCACCAACATCCCTAAAAAATTAATTATTACATACTATAAAAAAGTTATTTAATGAACCACGTACTTTAAAAAAGTTAATTAATATAATCTGTAAAATTAATAATTACGTACCATTGTTATGATAGATAAAAAAAAAAAACCTTCTAAACCTATTGTTGTTTGATATACCTAGCTTAAATCATTGAGTTCCTCAATCCAATGGTTGTTTTGTGGCTGTTACAGTTAATATATTAAAGGACGCATCAGGAAATAGATGTTCTTGGGAAAAACACATATAATAAACCCTGAAGTTTGTCACATAGTTCGATCAATTTCTCCTGAGTTTCAAATATATCAATTTAAACCCTTATATATAATAAGTCTATCAATTCAAACCCTACGTTTATTTGGGGATCAAATCACTTAAAGGATAATTGTTGACAGGGCCGCCTAGATCGATGGCTTGTAAATGTTTACCCATCTTAAGCAAGCAATTAACACATTAGGGCAAAACTTCGGGCTACCACGATTTCTACTACTCTCAGTTTCATAATATTTACTCTGATCAAACAATGTGTAGTTCGATTTGCAATCTCCGTCTTCCAAATGGGATTAAAGAACCTGAATCTAGTAAGATGCTATGTTTAATCAATTAATTATTTCCTAATCACATTATTAAACAAATTAAAACATCACACCATATTCGAGTTATTCAGTCAGATTAGGATATCGAAGATGGCAAACAGAGCTACAACATTTTTGATTGGTGTAGAAATCATGAAAGAAAGGGTAGAAATCGTGAAAACCTTAAGTTTATGTGTCAATTGGTTGCTGAAGATGATTTTATTTTTTTCACACTTCTACTTCGACATAGTTGGGTCACATATATAATGCCATGTAAAGCATTTATTTTACACAAAGTTATTATAATGCCATCTCAAGTTTTTCTAACCAGAGATAGAAGAAAGGTTTGAAATGGTATGCTTATTATACATCCAGGTTCACATCGAAATAATTGATACTTCGGGGGATAAATTGAATGTATCGTGGATGTATTTGAGTACCACTTGTATTAAAAAAATAAAATAAATTAAAGCAACTTGTTTAATTTGTATAGAGAAAAAAGGAAACCCCGTTTAGAAACTTGTTAGGATGAATGGATAATTGGAAAGTCTCTCCTGATTTTGTCAAAATCGAAAGTAAGTAAATCGTAATATTAATTATGAGTACAAAAGCTATAGCCTTGTCACATAGTACCTACTCCAATATTCTTCTCAAATTTGAAATTTCGCTTTCTTTTTGGGACGTTTGATCCAACTAAGAATCTTGTTTTCTTTTGAAATGGTTTAACCTAGAATCTAGTCTCTTTTTAGATACGCAATAATATAACTAAATCTCTAATATACTGTCATAAATACATTAGAGAGTATGTATCTATGACTGAATATTGTTCCTAATTAAAAGCTTGAAATGATTGTCCACTTAATTTTGACGCTGGTCTATATAAGCGCACAATGTGTTCTAAAAATCCTTGCCTAAAGTGTATTAGTCCCCATCTAAGAGCTAGGTGGTGGTTTGCTACTTAATTAGTCTAGGTGACCGCCTAATCTATTGGGATGATGATTCAGCGGGACCGGAGTCTTTCACTCCCTTTGTTTAAATCCTTTTTTCATATTTGAATTATGAGAGATATACATTTAACAAATTTTTA
The DNA here is from genome assembly GCA_021464415.1 of Lonicera japonica. NCBI lineage: Eukaryota > Viridiplantae > Streptophyta > Magnoliopsida > Dipsacales > Caprifoliaceae > Lonicera > Lonicera japonica. The sequence goes on along the minus strand of CM038470.1, from coordinate 24,619,103 downwards.
ATGTCCCATTTTAGAAGTAAAATTAGGTTTTTGTAAATAAACAAAAAATCGACCCCCTTCCCTAGCTACCTAACCCCTACCTCACATATCGCTTGTTTTTGTATTCCCGTGTAAGATTCTCTCTCTCTCTCTCTCTCTCTCTCTCTCTCTCTCTCTCTCTCTCCCCCCCTTTATTTTATTTTTTTATTTTTATTTTTTTGGTAAAAGCAAAAATCTGAAAGAGGCAAAATGCAAGTTTGTAGTATTCAAAGTTTTTCTGTAACATTATCAAATAATTTTTTTTGGACAATAGATCCTCTATGCATGTATTGAGTAGTCGGTGTTCATGTGATGAGGTAGGCGTAGGAATATTGACTAGCCCTATTACCCTAATTTTTTTTTTGAAATGTCTACTTTTGGGGAGCAAAAAACAATTGAAATTTAATTTTGAATGATTCTAAAAACAGGAAGGCTGCACGCTACACATTCAAAATTTCCATTTTCATATATTGCATTGAATATATTTGTCATATATATTAATGTTAATTAATTTAATCTCACTGTTTAAAATTTCCATTTTCATATATTGCATTGAATATATTTGTTATATATATTAATGTTAATTTAATCTCACTGTTTAATTAACCCACTGCTATCATTTAGTTATTATCATTTGCAACAATTGGTTTGTATGGTTCATATTGGACAAATGGTGTCAATTCAAGGCTTTATCTAGCCTCTAGGGAATATTTTAATTTAAGCTTTTGTCATTAACTCATTAATTACTTACTTATTCTCACCATTAAAAAACTAATCAATAGTAATTGTCTCGATTATATATGGGAAGATATGAGTGAAGCATATCATCCAGTTATTTTAAAGACGGATTCAGGGTTTCCACTATGGATTAATTTAATTGATTATAAAATTTTAATACTAATTTTTAAATTAGAGAATAGAAAAGAGAGAAAAAATTGCATTTAATTGATTATATTTGAACTATAACAATAAGGGAGTTTTATATGGGCTTTATACGTGAGATAAATAAGGAATATAGAATTACCTATATATATATGGAATATACAATTAAGGGATTTGTGGAGGATTAATGCAAGGGAATGAACGGCCAAGACTGCGTTTGATAACAACATGAAAAATGATTAAAAAAACACTTGATTTGTGTAAGAAATTGGAAAATAAGTTGAAGCTTGTGACGAGATACTTTTTATCTCATATTCATTTCTATGACGAGATATACTCCATATTTCATTATTTTTTGTGGAAAAAGTTTATTTCTCCATATATCCTCCATATTCATTTCTATGATGAGATACTTTTTGTGGAAGCTTGTAAAGAATTTTTTTTGCATGGAAAAATGCAAAAAGTAAGAAGAAATCTCACCACATACCTTAAGTTATTTTCCAACTTCTTACAAAAATCAAATGTTTTTGTTATCATTTTCCATTTTAATATCAAGCGGATCGTTAGAATATATTTTGTTAACATACATATATCAATTATATATGTTACCATCCTCCTTAAACTCAAGGTGGCATATATGTATCAAAGACCACCTTTAGATTGGAAAATAGTTTGGTAAATAGGTGAAGCAGTCGGGAAAAAACTGCTGGACCAGTTAATTTAATTGAACTGGATAAGTTTGTTTTGCTAGAATGGAATGACTGAGCATGTAAGACCGCGTGAGGGCCGCGTGATGAACACAAGTGCGTGGGGTGATATATTGCATTGGCACAGCTCACGTGTGACGGAGATACCATAGTCGGATAAGACGGTAGGAGATAGGAGATATATACTAACATATATACTCTTAACACTAACTAATAATGATTAATTTTTGTTTTCAAATTTAAAGTGGATATATCCTTTTCCGTACTTTTACGGTCTCTTAAACGTATGCTATTAGTACTAGATCGATTATCCTGCATATATAATGTGTGCGTGATTTGCATTTATATAATTCAAATATATTTTTTTTAATTACAATGATAGATGGTAAAATGGTTAAATGCGAGTCTATATTATTTACTAGTTAGATTCGAATCTTGTTCTAATCATATTTCTTATGCTTCTTATGATATAGCCGTTAATTGAAATAAGCCTTACCTTTATGATATATACTAGATTTTTTTTTCAGAAACCTTATTGTTTAAGAAAGAGTAAAGGGGGAAAACCTGATAGCATTGGGAATTTAGGAATATAAGTCTTTAACTTACACGTGCTTGTAAAATAATAGATTCCTTAGTCCTCACTCAATGGTCCCGAGGTTGGTGGGTTGATCCAAGTTAAATTATTAAATTGGTATGTAATTTGGCAATTTAATTAATATTGAAGTTCTCATAAACTCATAACGATGAGTCTCAACTATACCAATATAACACAAAAAAGCCATACCAATTTGAAGCTTGTATATATATATATATACAGAGCGGATTTGGTACGGATTCGATCGTAAACCTTTAACGACGAATATTCAACACTAAAATATAAAGAAATGGTTTTCAGCGACAAAAATCGTCGTGTGGACTAGCCTATACTAGATGCCCTCCATATATATATATAGAGTATATTTTATTTTTCAAATTTGCGTGTGACACAAAGATATGTATACGTATTAAGACAAAAAAATGTTTTTCTCTAATTTTAAGGTTTAATTAAAGCCCAAATGACTATTAATTTGTCAAAATAAATCCATGCTAATTACTTGAATTACTTGAGAATAATTATTCACCGGGATAAAGTTTATTACTTCACAATGGAAACGTACAAGATACAAAAACACAAACTTTTGTAGAATACAACACGTTGAAATATCTAGAATTGATCCTAATTAAGACAGAGAAAGCATACATACATACATACATACACACATATATATATATATATATTAAGTTCCCCTCCTAAAAATATAATACAAGATATCAATTTATTCAAGAATAATTCAAATTTTTAGCGTCGTTGGTACGATCATAAGTGGTGTTGCCTTCTGCAGTGTAAGGCCGAATTTGTCAGTCATGTCCAGTTCTTCAATTGTCATGCCATTGGGGAGCTTCCACTCAAAGTGATACACGAGTGATGCTATCATCAGGCTCACCACCCTTTGAGCAAGATAAATGCCCGGACAAATTCGTCGGCCAGAACCAAACGGGAGAAACGTGAAATCTTGACCTTTGAAGTCTAATTCAGAATCCAAAAACCTCTCGGGCATAAAAGTTGTAGGGTTTTCCCAGTGGGCAGGATCTCGAGCAATTGCCCATGCATTCACTAGTACCTGAGTGTCCTTAGGTATCTCATAACCGTACACTGTTACTTGCTTCTCCGTCTTGTGAGGAAGAAGTAAAGGAACCGCTAAATGTAGACGCAATGTTTCCTTCACTACTGCTTGCAAGTACGGTAGTCCAATAATCTGGGATTCTTCTATCTTTCCTTTTGCACCCACACTTTCAGCTATTTCTCGACGTAGCTTTTCCATTTTATGTGGGTGACGTATTAATTCACTTATCGCCCACTCAGTAGTAATTGAACTCGTTTCAGTTCCCGCCATAAACAATTCCTGAGGATATAATAGTTTGTTTAGTTTCATTTGAAATACAATAAATTTATAACTGTGTTTGAGAATTAATTTAAACAAATATTTCGAATATTTAATTAGTAGAAAAAGAGAGATCGAATTCCATACCACTAGTAGCACATGTACATGCTTCAAGGTGAATTGAGACTCATTTTCTTGGCTAAAATCAAGAAAAGAGTCCAACAAATCCCCAAGCCTTCGCATCTTAGATTCTCTATCTTTCAGTCGTTGAGTGATGAACTTATTACAAAGTTCGTCAAGGAAACCATACGCTTCCTTTGACTTTCGCCTTATACCTTGAAGATCCAAACCCTTAATCAATGGAAAATAATCACCAATATTGAACTTGGCATCAATCTCCATTATCGTCTTAACCGCGCGATAAAACCCTTTGAAGAAATCTTCAGCCACATACTCGGCCACGTTGACCGAAAAACAAGTGTTCGACATTTGGTTCAAAGCCGTCGTAAATGCCAACTTCCCTATATCCACACATTCACCCCTTTCGCCAACAACTTTGACATGTTGAACCATTTCCTGGACCACAGTTTGCCTAAGATCTCGTAACGAGTCTAGCTTTTGTTGGCTGGTTAAGAAAATACTCAAAACGCGTCTAATTGTACGCCACAATTCCCCGGTTGAAATCCAGGCGACAGCATTCGGCGTGTGGTCTAAAAGGGCCATAGAATCCGGTACTTTCCTACCGGAAAACACCTCATCTTTCTTTTGCAAAACCTCTCTAGCCATTTTTGGGGAAGAGATCACAATGGTTGTAACACTTCCTAGGGTTATGGTCATTAATGGGCCGTGCTTTTTGGCTAGGTTAGCCAATGACTCGTGTGGTTTAGGGCCAATATCAAACAGGTTCTTGAATATAGGGAGGCCAATAGGGCCAGGAGGGAGTTTTCTTCTTTGAAATACGTTAAGGGCATAGAGGAAAATGAAGAAAAAGATGGTGGGAAAGAGAAAATAAGTACTCATCAGGAACTCCATTTTCTAGATATGATTAGCTAATGGGCTTATTGAGTTGTGTATCACTAATAACTTCACACACATATATATACACTTTTTTGGGTGGCGAGATTAATTATGCATGTTATTTTAATAACTATTTCGTCAACGCGGAAGCAAAGGCCCACATATATTTTGCTTTATTTGAACTTCTTTCGATCCTTTTTGGTGGGTAAACATATAATAACTAGAAAGAGGAAGTAAACCACTTGGAAGCACTATTACCCAGCTTTTATGTCATAAAAAATAGTATGAATTTGTTAAACTTTTTTCAAAGAATAATACAGTGATCTTTACATTTAATTGATGAAGATAATAAAATAATTATAATAAACCACACACTTTTTATTGCATTAATTAATTGAATACAAAAATCACTATAACTTTTTTTAAAAAAGGTTAACAAAATTCTACTCTTAAAAAAATTCTGTATGTGAAACGTCCTTCTCACTTTTTTTTTTTGGATAGCCTGATTTTATAGCTTTATGTGGAAAGTTAAAACCCACTTGCAATTTCTAGCTCAATTGGAATTGCAGATTTTTCCGTATAGGACGACCAGATGGTAGAATCACAGATTTGAGTTTGCGATATTTTGGTGTTTTCTTGTTGGATTCTTAAAAAAAAATTTGGGTTTTTTTTTTCTTTTTTTTAAATCGTGTTTTATTTACGCATTTTAAAAAGTTCATTCAAGTAAAAAGATTTTTTTCTTTTGTATTTTAGAAATTTTGTAAGAAATGAATAGGAAACAAAGATTATATTTTTTATAAAATTTTTAAAAATTGAGTATCGTGTACAAATTGAATTGAAGAACAGTTTTAAAAAACTATATTTAAAAGCAAATTTTAAATTAAACACTCCAACCAAATAGAACAAAGAGTTCAAGACTATCAAGGGGGACGGGGAGAGGGGTCTTTGTTATTAATTGTAGTAAAAAAAAATAGATTTTTCTTTAATTAAAAAAGAGGGGTTGCAACAAACCAGGCAAAATAAAAAAAGGCTTTAGAAAGGACTCAAGGACCAATTAGATATGAACAATATATATATATATATATATATATATATTTAAATCCTTATTTTTTTTTAAAGGAGATCTAGTATATTTGGTCCGATCAATTGTCTAGCCAATGGGATGCCTAATATCGGAGAGTTACTTCATCTGTGTACCAGTGGCAGATCCAAAATTTTGTGATAAAAGGGGCAAGAAATTAATTATAATGCAAGGTTGAATTCACTTGATTTCAATACTTTTATCCTTGAAAAAGTTATACAAACGTTTTAAGTAAGTAAAAGTATAAATTAAAATCAAATCATATATCATTTTGAAGACCTGAAGGTGCTTTTTTTAAATAAACTTTTAAGATAAACACACACAATTAAAACCATGTATGAACATGAGTTGGGTTCATTAATTTTATAATCGATTTATTATTCTCAACGTAATTGATTAGAGGTTGAAACTCAATTGACCCAACCACTCTGTTATTTGGTTAGTTTGGGTCCATTCTCGATTCTTTTCCTAATATATATTTACTTTTACAAAAGTCCTTCCCGTCGTCAAATTTACAAAAGGCGAAATATATATATATATATATATATGAGTAGTAAGATTGTATGTACTTTTTATCATATATTATGATAGATAAATCTTTAAATTTATATATTTTTGTCATATTTAGGGATGATAATCCGTCAAATATTGTTATATTAATTATATATATGATTATTAATATGATAAACATTTAATATTATTGTTAATTTGTAGTAAATGTGGTGTAACTTATTATGGTATACTTGCACACATTATATCAATATTCTATACTGCTTAGAAAACCCAAATAAATAGTTTGGTGGGTGTTTATTTTTTCAAATTTTAAAAACTCAATTTAAAGTCAACTTTACTTTTACACTGTCCAAAATTTATTTCACTTTACTTTCTCTCTCTAAAAAAACTTTTAAAACACTGTGAGAATCCGCAAATGCGACCCCCGGGTTTCTCCCCGTTCGGTTGGGCGTCTGAAGCGTCGGAACGGATTCCGTCGTTCCATTTGCTGGAGTATCTTTGTTGATTCATATCATATGTCCCTATGTTCTATTTCTAGATGCAAAGAGGTTCATTCAGAGTCGCCAGTACGTTTTACGAGAAAACGGACAAAACTGTTGCGTAAGAGGAAAAAAGTACAGATAAGCCTCTCTTTACACGTTTGTCTACGAAACCAGGATTCTATAGGGTTCGGAAACTATATTACGGTTTGGGAAGGTGTTAAGCACCCATTCCGCCCTTTCGGTCTCTAGTGGTCTTTTATATGTTTATTCTATGTTGAAAAACTTGGATGCTTTTACTGACAGTCTACTACTTTCTAAGTGAAAAAGCCTAATTTTCTGGAAAAAACGGGAAAAGGGAGGAAAACCTTTTTGTTCCGAGATCCGATGTTTCGTTTTGAGAAATGTAAATACAAGTGACAAAGGCCATTTTTCTTTAGAGAGGGAGTTTTCCGTATTATTTCTCGGATAATGACAGTTTTCTCAGGTTTTGACTTATTTTTAGAAAAAAGTTTGGAACTTTTAGTGGAACTAATTCAATATCGAATTGGAACTCTTGAGAGGAGTTCTCCCGGACGTATCACAATCTATGAAACAGACAGGATATACTAGGTTTTTGATTCCTAAGTAAGTTTTACCGGTCCGGGTTTTGAAAACAAGGTTTTATCCGGATGGTAATGTACTTACTCTTCTGGTTTTGTAAATAGTTTTATCAGGGTCTCTTGTTTTGAAAACGGTAGACTATTTGTAACTTGGCAATAAGTTTATTCAAATAAAACGTGGACAAAACAACGGAAATAAAACAAGTACACATATGTTTTAATGTTAAATACTAGAAGAGACTTTCTTTACCTTCCCGACGAGAATAATAATAAGAAAGAAAATATAATACGGCAGAGAGATCTCCGGCGATAATGATCTTTTCCTTCTTCAGATATTTCCGAGAATTCGATTCCAGAGACAGGACACGTCGAGTGTTGAGAATAGATTCGATAATTCTTCAGAAATAAGACAATAATAGAGAATGCTTGATAAAATACTAGAAAATCAGATTTAAAGCTTAGAATTGTACAATCCCCAGTTCCTCCCCTGAACCCTTGGGGGTGTTGGCCTATTTATACTGCTCGGGAAAGATTGTCGCGCGACATATCCCCAGAAAGGGCAAGTGTCACGCGACATAGTATACAATGTCGCGCGACAAACGGCTGAAGTGATGTTTCTGACAGACTGATTTGTCAGAGAGTGGATGGTCTGGTGTCAGGAGTGATTGTCGCGCGACAATGTGATATGTCGTGCGACAATCTCTCTTAAAAATAGGTTTGTTGGCCAACAAACACTTTCGGGGTAGTTTCGGATGCTCAGGTGGGTCCTGGACCCAAAAACAGTAGTTCTCGAAGGTCGTTAGGGTTCTTGCGGGGGTCACAGATCGGGGTGTCTACAGACCCTCTCGACTCAAGCTCCTTGCTTGCAAGGAATTGAGGCGACTGGAAGAGACCATGATCCATGGCTCCCGCAGGAATTCTAAAGGAGTGTGTGTATGCAAAAGTGCTCGTGAGTGCCTCCGGAGAGGGCTTGAGTTTGGTTTTGCCTCCGGAGAGGGCTTTTGTTACCTCATTGCCTCTTTCGAGGGCTTTCATTTGCTCCACTTGCCTCAGATGGGAGGACTACCATTGCTCCACTGTGCCTCTCTGGGAGGGCTTCGCCTCATGTGGGAGGACTACCATTGCTCCACTAGCCTCAGATGGGAGGACTACCATTGATCCTTTTTGCGCCTCAGGTGGGAGGACTACCATTGCTTCACTGTGCCTCTCTGGGAGGGCTTCGCCTCAGGTGGGAAGACTACCATTGCTCCACTAGCCTCAGATGGGAGGACTACCATTGATCCTTTCTGCGCCTCAGGTGGGAGGACTACCATTGCTCTACTGTGCCTCTCTGGGAGGGCTTCGCCTCAGGTGGGAGGACTACCATTGCTGGACTGTGCCTCTCTGAGAGGGCTTTTGATCTTCTCGCCTCAGGTGGGAGGACTACCATTGCTGCACTGTGCCTCTCTGGGAGGGCTTTTGATCTTCTCGCCTCAGGTGGGAGGACTACCATTACTGCACTGTGCCTCTCTGGGAGGGCTTTTGATCTTCTCTCCTCAGGTGGGAGGACTACCATTGCTGCACTGTGCCTTTCTGGGAGGGCTTCACCTCAGGTGGGAGGACTACCATTGCTACACTGTGCCTATCTGGGAGGGCTTTTGATCTGTAAGAAAAAATAAAATTGCCTCTGGGAGGGCTTTTGTGAGTACTTTTGCCTCTGGAGAGGGCTTGTGTTTGTGTTTTGCCTCGGGAGAGGGCTTGTGTTGGGGTTTTGCCTCTGTCAAGGGCTTGCGTTTGTTGCCCCTCTTAGACTGATAGAGTGGGAGAGAGTAAATCTTGCGAAGGTGAAAAGAGCTTCTCGGGGTCTACTCCGGATGTCTATTTCCCTGTATCTTTCTGAACTTTACTCTCATGTTTTCTTCGAGTGAAGATACTTCTCACAGAAGGCAATTTTTGGATTTCTTTTGCTCTCCGCAGAGTGATGGTCCGAGGATTTCCAAACCATCTCTTCTGTATCGTGCTGAAAAGAAAATTTGTTTGAAAGTTCAATCTCTGATCCTCTGTTCTCTTCTTAGTTTTCTCTATTGGTGGGCCCACATCGTATTCTGTTTTTTGATGTCCTTATTTCTCCCTCTTTTGGGAAAGACTTTTCTTGGCCTTCTCTGTTTTTGACCAAGAGTCTTTTTATCCCTTATTTGTGATCAGGAGCCTTACCCACCCAAAATGAAGCCCTGAGCTGGTTTTTTGGCCTAGCTGTCACTTTTGGTGTGGCTCTTCCTGTCACTCTATATTTCTGTTTCTCTCGCTTGCTTTGGGCGCTCATGCGGGTTCTTTCTCTTTTCTACTCTTTCAATTTTTTTCTATTCCCATCTTGTTTTGATATCCTGCTTTTTCTCATTGATGGTCTCGGTCCTTTTTTGGGAAATCAGAGACTACTTTAACCGTTTGTATTTTGTTCCCGCACTTTCGGAGAGATGATTTGGAAGTCCTCCTTGACTTTTTGTCCAGTGTGTGCGGTTTTTAGCAATTTCTCGAAAAACTGCTTATCTGGAGTACCCCTGCAAGAGATAAAATGAGACAAAGGTCAAAAAATCAGGGGTGGAATGGGTTTGTCGCACGACACTTCGGTGTCTGGCTCTTTGTCGCGCTACAAACTGCCCGACTATATAAGCCCCTTGCTGAGCTCATTCCACCTCATTCTCTCATTTCTCTCTCTCTCTAGCTTTCTCTCTTCCTTCTCCTTAGCGCGGAAGCCCTGCCGCTTTTTCGACTTTTCGATTCTTCTCACATATTATATATACACAGATGGACCATGCACATCCTGATAGACTGGAGGGTGACCAGGAGGAGGTCACTTTTACAGACGCTCAGGGCGTTCTTCGCTGTAGCCCTCACCACGACGACTGGGCCGACCTTGATTGGTACGGTGAGGATGGGGTAGATCGCCGTCGGGCGGTGGTCTACCGAGACGTTACCCGGGCTGCTCCAGTCCCGGATGTCCCGTGGCTCTTGATGGAGCCTGTCTCTCACGAGATCCGTCGTCGATCTCTGGTATGTCTTCTTTTCGTGTTTCTTATCTGTTTTGTTACTTTTGTCGTTTCCTGCATGTATTTTAAACAATGTTTAGTATGCATGACTAGAAATAATGCCCGATTTTAGCGAACACATACTTTTACCTGTGATACCTCTTAGGTTTTTTTAGAAATCTACATAATGTACCCTCCTAATCCCAAAACCCTCATAACTACACCAAAGTACCCTCAGGTTTGGAAAATTACATAATTTACCCTTATAACCTTATAACTCTCATATTTACACCAAAGTACCCTCACATTTGGAAAATTACATAATTTACCCTTGTAACCCTATAACTCTCATATTTACACCAAAGTACCCTCACGTTTGGAAAATTACATAATTTACCCTTGTAACCCTATAACTCTCATATTTACACCAAAGCACCCTCAGGTTTGAAAAATTACATAATTTACCCTTGTAACCCTATAACTCTCATATTTACACCAAAGCACCCTCAGGTTTGGAAAATTACATAATTTACCCTTGTAACCCTATAACTCTCATATTTACATCAAAGCACCCTCAGGTTTGGAAAATTACATAATTTACCCTTGTAACCCTATAACTCTCATATTTACACCAAAGCACCCTCAGGTTTGGAAAATTACATAATTTACCCTTGTAACCCTAACCCTAACTCTCATATTTACACCAAAGCACCCTCAGGTTTGGAAAATTACATAATTTACCCTTGTAACCCTATAACTCTCATATTTACACCAAAGCACCCTCAGGTTTGGAAAATTACATAATTTACCCTTGTAACCCTATAACTCTCATATTTACACCAAAGCACCCTCAGGTTTGGAAAATTACATAATTTACCCTTGTAACCCTATAACTCTCATATTTACACCAAAGCACCCTCAGGTTTGGAAAATTACATAATTTACCCTTGTAACCCTATAACTCTCATATTTACACCAAAGCACCCTCAGGTTTGGAAAATTACATAATTTACCCTTGTAACCCTATAACTCTCATATTTACACCAAAGCACCCTCAGGTTTGGAAAATTACATAATTTACCCTTGTAACCCTATAACTCTCATATTTACACCAAAGCACCCTCAGGTTTGGAAAATTACATAATTTACCCTTATAACCCTATAACTCTCATATTTACACCAAAGCACCCTCAGGTTTGGAAAATTACATAATTTACCCTTATAACCCTATAACTCTCATATTTACACCAAAGCACCCTCAGGTTTGGAAAATTACATAATTTATCCTTATAACCCTATAACTCTCATATTTACACCAAAGCACCCTCAGGTTTGGAAAATTACATAATTTACCCTTATAACCCTATAACTCTCATATTTACACCAAAGCACCCTCAGGTTTGGAAAATTACATAATTTATCCTTATAACCCTATAACTCTCATATTTACACCAAAGCACCCTCAGGTTTGGAAAATTACATAATTTACCCTTGTAACCCTATAACTCTCATATTTACACCAAAGCACCCTCAGGTTTGGAAAATTACATTATTTACCCTTGTAACCCTATATCTCTCATAATTACACCAAAGTGCCCTCAGGTTTGGAAAATTACATAATTTACCCTTATAACCCTATAACTCTTATATTTACACCAAATCACCCTCAGGTTTGGAAAATTACATAATTTACCCTTATAACCCTATAACTCTCATATTTACACCAAAGTATCCTCAGGTTTGGAAAATTACATAATTTACCCCTATAACCTTATATCTCTCATAATTACACCAAAGTATCCTCATAATCCTGTATTCGTTCCTTTTTGTTTGCAGTGGGTTGGCCGTGGTTGGGGTTTTCCCAACACCATTTCTTTAGAGTGGCAATAGGCACCGGCTCCTGTTCAGGAGGTGCTTCTCGCGACTCCTTTTGGCTCTCTTTTCGATGCCCTCCCGGAGCGGGTATCTAGGGCAGCTGTGCTGGTGTCAGCTCTGGCCTGTCACTGGTGGGACACCACTCACACTTTTCACTGGAGCGGGGGGGGGGGTGGAGATGACGATGACCCCCCTCGACTTATTCGCTTTGATTGGGATTCCTTCAGGGGGTCCCTATTCAGATCGATGTTCCTTTGCGCCTGACGGCAGAGGGTATCGTGGGCGCACTTGGGTGGTTTCCCGAGCGACGGAGTTCAGGCGATACGATCCCCCGAGCGGTTCTAGTCACGCGCCTGGCCACAGAGAGAGCTCACTTGGTTGCTTCAGGAGCTTTGATGACTCGTCAGGAGACGCGTCAGTATGCCCGCGTCCTTCTTCTATTGACGTTCCATGATCTGTTTGAGGCCCGTGGGGGGGACACGGCCCATCTCTGGTGGCTGCCCTATCTCCGGGATTTCAGCATCATGTTCGACTATGATTGGGGTGGCTTTATTCTTGCCGTCCTCTATGATGCCATGGACCAGGTTTCTCGCCATTTAGCCCTAAACCTTAAGGGCTTTCCTCTGCTGTGGGAGGTATATACCTTTGTTCCCTTATCTTTGTTCCAGTCCTTTACTTTTTATTTGTTGATTTGTTGCTGATATTCTTTGTGTTTCCTCTCTAGAGTTGGTTTGTGGCGTATACTCGCTTGGGTCGCGCCCAGGTAGATCTCCTCGTCGAGAACGAGGATCAGTTCCCTTTTCTCTGCCGATTCATTGCGGGGAACTACAGGGCTCCTTACGTATACCGGACTCGGGAGACCGGAGCTGCTGCCGTCCATGACCTGCTGGAGGAGCAGGTAAATATCTTAGTATTCTTCCTTTTCCATAAATAAATTGTGAATAAAATATAAATAACTGAAATAAAATTTTGTTCTCTTTGTAAATTGAGTGGGCCCCCTAAGGTGATTTGGGCCTCCATTTCGAATACGACCGTGCTCTGACCGCCTCGAGGACTAGGCGGCTGATTAGGGATGAGTACGGCCTTCATTTTTATTTAGGCGAGAGAGTTATTCGCCAGCACACACCGGCCCAGTGGCCTCGAGTTCCACTATTTCCACCGGTTCTGATGAGACGGACGGGCGAGATTGATCTGGTGACGGTGCAGGCCTTGGTGGATGGTCTTGGCTTTCAGACGTTCGCTGAAGAGGGAGACTATGCCGCTTTCGCTGCTCGTTATTTGATGAGGGAGCCGAAAGGGACTCGAGAACGGGTCTTCTATGAGAGATATCGGACGTTGGGAGGCGATCCTCATTATATACGAGGACAGAACCATCTAGCTAGGATGATTCTGGGTCATCTACCACCTGTCCCCGATCAGAGGGACAATATTCTGGATTCCAAGGATGAGAACCCCGAGGGAGAGAGGGAAATTCCTGCTGCTGCCGAGGGTGGGGATAGGTCAGGGGGTGAGGGAGGTGATACGACGGCAGCTCCGGAGCAGCCACCTCAGACGACACCCATGGAGGAGCGGCGTGCTGAGGGTTTTGAGTTCCCTACCGGCCCTTTTGTGTCTCCGGAGGTCCTTTTTGATGCTGCCGAGACTGTCGAGGGGAGAGCAGGGTTTTCTGAGCAGTCCTGGGAGCCTGCGAACCTTGGGACAGACTACGATCAGTTTGGGCGGACCCCTCCTGCTGCGGCGATTACTCCTTCTAGTGGGGTCCCGCCTTTGAGAGCTACGGCCATGGTGGATCCTCCAGGTGTCCGTACCTACGCTACTCTGACCCCTTTTCCGCCTACTGTTATGGGTCCTCCAGCCCGATCTCCAGGTCTCGGCGGCTCATCCTCTCGCCCTCTTTTGTTCCCTATTCGTGAGGAGGGGGGTCCAGTTCTGCTGATGTTCTGGTGGGGCCGTCGGTTCCTTGGGTAGATCTACCCTCGTTCCCTAGAGATGTTTCTTATGTCGGCGCCGGTTTGCGTCGATACACGGTTCCTGAGTATCCTCTTCCTGAGGACACTTTTGACTATTTGGGTGGTCGCCCTGGTGATGACGTACCTTCTTCACCTTCTCTTGATACTTTTATAGCTGTACTTATTTATTTTGACTGTGCTGATCCTCTTTATCTTATGTCTTTTTCAGCGGGTGAGTGTACGGGTGGCGGATCTGCGGGCTTGGCACGCCCAGTACCTCTACAACTGGAACCTGCTCCAGTACGTCGGTCGAGACCCTCCAGCATACATGCGTGACTACCAGAGGGCTATCGACGTCTCTTTGCGGCCGGACGACCCTTTGACTTCTTCTCATGCTCGGACGGAGTCTCGGAGGAGTAACAGTCGGACCTCCAAGCATTCTCGGTCGTCGGTGATCCGTCCTACGGCTCCTGTCCAGTCGACGGGGCCTTCCCAAGCGGCAGCTCCTCCTTCTCAAGGCGTCCCAGCGGTTATCCTTGCTCCCGAGGAGGGCTCGGGTGATAGTGGGAGCGTGTCAAAACGCGCCCGAGTAGATTAGTTTTTTCCTTTTCTGCATTTTTGTTAGTTTGGGACAGATATGTAGTTTTTCATTTTTATAGACTTGTAGACAGAGTTTTAGTTTTTGAAAACTGTTCTTTTATTGGATTTATGAAAATCTTTATTTGTGTCTGATGATATACCGTTACTCTCTTGTTTTGTGAAAGATATATATATATATATATATACGTAGGCGAGTTAGTTTTTTTAGGAGCCATACCTTGTAGTGTAGTGACATTTAGGTTTCCTGAAAAAGAACAAAGTAAGAACAAGAATGCATCCAGGAGTAATTATTTTGGCAAGAATGACTCTTACGTGTAAGAAAAATAAAAATAGGGTGACCCTAAATGGGTTTGTCGCGCGATAATTCTTAGTGGATATGGGTTTGTCACGCGACAAACAGGCACATGACTATCTTTTTTGCTATAAATACACCCATCTTCCTTCCTTCATCCCCACACCTTCCAAAAAATGTCCTCTTATCGCACAAAATCTGATTTTTCTTACGTTAATGCTCGAGATGCTTTGATATCTTCTGAAAATGGTTTGAATTTCGGTGCTTTTAGTCCTTTAGCGGGCTGGTGTCATCGTCCCGTCGATTTTTCCTTTCTGTTAGGGGCTTTGTATTTCTGGAGTCCTGCGGACCATCTTTTTCGCTTTGGGCTAGATGAGCTCTGTCCGACTTATGAAGAGTTCTCTTAGCTATTGCGTTCTGACGTTCATCTCCCAATGGCAGTTCCCATAGAAGAGATCGATCCTCGAGATATGCTGATTACTTTGTTAGCCATTCCCCAAGCGGCATGTGATGGTTTTATTACTGACAGACTCCTTGACCTTCATAAAATGGTGAGGTTCTTTCATCGTTATGGAAATAGAGCCTCTTATAGTGTGGGGCGTACTGCGGCGGCTTTGATTTGTCTTGTTTCGGATATGTTACTGGTGACGGGTTCTTCCCGTGTTGATCCGACTATTCTGAGTTTGATCTACCATGTTAGAAATGGGGAGTCCATAGTGCCCATCGTTCTTGCGGAGACTCTGAATGGTCTAGATGATATAAAAAGGGGGGCCTCACCCTTCTTCAGGGGAAGTCCGCGTTTGCTATACATGTGACTGTTGGAGCTTTTCCGATCGGTGGGTTTCAACGAGGTTCGGCTCGATAATCCGACGCATTTCTTCTGTCGTCCTCTCTTTAGGGCTTTGACTATGTCTTCCTCTGATTGGACGGCGTGGTTTTCGGAGAATTTTCGGGCTATTCGGTGGAACATTCCTTGGTGGAAGCTGAGAGCAATGGTGCTTAGCACAGGGGGTCAGAACTATGTTCGGCTCTGCGGGCTCTGGTTTACTTCTTTTTATCTCCCAAGACGTCTTCTTTGGCAGTTCAACGTTCATCAGGACATCCCTCTTGGTCTAAAGAAATTCTCCTCTGAGTCTAAATTTATGACCCAGCATGTCTCCCTATCAGTAGAGAGGATGTGGCGTGCTCAGCTGACTCGGCAGTTCAACTATGCCCGTTTCGGTATTTCCAGGCCCCTCCGGGCTGACATTATTTGCTCTTGCTGGAAATCTCTAGAAGGAGAGCTGATTGATGACCCCTTTCAAATGGAGTGGTTCCAATTCATGGATTCTGAACCTACAGAGGATAACATTGTCTTTGCGTATCAAATCCTAGACGAGGCTCGAATTGATTTGGCCACCGAGGACCTGGTGTGGCCAACCCCTAGGGATTAGTTTCTTTTTGTATGCTGTATTTTCTTTGTAACTTTCGGTGTTCTGAACCACCTTTTAATAATATAGGAGGGAAAATAAATTTCTTTACAAAGTCTAAATCGGGCCTAAAGTCACTTCTTAGGTTGCCTACGTTCCCCCTTATTTGATTTTTCAAAAACACAAATTTTGAGTTGGGGCTCAGGTTTACGTAGTTCTTATCTATACATGTTATACCTATTGATAATACTTCTTCAGTCGGTCCAAGTTGACTGGTGAATGCAGTGACTGTCCGTCTAAGTCAGCGAGTATAGCGGCACCCCCCGTATCAATCTCCTTGACGATATACGGCCCTGTCCACTTCTGCCCAAACTTATCCCTTAGATCTCTGGCTGGCTCTCGAATTTCTTTTAATACGATGTCGTTCATATTGATACCCCGAGTCTTCACTTTTTGGTTAAATGATCGAGCGATTCTCTTCTGATAACCTTGGTGGTGGTATGCGGCTTTCAATCTCTTCTCATATAGTAGGGCTAGCTCGTTATACCGTGCCTGGACCCACTCCAGTTCATTGACTTGATTCTCTAGCATTACTCTGAGAGAGGGGATTTCTAACTCAACAGGGAGGACTGCTTCCATCCCATAGGTAAGAGAAAATGGGGTTGCCCTGGTGGAGACCCTCTCGGTGGTGCGGTATCCCCATAACGCATATGGTAATTTCTTTGGCCAGTCCCGGCAGGTGTCGGTCATCTTGCTTAGGATATTCTTCAGACTCTTGTTGGCGGCCTCGACTGCCCCATTAGTTTGCGGCCTATATGGCAAAGATTTGCGTCGGGTGATACCGTATTCTTTCATGACGGAATTAGCCTCTCCCTCGAAGTGGGTGCCGTTGTCCGAGATGATCTCGTGTGGGACCCTATACCGATAGATGATATTCCGTCTGATGAATCGGGCAACTTTTTTGGCATCAAGGGTTTGGAAAGACTCGGCTTCCACCCATTTGGTGAAGTAGTCAATGGCCACTAGTATGAATTCATGGCCGTTGCTGGCCTTTGGTGAAATTTTCCCGATGATGTCAATCCCCCAGGTCGCGAAAGGCCAAGGAGCAGTCATGTTGTACAACTCTTTCGGGGGAAGTTTCTGAGAGTTAGCATAAATTTGGCATTTGTGGCAATGGCGTACGTGATTGACGCAGTCGTTCTGCAGGGTAGACCAGTAATAGCCTTGCTTGATGATCTTTCGGGCAAGTGTATGGCCGCTCATGTGAGGTCCACAATCGCCCCCATGTATCTGATCCATCACTTTGACGGACTCTTCTTCTGTCAGACATTGAAGATGGGTCCCGTCGTAGTTCCTCTTGTATAGCCTGCCGGCACAAAGTATGAATCCTGATGCTAATCTCCTGAGTGTGACCCGTGTTTTCTTGTCTGTTTGCTCGGGGTACTGGTGATTTTTCAACAGGTTTCAGATATTATAAAACTAAGTGGTTGAGTCCCCTTCCTCTTCACTTTCTACCTCAAGGGCTATGCAGTGTGCTGGTCCGAATTTCTTTTATACTGTAAGAGTTATTTCTTCCATTCCCTCCGGGATATCGATCATAGATGCCAGGGTTGCAAGTGCGTCAGCAAAACTGTTCTGTGACTTGGGGACATAGTAAAACTCTGCATGCTCAAACCTTCCTGCGACATCCTCCAGTCGGGCGAGGTAAGGGACTAATTTCTCATCTCTAATCTTTCATTCCTTCAGAACTTGGTGGACCACTAGTGCTGAATCTCCGTATACCTGTATTCTTTTTATACCCCTTTGGAGTGTGATATTCAACCCGATGATGCAAGCTTCATATTCGGCCATGTTGTTGGTGCAGAAGAAGTCCAGACGATATGATACCGGGGAGTGAGTTTGGTCTGGAGAGACTAACAGAATGCCTATCCCGTTTCCGTTTCGGTTGGCGGCCCCGTCAAAATACAATTTTCAGTCTTCATCGACCTCGACATTCATGATAGTTTCATCCGAGAACTCGCCTTCTTCTAGCATGTCCCCCAATATCGGATTGTGGGCTAGGTAATCAGCTATGATCTTGCCTTTGATCGCCTTCTGCGTCATGTAGGTGATGTCGAATTCGGAGAGGAGGAATAACTATTTTGCCATACGGTTCGAGAGAGCTAGTTTCTCGAAGAGGTATTTCAACGGATCAATTCGTGATGCCAGGATGACTGGGAAAACCAGCATGTAATGTCATAATTTTTGTGTTACCCAGACGAGAGCGGTGCATGATTTCTCCAATGGTGTGTAGTTTATCTCAAACGGGGACAGCTTCTTGTTGATGTAATTGATGGCCTGCTCTTTCTGGGTATCGGTAAGGTGTTGTGCTAGCATGGCTCCTGCAGCAGAATCAATGACGGTCAGGTATAGGATTAGTGGCAGTCCGATCTGTGGTGGGGCTAATACTGGGGGGTTAGAGAGGTAATCCTTAATTCTGTCAAAAGCCTCTTGGCACTAATCGTCCCATTCTTCGGGTGAAGACTTCCTCAGGAGTTTAAAAATGGGTTCGCAAGTTTGGGTAAGCTGAGAGATGAACCTGCTAATGTACTGCAAATTTCCCAAAAATCCTCGGACTTCTTTCTCTGTACGAGGTTCGGGCATGTCTCGGATTGCTCGAACTTTGGCAGGGTCTACCTCGATTCCCTTTTTACTGACGACATACCCCAGGAGCTTTCCTTTGGTTACCCCAAACACACATTTCTGTAGATTGAGTCTCATCTGGTACTGACGGAGGCGGTCAAAGAAAGCTCGTAAGGCTGGTACATGGCCTTCCCTCTCCTTCGACTTGATTATCATGTCGTCCACATACACCTCTACTTCTTTGTGAATCATGTCGTGGAAGATAATTGTTGCTGCCCTTTGATACGTTGCTCCGGCATTCTTCAGCTCGAATGGCATAACGGTGTGGTAGTATGTTCCCCACGGTGTGATGAATGCAGTTTTCTCCTGGTGATCCGGGTGTATCTTGATCTGATTATACCCGGCAAAACCATCTACAAAGGACTTCAGGGCATGGTTGGCAGTATTATCCACTATCAAGTCGATGTTGGGTAATGGGAAATCATCTTTTGGGCAAGCTTTGTTAAGATCTCGGTAATCCACACACATGCAGACCTTCCCATTTGCCTTTGGAATGGGTACAATATTGGCTAACCATGAAGGGTACTCGATCACCCGCAAGAACCCTACACTCAGTTGTTTCATCACTTCCTCTTTTACTTTCAGGGACCATTCTGGTGTAAGTTTTCTTAACTTCTGCTTGACGGGCCTAAATTCCGGCTTGGTGTGTATCTCGTGCATGATTATCTGGCTGTTCAAACCTGGCATATCTGCATAGGACCAGGCGAAGACATCCACATACTCTTTCAGAGTTTGTGTGAATTCTTCTCTTTCTGTTTTACTTAGACTTGCCCCAATACGGACCTCTTTTCTTTCCTCTTTTGTCCCGAGGTTGATTACAAGAATGTCTCCTTCCTCGCTTTGTATACGTTGCTCCTCCCGTTCAGGGTGTTCGTTTAGTCTTTCCAACTCCATATAAGCAATTACAGAATTAAAATTAACAGGATAACGCAAAACAGAATCTTCTTCATTGATAATGGTGTTTACAGGTACAAAAAGTAAATTTAGGAGTGACTCCTCCTTAGCCTTACCCTCCCTCCTATCTCTCACCCTTACATTTTCACTCTTTCCCCCTTTTCCTTGGCAATTCGGATCTGCGTGTATCAAGTGTATAGGGTCATCTCTTGGTTCCTCATCCCCTAGGGCCATGACGTTGAAGAGATCTCCGATCAATTCTTCCTCTTCATCTTTGTCGTCTTTATTTTCTTCCTTCGGCCCGATTGTCAACTTGGTAAAGAAGCTGTGTATGACGTCTTCCTTGATATAAAGGTCCTCTTCATAGAAGATTTCCCATCCCGGAAGGTTCTTTCCGTCGCTGTTTCTCCAATGTTCTTGAAAACTACAAAAGGGGAAGTCCTCTCCTTCTTTGACAAAAAACCCATTCAGAGAGCTAAAACTCGGATACTGATGCCCTCGGCTTCTTTTCTCTTGGTCATCTTCTTCGGTGTGCTGGTACCCCAAACCTTCTTTTTCGTGCCTCGTCACTGGTTCTAAGGCCTGGAGTAACCCTGGCTGCCCCATTCCTAGACTGGCTCTAGGAAAATATTTCATCATCCTCAGCATATTTGTGATCTTGGCGCTTAGACCGGGAATGTTGTCAGGGGGTAGATACTCGATTCTTTGGGTGGTGAGAGCTTGTACTTGATGCTCGTAAGAAAAGCCTCCCAACTGTATGCTTTGGCTCCCGATGCCCAATACAGGTAACTCCAGGTTCGCCAAGGTCCTTTCAGGATCTCCTTGGACGGTGATTATATTCCCTTCGAATGGTATCTTGATCTTCTGGTGTAAGGAGGAGGGGAGTGCTCCTATATCGTGTAGCCATGCTCTTCCCAACAGGAGGTTAAAACTGGAGGGAATTCTATGATTTGAAAGTCAGCCGGAAAGTTTTCGGGACCGACCATGAGATCAAGCTTCAAAGAACCCAGAACGGCCCTTCTGGTATTGTCATAGGCCCTAACAGTCACAGCTGACGGGGAAAGCTCTGAATCTAAGATACCCAGGCATCTAGCGGTTTTTAGGGGACAGACGTTTATGGTTGACCCGTTGTCGATGAGGACTTGTGGCAGGATTTTCCCTCAGGTCCGGACGGTGATATGGAGGGCCAGGCTGTGTTTCCTCCCCAATGGAGACAAGTCTTCATCTGAAAATGACAGGCTTCTTTGGACTGTAAGTGACCCGATCATGTTTGGCAATTGTTCGAGTGTGGAGTCTGGTGATATGACGGCTTCGTCTAGAAGTTTGATGAAGGCGGTCCTGTGAGGTTTGGAGGCAACCAAGAGGCCCCAAATGGTGATGTGTGCCTGGGTCTTCTTCAACTGCCCAAGTACTCGATCTTCTCTTATTTCTTTAGGAGGTGGTGATTTCCCGGCATCCACCGGTGGTGGTTGGTATACCCTTCCTGAATGGGTGATTTGTTGGATCTAAAGGGATGCTGGGTCTGATCCCTCTGGGATTTCTGATGACTCTGCCGACCAACTAAAAGTTTCGGGGGAGGTTTCTGTCATATAGATTGTCTCCTTAGGGGGGCCTCGGGGTTTCCATGGCTGTTTTTTCTTTTCCTGGGTCCATCCTATCCCAAATTTTTCGGGATTGGTTTTGATTGCAAGTGGCTATAAGATCCCTTGATTTTACCTTCCTAAACCCTGCCCGGGTAGGAAGTTCATCTCAGCCATCCATTGGTCGATTATCGGATTGAGGCCTGGGGCAACTTGAGCCTTTGTTGGTAGCATAATGGGCGTCTTATAGGCTGGGTCATCCCGAATAAGTCTTACGGGGTCAAAGCCTTCTTCATCAGTGGTCAAGGCGTTAATTCCCGTAGGTGGAGCATGGTTAGGAAGTGGATTGTTGGTAACATTGGGCCCGCCGGGTGCGGGAATGGTTCCGACTTCAATGAGGTCTTGGATACGATGGCGAAGAGCTAAGTAGCGTTTCGTGTCATGGCCCGCTGCTTAATGGTATGCACAATTTTCATTCATTCTCCAGATGCTGGGAATAGGGTTTGGTGGGGGGCGCGGGGTTGAGTGGAGTGATCAGTCCGGCTTTTCGGAGTAGTTCCAGGCTTTTGACCAGGGTAGTGGGGAGGGTGCAGAAGTTTCTCCTCCTCTTAGCCTCAGTGTTTGAAGAGTCTCCTTGTGCAGGCCAACTCATCGGAGGGGTTTGTTGTGATTGTTGGAATGGCTTATGTTGATATGGGTACGAGCTTAGTTGATTCACGGCTGGAGTGGCTGTCTTTCTCTCGGTGTATGAGGGTTTCTTGGTATCTGTTTCTGCCTTCTTGGACAGTTCTTCCTCTACTTGCGACCCCATACTCAACAGGGCTTTGAAGTGTGGGAATACATGCTTTCCCGTGCAACTCAGTACGGCCGGGATGAAATTCTTCTGTATGATCTCCAGCTGTTCTTCTTCATCAGGTCGCTTGGACATTTGGGAGGCCATCTCTCTCCAGCGTGTGACGAAATCGCTGAAGCTCTCTTTCTCGCCCTGCTTGGCCATTTTCAGGTGTTTACGGGTAATTTCCAAATCCTCGTTGGACCCGTATTTGGTCATGAACTCCTTGACGATATCTCCCTAAGTCTTCGTGTGGTGTCCCTCTAGATCGAAAAACCATCTCAGGGTGGCCCCTGTGAGAGTCATGTGAAAGGCTTGAGCCAACTCCGGCTCCCCACAGCCTGATACTTGCATGGATTTGATGTAGGATTGAAGATGGGTTTTGGGGGGTGTGGTCCCTGTGAATTTGGTGATGGAAGGGAGCTTGAATCCCTTAGGCACTCTTGCTTCTGGGTAGAGGGAGAAGGCATTCATATCTGTGATCTCGTCTGTCCCTTTTATCAGAGAAATCCCTCTTTGCAGAACCTTCATCTGTTCTTTCAATTTCTTCACCTCTTCGCTTTCTCTTGACGCTTCATCGGGCTGTTCCCGAGCTATAATAGATTCTTCATACACTGCCCGAAGTCGGTTGATGTCTGGGTATTCATTGGGAGGGGCTACTGGGGCCGGTGGTGGAATAGGTCTTGCGGGGACTTGTGGCCATGGCTGGTATTGGGGGTCAAATTCGGGTTGTACTTGGGGTTGCGGCCAAACTATGGGTGGCTCTTGTTGCTGATAAGTGGGGCCTGAATCCGGAGCCCATTGATTCTGGTTGTTGGGATCGGTTTGAACGGGACCGGCTATGATGGGACCCGTTGGTGGTGGGTTGGTTCTTTGGACCGGGGGAAGCACTTGTGAAGACTGCCCTTGGTTCGGATCTTGATTCGGTGGTAGTCGTTCAAAACCCGGTGGTGCGGCTCGTTCGGCTGACAACTCCTCTATTCGGACACGGGTATTCTGTTGCTCGTTTGTGAGGCTTGCTAGGTTCATGCTGACGGTCGTCAACAGATGGTGCATCTCGGCTAAAGTTGGCTGAACTGCAGATGCCTCGGCTAGGCTCTGATCTGTCCCTTGATTCTCGCGTCCATCGGCCATTTCGGGTGTGCTTGGTCTTACTAGTCTTCCGGTATGATCTCGACTGGCCCAACCTTTCAGACTGTCATCGCTTTACGGCTGTAGACGAAACCACGTGGCGAAGATGAAGGAAGACTGTGATGCGACTCGTTTTGCCAAAAGAAATACTAAAAATTGTCGAGAAAAACCTCGGATTTTAAAAAGGTGTTGGAAAGTAAGCCGTAAGGCGGTACATCCCCTACGGCTGTTTGACAAGTGTTTTAGCAGACTCAATCTTATATGTAACGTAGGCGTACGAACGGTTAAGGCTTCAGGCTCCCTCCTATTTGGCAAGACATTGCGATATACCCCAAGGGCGGGTATGTGCAAGAGCCTTTTGATATACTTCCCGGGTACGTGAGTGTTCTCGTCACTCGATATACCTCGGGGGCGTACTTGGCCAAGGAGAGTGGAAGTAAATGCTTTCGGTTTATGTTGGCCTAAGCAAGGCAACTCCCTACTCACTTATAATACTTCCGAGGGTTTGGGGTAATTTCACACTCGTAGAACCAATGCATGATTTGTGATAGTGCGTGTAAAGTTCGAAAGGTTGGTTTCACAAATATCATTATCTTTATTACGTATTTTTGAAAAACTTCCATTTTTAGAAAAAAAGGTTTTCCTCGAAACAAATTACACAAGTAGGGAAAGTGGTAAAAGCATATATTCAACAGATAAACAAAAAGTACACATATAAGAGTCTAGTTTTCTAACAGTCCCCAGCAGAGTCGCCACTGTGAGAATCCGCAAATGCGACCCCCGGGTCTCGTCCTCGTTCGGTTGGGCGTCTGAAGCGTCGGAACGGATTCCGTCGTTCCATTTGCTGGAGTATCTTTGTTGATTCATATCACATGTCCCTATGTTCTATTTCTAGATGCAAAGAGGTTCATTCAGAGTCGCCAGTACGTTTTACGAGAAAACGGACAAAACTGTTGCGTAAGAGGAAAAAAGTACAGATAAGCCTCTCTTTACACGTTTGTCTACGAAACCAGGATTCTATAGGGTTCGGAAACTATATTACGGTTTGGGAAGGTGTTAAGCACCCATTCCGCCCTTTCGGTCTCTAGTGGTCTTTTATATGTTTATTCTATGTTGAAAAACTTGGATGCTTTTACTGACAGTCTACTACTTTCTAAGTGAAAAAGCCTAATTTTCTGGAAAAAACGGGAAAAGGGAGGAAAACCTTTTTGTTCCGAGATCCGATGTTTCGTTTTGAGAAATGTAAATACAAGTGACAAAGGCCATTTTTCTTTAGAGAGGGAGTTTTCCGTATTATTTCTCGGATAATGACAGTTTTCTCAGGTTTTGGCTTATTTTTAGAAAAAAGTTTGGATCTTTTAGTGGAACTAATTCAATATCGAATTGGAACTCTTGAGAGGAGTTCTCCCGGACGTATCACAATCTATGAAACAGACAGGATATACTGGGTTTTTGATTCCTAAGTAAGTTTTACCGGTCCGGGTTTTGAAAACAAGGTTTTATCCGGATGGTAATGTACTTACTCTTCTGGTTTTGTAAATAGTTTTATCAGGGTCTCTTGTTTTGAAAACGGTAGACTATTTGTAACTTGGCAATAAGTTTATTCAAATAAAACGTGGACAAAACAACGGAAATAAAACAAGTACACAGATGTTTTAATGTTAAATACTAGAAGAGACTTTCTTTACCTTCCCGACGAGAATAATAATAAGAAAGAAAATATAATACGGCAGAGAGATCTCCGGCGATAATGATCTTTTCCTTCTTCAGATATTTCCGAGAATTCGATTCCAGAGACGGGACACGTCGAGTGTTGAGAATAGATTCGATAATTCTTCAGAAATAAGACAATAATAGAGAATGCTTGATAAAATACTAGAAAATCAGATTTAAAGCTTAGAATTGTACAATCCCCAGTCCCTCCCCTGAACCCTTGGGGGTGTTGGCCTATTTATACTGCTCGGGAAAGATTGTCGCGCGACATATCCCCAGAAAGGGCAAGTGTCACGTGACATAGTATACAATGTCGCGCGACAAACGGCTGAAGTGATGTTTCTGACAGACTGATTTGTCAGAGAGTGGATGGTCTAGTGTCAGGAGTGATTGTCGCGCGACATAGGAGTGATTGTCGCGCGACAATGTGATATGTTGTGCGACAGTCTCTCTTAAAAATAGGTTTGTTGGCCAACAAACCCTTTCGGGGTAGTTCGGGTGCTCAGGTGGGTCCCGGACCCAAAAACAGTAGTTCTCGAAGGTCGTTAGGATTCTTGCGGGGGTCATGGATCGGGGTGTCTACAAACACCAAAACTTTAAATCCAAAAATCAAAATTAGATAAAAAATATATATTTGAAACCTACTCGTCGAGATCTATAAATTAAGATCCATTTTGACTATTTCTGAAAATTTTTTATGAGATTTTTTAGTTGGTTCAAAAAAACTCAAACAAAAACCAAATTCACTTTTCAACATATTTCTAAATTCTACAAAACACCAGATTTTAAAAACTCAACTTAAAAATTGAACTCAAAACATCAACCAAACATTACCTTTTTATGTTCTAAATTTTTTCTCAACTTGAACATGTGCACTAGCGGAGCCAGTAAGGGGCAAGCTGGAGCTAGCGCCCCCACTTGGTTCCGATTTTTTTTTATTATATATGGGGTATTTTTGTAAAAAATATATATATATATATATATGGACTTTTGTGTAGAAATATAAACTTGAGGGTACCAAAGTGTAAAAAAAAAACTTTGAGTTATTGACCACCGCTCCGGCCTCACTTAATTCACAAATTTCAGCCTCGGGATCTCTCTCCTCTCTCTTCTTTTTCTCTTTTATTTCTATAAACTCCCCCACTCACTCATTCACTCGACCACTCCGACGCTCCCCCACTTGACCGCTCCGCGCCTCCGCCTCCGCCACCACTCCATCTCCATTCTCCATAGAACACGGCACCACTGTGCTGGCTATTGGCTGCTACTCCTTCTCCTATTTCCCACCACAAGCTCCTTTACAAATTACAACGTAATCTTTCTAGATTTAGGTCTAAACCTTAAGATTAATTTTTTTTGATTAGTTGCATAATATTAGTTGGATTTCTTTATTATTTAGGCCTATTGCTGATTTTGTCTATAGGAAGAGAGTTAATTTGGTGACATACATTGAGCAAGAAGTTTTCAATAATATTGACAAAGAAGAAGTGTTGCAATACTTCCAAAATATGAAAAACCGTAGAATCATCTTGTAATTTTTCTTAATTGTTTGCATTTGCTATTTCAATTGTATGAACTATTATTATTAATGCTATTATGTTTGCGTTAAAATTTTAAGAGTTCAAATATAATTTGGTGTATTTAGAATTTCGCCCCCACTTGGTCGAATTCCTGGCTCCGCCAATGAAAACGTGGAAAGTATATAATGTCCAACTACTAAATATATATATATATATTACATGCATGATATTTAGTTTATCTATTTATATTTAATTATAATTTACTAATGCTAAAATAATTCCTTATGGGAAAATTCATAGGAAATGGTGGTTATGGTTCTGTTAGTGGCACTAGTTAGTGGTGTAGTGGATATTTTTGATAGTTGTGGGAGCATAATATTGGAACCTATATTTGGGCCAAATATTGGAACCTATACTTGGGCCAAATATTTGAAGACAGGCCCAAGGTTTACGGAGCAGGCTTAAAAGGGGAAGCGAGAATCCATGGTATCCCCATGAAAGCGTAGGCGAGCAGCCGAATAAAGACATATTAGCCGAGCACAATTGCAAAGCCAGAGACAACCGAAGCGCTGACGTGGGCGTCTAAGCCAATATATATAAAAGAGACACATGTGCTTATGAGCACTATTAGTGTTTGTTGCCGATATGGGCGCTTGGGTGAATGAGAGTTTGACATCTGTAAACTACAAAATCATTTATAGATAAGAGCACACGCTTCACATAAAAAGTGCAAGTTTGATGAGAAAACCATACTCTTTCATTTTATTGTTAACCTAATGAGTATTGTGACCCTAATTCTATACATATAAATAGAAGGGGATAACTCATTTAGGATGATTCCAACTTTTTACTTATTCTAATATACTCTAATTTTTTTTCCAAGAGAAGAACTCTATCCCCTTTGTAACCAATTTGAATTAAGCCATTTGAGCTAAGAAAACAACACCATCACACACTCAGGGATGACATACTGTCGGATTGAGTATAAAAGCCACCAGGGGAACCTACCATCACAAACAAAAAATCTCTTCTCATTGCTACTGCTTTCTGTTCATTTCCATCACCTTTGTTGAATTTGGTTACTGACTCTACCGGTTTAGGACGATTTTGTTTTATCTAAGCTCGGTTATAGGGATGGCAAAAAAACCCAACTCGGCGGGTTTCCGACCCGACCCAACCCGGATGGGGCGGGTTCGGGGCAGGTTAGGGTTCTGCGTTCCTAAAACCCGGCCCGGCCTGACCCGCTTAGATATATATATAAATATATTAATTATTAATATTATATATATATATATAAATATATTATATTTAATATTTTAATTTTAAATATTAATCAAATAAAACCCTAACTCTCTAAGTCTCATTCTTTCAGTCCAGCCACACTGCCCGCACACGACACATCTCACATTCTCACCCATTTCCGTTTTCTCCTCCTCCATTTCCGATCTCCCTCAGTCCCTCACGCAGTGAGCCAGTGAACTCTCTCTGTCTCTCACCGTCTCACCCACACCAACACGGCTCCACACCAACGAGGCAACGATCCCACTCGTTCACAATCTCTCCTCCACAGTCCACGGCTTCACGCCGTTCTTTCTCTTTCTCTAGTCGCTCCTCCGCATCCGGCGAACTTTCTTTCAGGTTAGTTGTCGAACTCTTTATGGTTTGTGAATTTGTGTTGTGAAATCATTATTTTTTTAGTGTTGATTCAATATTTTGATTCAATTTGCATTTTTTTATGGGTGATTCGTGAATGTGTGTCTGTTTTGTGTTTGTGAATGTGTGTTTGATTTTTTTTATGGGTGATTTGTGAATGTGTGTCTGATTTTTGTTTGTGAATGTGTTTATGATTTTCTTTATGGGTGATTTGTGTGTCTTATTCAAATTTTTGGGTGTCTGTTTATGGGTGACTGATTCTGTGATTCAGCTTAAAATTAATACATTATGGGTGTATTAAGAAGCTTATAAGCTTATTATAATTCTGTTTGTCTTGTGATTTAAGGTGTTAATTATTAATTTAAATAATTAGGCTCCGTTTGATTGCAAGGTGGAAAAGAAAAATAAATTTAGTTAGTTTTAGTGAAAAGATGGAAAATAAGTTGAGTGATAGATGTGATATTTTCTTGATTTTTAAGTTTTTCTATGAAGAAATTTTCTTTGCTTGGTGGTGAGTAAAAAATTTCCACAAAAAATATAGAAGGATAAAGGATATCTACTCATAAAATGAACAACATCTCTCACCTTATGTTATATATTTTCACACTAACTAACTAAATTTATTTTCCTTTTTCATCTTTGCAATCAAACGGAGCCTTACTTATATGTATTTTAATACCATTTATTTCTTTGTTAGATCTATAATGACTGATTCTAATCAAGGCGAGAATATTTTGTCCGTGCCTCCATCCGAGTGTAGTCCTACTCCAGCTTCTACACCAACACCAACTTCAGCCCCTGTGAATGATGCCACTGAACCTAGTTTACAAACTACACAAAATTCTCCTAATAAGAGAAAATTAGGAAAACTTTTTTCTAAAGTTTGGCAAGATTTTGAAAGGGTTGTCGAAAATGGAAGCAAAATGGCGATATGTCACCATTGTAAAACAAAACTTAAAGCAGATCCTAAGAATGGAACAAATCATTTGCATACTCATTTGGATAGGTGCAAAAAGCGTAGGAATGTTGACATTCGTGATCAATTTCAAATATCAACTAACAAGAGTAGTGATGGGAAAGTCCAATTTGCTAATTTTACTTTTGACCAAGAGTTTTCAAGGAAGGAACTTGCTAGTGCAATTGTTTTACATGAATATCCATTGAGCATTGTTGATCATGTTGGATTTAGGAGGTTTGTTAGTAGTCTTCAACCCCTTTTTAAAATGGTTTCTCGAAACACAATAAAAAGTGATATTTTGAAACTTTTTCAAGAGGAAAAAACAAAAGCATATTTGATGTTTGACAAGCTTTCAAGTCAAGTTGCTATCACAACGGATATGTGGTCATCTAGGCAAAAGAGGGGTTATATGGCAATTACGGCACACTTTGTTGACCGATATTGGAGCTTGCGGAGTATGGTTATTGGGTAAGTCTTTATCATAATTATCATTATCATTTAACATATTCTATGTTTGCTTTTGCAATTAGTTTACTTTATACTTTTAAAATTTTTAGGTTTGTTTATGTACCGGCTCCACACACAAAATATATTCTTTGTAATGTTCTTATGGATTGCCTGTTGGATTGGAATTTGGATAGAAAAGTGTCTACTATTACAGTAGATAATTGCACTACTAATGATGCATTGGTTGGTATTTTGTCAGATAAGTTTGTTATTAGTGGGTCTCTTATTTTGGATGGAAAATTGTTTCATATGCGTTGTGCTGCACACATATTGAATTTGGTGGTTAAAGATGGTTTGGATGTAATAGGGGTGTCAATTGGGAAAATACGTGATAGTGTAGCCTTTTGGACCGCCACACAAAGTAGAGAGGAAAAGTTTGAGGAAGCCGATCGGCAATTAAAAATTCCATGCACTAAAAAGTTGTCTCTTGATTGTAAAACAAGATGGAATTCCACATACTTAATGCTTGAGACGGCAATTAGTTACAAGGACGTGTTTCCGCGTTTGAGGCAACGTGAGCGACATTATATATTCTTACCTACGGAGGAGGAATGGAGTTTAGCAAAAGATATTTGTGGGAGATTAAAATTATTTTTTCAAGTTACTGAAACTTTTTCTAAAACTCTTTTGCCTACGGCAAATTGCTTGTTCCCAAAAATTTGTGAAATAAAATTGGCTTTGCGTAGTTGGGCCAATACGGAAAATGAAGTGATTAAGAGGATGGCATCTAATATGTTAGAAAAGTTTGATAAATATTGGAGTGAATGTAACTTAGTTGCCGGAATAGCAATTGTTTTAGACCCACGCTATAAGATGACCTTCTTAGAACACGTACTTCATAAAATACAAGGTGATGAGGAGGCTACTTTTCAAATAGAAAAAGTCTGAGTTGCTTGTTATGATTTACTTAATGAGTACCAAGTCAAGCTAAAAGCGAGTAGTAATGATGAGAGTGGAAGTGGGGTAAGTGGGATCACATCTTTAGGCGATTCTACTTCGGCAAGTGTAGGTGGAGAGTGGAATATTGATATTTTTTCTGAATATGATCAAATTGTTAGTGGTATGTCTGGATGTGTGAATATAAAGTCGGAGTTAGATCATTACTTGGAAGAAAAAATATTTCCACGCACCCAAGACTTTGATATCTTGAATTGGTGGAAAGCGAATGGGGTTAGGTATCCTACACTGCAGTTAATTGCCCGAGACATCTTGGCTATTCCAGTTTCAACAGTAGCATCTGAATCAGCTTTTAGTACGAGTGGTCGGATGGTGAGTGCTCACCGCAGTTGACTTAGTGCTCCTGTTTTGGAGGCATTAATGTGTGCACAAGATTGGTTATGGAATGATTTAGAAGGTACAACTTTTTGGTTTTAATTGATACTTAGTAAATTAGTTATTTGAAAATCTACTTAGTATTTAATTTAATTTTATTTTGTGTTATTAGGTGAGGCTTCTACTGCAGATTCAAGAATTACAATTTGTGATGAAGAAACTGATATATTATGAGTTAATGTTTGGAGGTAAATGTATTTTTTTACAACTTTTATACTTGGTTTGTCATTTAAGTATTTTATTATTTATATTTGTTATTATTCATGTTTATTTTCAGGAGGTTACATTGAGAAATGACAAAGCTTTTCTTGGAAAATTTGAGAAGTTGAAGAGTTTGCTATTTGTGTTTTGACGTTTGAATACTTTAATTTGATTTTAATTTAATGATGGAATTGTAGACTTGTTTAATTGTATTATGTAGTTTGGGATTTGTTGTTTGATTGTATTATGTAGTTTTAAGACTTGTTTGAATTGTGTGGTTGATCCACTGGAAATCTGCAACTTAAAATTAGCTTGCTTGTTGGCTTGTTGGATTTAGGAGGTTTACTGCCTGCCTGCTGCTTTGTTGGCTTGTTGCCTATTATTGAATTTTTTTTTTCCGGTTCAAAACACAGTTTGGCGGGTGGGTTTTCAACCCGACCTGGATTAACCTGACCCGGTTACTCCTTATTCGGGGCGGGGTGGGGCGGGGCGGGGCTCCTATATACCAATGCGGGGCGGGTTTGGGTTCAAGAAAAAAAACCCGACGCGGGTTCGGGGCGGGATGAAATACATGCGGGTCGGGTTTGGTATTGGCCAAACCCGCCCCATACCCGACCCGTTGCCATTCCTACTCGGTTAGATTCACACCACCCACAATAGTCTATATATAAGTTAGTTATATGGAAATATTAAAATAATTAAATTATATTAAAGCTTTATTTTAATAAAGGTTGACTTCTCCTCAATTTAAATCACTAAACTTTTCGTCCCCCTCTAATTAAGCGGATTTTCTTTCTCATTCTTACAGTTATTTTATAAATAAATGAGTTTGTATCAATTAATATAATAGGAGTTCGTTTCTCGAATTGCACTCACACCACCACATATGGAGGCCGGTTCTACGAGACGACTTGCAAGAGCTCCAGATGCAAATGTTAAGCTCTATGGAGCTACACCGACAAATCGTTAAAGGTTTCAAAAGTGCCACAATCGATTCGTCTGAGCCTAAGGTGTCGTATAATTTGGTGCTAAAATGTTTTCACAAAGGACATCACGTTCGCAAAATGGAGAAAAATAATCGCAAACGCCATTCTCGTGAAATGGCCATCGCAGAGTTAAGATTAATTTTGTAATATCTGGTAAGCAAAATGGGCCTAAAAGTATCTTTAAAGTTTTTCCACATCTAAAAAGAAGTCACATTTCAATATTCTAAGAATCTGTAAAGTATTCTCTTCATTCAACAAGTACATGCGAATTAAAATTCCACTTGGCCGTGGAAAATTGCAACTTCACTTGGGACCACGTGACAAAATGAAATTACATCTAAAACCTTGAGGACAAGGTTGTTTTCAAGGGGAATAAATGTTAAGTGCGTGATATTTATATTTATTTACTAATATTTTAATTTTAATATATATTAACTGTAAGTGTAGAGTTTTCTGTATGTATACAAAATTATCATGTTACCTTCTTTCACGCCTAAAATTACAATAAAATAAGGCTAAAAGAGTTACTAAGTAAACTATTGTACATGTTTTGAGTAACCCCTATGTTAATATTATAATAGTTCATTATGTGTTTAATTGGTTATGGGAAAATTTATAGGAAGTAGTGGGGAGTTATGGTTATGTTAGTGGGTCTAGTTAGTAGGAGTAGTGGATATTTTTGGTAATCTATATAAATTAGTTCTACAGAAATAAATGTATGTTGATATTGAAGTAATTAGATTATATTGAAATTTTGTTTTAATGGAGGTCAGATTATTCTCAAATTAAACCACAAGTTTTTTATTATTCTTTTATTATTGTTTTATATAGATTATTCTCAGATTATATTATTTTATATTGTTTTGTTATTGTCTCAAATTATGTTGATTGGTGGATGCAATAAAAAGTGTGGGACTCACCAAATTATTTTGTTATTATTTTATTGCATCCACTAATCAAATGCAAGGATTATCATGACCCTTTTTAAAGAGGGTTAACAAAGTCCTACGGCCTCGTTTGGTTCACGGAAGGTAAATCAATTCCCTTATCTTTTCTATGGAGGTGGGAAACTAAATTTCCTATCAAGTTTCCTTTCTTGTGTTTGGTAAAGCATGGAAAGTATTTACGTAAGGTTATTATTATCCAATTTTTTTTGTAAGAAATACTTGGAAATCACATGGGAAAATCAATCCCATGTATTTTGAGAGGAATGGTTTTACCCCCTACTTTCCCCTTTCTTGAGAAAGTGTTTCCGGAATTTGTGCTTTCCAAACAAAGGAAAGGAAAGACTTTCTTTTCCCGAGTACTAAAATCCGTGAACCAAATGAGGCCTAAGTCTTTTCATCGTGTTCCCTGGCCCCTAAACGATTTTTCTTGTTCATTCTTATTTTTTTTTTACTTATTTAACAAATGAATTTGTATCATATATATAGAAAATTATAAACAGATTTGCATATATATTAGCAAACAAATAACAAAAGACTTCAATTCAACAAATTGGACAAAAAATAATTACAAAAAACACAATCTGTAGCCTTATATAAGTAGGGTTTGATTAGAAGTTAGAACAAACACTTAATCAATAAGTCCATATACTAAGTTATAATATATTTATAATTATAATTTATACAATGTAGGTAAATTTTTTGTTCCCTTTGTTTTTTCAGTTCTAGCTAGTTCTAATTTTAGACTGTTTCGGGTTTTCGGTAAATTTGGTGTATATATGGATCTATAGTAAAACCGGGAACTGAAAAAAGTTACTACCTCACGTCAAAGATTACATCAAGGACAAGAAATTAATCAAATTATTAATTACATGCCCCTGTATAGAAAGCAAATAAGTGTCGGTATATTTACTAATATTTTTTTTTCAAGAAATGTCAAATAGCTAATGTATGATATTATAGCATTGCTTTGATAAGTTCTATTTTATGTTTTTAAAGTTGTACTTGCCCTAATAATAAGAATAATTATTTTGACGGTATTACTACCTTTAAATTTTGTAAAAGTAATTTAATTCTAGAATGCAAAAGTTACATGAACCCTAATTAATCCATGTGTATTATGTACTAGTATAATTTTTACCATAGTTTTACTCCTGGTAAATTGGAATTAACAATAATTCTTACAATCATAATCATATATATCGCATGAGTGTATTAACATAATAATGTGTAGAAACTTGTTTTACATATTCCAGTACGTAATCATACAATTTTGAACATTATTTATTCCAAATTTGTTCCATAGTGTACGTCTATCACAAAAAGAACTGAAAACAACTAATTTCACTGGTATCTATTGTCCACCACCATTAGTGTCAGACATAATTATTGGACTTTTCTCATTGCTTCTTTGGCAGTGCAATATGCATATATGCCTTTATCAATTTAACAATCTACATCATTTTTTTTTATTATATATAACAATACGAGAATGACAAATTCCAATGTGCTTGAAAATTCAACCTGTGAGCAAACAACCCATCTTTTATCCTATTTTTTATTTATTTATTCTCGTATTCACTTCTTGTTCAACAATGGTGATTTTTCAAAACACTTAGCTTTTGTCAGAAAATCATACCAATGCAATTGATATAAAAATATAAGAGTCATAATAAAACTTATATTTCTAGAATGTAATGAAAGAGCATGATCAGTAGGAAAAATCATACCACGTGTATGCTTTGGGCCTGGATTCTTCTAGGCATTTCATCGAATAGTTGAGGTGCAATATTCTAACAAATTAATAAAAAAAGGACAAATGAAATGCATATACCATTCAATCTAGAAGCAACACATACACACACATATATATATTTAAAGAGAGAAAGAGAGATTGCATCTTAGTACAATACAAGATACAATGTGTATATTACCTCTTTTCTGCAAATTTCTTAAAAGAAATCCAAATCTTCATTCTCATATAAGTTGCCTTGGTTTTGAACCACATTAATTGATACTTATGGATGATTACAAAGACATTAAATATAGAAGAGGAAACAAATGAACATATTGGGAGAGAGAAACGAAAAAGGTAGCTTGCAGAAGAGAAGACGGAGCAATTATCTATACTATTAATAAAGGGAAGGTTTTTGGTATGTCAATTGAATTATCAAAATACCTCTCTATGCTAAGAAAATAAATGAATTTTTTTTTGTAGGATTTGAACGTATGACCTCACACACAAAAGGAATTTAACTTTACCACTTGGACAAACACAACAGTAATTTGCCATAAAAGTATTACCACTTAACCAAATCTTTTTCTGGTGTGTCTATTCAATTATTAAAGTGTTATCCCCATTTTCTTTTCTTCTTTCTTATTAAGGATAATTTAGTAAATTATTTTTTCTTTAACATACTTTTAAATATTATATAGTTAAAATGTATTAGGTCGGATTAATTTGGATTAGAACAAATTCGAATTCAAGTAAGGGTGGCAATTCATATTTTTTTGTCATGTTTGGGCTTGAGATAACATGACATGGCATTAAGTTATTTTTATGAAATACGAACACAACTTATCAAAGACACAACATGAGCGTCGGATATGATTATAGGTTTTGGGTCTACATGTCATAACCCAAGTAGAAATGTTGATTTTCTCTAATTAGAGACGATAATACACAATTAACATGACAAAATACGATTAACACAACGTAAGGTCCTAATAAATACGTTGTAACACCAGTAGAAACATTGGTTTTATCTAATTTAGACACAATAAACCCTAATTTACATGATAAGATACGATTATCACGGTATATCTCCAATTTTATTTCAAAATATGGACACAAAGACGATTTTATATTAAACATTATAGACATATATTATAATTCTTCGGTAAATTTCATGGCAATTTCGTATCGTTTCATGTTGTTTCATCATGTCTTTTCTAAAATGGTCACTTTAGGTCTAAGCATAGTTAATGGAGAGGGTTCTAATTTTCAATATAATACTCGCCTCGGTTAAGCCAGGAAAAGCGCAGGGCAAACATACTTTTTGATGGGGTGGGTTTAGATCTTACCAACCCGCTTGCAAACTTACCCATTGCCGACCCCACTAACAACTAAAAATGGGGTTTAAATTTAATTTTATCTTTTCAGTCAAAATTTAATAATGGAAATCAAATCTATGGGAATTAGATAATTTTTAGTTAATCAAAAGCTTATTTATAGAGAAATAATGATTTTTTTTACTATTTTAGAATAATTAAACATGTATTTACAAAATTATGTGCATGAACATTTAAACCAGCTTTATAATCATGCTTTGCTTCTTATAATCTAGAATGTACAATTTTTTTTTTTTATCAAATATGATATTTATATAAAATTATGTATTTATTGCAGAGTTGTTTTTTCACATAATAAGGATTCTTTTAGTTGTCCCTTAAAATATGAATTAGATAATTTACAAATTTTATGATGATTTGCGCCTGGTTAGGAAAATTAAATAATCATAAATATGAAATTTTAAGTTGATTCATGAAAACTAAAATTAAGTCATTTGAAGTAAGACTTAAAATTTTCTAATTCTTGAACTTAAGAATTCAATCCAACCCTATATTTTAAAGGAATATAGGACATATGCTTGATGTTGATATCTCTACGCAAAATTTTATGAATCATAGATGATTTTAAAGGTTGTTCTTAAATAAACGCATGACAATAGTCTTTTTACCCCCACTTTCAACTCACTCCACCAACACAATTTTGACTGCTGCTTTTATTAAACCACAGCTGCTTTTATTCATTGTGCTTAGTATTGAATTTGTTTGACATCACAACCCATTGATGTTCTGGTGAATTTTTTTTATCATATTTCCTTAACACTAAATAAATTTCTCTCCGAAATATATTGCCAGATTTCTGTTTGTCCTGAATAGCCGAGTTTCAAAGAGAATTTGATTTTAATTTTAAGGCTCCTAATAACTCTATTGATAATCTTTAGCAAGAGTGATTGAAGATTACAAATGAAATATACACCGTCAACTAAATACTAGGGAATAGATCTTCTACATTGTTTCCTTTTTGGTTTTTTTTTAAAATACTTTAAGCCTACTATAAGAAAAAGGACCTTAAGAAATAATTTAGTTTAGAAACCCTAAAAAACAAAGAACTTTTTTGAGTGGATAAAGCTGCCAATGCTAGCGAAGAGGGACAACATTCATTAGCCATCTAATGAATATATGCACACAATTGAGTCCTGCGAAGACAAAATTGATTATATATATGATGTAAACTTCACAATTAATATGCACGCAACCGCTGGCTTGAAATAGATAACCAGCGTGGAGGATTTTTGTGTGGCGTTAAAGAATAAGAGGGGTATTTTTTCTTTTTCTTTTCTTTTTGTAAATAAAAAATAAAAGATTCTTTGGTTGCAAACTTATTAAAACCATAAAAAGATAAACCCTGTCAAAAAAAGACTTTGTGGGTGTATATAAGAACACCCATTTCAAAACATGTTGTTATAAAATTTTCAATATCTCAATTAAGTTGTCCAAACACTCCATCAAGTAAAATTGAATTGTTTTAAATGCACAAGTTTTTAATTGATTAATCGAAAGTGAACTAATTTCATAATTAATTTTTTTTCGCAAAGAGGCCATAGGTAATTATGTACTTATGATACAAAATATTATTTTACATACAATTTATTTTATTCCATCTACTTCACACACGTAGGGTGTGCTCCAAAGGCTAGTAGTATTAGATAAGCTTATGTAATTGTAACTAGTGGCATGTCAATAAATTTCTTCAAAAAAGTGCTCATTTTTTTTCCTTTATATATATTGGGGATGTTGCATGAATGGAAAACAAAAATATTTTGAAAACTAGAATTATTTATATTTTTTTAATTAAAGAAATTGTTATAGTTACGTTTATGACAATTACAAAAATAACATTTAGGCTTTGTCACGACTAAAAGCAGTGACTGCAAACACACAAATTTGCAACTTCCGTAAAAACTTTAAAATTCTTAAAGAGTTCACATCGAGCTTAGAACTTATCAGCAAACTAGAAAGCATTTTGAAGGGATTTGTAGCACGACAAACCGTCTTACTCTATAAACCGCCTTACTATGTGGGTTTGTCGCATGACAAACACATAAACCATAGACTGCCTACTCTTTAACACATCACTATGTCAGAAGCCCATCACGAGACAATTTGTCGCACAACAAATCGCTTTACTATTGAAGAAGGTAATCTATTCAAACATCTCTTTAAATTAAGTTATAATTTATATACGTGTTTAAATTACTTAATTCCCACATATATATCAAGCAACTTCTTATTACACTATAAATGTGAGATATCTTTGGTCATCACAATATCTCCTTGTTAAGTTGACACACAAATAATCTCGGCTCTTGCAAGCCACATTCATCAATTCTAACTCACCCACAACTGCACAAACACAACCCACAATATCTGCACGTAGCATGGTAGTGGTCCTAGATATAATCTGATACCATATATAACCACTCGAGTTCTCCCCTAAAATGGCTAGCCGCCCAAGTTGTAAATTAGGTTTATAGTCCCCGCATATATACCAAGGAACTTTCCATTACACTACCGATATGAGATATTTTGGATCATTACAATATATGTAACCACTCGGATTCTTCCTCAAAATGGCTAACTCAAATTGTAAATTATGGTCAAGTTCCTCTTATACACCAAGAACCTTCCTATTACATTACCGATGAGGAATATTTTAGGTCATTACTATAGTACCCCGTGTCCCATTTCCATGCTAATCCTCCTTTTAAGCCTGGTTAAGGCTTAATCTCCATTGGGGCACTAACATTTGGTTTCAGACCTTTCTTATTTGACCCAACACTTTTAACTTGTCATATTAGGTATATTAAGTTTGCATGGGTAATTTTTTCGTTATTCGGGTGGTCCCAATTAGAATCGGGATGTTTATTTCATGTTTTGAATTTTTCGTGATTTGTTGTTTTTTGGCTATCTTTAAGATGTTATAACTTCTTTATCGGATATCTAAAAGAGTCCCCATTGGCGCCCAAAGTTCCATATCGTTCCTTTCTACAATTTTAATGTTCGGCTTGGAACAAAATTCCAACATCTCGGGGGTTTGGGTTACTAAAATACATATAAAGTCAATGCAGTGGGTCCAAGATTAATATTAGGAGAAAAAATTTTGCTCGAGTGTTTCCAAGATCGATCTTAGACCACGAAGATCGATCTTGGAACCCTGGGTTGAGTTTGATTATTTTTGACCCAAGTTTTAAACCCTAAAACCCTTATTTCACCCTCATTTGAGCTACACATACTTCCACCACTTAAAAGAGAGTTTTAGAGAGACAAAGAGGTGAGATCTTGAGATATTTGAGTGGATACTTTATATTGATTTAAGTTTGGTCTAAGAACCATCGTCTTCATACTTTTCTTCATCATTCCTCCATTATAATTTAGTTTGAAGCTTTGGGAAAGCTTTTCATCCAACCATTAATCATCCTTGGGAGTTTCAAATCTTGTTGTAAGGCTTCATTTATGGTGGAAACAATAGTATTAAACTTGTTTTTCCAACCATTCCTTGTTGCATGTAGTTTTGTTGTAAAAATTGGGGATTTTTGACAAAGTCTAAGGTTTGGTTGCATTCATGTGGATTTGGGTAGATACACCTCAAATTAATTGTTGATATTGGCCAAATGTCATTTAAAATACGTGATTATAGAAGTAATTCCTCTTGTATGATGATAATTTATAATGTTGACACGAAACCCCTAAATACATAAACTAATTATAACTATCTTTTGATACACTAGTACATATGCATCATTTGATCTATAAGTTGTCTCTAATTACTGGCATTACTTCCATAGAGATATTATATATGATAATTGGCAGGATGTAGAATGCCTCAGTAGTAGTTGTGATATACTAGCAAACTTAACCACACTAAATAGGTGTAAATACTAGAAATTGGTATATAACCTTGCTAGAATAGTATGTAGACATGGAGAATACTTGTAAGACCTTATTTATACACACTCTATAATGAGAGAACTAGAATACACAACTTGGCCATGAAGCACAGATAACGGTGTAACTATGAAATTACAGAGAGGATTTACACAGTTAGCTTTAGGCGAATGGTTTATTTATATATGTTGATCACACATGAGTCATTGGTTGGGTGAAGCGTGTTGGAAACTATGGTTTACCAAGTCTATTAGTTTATTCACAAATCGCTAAACGTAAAGTGATAAAGCCATAAAATAAATAATTAATTTAGTATTAAACGATGCAGATGTATTTCATCACATTGTTTTATAATTTTTGTTAATAGCGCTCAGGTGTTGATTTTTACAACAAATAAGACTTCCCAGACATAGGGACCAATTGATGTATATTGTTTAGCTTGAAATAGGTTATGAAAGAATAATTCTAACATGTTATAAGAATTGAATATAATGTATATTATATATATATGATTAAGAAATTGTTAAAGAACATGTATGGTCTATATACGTATAATATATTCCATATATATAGTCAGCCGGTTATGTGGACTTTATATATTTATCTTGATAATTGACATTTATATGATATTTATGTGATTACACTTATGAGATAAGTGATTGTTCAATTGGCCATGATCTATAAACCTGGTTGTACGTCTAGATAGTTGCTAAACTATATTGTATTATTCCTTGTTGGTCCCATGCGTTGTTTATGTAAGCGTGGTTGTATGCCTGGGTAGTGGCAGGAATACACTTGCACTACTCCTTGTTGGTCACATGTTTGGTCTCATAGAATGGGGCCGAGAAAATGGGAAACTGGCTCTTGGGTGAAAGGAATGAAAACGTGCACCTAAACTATTATGAGGCCTTAATGTCGTGTGGGTGAAATGCCACAAATGCAGACTAAAACTATCGTGAGGCCTTTTTACCGCGTGGGTGAAAGGCCACGAAAACGCTTAGACATTCACATAAATTTGATATATGGATCATTATGCTCTCATTATTATTATACTTGATGTTGTTAATATTTATAGTTAATGTTATCATATTTATCTCTTTTATTGCTATGTTGAGACCATGTTATAGCTGACAGAATGCACATGTTGACCAGAAAGGCATAATGAACTAAAGAATTGATTATTTAAGTTGAAGTATGAAACATGTAATCTACTATTATCCACTACGTTGCGGTGGCTTAACCATTTCCCATATAGTGTTAAAAACTAAATGATAGGACATAAAGAATAATCTCGTACATATGGATTAGTGGTTGGATACATAGTTACCGAGTTTCATAAAATTAAATACTAATATTGAAAGTGGAACAATAGGAGGGGAGCTCGGGAAGTTATTTCCTTAATAATGATATAAAATGTAGGATTTATAAGACATTATAATTAATGTGGAAACATTAAATACTTGCCTTAGATTAATTACATCTCCCATACGAACTAATTAGCCTTGAAATGATGTAAGTGTAGATTACACGGGGCAGACCATTATAATGAAGTCAAGATTTGCTTTAGCATGATGAACCATATGAAGCTAGTAATATGAATGGATGATAGAAACTCATTAACCCGTTGGGACACGTGAGTCAATTGAGTACTACATCAATGAAACTTAGGAGCACGAATAGTAAGTAAAGTTAGTTAAATTCTGGTGCCTATGATGGTATCCTAGTGGGCAAGTTCAGCTTGCTAAATGTGTAGCGTGCAATGCACTATTTTCTTAACAACCACAGTATGCTATAGAACTTACTTTTTATAAAATGCACGTGTTTTCAAATGACTACGTGTATTTTCATATGAAAAACTTGTTATAGTTCCCATTGAGCCTGGATTTGACTCATCCCTTATTTTTCAACAGTTTTGTAGGTGGGACCTCAGGGTGGCGCATGTTCTCATTATCTTAGTTGCCTTTGAATGGATCTCACGCAAGTGCTCTATATTGAAGGACTTAGTTTTATTTTTATTATCATGCACTCCTTGTAATAATATTGTAAAGAATTTAATTGCTATTTTGTGACCTCGTTGGGGGATTGTAAACATTTGATATTGATGTTTTATTTTGTGTATGGATTTGTCTAAAGTATGGAGATGGACTTTTCATTCATAAACTGGATGTTTTATATCATACCGTATTTTAAACTCCACACATACCATGGTTTCAATGTCATGTTTTATAAGAATGAGTTTTCAAAAATTGTAAATTTTATACATTTACACTGCTGTTGGTGTACGACACCGTGATTAACCGGATCACAGAGGTCTAAACCTTTTAACTGGATTCAGGGCATCATAATTACATTACTCGCAATGTAAACTTATTATT
This sequence comes from Lonicera japonica, assembly GCA_021464415.1. Taxonomy (NCBI): domain Eukaryota; kingdom Viridiplantae; phylum Streptophyta; class Magnoliopsida; order Dipsacales; family Caprifoliaceae; genus Lonicera; species Lonicera japonica. The sequence continues at coordinate 24,576,430 of CM038470.1, read as the reverse complement.
GTTGTTCTGTCCACTTTCTGGTTAGATATACTTAATGTTAAAATTACCGATATTCCATTATTTTAGATATTGTCCTTTCAAAACATTGATAAAACCTTTAATTTCAAAATCAGAAAAAATAAAACTATTATTAATTAAGCCAAAATATTGCATTTTTATATGTATTTAGGTGGCTTAATATGCATGAATTTGATTTTAATTGTCCTAAATTGATAAGAATTGAGCTTTAATCATGAAATAGGATAGTATCTTTTTTTCTAGTGCATTATAACCTTTTTACAGGTTAAAAATGAACAAGAACGAATATAGAAGCAAATTCCCCCAAAGTTAGTCATTGCCGGTTAAATTCGGAGCTGAATTGAGTTCAAGAAGTGAACCGAAAGCAAATTTCAAGCTCAAGCATGAAGAAAGTTGATGGAAGAGACTATGAGAAGCCAGTAGAGCAGTCCCAAGTAGAGAAGAGTCATTTGAATTAAATCGAAAAATTTTTGAATAAAGAAGAGATCCACCGCGCGCAACATCTATGTTTCGGCTATTTCTGGTATTTATCCGTACAGAATCTGAAGAAAACTCCTGAGACAAAAGTTGTAGATCTTTGAGTTATCTACGCATGAACGAAAACCTTGCATCAATCGGAGTTCGGAGGGCAAAGTTATGGCCGAAATACAAACAGTGCGCTGGAGGAGTAGATTCCTGCGCGAAAGACTACCTAAATTTATGATGCAGATATTTATTGAATGGGGTCCTTAGCCTAGATGGCAAGTGACCATCTCTCTAGTCATGCTTAGTCCAGTGTTCGAATCCCGCGGCCAACAAGTTTTAATTATTATTTTTAAGCTTAAGTTGACCCGAGAAGTTAAGCTGGAAGACTTAGTCACGGCTTGATAGACGATAAAAGCTAAAAATAGCTTTTGGATTATTGTTATTATTATTTACTTTATTTTATTTTACTAATTAGTTTAATTTTTAATTTTTGAATTTTGAAAAAAAAAGAAAATTAGGTTATAGATTTTGGAGAGCACAGTCGCCATTGAGTTTTTTTAGAGTCGAAGGAGGAGAGTCGTCTTTCTTCAATAATTTCAAATTCCCTTGCTATCTGAGAGATATTTTCATTTAGTTTTTGGCTTGTATTGAATAAGAAACATCGTATAATTCTATTTCAATTTGAGTTTGCGCGAGTCCCATTACAGTTCTTCAATAACTGCGTAACTGTAAGTTTCTTTTTCTTTCAATTTCATTTTTAATTTCTTTCAATTAATGTTTTGATTGTGTTTGAATGTGATTGTTATTGAAATTAATGCTTAATTTATAATTTTTGTTGGAATTTCCGCGTAGAATCCCGCGTACAACCCTAAAAATATGTGTTTCTTATTTTAATCATAACTTCTTCGTTTCTTGGCCAATTTTGATGATCCACCTATCAAAATGAACGTATTTTAATTCTCTACAAAACCCTACTGATTTGGAGACTCAAATCCCAAGTTTTCCAAAAGTTAGTAGGCCATTTGTGTTGCTAGCAGATTGTTTATTCTTAAAAAAAAAATGTTTAGCCATAATTTCTATTTTGCGCATGTTTTTAATTTTCGATTGCTTTAAAATTTTGAGTACATTTATATGCTTATGTTTTTAATTAATTTTTCATTCTTGAATATAAATATGCTATTTTATTTAATTATTTTATTGTCCATGAATTTATTAAATATGTTTGGCTAGTTCGTTAGTTAGGGGTCCGTAAGGAACGGGTATGCCGACGTGATAATTTTTCGAACCCAAATTAAATTCTAATTAATTTTTCATTGGTTAATAGGTCATGATAAATCTGATTTTTATTAAATTATTATCCTAGTAATCTAATAACATATTTTTATAATAAATTTAATAAAATCTTTTCGACAAAAGAACCAAACTAGTTTGAATAATTATTTTTACGCTAAATCATAACCGGTTGAGTTATGGAGCGGTCTATACTCTCTAAATTAATTGGTTATGTATTTTTTTAGATTTCAAACTTAAGTGCGCTGTTTTCGGTAATATTTTTAATCCTTACTTTTTGATACCGAAATCGCTAATTTTGTGTTTCCACCGCCCGTTTTAGTTCAAATTTGATTTTAATCATGTTTTAACATATTTGAATTAAATTGTGGCTTTTGCTTAATATTTCTAAACGCACTTTTAATAAAAGGTTTTGTAGTGTCAAGCACTACTCCACTTTAATAAACAAGTGTTTTCGGTAAAATTGAGTAATGCGAATTGATTCCATAATTAATATTGGTACGTATAGTTCATGTCACGCATGAATTATTGCAAAAAAAATACGAGTTTATGAGATCAATTAACTTGTGGAAAGTATGCTGATTTTTAAAGAAAAATTAATTAGAAAAGGATTATCGGTCCACCAAATTGCACGTTGTGTTGCCCGAAACTTATGGATACCCCTAACTCCTTTTATTCTTAATTTTAGTAAAAGTTTTTCACGCATTTAGTTAATTTAGCACGCTATTTTTATTATTTATTTTATTTAGCTTTATTCTATATTCTTGTTATTCCATTCTTTCCATATTTCATCTTTTCTTTATTTTTCTCTTCTTCCTCTTGAAAGAAATTTTCCTAAGTCAGAGAACTACCCTCCTCCTCGTGGATCGACCTTGGACTTACCGAGTTTTTATTACTTGACCGACCACTTGCACTTGGGTGTAATAACTTCGCACTTTTTGGGCGTAGTCAATTATAGTTCCAATAAAACCAAACTTTCAAAATTCGGACTAATAATTTTTACAGAGGAATATTATCCAGATATATCATGTCTTCAATATAAATTAAGATATATTCGGTATACTCTCCTTAAAATTATAATTTCATATTAAATGAATTCCGATAAAAAAAACCCCAATATTTTCTAAAGATTCAAAACCAATGAATGCGATATTTAGCATAGTTATCTCGTGAAACTATACCGAATCATTCCTTGGCCCCTTTCAAATTTAATGAACAGTTTGTCATAAGTAATTAGACTTTGACAAAACTAAAAGTATTAGGTCTAGGAATGCAAGATTTTCAAACCATTTCCCCGATTTCCCTCGAATGAAGTTTTCAACAGGCACTGTCAAAATGTACTAAAAAATCAGTATACTTATCCAAGTTTCCTAATATAAAATAAAAAAGTAAGATCACTAGAGATCGAAAAGGCGGAGTTGTTGCTTAACACCTTCCCAATCTATACCTTATAAAATTCGTAGATAAAATGCGTAAAAAAAGGCTTATATGTAGCCTTTTCCCTTTATACAAACTATTTTATTCATTTTTTCGTAAAACGTATTGGCGACTTTGAATGAACTTTCTCGCATCTAGAATATGATAGAGATACACATGATATGAATTATCATCGTATAGAAAATTGAATAAATCGTCAGAACTTTCTTTGATATATCATGTCCCCAATTGAAAGTTGGGATCGGGAGCCAACTTTGCAGATTTAACCTATAACATATATCAATTTTATCCTACTTACTATTTTTTGAGGTGGTAAAATGAAAATAATCCTTTCAATCAAAGTTCATAACTGCAATAGTTAAAGACAAAACTGTGACAATTTTAACTATTATACAATTTACTTTTCTCTCTATCTCTCTCTCCATCTCTCTCTTTTCCTTGCATATTGGCTTTCAGTAGCTCCACAAGCTCATTTGTTGGGACCATGATTCATGAGTTGTTCTCTTTGGATTCTTCTTAGTTTAGATAAATAATATGCACATTTATTCTCTTCCCTTGAGACATGGACAAGCCCAAGTAGCATTGACTCTTTTAGCTTCCTGTAGTCGATTATGATCGTCCTATCTTGGTGGTTTTCGATATCCTCTTTATTTATTAGGTTGATCACTATGAGGGAATTCGTCTCAACAATGGCTTCGAGCCATGTTCTTTCATTAGCTAGTTAGTTTCAGAGCACGTTATATCCCACATAATTTCACTTATGAGGGGGTTGCATAACCAATTCTTCCATAAAATCCTTCAATCCACCATCAGTCAAATATTATAGAGAGAGAATGAATTATATTGCTTGGATAAATAATAAATTGATACAGGAACCCTATTTATAGGATTGTACATATAAGGGAAAAGAAAACTGATTAGAACTAAACAACCATAAATAAGGAAACACAACACAATAAGGAAACATAATTATATTCTGATACTCCCACTCAAGTTAGTGCATATATATATCAAACATGCCCAACTTGCTAAGTGACTTATAAAATGCTTTTTTGGAAACTCTCTTTGTGAGGATATCTGCAAGTGGAGACAAAAGGAAAGCTAACAAGGTTGGCATCTATCTTCTCTTTTATAAAATGATGATTAACCTCCACATGCTTAGTACGATCATGCTGCACTGGATTCTATGATATATCAATAGCTGCCTTGTTGTCACAGTACAATTGTGTAGCACTTTTAGGTTCGAAACCCAAATTATACATCAAATTTCTTAACCACAGCAATTCACAGATTCCATGAGTCACCCCTCTATACTCAGCCTCAGCATTAGACCTAGCCACAACTTTTTGTTTCTTGCTCTTTCATGTAACAAGATTACCCCCTACAAAGGTAAAGTACCCTGATGTTGACCTTCTATCAATGATACTCCCGGCCTAATCCACATCAGTGAAGCCACAAATTTCGAGACAGTCGTTGTGTTTAGAAAACATCAGCTGCCTGGAGACGACTTTAAGTATCTCAAAATTCTAACTATATCATCCATGTGACTCTCACTTAGATTATGCATGAATTGACTTACCACACTAATGGCATACATGACATCTGGCCTGGTATGGGTCAAATAAATTAACTGCCCAACTAATCTTTGATAACGAGCTCGATCAGTAGGTATATGGTCCGGATACTCTGCTAAGCAATGATTCGTTTAATAGGAGTGCCAACAGGTTTGCAATCCAACATAGCAGTCTCTGCCAACAGGTCAAGAATGTACTTTCTCTGGCACCACAGCTGTCCCTGGCAAGCCCGCCGTATGCTGCCCAACCATATTCTTCAAAGGTGCTTCCATCAGAGTTGATTTTGATATTACCAGGGGTGGGAAAGATCATATAATTAGATCTGTAGTAATGTTATTTACATACTTGCTATTATTAACATTAAAAGAATGATATGTTTCAAACGCCAATTTAAGGTTGTTTTGTGCAATATTTACAGATTCATAGTTAACATATTACGGTGGCAAAAACAATTCCCCAAAAGATTCTTAAATTAAATTTAATATTTTCCTTTTTAGCATTGTTATCGAGTTAGTCATTAAAGCTATCAACGTGGAGTGCCAACCAATAACAGCAAGATTTCTCCACATGTTGATAGCAAAAGGGCATGTCCTAAAAATATAGTCACAAGATTCAATTTGCCATTAGTACCCACAAAAGGGGTCATGGGAAATATTTCTATTAAGTGGCCATAAAAAGTATACAATTTACTATATACATGGTTCTCTCCTAAAAATCGAGTGGCACTATACACTGGCCCACTCGACACTACATGACACACCAATGATAGTAACAATACTAAGGGTTGTACCACAATAATTGTTTGTCTCTTTATTATCCTTGTCTTTTTGTCATTAGTATGAATCTACCTTTTAAAAAATTACATACATCCACGATTTTCTAATATACATAGTTTAAATGAGGAGGCACGTGATTGAAAATATAGTTGAAGCAATGGGTTAAAGGGCTTCCTTCATAATTATATTTAGGGGTGGCTTTGGTACAATACCGTACTATACCGAGTGTACCATGTACTGTACTGAAAATTTGGTATACTAAAATTCATTATCATACCAAATTTTTGGTATACCAAAATATTGGTATGGTACGATACATTACCAAAAAATCAATCATAAAAAAAAAACTGAAAGTCGATGGTCAAAAATGAGCATTTTTGGCTAAAATAAAACAATTAAGTTATTTTACTTACCTTTAATTAAGTTTTGGCAATCAATTGTTCTAAAAACACTAAATAATGTATAAATATTGTTACATTATAAACCATGGTACGGTACATTACCAAAAAAATTATCATTGTTACTAACTTAACTCAATTCATTGAGTTCCAAGAAAAGTTCAAACATAAATAGCAAAAAATTCCGTAGGAAATCAATTTAAAGGACTGATTCCACTAAAAACACATTGAAAAAGAAAATGATTGAAACAAAATACAGTGGATGGTTTCACTTCGATGAAAAAGAACAAAAGTATATATGATGAAAATTGTTACTAACAAACTGTTAATTATTTTTCATTTCTTTTCATACTCTAACAATCTATATAAATACACAGATATATAAAAATGGAAAAAAAACTAAAATTACTAAAAACAAGTAGTTGATAGACTTGTTAAAATAAAATTATACACTTACAAGGCAACCAAGAGGAAAGCTGTTGTTTGCACACACAGAGACACAATCCAAAAAAAGAAAAGAAAAGGAATAGCTTTGGAGGAAACTTGTGGCTTTTAAAAGGTCATCCATGAACTTAGACAATACAAAAAAACAATTACAGCAGAATCTTAAGCAAACCATGAACTGATATATAAATATATATACATAAATATATATATAAATTTTGGTATTATTTTAGTATTTTATATAATGGCACAATTGGTACGGTTCGGTACGATATACCATGGTAATACCATAATTTCGGTACGGTACAATATACAGTCGGTAATGAGTTGAGTACCGGTACCGTGCCATAATAATTCGGTATGGTATTGCATTACCAAATTTTGGTATATTTTGGTAATGGTTCGGTTTGGTACAGATTGGTACGGTATAAGTAGTATATTTTCTCACCCGTAATTATATTTAGTGGAAAGATACTTTATATTTTTATTTTAAAATAAGGACAATCATTTTTCTTTATCGAAAATACCATTTATTTAATTTTTTTGAAAATAGAATTTTAATCACCACAGGTCACCTCATTACTGCTAGAGCTCCAATGGCCATTACAGTAGTGCCAAGACCTCACTGAAACTCCGGTACAGGTACTGCAAATCTATTTTTATAGTAAAATAGAGTCCCAATTTGAGAAAAAAATATATGTAGATCCACTTTTACAGTAAAACATATTCTAGAAAGACCGAGGCGCAAATTCACTTTTACAGTAAAAACACGATCTAATTTGGGAAGGTCTAAATTTGAGAAAGAACCAGGTGCAAATCCACTTTTGCAGTAAAATATGGTTTAATTTTGAAAAATAACTAGGTGCAAATCCACTTTTGCAGTAAAACATAGTCAAAATTTGAGAAGGAACTAAGTGCGGTGAAACATGATTCAAAATTTAAGAATTAATTAGGTGCAAAAACACATTTATAGTAAAACATGGTCTAATTTTAAGAAATGTATAAAGTGAAAATACATGGTTGTAGTAAAATAGAGTCCAATTTTGAGAATAAACGAGGTGCAAATCTACTTTTACAATAAAACAAGGTTCAAGATTTGTGAAATAACTAGCTGCAAATCAATTTTTGTAGTAACCAGGGTCCAATTTTAAGAAATAAATAGGTGCAACTCAACTTTTGTAGTAAAACAATTTCTAATTTTGAGAAGTAACCAAGTGCAAAACCATTTTTGGAGTAAAAGATAGTCAAATTTTGAGAAAGAACTAGGTACAATATTTTTTATAGTCAAACAGGATCCAGAAAGAATTAGGTTTAAATCTGCAATTAATTAAAGATGTAAATTTGAGCGCCAATTTGTTTTTTCATTATATAAAAATTATAGCTGCAACTCCAAGGACCTTGTTAGAAGTACAACAATAGTTGTCGGAATTCCTACAAAGATGGTTGGAGCTGCTGTGAGGTTGTTGGAACTCTAGTGAATTGTGTTGTTAGGGTTTAGTAAACACTAATAGTCATAAAGAAATAAAAGATTGTAGTAAGTCAACAATTGACCATTCAAAAAACATAGGCTTTACCTTTACCTTGCTGTCATGGGTTCGACTCATGGGGGTGGGGAGGGGGTGTAACATCCTGTATAAAATTTCATGTTAATTATGTGTTTTAATTGATTTTGTTGAGAAATTCGTGTTCTAGAACATTTTATGTCCATAATTTGGTGAAAAGCTCCGTCCGTAAATTGTAGATCTCGGAATTACCTTTCCATGGACATAAAGAACATCTCAATCGGAATTCTGAGCGAGAAGTTATGGCTAAAATAAAAAAAAGGGTAGCAATGCAGAAATTTTGCCTGCGGACTGGTATAGGAAATTTGGCATACCGGTTCAGCGTATACAATTAGGGAAAAAACCTGGCTGCGGATCGGTATGCAGTTTTTAGCATACCGGTCCGGCATGAAAATTTTTGGGGGAATTTGGGCGACAGACCGGTACCCTGTTTTTGGCATGCCAATCCACCATACGAAACAGTGCACCGACTTAACCCTTTTTAAGTGCTTTTTCATCCCTTTTTTCACCTATTTCGACCCAATAGCATCCGAAAAGCTCTAGAAAGTTGTAAAAAGAGAAAAGGAAGGGTTATTTTAGCGATCTTTGCTTACTTTTCATTCCCGATCAAAGATTAAAGCTCCAAATCACTTGAATCTTCACCTTATTCACTATTCATCGTCTTCTTCGCGGGGATTGCTTAAGGAGAGGCTGGAATCTTTATCTTTCCTTTTTCTTCTTCGCTATTAAGTCAAGGTTAGGGTTTCTTAGCTTTTAAAACGTGATTTTTGACTTTATTACCTTAAAATTTGTTGTGTTTGATTCATGTTTGATTGAGAACTTGGGTATAAGAAAGTTTTATCTTGTTTTATGATTTATGAAGCTATGAACGCTTGATTCAAGGCAAGATATGCCATCCACACTTGATATAAATGGTTATTTGAGTCATATGAAATATCTCTTGGTTTAAATGTGATTTTGGCAATGTATTTGATTTATTAATGAATTATATACACTAAGAAATATGATGGGAGATGGGTTAAAGTGTGTATGACATAAATTGATTTGTGTGTTCATAACTATCATGCTTTGCATACTATACATGTTATTAATGTGTCAACCGGACGCTCGACAATGATGTGAAGGCTTGAAGGCAATATTATTGTTCGTATTTCAATTATTTGTTCCTTGGGAAGCTAGTATCATGTATTTATGTGCTAGAGAGCTTGCGTCTCTCGAGAAATGATTTATGATGCAAATGTATAGTGCTTATCGGGATGGAAAAATAGGCAGGGCTTGGTGCACTTGGGTTGAAAAGCCTTAAACCCTTGGGGAAGCAATGTTTGACCGCCTATAAGCCACCAGTATAGAGCCCGAGAACCTAGAAAAATTGGCAAGGCACTATGGTTTTGTTGTTATCGATGTTTATATGGGATCAGGATGATTGATCCCAAGGATGTTATCTATATTTATATGGGATCGGGGCAATTCGTCCTGGTGTATCAGCTTGATGATCTAACATCTCGGTGGCATTGGAATATACTCACAGTTCAGACTCTCTAATATACGGTAATCGTTTGATACTGGAGGTAACTTGCATTAGCACGTTCATGCATAGTCACTTGATGAATCTGGTTCTTATTGATATGATCGATTTAAACTTGATTTGAAAGATATGTTTATATACTTGTTTTGAACATATGGCCTATACCCCCTACTGAGCAAATAGCTCGCCTCGGTTTATTTTAAATCCTTATAGGTACTCATAAGTGTCATGGGGATAAGGAAGCGACGGGATCAGGGACAAAATAGAAGCTCTGATACAGTGCATTTTTGGTATATATATGTTTTTTTCTGGGAAGCTACAGCTAGCCCGAGGATTTTATATACTTTGGGAATTCATATGGTTTAGGTATATATATACATATGATGCATGCTTGAATGTTATAACATGTTTTGTACCCCATGCTTAGAACACTTAATATACAAGTTGTTGCTTGTTTGTTTCCTTTTATTATACACCTATCTTAGTCTTACTAAGATATGTTAGTAACGCTCCAGGTCTTAATTACATGTGTTATCTTGTAGATTAAGGATTGGGTGTTAGGGGGGGGGGGGTTCTTTGCTTGTAGGGTTAAGGGAGAGATTTCGACCTCCCTTAATTTTTACAAAAAAATAGGTATATCCTTCAAATGAACAAATATTGAAAATTGTCCTTTTGGATAAAACAAATTATGAAGAAAGTTTTTTATCTAATATGAAAAACAAGGTGTCCTTAAGTTAAATATAAGTATAGAAGATGTACTTTTAATAGTGTACTTAGAACCTATTTTTCCTTTAAGGTCATCTCCAATGGTATTTTCTATAAATTCATTTCTATTCTATATGTCATAGTGCTTTTAATACAATTGCGTAGATAGAAAAGTCTCAAATAAAGTTTTCTCCAATGATGCCATTTCTATCTTACTTTTCTATCTTGCTTGGCATTTATTTAAGAATGAAAGAGAATTAGTAGGTTTCTTATATCCAATGAGGGTGTGCCATGTCAACGGTGATATAAATTCCCCATGTGACTCAACTTCCACCTTACATAGAAATGGTTATAGAAAACCCCATTGAAGCATATTTTTTCTATTTTTCTTTTTTATCATAAAAATTTATATGAATAAAAATGACCATTGGAGATGACCTAATAACCCTTTGAATACTAACCAAGGTTGGCATTGAAGATGTGAAGGGAAACCACTGTGTAGGGCCTTATTACAACAATAGTTTGTATAATTCTTGCAATGGATCCAATATGCAAACTTTGACATGAAAATAACGGGCCCCAAAAGTATCTTATATATAAAAAAAGATGTCTCTTAAATTAATCCCATGGCAAGTGATATAATAAGCATTGATTAGGAAAGATATGATATGAAGTCTTGACCCCTCTTTTAATTTTGTCCTGATATTAAATAGGACTATACTATGTAATTTACACATGCAATATATTTGTTACGTAATCTAAGTGATATTTTTATATTTAGTCCAAATTTTTAGTTTTTAATCCACGATTTATTTATTTTTTTCATTTTTTATTGCAATTAAATAACTATTAGGCCAAATTTCCCTTTTGAATGGATAGTCATAACAATTGAGGGATAAATCCGACTTCAAATTTTGGAAATTTGGATAAGGAAATGGGAGTAATTGTGGGATTGTTTGAATATCCAAAATTCTATTACCTATAACAAAAGAGAAATATGTTTCCTCTTCCAGCATGATTTCATAACACAAATGAATTTCTCTTTATGAAGCCAAAGTCAATTGCCATTTGAACTCTCCTCCTCCACATGCACTTAGTGAAATTTACACTTTGAATCAATTAGTGGGATCCACAAAATTGGTGGGGTATTAGCAAAGGCCAAAGCTGAAATTTTCATAGAAAATAGTGTAAAAGCTATTTCGGTGATCATTTTCTTGAGGTTGGCATTTTTATTCTAGATTGTTTTTGTTCATAAATCATAAGTTAGTTAGTAGGAACGGATTCTCATTGATACATGCATGCACAGACTTTATGCAATTATTTTAAATAATTTCATAATTATTTTAAATAAATTTGGCCAATTCTCATTGATACATGCATGCAAAGACACCAATTCTTAAATTAAAATTCATTTGTTCCGAATATATGCATGCATATCATATTTCTACTAAGACATGCTGTGAGTATGCCTCTAATTTATTTATTTATTTATTTTATTTCAAAGACATTATATTTCCAAAATATATGTTGAGAACACACATACACACACACACACATATATATATACGCATATAGTTAAATTAGTAGCAAATATCGTGAATAATTAAAATATAAACTAGAAATTAATGAAATACAAACCAAAATTAAAAATCGAATTTTACGTATTACACAATCTCCTTAAAATAATTACGTTGCCTCACATAATGCTTTGGAACTTACTAATGATGCTTATTTTTTGGGATAAAACGATATGAAAGTGTCTACCTTTACACTTCGGTGACACTCATTGAATAAACTTAAATTTAATGCGAATTATTAAAGTAGATTGAATTATTGCGATTTCTATCCAATTTGTTTGTTTGTGATGTGCCAAATCAATTCAACTTTTTTTCATGACTTGCATATAATGCCATTCTTGTCCTGGGATATAGATTCTATATAATTGAAGTCTCCGGTCTCCATAATGCACCTAAAAAGCCAAAAGAGATATATAGAGTACCTTATATACATGTTTCACCTAATTATTAAGGAAAATGATAATATATGCCCTTAGAACACATGCTAAAGGTACTATAAATAGAAATGATGAAATCTTGTATGACAATCTGCGCCATATTTAATGCATGTTAAAGTTAATTATTTCTAAAAATAAGTACTTAACTTGTGCCTTTAGGGTAAACGTTAACATGACCCAATTGTTAACAACAAACAAAAAGGGATGGTACACGTGCATCATGTCCCATTCATAGAATTTCACTTTTTTTTAGGCTTAATATTAAGACACATGATAAGAATTTAAATATAAAAAAAATAAAAGCACAATATAAATTAAATGATGCACATATTCTCATGCGGTATCTAGTTCTTTCCATATATAGTATACTTAATATGTGTTCTTAGTGTACACGTTAACATTACTATTTTTTTTAGACAACAAGCAATTTTTAATTTTTTAATTTTTGTTTTGTTTTGTGATTTTTTTTTTGTTGTTTTTTTGTAGAGCGCAATTGTTTCTCCATCTTCTTAGTTGCCCCAGCCCAAAACTTATTTTCAGTCAGCCCACATTCAACTTTGTTTACCCATTAAGCCCAAACAAGCCCTGAAATAAAAGATGAATAAAAAAGTACAGTTTTCATTTGGGAATTTTTACTTAAATCCAAAAATAACTAAGTTGACCACCTTCAATGTTGACCCAACTTTATTTTATTATAGGGCAATTTTATTTCTATCCGCAAATGTTCGCAGTTTATCCATTCTTGATTTATGATAATTTTGGGCCAAACTTTTCAAAACTTCCTTATAAAAATTGAGAAGTTTATCCGCCATTTAATAATCCTTTAAATATATTTACTTTTAAAATTAGTTTCCTAATTATAATATACTTCCTTAATAATCTAGTTTTTTAATTTTTAAAATTTTTTATTGATACAAGTAATATATATTCATTATTCATCCAAAATATACAATACTATAAAACGGGGCGAAATTAATTTATATTAGTACATCATAATACTAACGAATAATTTTTTTCAACAAATGAGTTTACTATTTTTTTTCCTATACGGTGAGGGCTCTAAAAAAATAAAACGAAAGCAGCATTGGAACTTAAGAAACTAATTAAGAATTAGTGGAGGCAACAAATATTGTTTCCTTCAATCTAATCATTTCACCAGTTAAAGGAAGAATATTTAATTGTGGTATATGTTTTTTTTTGCCATCATCAATCTGTAATTAAAGTAATAATTTTAATTCGCTTCTAGGTAGGAACTAAATTTTGTAGACGTATTACAGATGTTTCAAACTACACTTACTAATTAATTACTATTCCAAGACTAATGTGAATTATTGTATAATCTTACTTCCGAAGACAAATGTGAATTATAGATTATAGTCTAATATCATAGTCTAATCTCGAACCCAGAAATGGGATATAATTGACAGTAAACTATATATATATTAGAAATATCATTTTACCATTACAATTTATGTTCACTTTTTGATATATTATATGACGATAGATAGAAGTAAAAATTTGGTAGATAATTTATAATTGAATTAAAAGAATCATTATTTCATAAAAAATATGCCAATATTGTTTTTTGTAAGTTTATCCAACATGGTTAAACTTAGTGGGAAATAGGGATTAACTTAGTAAAACCCAAAAATAGGGATAAACTGACAAATTTCGCGAATAGGAATAAAATCATCTTTGTTAATTACTTATCAAATTGATTAGGTTGTTTTTTTTGAATGTTGAAATTTAAATTTTGAATTATTTGATTTTCTATATTTTAAGAATTGCTTTGTTAGAAGTTATTTGATTTTTTAAATTTGAATTTTGAATTTGATTTTATAAGTAGTAGTTTCTAGCAAGATTTTAGAAGTTTAGACTAATTTAATAATCACTTAGATGATAGGGACATTATAGGAATAACAATATGTGAGAATCCGCAAATGCGATCCCCAGGCTCAACCTCTAATTTGGGAGTCTGAAACATCGGAAAGGATTCCGTTTGTTCCATTTGCTTCTATGTGTTGATAATTCATATCAGGTGTCCCTCTATCCTATTTTTATATGCAAGAAGGTTTGTTCAGAGTCGCCAGTACGTTTTACGAGAAAACGGACAAAATAGTTGTGTAAGAGGAAATGTTACAGATAAGCCTTTCTTTACACATTTGTCTACGAAATCAGGATTATATAGGGTTCAGGAACTATATTACGGTTTGGGAAGGTGTTAAGCACCCATTCTGCACTTTCGGTCCCTAATGGTCTTATATATTTATTCTATGTTGAAAAACTTGAATGCTTTTACTGATATTCTACTGCTTTCTAGAAATAACTCCTGAAAACCTGATTTTGAGAAAAAGGAAAAAATGGATGAAAACCTTGTATTCCGTGATCCGATATTTTGGTTTTGTTGAAATCTGATTAATAGTGACAAAAGTTTATCTTATCTATTTTTGAAAAGCAAGTGATTTGGTATTGTTTCCTCAGATAACGATATCAATTATCTCGTTTATTTAATTTAAAAAATATCGGATCTTATCGAAATTAATTTGATATAGAATTGAACTCTTGAGGAGAGTGTATCGGATTTATTACAGTCTATATGGAAGACAGAATATATCTGAGTTTAATTCTTAAGTAAACTTTATCAGTCCCGGATGATAAATGGTCTTACTTCTTTCAGTTTTATAAATGATTTTCTCAGGATTTTATCAAGTTGTTTTGAAAACAATAAAAAATCGATAACTTAACAATAAGTTTATCCAGCCAGAAAGTGGACAAAGCAACCGGTATAAAAAGTCTACATATAAGAAACTTAATTGAAATGAAACGAGGATGGTAGAAGTAAATGCTTTCGGTTTATGTTGGCCCAAACAAGCCAATTCCCTACTCACTTATAGTACTTCCGAAGATAAAAAATACGTATATATAGTAAACTTAAATAAGATTTAAACAAATTTATAATTACTAAATAAAGTACAATAAAACTAGTATGCATATATATTATTTGATTACTAGAAGAGACTTTAGTTACCTTCCCAACGAGATATATATAAGAATGAAAGAGAGAAAATATAATACGGCAGAGAAGACCTCCGGAGGATATAAGCTTTTCTCTTTGAAATATTTTTAGCGGTCTGACTCTAGAAGGTGGCACTCCGGGTGCTAATATTAGATCCAAGACTCTTGCAGAAATAAATGTTATCAAAGGTGCTTTCGAAGAAAGCTTAAAGATTAGAAATGTGAGAGAGAAATAAGGATCTTCGGTGTCAGAACTATGTCCTTTGTGGTGGGAAATGGCTGCGTAAAACCCATGGGAGTATTGGCCTATTTATAGTACTCGGGAGCGATTGTTGCGTAACATTAAGCAATAGTGGGACGATTGTCGCGGGACATATACATATATCGTGCGACAAATGGCTGAAGTGATAGTTCTGACAGACTGACATGTCAGAAAATGGTTGGTTGATGTTTGGGGGGATTGTCGCGCGATATGACAAGGTTTGTCGTGCAACAGATGGGTTTGTCGTGCGACAATTTGTATTTGCATTGGGTTTGTTGTGCGACAAACCCATTTAGTAGGGTGCTCTAGTGTGCTGGTGAGTTCCGGACTCGATGTGAATTATATGAGAGTTTCTAATATATAAAATATACCTTTAATTAAAGTTAAATAAGTAATAAACTCAATTAAAATAATAAATAAGTATGCACATAATAAACTCAATTAAAAGAAAGGGTTGAATGATAGTGGAAGTAAATACTTTCGATTTATGTTGGCCCAAGCAAGCCAACTCCCTACTCACTTATAATACTTTCGAGAAAATAAACAAGTATGTATATATCATAAACTTTAATTAAACAAGCCTACAGATAATAAATTTTAATAAAATAAAGACATATATAATAAACTTAAAACAAGTACGCATATAATAAACTTAATTAAAATAAGACAAGCATGCATAGCGTAAATTAAAGTTAAACAAGTATATATAATAAACTCAAATAAGAGAAAGGGGCAGAAAATTACCTTTCCGACGATAATAAGAGAGAAGCGGATAGACCTCCGGCGTTGGCAAAGACTGATACTTCGGGTATAAACTTTATATTGAAAATGTTCTTATTTTCTAAGAATTTAATAAAATTAACTAGAGCATAATTCTCGACATCTCTAATAAAAGAGTAGGATAATCTTATACTTAAATGGCTAAAAAAAGCTCTTATATGATCCTTCTCATTTGGCTCTTTCATAAAACACATGCCTTAGGCCCTTATTTATAAGGAAACCCAAGGCCTCACTTTAGGCTCTCATCTAATGTGGGACAAAAAGTAGGCAAAAATAAGGAAAAGACAAAATAAGCTTAAAAAAGACCAAACTACCAAAAATCAAAATTTAAGCTTAAAAGTGGAGAATAACTTAGTAATAATATAAGGGTTCTTGCGGGGGTCGCAAATTGTGTTGTCTACACAATAATATAAATTAGTTTTGTAATTATATTAGTTTAATTTTAATTCTTTATCCGCAAAAGTTTGTATTTTAAATAAAACTTTGGACCTTAAACTATTAGTCTAAAAGTTGTGTCCTTAAATAAATAGAGAAAGGAATATTTGTCCTTAAAACTAATTGCTCCTATTTTTATTTATTTAATTAAAGTGGATGTACTTATTAATCTAATGATTTTTTTAATATTAAATTATTAATAAAATAATATTTATAAATTTAAGTCATTAATATTTTTTTGTCAGTTTATCCACGCTTGTGAATTAATTTAGTGGGCAGTGCGGATTAACTTAATAACGCGGATTAACTGCAAGATATCACTGATAGAAATAAAATCACCCTTTATTATATTGTTAAGTGCACTGTCTTTATTATACCAAATGTACCCTTTTATAGTTGTTTAATACAAAATAAGTTTTATACAAACCTACAAAATTGATCAATTTTTGCACAAGTCTCAGTTGCCCGCAGCCACTGATTATCATTACAGCCTCCTAGTCATTCATCTCGTTCTAAAGCACAACCTCAAATTGCAATCTAGCAATAAAAATCAACATAATTTAGGTATTAATTAAGGTAAGCCTAATTGATTGAGGATACGATGGGTAATTTTATTTTTGTTAAGTCATTAATAGTCAATTCAATTAACCGTGTTTTAAGAAAAGAAAAAATAAAAAGGGTCAACTTAACTAGTTTTGGGGTTTAAATAAAATTTCCATTTTCCTTCGTAATCTGGTATGATAAAAATGGAATACAAATAAGACTACTAGAAATTAGGTAGAAGGGATTGTTATACATTGAATTTTACCAAAAATCCAATGAATAATATTTTTTTAAATGAAGGGCCTATTTTACTTTAGTGATTAGTATAAGAGGCTTATTTTATTTTATATTTTAAATAAAGGAATTTAAACAAATTTAAATACTATTTAATTAATAAAAAATATGTTATGTATTACCTAAATTACCCCCTTGTTATTTTTATGAAGTCCCAATCATACCCTTGTAGGTTTGAAACGTATTCATATTCACTTGCGCGAAAACTGTGAGCCGCGAAGCCTTCAATCGTGATTCTGAGCGTGGATCGTGATTCTGAGCGTGGATCTAGGTTTTCAATCGCTATTGTATCTAGCTGTAGTGGTTCTGTCTAGCTCGTTCTTGAGTGATTCAATGGATTTCGAAGGTTTTTCAAGGTAATAATTTGTAGCTTTTTGATTTTTTTTCTTTGTTTAGGTTATTTTTGATAGGTTCGATTTTCGTTTTACTGTTAGTGATGTTCATTGGATTGATTTTCGTCCAATGTTATATTTGATTGTTGTTGTGAAAGTTAATAAGTTTTTCTACTGTTTTTGTAAGAGCTGCAAACTTCAGTTTATGATTAGTTATCTTCATTATTAGGTTGAGTTCGTTCAATGATATCTATGATTATTGTTGTGAAAGTATGGACTGCAAAGTTGTTATTGCAGTGAAACAAAGAAACTTTGCAAAGAAAATTGTACTGCAATGTATGAACTTTGCAGCAAAAATATGGAGTGCAAAGTTCATATTGCAGTGTATTGTGGGCTGCAATGTATGAACTTTGCACCAAAATTATGGATTGCAAAGTTCATATTGCAGTGAATTGTGGACTGCAATATGAACTTTGCACCAAAAATATGGACTGCAAAGTTCACTTTACAGTGAATTATAGACTGCAAAGTTCACTTTGCAGTGAAATATGAACTTTGCACCAAAATTATGGATTGCAAAGTTCATATTGCAGTTAGATGAGTAGTAGGTATGTAGCAAAATAGAGTTTGATGCGATGTTTATCCGTTCTTATTTTCTTTGTATTTTATAGGGATATTTCAAGTGGTGTCATTGCAATGATTTCTTTTAGTGGTAGTTCTTTTGGTGTTTGTATAGGGCTCGATTCTTCACTTTTCGAGCTCAAGGAATGTGTTTGTGAAAAATGGTCTGAGATTAATCATTGCTTGTTTGAAATGTATGTTATCCGTGATGAGAAAGAGATCGTTGTAAGCATCGACGAAAAGATTAGATGTATGATATGTTCTATTATTATTAAGGGGGAAAATACTGTCAATGTCTTTGTGAGATTGGCAGAGTGTTCGAATTCCAATGCCGTGGCTAATGATACTTGTAGTGCATCAAGTGGTTCGGTAACTCGTTCATACATCTCGGAGGTCCGTCAACCTCTAAAATCAAGTGTCTGGGCAAATGCAATAACCGGTGTCGGACAGAGATTTGAACGTGGTGCAGAAGACTTCCGTTTAAAGCTAAGGCAGTTTTCAATTGAGAGAGGTTTTGATTACAAGTTTAAAAAGAATGATGCTAGGAGAATAACGGTTGTTTGTAGTAAGGATGAGGAAAGGGGATGTCAATGGAGGATTCATGCTTCACAGAAATTTAATCTACCGAACTTCTTTGTTATTAAAAGGATGGTTAGTGAGCATACTTGCGGTATCGGTTATAAGGATTTGAGAAAGCCGCCTATGAGTAGCAAGCTTGTGAAAAATGCTATTATGGACTTGGTTAGAGATAGGCCCCTTGTGAAGCCTTCCGAGATTATTGATGATTTTCGAAGGGACTACGGAGTTCGATTGAGTTATTATTACGCTTACGCAGGAAGAGAGTTAGCTGTGAAGGAAATACACGGGGATGAGTCATTATCATACAACAACCTTGTTTGGTATTTGGAGGCCTTAAAGAAGACAAATCCCGGTAGCTACACCATACTTGAAGTCAATGAGGAGACCAATAAGTTTAAGAGATTATTTGTCTCATTTGAGGCTCAAATTTTTGGCTTTAAGTTTTGTCGTCCTCTATTATGCTTAGATGGGACATTCTTAAAAGGAAAGTTCAAGGGATGCATGCTAGCAGCTACAAGAATGAATGGCAATGGAGGTATGCTTATCTTTTTTTTATCATTCGGTGCAAGCATGGTTTCATTATTCCGTGTTATTATTACTATGTAAAAGCATTAATTGTGAATTGATAATTATCTTCTTGTTTGTTTGATATTATTATAGAAATATTCCCTTTTGCCATGAGTGTTGTTGATTCGGAGACCGTGCAAAATTGGTGTTGGTTTTTGAACCATTTGAAGGTTATTTTGCCTAGTGATGGAGTTTTCACATTTATATCAGACATGCATTGGGGTTTGGTGAAGTCGATAGCTGAAGTTTTTCCAAACTCCTATCATAGCTATTGTATGTGGCATTTGAAGAACAACTTGAGTACTTGTTTCTCGGCGAAAAGTAAGAAGAAATCGTTCATCTTGCAGTTGTTTGTGGATTGTGCATATGCCTCTACACATCTTGAGTTTCAAAGTGCGTTCAATGATTTGAAAGGTGCTGCTGGAAATGAAATAAAAGATTTTCTACAAAATGCGCCGATAGATCATTGGACAAATGCCTATTTCCCCGGACAAAGGTATGGAATGATTTGTTCAAATATTGCGGAAAGCTTTAATGGCTGGATTGTGAAAGAACGTAGTCTACCCATCACCTCGATGCTGGATAAAATTCGTTTGAAGTTGATGACTATGATGTCTAACCGACGTGAGAGTTCAAGAAATTGGAACACAGTGTTATGCCCTGACATGGAAAATATTTTGTCTGAGAAGATTAATACGAGCAAGACGTGGAAAGTTACGAAGTCAACTGATTTTGTTTTCGAGGTTCAAGAGGAAAAAAGTCATAAGGTGGACCTTTACTAACGGCATTGTAGTTGCAATGCTTGGAAGATTGAAGGCTTTCCTTGCAATCATGCGATGTTGTCAATTCTGGCCGATGGAAAATGTGTTTATGATTTTTGTGATCCTTGTTTTTTTAGTGTGAATTATCAGAGATCGTACTCGCATGCGATATTTCCTATCCCTAATGCTGATAGGCCGAGAGACGTGACAAATGAATTGCATATTTTGCCTCCAGGAGTGAAGAGAACCGTGGGTCGTCCAAAAAGGAACCGAATTCCAAATACTGGGTCAAAAGCGAGGAAGTTGCGTAAGTGCGGAAGGTGTCAACATCTTGGGTTTCACAACAAAAAGACTTGTTCGGAAAGTATTCATTAGTTTTAGTATATGCTGTGTACTAGTTGTTAAGTACAATTTACTTTTGATATTTCTTTGTGTTAATTTGAAGACCTTGAAAAAATTGTTTTGTTTTTATTTGGATTTCTTTGAAGTTTTGATGATAGGATATATTTGTTTCTTAGACAAATATGAAATGAATGGTATAATTTTTCTGTTCTTATCTGGATATGTTAATCTTAATTGTAGATAAAATGAGCTGCAATGTTTATTTTGCACCAGTAATATGTATTGCAATATGAACTTTGCAGTGAAATATGGACTGCAGTATGAAGTTTGCAGTGAAATATGGACAGCAAAGTTCATATTGCAATAAAACAGAAAAAGTTTGCAGTGAAAATGTGGACTGCAATATGGACTTTGCAGTGAAATATGAAGTGCAATATGAATTTTTCAGTCAAATATGGACTGCAATATGAACTTTGCACTGGAATATGAACTGCAAAGTTCACATTACACTGAAATATGGACTGCAACATGAACTTTGCAAAAAATTCTGGACTACAAAGTTGATATTGCAGTCAAACAGAGAAACTTTTCAGTAAAATATGGACTGCAAAGTTCTTATTGCAGTGAAAATATAGATTGCAATATGTACTTTGCAGTGAAATATGGACTGCAAAGTTCATATTGCAGTGAAACTTGAACTTTGCATCAAAAATATGGACTGCAAAGTTCATATTGCAGTGAAAATATGGACTGCAAAGTTCATATTGCAGTGAAAATATGGACTGCAATATGAACTTTGCAGCAAAAAAAAGCATAGTTCAAACCTTCTTTTTGCATAATCTATGTTTTCCATAGCAGTGCATATTTGAATTTGCACAAAACAATTCCAAATACAAAAGGTAAATGGCAAGACACACGAACATAAAAAAAAGGATTCGGTAAAACGCGTTACTATTATTCATTCAAAATCTAAAACAAAGTGTTTTTGGTTATGACTACATGTTACTTTCAATTTAACCATGACTGCATATTACTTACAATTTCAGCATGGCTGCATATTACTTACAATTTCATTTGTGCAAAAGTAAACTTTGAGATTTAGTAGACTAATATGTAACAAATATCTAAAGTTCTATAAACAAAAAATATGATGTTTCTATTGTTGGTCATCATCCTTGTCGTTCTTCAAAAACTCTAATGTTTTCATTCTTTCGATATGGTCTTCGAGCTTTCAGTAATAGGGTATATCCGTCAATATTAACCAAACTATGTGTGCACGTTTTTTGGACATCAAATCTTTGTCCTCAAATTCTTTTGGAATCTCTTGTCCTTGGACAAGCCTTTCTATAAACTCACACACATATAGTGCACAATCAACACTACAATATGAAAAGAGTTTAGTGTTAGTATTTATAAATTTGACAAATTTTGAAATAAATAACTTTCATATATATATATTACAAAATTCTGTGTATTTAACTTACGAAAATCCTTGTCGCGGGCATTCCTTTGAAATGATTTTAGTGTTATCCTCCAATACCGTCATCCCAAGGTAAAGCAGTTTCATGTTGAGGATGTTTGTCACGGCTTGTTTCTAAATAAAATTTTAAAGAACAATAATAATTCAAGAATATGATTTAATAATCCTTTGAAAAGATTTAAAAATTGTTAAATTTTGTACCCTTACCATCTGTTTGGCATCTTCCAGGAATATGTTTTTCTTCTTGCCCCTTGGAGGCATTGTGTTGTAGTGTAACCATGTTCTTGTTCGAAGATCCAGGACAAGTAAAGTCCAGTGGAATCCCTGCTTGTCTTTTTTGTCTCTTGTGGTGTTCATCGGAAAAAGTAGCAGATTTGTACTAACATCGACTTCATTTATTGTGTCGTTCAAGAACTTCATTGCATTTTTTTCATTAGCATCTCTAACAAAAGTCTGTATTAACAAAAAAAATTTACTGAGCAAAGTAATATCATTATTGAAAGATTGCAAAATTTCATTATTTGAAGTAGTTGATTACCCATGTCATAGAGGAGAATATAATGCTCGTCGATTGATTTGGAAAGAATCTCTTCTTCAAATGCATTGAGTACCAATCTATTATCTGTGTTCATGTAGCATGTGTTATTATTCAAAATGTGAACATAATTATGTAAGAAAACCTTTAATTTTCTTTTTAGGTATTACCTGTGTATCCACAAAACCATTGCACATCAGATCTTCTAACAAATTTGTTGTTATGTGGATATGGGTATCATTGTTTTCCCAAGCAACACTCCTGTATGATATTATAACATAAGAAATATAGCTAACTTTGTGGTGAGCAATTACTGTGCAAAATATGCACTGCAAAGTTAATATTGCAGTGAATATATGGCCTGCAATATGAACTTTGCAGTCCATATTGGAGTGAAATGTGGACTGCAATTTGGACTTTCGAATAAAAATATAGACTGCAATATGAACTTTGCAGTGAAAAAAGGAAACTGTGCAAATAAATGTGGACTGCAAAGTTAATATTGCAGTGAATATATGGACTGCAATATGAACTTTGCAGTCAATATTGACTGCAAAGTTCATATTGGAGTGAAATGTGGACTTTCGAATAAAAATATAGACTGCAATATGAACTTTGCAGTGAAAAAAGGAAACTGTGCAAATAATTGTGGACTGCAAAGTTCATACTGCAGTAAAATATGGACTGCAATATGAACTTTGCAGTCAATATGGACTGCAAAGTTCATATTGGAGTGAAATGTGGACTGCAATTTGGACTTTCGAATAAAAATATAGACTGCAATATGAACGTTGCAGTGAAAAAAGGAAAATGTGCAAATAAATGTGGACTGCAAAGTTTATACTGCAGTGAAATATGGACTGCAATATGAAGTTTGCACCAAAAAATTTGGACTACAAAGTTCACATTGCAGTGAAGATATGGATTGCAATATGAACTATGAACAATAAATTTGGACTGCAAAGTTCACATTGAAATAAAATATGTACTGCAAAGTTCACATTGTAGTGAAACAGTAAAAATTTGTAATGAAAATATGGACTGCAATATGAAGTTTGCACCAAAATTATGGGCTGCAATATGAACTTTCTTGTCTTTGTAGTGTATATATTCATTAATGATTTGTTGCAAAAGACAAGTTTGCAGTGATCATAAATATTGAGAGAATAAATGATTAAAGAATTTACTTTGTATCTGCATGGTTGAAGAAGGTATCAATCAAATCTTGTTGATCTTTGTCAAAATAGTTATATAATTTGCTCCTTTTCCTCATATTGGACAAGTCGGTTTTTGTTGGCGATGCTGGATGAGTTTCATAATCTTCGACATCAATTGATTCTTTACTACCAGCAGGAGGAATATCAGATTTTGTTTCATCAATTTTTTTCCCTTCCTATGAAGTTTAAGCTTGGATTTTCCAGCTTTCTTTTTTTCATCCTTATCAGAAGTGTCTTCCTTTTCATCCTTCTTTGGGCTCTCTTTTCTGTCATAGTAAATAAAAATCTTGTCTTCTTTTGAGATTCTTGTTCTCTTCTTTAGCCTTAGGATGAATGATTTTACTTTTGGCTCTTCCTCAATTTCTTGAAGATTATGTGGTGGAGTTTGTTTGGTGAAAGGTTCTTCAGCAGCTGTTAGACACTCAAAGTCAATGTAGTCTGTTTTGTCATCGAATATCGGAGTGCTTTCAATTACATTGCTATCGATTAACTGCAGTTCCTTATTTGTTTTATGCTTTAAGAACCCGTCACTCTTTACTTGCATGAGAGTCTCCAACTGAATTACTCTTTCGAGAAGCTCCTTATTTTCCTGTCTTAATCTTTCATTCTCTTGTTTCAAACTTTCAACCATTTTGTTTTCACTATTCTCTGGAAGCTTCTGTTCAGTTGGAAGATATGCTTCTTCAGTTGGAAGCTTCTGTTCCTTGACTTCTTTGAGTTCTTCAGTCAGAAGCTTTTGCTCTGTTTCAGATACATCAGCAAGTACCTCTACCACCTAGATGTATTAAAAAAGGGAAGGAGGGTGAAGATGTATTAAAAAAGAAGTTTCAGTTATTAATAATCTGAATTAGTTTTGTGCTAAAACAAGTGTGTACAAAAAATATATACTGCAAAGTTGATAATGCAGTGAAACAGAAAACTATGTACATAAAATATGGACTGCAATATGCACTTTGCAGTAAAATTTGCACTGCAAACTTCACATTGTAGTTAAATTTTCACTGCAAACTTGATATTGCAGTTAAATTTGCACTGCAAACTTGACATTGCAGTTAAATTTGCACTGCAAATTTCATATTGGAGTAAAATATGTACTGCGAAGTTCACATTACAGTGAAATGTGGACTGCAATATGGACTTTGCAGTGTAATGTGGACTGGAAAGTTCATATTGCAGTGAAAATATGGACTGCAAAGTTCATATTGCAGTGAAGCAGAGAAACTACGCACCAACATATTTCCCTGCAATTTGGACTTTGCAGTCTAAAAAATATAATCGTAATTAGCAAGAGATTTTGTGTAAGTACCTTTTCATTGTCCAATTTGTCCAAGGAAAGCTTAGAGATAGCTTCTCTAGCTTGAAAAAGATTCTAGCGAATAAATCTTGGTGTTTCATCCTTGTATCTTTCAATTGGTTCAATTATTTTATAATGCTCACAGAACCAATACTGCAATTTTATGAAAAATAAATGTCAAATGAATGTACTATGTTATCGTAGCTAATTTTTACATTAAAGTATTGAAATACTTACAAGAATTTGAAGGACGCAGCCAGGAGTTTTGAAAGGCTTGTTGTAATATTTTTTGATGTTTTGCATCAACTGATTGTAGAAAACTTTGGCCCATGCTATATTTCCTATGTTGTCAAAATCCTCTATGTGGGAAATGAAGGACCAGCCAACTGCACCTTGTGAACTGGCCAAGAAAATAGTGACAACCATGTGCAGTATCATCAACCTAGCATAGTCTTCTGCAGGTTCTTTGCCTTCTTCCTTCAAGGTGTTATTTAATGCTGAGACAATTGCATCTTTCTTTATAATCTTCATATCTTTGAAGTGCCTTTCGATAAATTTCGATTCTGTTGCTTTGACCATTGTCTTTGGAAAGAGCACCACTTCATTTCCTACTTTTGGTAGCCCAAAAGTGAGTGCAACGTCATCGGCAGTTAATTGTATTAGCTTATCCCCCATAATAAATCCATCTTTCTTCAAGGAGTATAATTCCATAATTCGCATAATGGGCTTTGAGATTCTATCTATACTTTTGATATCTATTTTGTTTTCGTAGATAGCGTTGAATAAAACCCCAAACGGTGTTCTCATGATTGCTTCGATGTGTGTTTGGGGTATATGATCTCTTTGTTCCTCAAGTAGTCTGACTATCGGCTGCAAATTGCAGCGAAATACCGTTGGCTGGTTATCAGAAGATGTTTTAGCCTTTTTCTTAAGGCTTCTCTTTTGTGCCTTTGATTTTGCCTTCATTTTCGACAGACTAGAAGATGTTTTCATCTTTCTAACCTTTGTTGGAGATCTTTCTACTGTTTCTGCTGCTCTTTTCTTTGCCATTTGCTTTGAATTGTGGCTTTATCCTTTGCTAAAAGATGTGAAAGCAAGGCTGTCACAAAACATTGAATGCATATGTAAAAAAATATGAACTGCAAAGTTCATATTGCAGTGAAACAGAGAAACTATGGACAGAAATTTGCAATGCAATATGAATTTTGCAGTGAAATATGGACTGCAACATAAACCTTGCACCAAAGTTCTTGACTGCAAAGTTCATACAATATGAACTTTGGAGTGAAATTTGGACTGCAAAGTTCACATTGCAGTGAAATTTTCACTGCCAACTTCACATTGCACTGAAATTTTTACTGCAAAGTTCACATTGCAGTGAAATTTGCACTGCAAACTTCAAATTTGGTTGAAATTTTTAGTGCAAACTTGACATTGCAGTGAATTTTGCACTTGAAACTTCCTGTTGGAATAAAAGGTGAATTGCAAAGTTCACATTGGAGTGAAAATTGCACTGCAAACTTCACCTTGCAGTGAAAATTGCACTACAAACTTCACATTGCAGTGAATTTTGGACTGCCAACTTCACATTGCACTGAAATTTTTACTGCAAAGTTCACATTGCAGTGAAATTTGCACTGCAAACTTTAAATTGGGTTGAAATTTTCAGTGCAAACTTGACATTGCTGTGAATTTTTGCACTTGAAACTTCCTGTTGGAGTAAAAGGTGAATTGCAAAGTTCACATTGGAGTGAAAATTGCACTGCAAACTTCACATTGCAGTGAAAATTGCACTGCAAACTTCACATTGCAGTGAATTTTGGACTGCCAACTTCACATTATGTGAATTTTTTAGTGCAAATTTCACATTGCAGTAAATTTTTCAGTGCAAACTTCACATTTCAGTGAATTTTTGGACTGCCAACTTCACATTATGTGAATTTTTGGACTTCCAACTTCACATTATGTGGATTTTTGAGTGCAAACTTCACATTGAAGTGAATTTTGCACTGCAAACTTCACATTACAGTGAATTTTTCAGTGTAAACTTCACATTGCAGTGAAATTTTCACTGAAGACTTCACATTGCAGTGAATTTTTGCACTGCAAAGTTCACATTGCAGTGAAATTTGCATTTGAAAATTGATGTTGGAGTAAAAGGTGGTCTGCAACATTAACTTTGCACAAAAATTCTGGAGTGCAAAGTTCACATTGCAGTGAAATAGGGACTGTAATGTGAACTTTGCAGTGAAATTTCCACTGCAAACTTTCTTTTGGAGTAAAAGATGTACTGCAAAGTTTACATTGCAGTGAAATATGGAATGCAATATGCAGCAAAATTTTGGATTGCAAAGTTCATATTGCAGTGAAATACGTACTGCAATATGAACTTTGCAGTGAAATTTGGACTGCAAACTCACATTGTAGTGAAATTTGCACTGTAAACTTCACATTGCAGTGAAATTTGTTAGAAAACATCAGAGAAATCTATGAAAATCATTGAAACATCCTAAAACATAAAGAACGATACGAGGTGCAATGTGAACTTTGCACAACTACGAAATGAGTTTTTTAAGTGGTGACTAGAAACCCTAGCTATCATAAATAGTCGAAAAATATGCAAATATTGCAGAATTGGTTACTAGAAAGCCTGATTCTCTTCAAAAGCTGATAAACACGCAAATTATAAACCCTAAAAAACGAGGAAGAGCGATAGGGAGAAACGTAAAGCTCACCTGCGATGGTATGATTGTCTTCGATGCTTTAAAAGGAGATCAGCGGTATGAAAATTACGTCGACTAGGCTTCTCTTCGGTCTTCTCTGTTCTTTCTTCTTCGCTGGTGTCGGTTGGTGTTGCGTGGTTTCGAAGATGGAGGAATGCAGAATGAGAGGGAAAATGGGAGGGTAGTATTGTCCTTTGGTGATAAAATGTAAATTGGTAGTTCTGTAATTGTTAGTTTATTTGAAGGGTTGAGTGGTCTTTTTGGAATAAAAAAAAATGACACATGTCATTTTGTTAATATAATGCAAAATAGGCCCTTCATTTAGAAAAGTTTTATTCATTGGCTTTATTGTGAAATTCTTTTTGCAAGAAGCCCTATATTTTAATTGCCCGATAAGACTATTATCAAATCGTTAATCGCTCCTTCGTCATTATGGTGGGTTGGAGGATGTAATCACCTTTAATTTGTTCTAAAATGGTTGGTCCAAGTTGTAATTTGAATTCATTTAACCCACATGCAAGCTAGTAATCTCTCTATTACACTACTTACATAGGGTATAGGTCGTTACAGAGAATTATTTATGTCATTAGCCTTTTGATGGTTTTGAAATTTGTCTCAGTTTCGGCAAGAAACAAATGCTAAGAAAGATTTTTTCCCAATATAAATAAAAACACTTTATTTTTCTAAAATATTATTATATGGATAGTATTAACTTGCGTGCTAAGGGTAAATGATAAGAATCTAAATAAAGAGACAATAAAAGCACAACATGCATTGAACGATTCACATATTCTCGTACAAGATCTAATTATTTTCATTTATAGTATGTTAAAACTACCCTTATTATTCATTCCAATATGATAATCAGTCGGGTTGTTAACAACCAACTCCATATACGATTTTGTTAGCTTAATGGATTTCCAATTTGATATGAACTTTTTAAGCGGATAATAAGGTTTTTAATTATGAAATCTATAGAGAAATGTGTAGCAGACTAACAGTAAACAAGGAGTCTGAGTGCTTTAGATCTTAGCATTTCACAATTGAGTAGTATTTACAATATATATTCAATGTATGTGATCTACTAATCATGAAGATCATATTCACCAAGTTAACCCTCTTCCCGATTAAATTTTTCGATGAAATTTGGTGGATGTGATCTACTAATCATGAAGATCATATTCACCAAGTTTTATCAAAAAATTCATTTATTTACCCCCTGAAAATGATTGGTTCACATTTAAGGACCAAAAAAATGGTCATCTTAAGATCCTTCTCCTATAATATAATATCCACTTGGATGGGATTGTTAACAAATTAGATATGCCAGGAATATATATATTTGCTCCCCTATAAATAATTGGATTGTAATAATTTTCTACATCCTACGTGTAATATTTACTGCATACTAATGTCTTTTAGACACACCAAATTTTAATGTTTGATATTTTTAATATGAATATGATTTTAGTTTACTTGTGTAATCTCTTTTTTTTTTAATAAGACTATGTTTTTAGTAATTACTTCAATATTGAAGAAGTATTTATTTCCATAGAACTAACCTTAACTTATATAGAAATCCATACATTCTAACAACTAAATTTTTGATATATGAATACTAAATTTAAATCTTAAAAGTCAAAAAAGGGTAAGATGGGAAGATGTACAAATAAAAAAAAACACAACAACAAGAACATTTATAAAACACTTTTTTAGTAATTATCCACTCCTTTGGAACAATTACTAATTTCCCAAAACACTTTTAGCAATGATTTTGTTAATCACCAGAATTAAAAAATAATGTTGCCAAATCTATTTTCAGGGATCATCATTGTTAAAAGTGTCCAAAAACTTTTCATTCATTTTTTAAACCATGCCCAGGTTCGAGTTATGAGAAACCCGTTTTCCTTCTCCCACTTCCCCATGACTGACCAGCATGTATCTTTCTGTAACACTTATATCAAAATAATAATAATAATAAAATTGAAAAGGTAAAAATGTACATGGACTTTAAGCATTTTTTCTAGATATGTGCATGCACATATTATATATATATATACAAGCTAGGATTAGATGCAGATCATCTGTATGCAAATTGTACTTTTAGGGACAAAAAATTTCGGCGATGAAAACATCTCGTAATGTTTAGGCAACGAAAATATGTCCCCTAAAGGACTGGTCCGTATCATAACTAGATCCTATATATCGACTTCAATATAAAGCCAGAAGACATTTCGGAATTTTTTAAACTGTGTCAGGATTTCATTTTTCCAATTTTACCCTTTAAGTTTTTATTTTATAAATAAATATTTCTATTATGTCATAAACGTCGCTATTAGTGGGGTAATAGGTTTTTTTTTTGTTTTTTGTTTTACCATTACTCTACTTATTATTATTTTTCATATTTTTTATTTAATTTGTATATACATGTACCTAAAAATCTAGTATATAATTGAAAACTTAAAAGTATTGCTTTATTGAAGACCTCACAAGTCTTTAAAAAAAAAAAAAAAAGACTCCCACATGCAATAATGTGATTACACTTGCAGACCACCCTTATGCTTAAGGGTGAGTTGTTTAATTATGAGAAAAATTATATACATACACAACGCACCAGGCTTGACCACCTTTAAGCTGATTTAATTTAATTTGGGAAATTAAATTCGGTACAATATATATTTGCACGTGGTACAGCTAGTTCTATTAGGCCTAGTTTGATTTAGGTATTAGGGTCAATGGAATTAATAATACCAGTATTAATAGTATTGGACTATTAATCCTTCTATTAATTTAATACCCGTACCTTGTTTGATTCATGAAGTATTATTACTGGGATATCTCATGCTGATGTTAATACCATGTTTGATTCTGTAACTCGTATACGGGATTATATTTTGGACTAACAAAAAATTATTAAATTTTTTTTAAAAATATAAAAAATAAATTATAATAATTATAATAATATATTAGTAGTAGTAGTAGTGGCATTTTTGAAAATATATGGTTCATTTTTCTTAATCCTGGATAAACAATACCACCTCTCCCCTGGTATTAAATTATACCACAAAAAGTGGTATTAAGTCCGTATCGGTATTAGTAATCCCAGCACATTTGTGTGAATCAAACAAGGTATTATAAAAAAAGTGATATTAACAATCCATCCCACTTTTTAATACCCAAATCAAACGAGGCCTATAAGTATTAATTTGTAACCTCCTCTCATCGTACTTTTTTTATTTTTTGAATTTTTTCGCTAATTAATGAAACATCAGGAAGCTGAGATTCTACATCAATTATGATCATGCATGGTTGTTTGATCTTATTCTCATGATAATTGTTTGATTTTGTTTCAAATATAATTATATCTTTTTATATGGCGTATTTGACTCTTTTTCTTTTTAAAAAGATAGGATTAGGAAAATATATAGGGAGAATGACCAATAACTATAGCCCAGTTCATTTTTTGCCCACAAACTCTTATCCGAAAGGAAATTAACCACTAACACATCTTCATCAATCTCTTATGAAATATTCCTAGAGATTCTTCTTATTTATAACCGGTGCCACTTCTCAACAAATAGTCACTTTTTCAAAAAAACTTAGATCCACTTTCTCTCTCTAAAACCTTCCATCTCTTTCCATTATAAGATCTTCACTTTCTTTCTCTTAGATCCACTTTCTGTCTCTAAAACCTCCCATGTCTCACCATTATAAGATTTTCACTTTCTCTCTCTCCTCCACTTACTCTCTCAAACCGAGATGAAGATATAGTTTGACTATCATCCATGGCACAAAATGAACTTGCGACGATTATAATTCAAGTTATAGATTCGAAAATCATGAAAAATGCGAAATCTAAATCGAAAATCACTAAAGCAACGAATCAAACCGAGATAAAGATGAAGTCCAATTCTTCATCCTCACCCTGTAGTTAAATTACTGTAAATTATCACCCAATAATTCACAAAACCACCAATGTAAACCTACTCAATGATAAGAAGAACAACAGTAGAGCATCAATTCTTTTTGATTTTCACTATGTTGTTGGATTATTGAGGGCAGTAATCCGGATTACTTGGGGCAGAAATCCAATGCTAAAAAGAACAATAGTAGAACATTCATTCTTTTTCATCTTCACTATGTTATTGGATTACTGGGGGTAGTAATCCAATGGTAAAAAGAATAACAGTAGAACATCAATTCTTCTTCATCTTCACTCAATTATTGGATTACTAGAGGCAGTAATCCAATTACTAGGGCAGTAATCCAATGCCAAAAAGAACAATAGTAGAACATCCATTATTTTTCATCTTTACTCTGTTGTTGGATTACTAGGGGCAGTAATCGAATGCCAAAAAGAACAATAGTAGAACATCCATTATTCTTCATCTTCACTCTGTTGTTGTATTACTGAGGGTAGTAATTCAGATTACCACTCAGTAATTCACAAAACTACAAATAAAAATCGACTCAATGTCAAAAAAATTAAAAGTATAATATCCATTCTTCTTCATCTTAGTTTACTGCCAGCAATTCACAAAATTACCAATGTAAACTTACTCAATGTCAAAAAATAAAAATAAAAGTAAAACATCCATTATTCTTCAATCTACTTTCTCTCTCTAAAACCTCCCATCTCCTTTCCCATTACCAAATCTCAACTTTCTCTCCCTCTCTCTCTCTCTCTCTCTCTCTCTCTCTCTCTCTCTCTCTCTCTCTCTCTCTCTCTCTCTCTCTCTCTCTCTCCCCCCTCCACTTACTCTCTCTTTTCCACCAGTAGCGCCAGCGCGAGGAACATCGACGTCAACCACGGTGAAATTTGTGAAGAATGGAAATTTGTAAAAATCAATGGAGATGATAATCATGAATGGATCCCTCTATCTTTCTTGTGTTTCAAAATCTACTGCAAATCGTAAATTTCTCAGTCGTGCTAAGCAAGAATGACAATTCAAATTAAGATCATTTTTACTTATGTTTAAATAGGAGGGTAAAATCGGAATAGTATTTTGAAATTTTATTAATGAGAAAAAGAAGGACAATCTCTTGTAGTTAGTGGTTAAATTTTAGCCTGTTAAGAGTTAATAGGTAAAGGTGGGCTAGAGAGTGTAGTTATTAGTCATTTTCCCAAATATATATGATTTATTCTCTCTTTGGTATGGGGCAGAACTACGTTATTTCAAGGTTGAAATTTTGAATTTTCATTTTATTTATGTCTGTTTGGTTTTCAAGAACTGTTTCAACAACTTTTTATTGCCGAAATATGCATCCCATAAAAATCACAGAATTTTCTGAGAATGCAACATGAAAATTATAAATCATACTTAATAAATAAAAAAAATATATTATTTGTAAAAGAAAAAATATTAGGGTTCAGTCCTTCATTTTAGAATTTTTAACTTGCGGCACACAACATTTTTTTTTTTTTAATAACTTACAGTTCTTGGTGACTATGGTAACCAGTTACTCAAATATAGTAACCAATTATCTAACTAAAGTTTTTCAACTATGTTAACTTGTAGTTTTATGGTTACTCAACTACAATATTTATGAGTGTGAGTTCTCGCCAAGAGCAGTTCGGTAACCTAAAAATTGACAAGCTTTAAAAAAAGAAAATTGTTAATCGCAAGCTAAAAAATTTCAAAAACAAAAATCAGCCACCTAAAAGTCCTTTTCATAACTAGTTGTAAGGTCATTGTGAACAATTGGTCCAAAGATAGTTTTGAAAAATGATACAAGAATGATGTAAGAGTCTAAAATGATACAAACCTTAAAAGGTTTGTGTTGGGGCAACAGTTTATGGTGCAAGCAGGAAATGACACGATCATTGTTTAGTCTAATTTAATATTAATATTATAAAATGTAAAGAGTGAGAAGATATTTATGTGAGGCTGTCACATGTACTTATTCTACTTTTGCGTTTTTTCTATAATAATTATTTTCATTAATTATTTGCCTATTATAATAATTCTTCTTTTGTATGCTAAACACTAAATCCTAATATATCGGTGTTACTAGCTGAGAATTTCGTTCATCTTCATCTCAATAATTACTAAAAATTAATTCAATCGTTATTCCTTTTCCTCTTGTTTCTTTCTTTCTCCTTTGTTTATCCACTCCTTTCCATTCCTATTTAACTGCCAATATTCTTGCCCTCTTATGTAATATTCTTCATCCAATTCTAAAATGGTAAAATAAATAGACAATTTGAAGAGAGCTTTATATCTTGACATTGAAATTCAATTTATTTTTCTCCTAACTCCAAATGAGTGCAATTTCTATTACCTGCTTAATTTCTCTCTCCTAATTTATTTGTTCTGAAAATTGTGCTCAAAATAAAATGATGCCCACCCACTTTACTTTTTTAATTTCTCTCTCCTTATTTCAATAAGTTTCTTTTTCAAAAAGCTCACATTGGGAGACAATTGATTCTACACCGAGAATCCATTCGATTTGGAATGCATCCTTTTAGTTCAATCATGTTTTATGATGGCTTACTAGAGATGGAGTTATAAGAAAAGAAAGGGGCGTCTTACAAGTGGGTAGACATACATATATATATATATATATATATATATTTTAAGTTTGATGTTGTTTTTGTTATCTTGGAGTTTTGTTAATTGTTGCATTATAACTTAGACTTTGGAAAAGCGTTGCTCCTTGCATCAACTAAGATTTTATTGTTCATTCCCACATGGCACTTAGACAAAACAATAAAATTCTTATCTTGATCCTCTCTCATTTTACATAGATGATGATGTTAAGAATGTGTATGTTTAGCTCAATAATCAATGTATTTCGATTATTTTAAATTTAATTTCTTCGAATTCAGTAATATGTTTGCCTATTTTTCATACTTCTCAAAAGTTTGTTTGAGAATTTTTCTATAATTTTGGTACATATTACTAAAAGGTTGAATATCAAGTTATTAGTTACGTGAGAGAGGTGTATCTATATGTTTTTATTCGAGATTTTAAATTATTAAAATATATTTTTGTATGTCACGTGCAGATATTTAAGATTTTTAAAGAACTTGAATCATCTAAAGTATTTTAGCTAATGGTAAAGCGCCCATGCATTGCACGGATTGCATGCCAGTTTGATATATAATACGATTGATTTTGCATCAATAATTTAAATTAATGTTTCATATCAATCTTTTTGTTAGCATATATCTTGTATTTATCTCTAAAATAATTAGAGATTTTTTTCTTTCTATTTTTCCTTATTTATCTTTTCATTATGTATCCTTATAAATAGAGCTTATTGTTGTATTCCTCATTATCAATTCAATATCAAGAATTATCTTGTTCATACGTGTCAACGCTTTTTTTAATGTTTTAATATATCCACCTATTAGGAATCATCTCTCTTAAAAACTTAAAATTATTGGTTGGTTAGTGGACTACTAATGCAAATCATGCTTTTTAACACTCCCTCTCACAAACCAAACTACATGCAGCAAGTGCATGATGCAAAGGGGGAAACAACTATTGAAAATGCCAAGCAACACAAAATGGCAAGTGGAATGACACAATTATTATAGATATAGGGAAATCATTTGCGCCTCTTGTAAAAACCATTTCAATCTGACTTTAAAAAAAACTTCAAACAAGGTGTTTGACTTTTAGTCTTTTGAAAGAAACTTTTTAAAGAAAAAGTTTACTAATCTTAATTTTCAAAATCCCGTTAATACTGTTTTAAAATAGACAAACCATATGAATAGAATAAAGAGCAATCGCACAACACAGTATTTACATGGTAAAAACCTACCCAACAGGGATAGGAAAAATCCACGGAGGCTCCCAACCTCACAACCTAAATCCACTATATGATTTAAAGAGTACAAAAAGGAATCAAAAACAAAACATGTGCATACAATCGATCCTACGCAAACATCCAGTTTCCAGCGAAGACGAAGCTTAAAATTCCTTCACCCAGTCTCTTCAAACATACAACCCGGGATGTAGATTGCAATACCAAAACAAATGATGCTCAACAAAAGAAAATCCAACGGTAAAACAAGAATCACATAAATATTTCTTTGCAGATTAGATTTAATTACAATGAAAATAACAAATTCAATCCAGTCTCATCCAGCAATAATCAATAGTGTAAATTCAATACAATACAACAATAGATTTCAGCCAAAAACAAATATACACAGTAATGGCAAAACAGATTCAGAATAGTAGCAAAAACAGATTTATAACAGATTTAATTCAGCCACAGTAAACAGATTAATATCAAATATATTCAGATTTTTAGATTCAATATAAAGAGGTTCTATGACAACAATTCGAAACAAGTTATCTCAGCAATAACCTCTCAACAGGAACAACAATAGCACCACTATTAACATATTTCAAAAATGGATTCAAGCACATAAAGCATGAACAAATTAGATTCGGAACATAATCAAATCCAAATTTAATAACAAGATAAATCTCAAATTCAATCAAAAATAAAATCAATTACACAAAGCAAATCTCAAGTACAAAATAATAATAAGAGAATTAGAACAGTGGTACCCGAATCAAGAAGAAATTGACCACAAAATCAGATTCGAAAATAAGCAGCCCAGCGTGTACACAGCAACACCAATAAAACCACAGCCAAAATATATCCAGAAAGTCGAGTATAAACACCACCGAAAATAGCCCTCATAACAGCTCCAAAAATACAAAAGAACATATCCAAAAATTTCACCGAGTACACAACAAATCAGATCCGGATAAATAGCAACAAAATACTCAGTATATTTAAAAAATACATCCTCAATTGATTCAAAATAGTTCCAAAATATCCCCAAACTCAAATAGAGTACTCACAAAATCTCTCTCAAGGCAAGAGAATCATATTCAAGATCTATACCACACAAAACTCTAGATTAAAATGAAAAATTAGCCTAGAAAGAACTTTGTTCTTAGAAAATCTAGAGAGAGAGAGAGACAAACGTGAGAGAGAAAAGAAAAAATTCTAGGGCTCGATGATAACTGCGACTGCTCTGGGGTGTGTAGTCTAGGGCAAGAGAAAGAAAGATATGCCTTTATATGTGTATAAAGAATGGTTATGATCTATGCAATCCAACGGTGCTCAATCATAGAAGAAAAGAATTTTTTTTTTAAACAATAAAGCAAGTCTCACATAAGATACATGGAGCCAATCAAAATGCGTAGGTGATACATGCTTCACGTGGACTAACCAAACAAAAGCATTCAATTCAACTTAACACTTTTGTTTTAAAATTCACTTTAACAAAAACACTAATTTTTCTTTAAAAATTAATTTTGAAATTTATATAAAATCTCACATTAAAGAGCACATAAAAAATATACATGTTTGAGCATTATTCAATAAATCTATCTTCCGAGCTTCGCTTCAAATCCAGCACAATTTAATTTTTCGTAGCGCGCACGGCTGGAATGGGGTTTGCTTTTCTAGACCGTTTTTGCTCGAAATGGACAATCCTAAATTGCCCGACTAAATGATACCCAATGGAACTTTCAATCTCCTCCATTGTACGTTTCGAGATAAAAACCATACCGAAGATAAAACCCACGGGGCTTTACTTCAAATGAAAATGCAATCCTAGCCTATCAAAGACGTATACTATTTACCCCATAAGACTCGATATAGAAAACCTTATTACAGGACTCGATCTAGAATAGAATCTAGATTCTCCAAAACTCTATAAACGACCTTAAAACTCAAAATCCTGCACAACAATGCAGCCATTAATATCTCAGATTATAAAAATCAAACTGAACGCAGAAACTGCATTTTCACCATTAAAAGCATAATTCTCAGCTTATAGCTACAGTCTTTCTCCCCCATTTTGTCTCAAATGGACAATGGGAAGAAAAAGCAGAAAATTCAATCAAAAGGATAGATATTAAGATCTTTATTAGACCTCAGCTGAGAGTTTAACTCATCCTTTCTAACCCAAATGGCTCTTATTTTCTTATTTTGAAAGCTTTGACTGCCATTTGCATTAGAAACGGTTCTAGATTGCTTTTGAAACATGTTTTTCCTTATATATCCAGAATTTGAAAAGTTATTTCTTCGATTATATCCAAAAGAATTCATAGAAGGATATACATACTTTCTATTCACATTATAGATAGGTTCATAGCATTCATCATAAAAAGCACAATCATATCTCTTATGACCATATCTATCACAAATAGAGAAATATTGCTTATACTTAGGAACTTCCCAATGCTTTGTTCCTCTAAACTCTTTGTTAGTCTTCATTTGAGCATGGCAAGGCTTAGAACCATTTTTAGAATCAGAAAATTTTATAAAATTTGAGCTTGAGGGTTGGTTATTTTGAGAACTTGATTTTACAAAACCAATACCCTTTTTATCATTGTTTTTCTGACCCGATTTTAAAATAGTATCAAGCTACTCCTTTCCTTTTTCAAAACCTTTCAGTTTTTTTGAAACATCAACAAAACATTCTTTGCTTTTTTCCAACTCAACAAGAGTAGCTTTATACTTTTGTTCTAAGGCAAAATTTGTTTTTCAAGACATTGAATTCTATTTTCAGAATCTTTCTTCTCTTGCTCAAATGATTGACTTAGAATTAGAGACTCATCAGCACTAGTCTTAATTTGGGAAGTAAGCATCTCAATTTTAGCATTTGGCTTATCAACTAGGCTACCAAGTTTGAGACATTTCTTTGTGGTAGAAGTGTACATTTTCTTATAGTTAAGATCATCCATACCTTCATCGTCGCTAGAATCATAAAAGCTAAAATTACTTTCAGCTGAATCAGAGTTAACACTAGCACGAAAAGAAATGTAATTCACATTTGTATCATCATCACTGCCATCATCCAAGCAAACATTAGTATCCATAGTATCATCAATGTCATCATCCCATGTTTTAGAGATACGAGCCTTAGATTGGTTATTCACACGTGTAGGACAGTTATTAGCATAATGACCATATTTTTTGCACTTCTTACACTGAATGTGACTAAGATTCCTTCCAAAAGATGTAGCATTCTGATTCTCTCAATTAAAATTATGTTTCTTATTCTTTGAAACACCATTTCCTTGAAAATTATTTTGGGAAAACTTTCCATTTTGAAACTAATTTTTTTCTTGTTTCGACGCATAAGTATTTCAAAATTTCACAATTCTCTTAAACTGTTTTGAAAGCATTTCCAGCTGCCTATCGATTGTTTCCAAATCGATATCATCATTTTTTTAAATATAAGAGTCAAGGTCAAAATTAGTAAGAGTACTAAAAGCAAGAGTATAATAATTTGACATGGTGTCTTTGCCTTTATTTTTCAAAGATTTTTTCATATCAAGCTCCATCTCAAAAACTCTCAACTTGATAAAATTTCAGGTGTCATAACACTTAGATCATTTGACTCTTCAATAGTATATTTTTTCTGTTTAAATCAGTCTGTCAAGGATCTAAGTATTTTCATGACTATTTCAAAATCAGAATGTTTAACTCCATTAGAAGCGAGCTTATTCACAATATCAATTAATTTCAGATAAAAATCATCAAACTTCTCATTATCATCCATTATAAGAGCATTATATTAATTTAGAAGCATTTGAAGTTTAGATTTCTTGACTTTTTTGTCACCCTCATGGGCAGCAATAAGAGTATCCCACGCTTCTTTCGAAGTCTTACACGTGGAGATCCTTTTAAATTCAGTTTCTCCCACAACCATGAATATAGCATTTTTTCCTTTACTATTATATTGGGGGTAGGTTTTTTCAGTTGCTGTCCATTCTGCTACTGGCTTAGAAACAGTAGTAACAGTTTCATTAACAGTAGTGGTTTTGGTGGGTGGAGAATATCCCGTTTCAACCATAAACCAAAACTCATCCCCTAAAGTTTGTAGAAAGCGGTCATTCTAACTTTCCAATATTGAAAGTTGTTTCCATCAAAAGGAGGAGGCATAGATAGAGTACCTTTTGTGAAATCCATTGTAAAAATATCAGATTGTAAAAACAGAGTTTGAAAGATCTTTAAACAACTTAAGATTTTTAAATCTTGTACCAAGAAAACCTCCTCTAATACCACTTGTAAAAACCACTTCAATCTGACTTTAAAAAAAACTTCAAACAAGGAGTTTGACGTTTAATCTTTTGAAAGAAACTTTTTAAAGAAAAAGTCTACTAATCTTAATTTTCAAAATCCTATTAATATTGTTTTAATATAGACAAACCATATGAACAGAATAAAGAGCAATCGTACAACACAGTATTTACGTGGTAAAAACCTACCCAACGGGGATAGGAAAAATCCAACGGAGGCTCCCAACCTCACAACCTAACTCCACTATATGATTTAAAGAGTACAAAAAGGAATCAAAAACAAAACATGTGCATACAATCGATCCTACGCAAACATTCAATATCCAGCAAAGACAAAGCACAAAGTTCCTTCACCCAGTCTATTCAAACATACAACCCGGGATGTAGATTGCAATACCAAAACAAAAGATGCTCAACAAAAGAAAATTCAACAGTAAAACAAGAATCACAGTAATATTTATTTGCAGATTAGATTCAATTACGATGCAAATAACAAATTCAATCCAGTCTTATCCAGCAATAATCAACAGTGTAAATTCAACACAACCAAGAACATATATATGCAGTAATGGAAAAACAGATTCAGAATAGTAGCAGAAACAGACTTATAACATATTTAATTCAGCCATAGTAAACATATTAATATCAAAAATATTCAGATATTCAGATTCAATATAAAGAGGTTCTATGACAACAATTCGAAACAAGTTATCTCAGCAATAACCTCTTAATAGAAACAACAATGATAGCACCACTATCAAAAGATTTAAAGAATGGATTCAAGCACATAAAGCCTGAAAAAATCAGATTCGGAACATAATCAAATCCAAATTTAATAACAAGATAAATCTCAAATCCAATAAAAAATAAAATCAATTACACAAAGCAAATCTCGAGTACAAAATAATAATAAGAGAATTAGAACAATAGTACCCGAATCAAAAAGAAATTGATCAAATTAAAAAATAAGTAGCCCAGCGTGTACACAACAACACCAATAAAACCACAGCCAAAATATATCGAAAAAGTCGAGTATAAACACCAACGAAAATAGCCCTTACTACAGCTCCAAAAATACGCAAGAACAGATCCAAAAATTTCACCGAGTACACAGCAAATCAGATCCGAATAAACAGCAACAAAATACTTAGTATATTTCGAAAATACATCCTTAATCGATTCAAAATAGTTCTGAAAAATCCCCAAACTCAAATAGAGTACTCACAAAATCTCTCTCAAGGCAAGAGAATAATATTCAAGATCTATACCACACAAAACTCTAGATTAAGATGAAAAATCAGCCTAGAAAGAACTTTGTTCTTAGAAAATCTAGAGAGAGAGAGACAAACGTGAGAGAAAAGAAAAAATTCTAGGGCTCGATGATAACTGCGGCTGCTCTGGGGTGTGTAGTCTAGGGCAAGAGAAAGAAAGATATGCCTTTATGTGTATATAAAGAATGGTTATGATCTATGCAATCCAACGATGCTCAATCAAAGAATAAAATAATTTTTTTTAAACAATAAAGCAAGTCTCACATAAGATACATGGAGCCAATTAAAATGCATAGGTGATACATGCTTCACATGGACTTACCAAACAAAAGCATTCAATTCAACTTAACGCTTTTCTTTTAAAAATCACTTTAACAAAAACACTAATTTTTCTTTAAAAATTAATTTTAAAATTTATATAAAATCTCACATTAAAGAGCACATAAAAAATATACATGTTTGAGCATTATTCAATAAATCTATCTTCCGAGCTTCGGTTCAAATCCAGCACAGTATAATTTTCCGTAGCGTGCATGGCTGGAATGGGGTTTACTTTTCTAGACCGTTTTTGCTCGAAATGGACAATCCTAAATTGCCCGACTAAATGATACCCATTGGGACTTTCACCTCTAAACCTATGTAGATTTCCTTACACCAATGTAACTGAGATTGGGGTTCTGTGTGCCTAGTTAAAGTCCAGGTCAAATATCCTTCAACAAGTGATGGGTGAGCGCTCCCAGATCAGCCAAAAGTCACTGTTGGATTAATTGCTAATGTAGCTGTTGTACTAAGAGAGGAAATTTGTATATGTGAAATATTGAAAGAGCTCAATAAACATAGTTAATAGAGAGAAAAAAATGGGGGAGA
Source organism: Lonicera japonica (assembly GCA_021464415.1). Classification (NCBI taxonomy): domain Eukaryota; kingdom Viridiplantae; phylum Streptophyta; class Magnoliopsida; order Dipsacales; family Caprifoliaceae; genus Lonicera; species Lonicera japonica. Next base: position 24,534,239 of record CM038470.1, on the reverse strand, counting down.
GAGAGATTGTCACTTTTATTAAATGAGAGGACTCCCTTTTTAACACTGCCATCAGATTTTGCTAGATATTATAAGTTCCAAGACACTTTCTAGAGAATACAAAAGAAGGCTTCCTAGAGAAGCTTTATAAAACTTATGTCCAAACACTACATAATTAATAAAAATACATATTTAAAATAAAGCATTAACTTTTACACTTCCTCTTAATGCTTTGTTCTTGAACACCAAGCATCTCTTTAAAATATAAGAACTTGTCTTTGGGAAGTGCATTTGTGAATATATCAGCCACCTGCTCTTTTATGCTGCAAAATGAGAGTTGAATTTCTCATTCCTCAATGGCATCTCGAATGAAATGATACTTGATAGCAATATGACGAGTACGAGTGTGATAAACTGAATTTTTTGCCATTGCAATAGCTGATTTGCTATCACAAAATATCTCTGTACTCCCTTATTGTTTGTCTTGAACATCTTCCAAAATTCTTCTCAACCAAGTGGCTTGAGAAGTTGCCATTGACATTGAAACATATTCCGATTCGACAGATGATTAAGCAACATATTGTTGTTTCCTTGATGCCCAAGAAAATATGCCAGAACCAAGAGATAAAGCATAGCCCGAGGTACTCTTCTTATCATCAACACAACCACCCCAATCACATCACATTTGAATTTTTGCAATACTTGATTCCAAAATTCATTGTGCCCTGCAAGTATCTCAGCACTCTTTTTACTGTCCCAAGATGAAAGTGACTAGAGGAATGCATAAATCTTGAAAGCAAATTTGATGCAAACATAATATCTAGTCTTGTAGCAGCTAGATATAATAAATTACCTAATAAACTTCTATAAAAGGTTTCATCCACCTTCTTTCCTCCATCTTCTTTCATAAGCTTTTCATTTACCACTAGAAGTATTGTTGTTGGTTTGCAACCAAACATTCCAAACTTTTTGAGAATATTTTCAATGTATTGCTTTTGGCAAATAAACACACCATCTTCCCTTTGATATATTTCAATGCCAAGAAAATAATGTAACAAGCCCATATCACTCATTTCATATTTTCTCATCATTTCATTTTTAAATTCTTCAATCAATTTTTCATTATTGCCAGTGAATATCAAATCATCAACATAAAGTGCAACAATGAGAATATTGGATGTACCTTGGCTCTTCACGTATAAAGTTGGCTCATTCTTGCTCTTGATGAATCTTTTCTCAACAAAGTAGCCATCAATGTGGCATACCAAGCTCGCGGGGCTTGTTTTAGGCCATACAAAGCCTTTTTCAACTTGTACACTTTCTATTCTTTGCCTTCAATCACAAATCCTTGAGGTTGTTCAACATACACCTCTTCTTCTAATTCTCTGTTCAAGAACGTTGATTTCACATGAAGTTGATACAAGGACCAGCCTTTTTGTGCCGCCAATGCAATAATGGCTCTTATAATGTCAAGACGAGCAACTGGTGCAAAGGTTTCATTAAAATAAATAGTGGGCTCCTGTGAGTACCCTTTCGTAACCAATCTTGCCTTTTTTCTTTGGACGGTGCCATTGGAATGATACTTCACTCTATAAATCCACTTTAACCCAATGATTTCTTGGTTTTTTTTGTCTTTCCACAAGCTGCCATGTTTTGTTCTTCTCAATTACTTTGATTTCCTCTTTGATAGCTTTCCTCCATGCTTCTTCTTTCACGACTTCTTTAAAGTTTTGTGGCTCATGCATATCTTCTTTTTCATCATCACTTATAGTGTTTACTATGTGAGATGGTTCTTGATCTTCTATCATCAGTGTAACATTTTTATCATCGTCTGTATAATATTCTCTCTTCGCTTGTAATAAAAGTTTTCCTTCTCTTCTCTAAAAAACTCTGTCTCTACTTCTTCTATATCAATAAATAAAAATTTTGTGATCATATATGTCACTTAAGTTCTTCATTTTTCTAGGAGTTGAGGATGGCGATGACAATGATGAACTCAAAGACCCATTAGAATTTGGTGAAGAACTTGAACTTGGAGAGAATTGAGACATATCATCAACATTTTCATCTTCAAGAGCAGAATTTTATTGCTCTTCCTCAACAAAATCAACTTTCCTTTCAATTTTATTTTCCTCCCAATTCCACACAGCACTTTCATCAAATACAAATAGCACATCATGGCTTGTAATTATTTTGTTGCTTTTCAAGCTATAAAGTCTATAGCCCTTAGATTATGTGCTATAACCAACGAAAATGCATTTTGCACTTGGTTCATCCAGCTTATGTCTCTTATCTTTCAGAATTTGAGTATAACAAAAACATCCAAAAAATTTTAGATGTCTTACGGAAGGATTTCTCCCACTCCAAGCTTCAATGGGAGTTTGATTCCACACGGCTTTTGTACGACACCTATTTAGTAGATAGACAGCTATATTCACAGCTTCTGCCCAAAAAACTTTAGGTAGCCCCTTTTTGTGAAGCATAGATTTTGCCATCTCCATCACCGTTTGATTTTTTCTTTCGGATACTCCATTTTGTTGTGGAGTATAGCTAATAGTGAGCTGTCTTTCCAAGCCTTCATCTTCACGGAACTTTTCAAATTCATTCAAATTATATTCCATTCCTTTATCACTTCTTAAATTTTTTATGTAATGGCCATTTTGTTTTTTAACAAAATTTTTAAATTTTTTTGAAAATGGTGAAAACTTCAGATTTTTGTCGCATGAAGAAAACTCATGTCATTCTCGTAAAATCATCAACAAAGAGTAGGAAGTACCTATTGTTTCCTTGAGATGGAGTAGACATTAGTCCACAAACATCGGTGTGAACTAATTCAAGCACTTCCTTTTCTCTCCATGCAACTCCATTTGGAAAAGGTTTTCGGTGATGTAACCTAAGTGCACAACCTTCACAAATTTCATCATGTACTTCAATGCAACAAGGTAGCCCCTGAACCATTTGCTTTTGACGAAGAATCTGAAACCCCTGAAAATTTAAATGGCCAAGTCTCTAGTGCCATAACCATGATTCATCCACATTGTCTAATTTCAAGCCAATAGCTTATTCTTTTGCATATTTGACAACAAGAGGAAAACTTCTATTTTTCTCCATCTTTACTTTCTTTGCATACCCTTTGTCATAAATTGTGCAATCGTTGCCTTCAAAGTGGACTTTATATCCATGTTCCACAAGTTGTCCCACGCTAAGCAAATTTTGCTCCAAGTCTAGTAAGACATCGTGAATGAAATTTGTTCCCTTGTTTGTTCGAACACCAATTGTCCTTTTGCATTTTATATTCACCAATGCTCCATTTCCCATTTTCACTTGAGAATTAATGTATGTGTCTATGTCAAGAGAGATGCTTTTGTCTCCAGTAATGTGGTTACTTCAACCACTATTAAGGAACCAAACATCATTCTTTTGCTCGGTAGCACTTTGACAAGCATAAAACAAATTTTCATCTCATTCTTTTTCTTCCGCACAATTTTCTTGCTGATTATTCTTGTATTTGCACTCCTTTTGCAAATGTCCAAATTTGCGACAATTGTGACATTGTGGTTTTCCCTTAAACCAACAATCTTTCTCAACAAAGCTACCTCTTTGACAAATTCTTCACTTTTGCGAGCTCCCTTTATCATTTGATTTTCTATCGTTGTTGACTTTGCCTCTTCCTCTCCTTTCTCTTTCATATGACTTACCACGACCAAAGAACTGCTCTCTATTTTCAAGGCTCCATTGTCTTCTTTCTTCAATCATTTTTTGAGTTTAAATTGAGCTTAGATTGAAATGCTCTTTCAATGGACTTTTTAGAGTGCTGTTACAATTGTTGCTCGAATGATTTCAACGACCCCCACAACTCTTGAATGCTCAATGTAGCCAAGTCTTTGGTTTCTTTAATGATAGCTATCTTGGGATCAAATTTCTAGGGTAGGCTTATCAAAATCTTCTCAACAATTCTTCTTTGACTAATTTTTTCACCATATGCTTTCATTTGATTAACAAGCTCTGTAAATCTGGAAAAGAACTTTTTTAGAGCTTCACTCTCCCTTATATACCATTTATATCTCAATATATTTCTTAGATTTTTTTAATCCCTACTATACCGTTTATTTGCTAAACCCTTAACTTAAGCCTTATGTTACAACCTGGAAAAAGTCCTAATGATCCTTTGGATATGGTTTAGAGGTGAGAGTGGTAGAGAGGGTCCATTTATGCATTTCTCTTTTCTAGTGGGATATATCCGTTCATGACACTCATGTTCTTTCAATTATGTCGTTTTTTTCATATATACATGCGACATGCTTTTGATTTTGCGTTCATCTACTCTTTATAGCCCGCATGGAATGAGTGCGTTTACACCATACTCTCTAGAGTTTCATTCGTTGAGTGTATGCCATGTGACGAGTTGAGTCAAAGCATAGTTTGGATGGAATTTGAAAGTTCGCTTACTTTGATATCAATGATGTTATATTGTTGTTAATTCACACACGCACGATGAGGATTGGCGAGAATGAAATTTTTTATTAATCGTGCTAGTTTGAGAACTTTAATGTTGCATATGTGTCACATTGTTTTAGCATATGGGTGTTTTGATCTATTTGTTGAGTTAGTTGCATTGGTGAATAAAGGGGAATTGAATTTTAAAAACAACCATTGCGTTGGAATTATGTTGGAAATCTTAGAGTTAAGAAATCAATTCTTTTTAATATTTTTAGCTTTGCTCGAGGATTAGCAAAGTATAAGTTAGGGGGAATTTGTTGTACCAAGAAATTGGTATAATCTATTATGTTAATTTATAATTTAGGGAGCGTAAAATGTTACTAATATTTTTTTTATTTTCAGGTATTAGAAACAAATTTGAAGAAAACTAAAAAAAATAGAGAAATTAAAGCAAGTGAAGACACCTAAAAGTGCTCAATACTTTTGGATTAATAACTTTTTGCTCGAAACTCCAAATAATGCAATTCTTGAGCCTAAATTGAAGAAAATTTTGAGAGTTACAACTTTCCAATTCATCACTTTTTCAAATTCATCAGTCTCGGGGTCCAAAATTGCGACACAAAGTATAGTAGTAAAAATGGCGAAAATTCAATGACTTTAATTATGGGCTCATTCATATATTTGCTACCGATAGTAAACAAGCCCAGCCCATTTGTCTTTAATAAATAGCAGCCCTTAATCTAAATAAAGCCCATTTAATGTAATGCTCAAAATCCAAGTAGATTTGGGCTTAAAAAAGGAGACATCACCATTATAAATAAGGGGAAGGTGTGGGGGGGGGGGGGGGGGGGGGCATGTACATAGCAATAGCCAGCAGCCGTGGGTTGCAACAGTGTCGTGCGCTCTCTCTCTCTCTCTCTCTCTCTCTCTTTTTCTTGATTTCTTTTGTTTTCTTTCTTTATGTATGAAGTTTTCAAAATTGAATATTTGTTTTAATTTATTTAATTAATGTCAAGTAAGTTTTCTTTTAATTTTATTTGTTATTTAATTTTTATTATGCTAGTGTGAATTTGTGTTAGGGTTAAGATGAGTATATTTAATTAATTCCCTTGCACGTATTCACGTCAATCGACTCTATCAATTTAATATTTTGATATTAAATACAATTCTTCCTATTGGATAACTATTTTAATTGATAAAAAAAATAAAGTTTGATTCTCGTTATTTTTCGTTGGATTTACCTTATAATTTGTTAAGAGTGGATATAGAGTCTGTTTTGACGGATATTGTGAGTGTTTTGATTTTATACATTAGTTTAGCTGTAGAAGAATTACAATTGAATTTTATAAATTAATTACACTTGAATACTTTTATTTTCCGCATCTAATAGAGTTGGGAGACCAAATTAGTGCGAGATAAGAGTAGAGTTTATGCGCATAAATACTTAGGAAGATGATATTAGATATATAACTTCGAAACCCTAGTCAATTAATTCATTAATTTTATTATCTTGCTTAATATTATTTACTTTAGTTCCATTGCTTTAATTTACTTTATTTACTTTGTTTTATATAATTTGATTTATTTTATTAGTTTGATTCTCACTAATTAGTCTTGACTAGATTAGGAATTAGTGAAAAATTAACAAGACAAAATTTAAACATATTGTGTGAGTCTCCATGGGATCGATCTCGCTTATACGCTATATTATAAATTGATTCGTGCACTTGCGAGTATTAAAATTTATCACCACAAGTTTTTGGCGCCGTTGTCGAGGACTCTAATTAGATCTTGTTAATTTAATAATTAAATTCCTTCTACTAGTTTTCTTCTTTTAACGAAAAAAAAATATTGGGATTTATTTTATATTTATAGTTATATTAAAAAAAAGGTTAATTTATTTATTTTTGGGGTAGTTAAAAGATCTATGCGAAACATTATATACATAGTGGTGCAGGCTATTACTCATGTAGCTTTATGTCTAGTTGGCAAGAGTTGTATTTTGCTCACAATAGGTCTTTAGGTTCAACACGTTCAACACTTGGCAATAGCAAATTTTTATTGAAGCCTCTAATATTATTCAAATCTTCAATTCTATCTTTTGTCCAAGATCATAAAGTGGTATTTAATCCTAAAAATTATTTTCAGCCCAAGTATTATTATTATTATTATTATTATTGTTGTTGTTGTTGTTGTTGTTGGTGGTGGTGGTGGTGGTGGTTATAAAATCTGGAAGGGTATTTTAGACCACACAGTTAAATAATTATATAAAATAATTAGACTAGTAAAATTACTGAATTTAAGAGAGTCAAAGATTTATAGAGGAGGTTGGCCTCACATGAAAATTCGGGTTAATCCTCCCCTGTGGAATAGAGCTAGGAGCTCGGTTTGCCTTGTATTGATGATAAACGAACCACTATTACAAACCCACAAAAGTCTCTCTATCTATTATACCCTCATAATATTACAACAAGAGGAAGGCTAAGCCACCCAGAGTTTAATCTCTTTAAATTAGGAGCTCTGAAGCGAGCTATGGAGCTCTGTTTCTCTGTGTCTCGCACTTGTGGTAAACGATTGATTGTTGGAGTGTATTCACCTTTTCTTTTGATTCTTCTTAATTGGAACTTGATCAGAACTTGGTTGTTGGAAGAAGTAAATATTTCTTGTATATATATATGACTAGAGAAGACGTGTGGCTAGAGCTACCAGAGCAGGTCTGGAGCCATGCTACGATCAGTACCAAATCTTACTTTGCTTCTTCATGAATTCTGGTGCATTGAATGCAGTTGGTATGCATTTATTGAAGGTGAGGGGAGTTTTGCAGAGCAGGTGGCAGTTTCCCCATGCCTTCGCTAACCACTTTGCCAGAGTAGTTGAGCGAGAGAAAGAGCTTCGGAGCTCATTGAATGAGCCCTAAAGCTTAGGCCTTGCCATTCGTCGTACATACATGACTTTCAAGTATGTACCCAGTTCTAGAGGGGCTCTACCCTTCTTGAGATGTCTTAAAAGGGCTCCTCCGAGCTCTTCAAGCTGAAGCAAGCCTGATAGCTGACGTGGGCAGCCACATGTCAGTTCGGGGTTGGCGGTGCAAATTGAATTAACACCTTGCACCATTAATTGCCCCCTATCATTGACACTTAGCTTAGAGGAGCTGATTGGCGAGGATAAAAACTCATGTCTAATTTTAGATGAATTTTTAAGCTTTGTTTAATGAAAGACGTGCATTGGGACTCCTGGTGGAGGTCAGATTCGATATCCTTGTCGGATCTGGTGAATATCCCAAACATAGGAGTCCCTGTCCTGGTTTGTGGACCTGCCTTTTAACCCCGAGCTCTTTGATATGACTGTTACTATTCAAAGACGTCGTGCCTGCCCATTTCGTATTCCTTGGAGAACATGTAAACGTGTGGTAGTGGGTCAGTGAGTGGACAGTTAAGGCTTTTTGAAAAGACACTTAACTTCTCCTACACACTTTATAAAACCCTTTCTGCCTTAGATAAATTTTTACCTTCTATCTCTTCTTCTCTTAAACCTTAGGCATTTTAGAGCTCTCAAAGTCCTCACTTCTCCTACTCTCTGTCATTCTAGCACACAATCCTTCTTTCGATCACAACTTTAAGAGGTTTTCGAGCATGTCCTTAGTGGACTTCATTGACTGCGTCCCGTACTTTGCTCCTATTACCTCTGTACACACCCTAGCCATACTCATGGATCAATTCACATACCACGGCAAGAGCTTGGAGATTCCCATTAGCACAGATCAGGGCTCTTCTGCTATAAATGAGGGCTCTTCAGTAAAAAATGTGCCCACACTCCCCGAGGTCAAGTCCATTAAAATCGTGGACAACGACTAGTAGGTAGTTTGTATTTGTCCCCCTTATGTCGAATGATGCCAATGATATTCAGAAGTATACGGAGTATTTCAATGTCCCAGTGGCCTTCTGTATCCTATCGACCTTTTCTGCCCTCGACATTCTAATCTTCAAGAAGAAGTATCAAATTCCTGATTTAGTCAGGATTAGGACGCCAGGCTTAGAGGAGAGAGCCTGCTACTACAGACCTAGGGAGGTCTGCTTCTATGAGACCGCCTTTGAACACGGGCTAAGGTTCCCCATGGATGACCAGGTGAGGGAGCTGCTAGTGACCATGGACCTCGCTCCAGCCCAGGTCAGCCCGAAGATATCGATTGAAGAATTCATCACCCTATTCCAGCCAAAGGATAGTGGTGGAAAGAACAAAGGGGTTTTCAACTGTCCCTCAAGGTTAGGGTATTCAAAGATCATATTTGCCCCCTGACAATATCCCTAATTGGAAGAAGAGGTTTTTCTTCGTCTCAGGAGTGGATTAGGAGCACGACTCAAGGTACCCCAGCGTCCATGACCTCAAATGCTGGGTTTCGGATTTAGACTCCATTAGTAAGTCCTTTTCCTCTTTTCTAGTATTGCATATCTCCTCTTGTGCCAATAAAGTGGGGCTGACCTCTCCTCCTTATCCCTTCTTTTATAGTTAAAGAGAAAAAACCTGACCTAGTAAAGTCAGGTTGGATTGATAATTCCAAAGACTTATTTCTGAAGCACTATGCCGATATTGTAGCTCCCATGATGCTGTGGAGGTATGGGTTGGGTCCCAGACCCACCAACATTGACCCTCGCATCCTTATAGTGGAGGATCTCCTGAGCTTGGTCATGCTGCTGCCCTCTGAGTGAACGACCCAGGGCTCTACGCCTCGAAAACTGCTCAGAAGGGGATCAGCGACCAGGTTCCTAAAGCTGGAGCTCTACAAGAAGGCAGTACAGGGGAAACCTAGCATGTCTCCCCTAGAGACAAGGTTTTGGTTATAGCCCCCTTCAACAGGTGCTTGTGGTGCCTAAGAAAAGTGAGTCTTCAATCTTCTTTGCATAGTCTCTCTTTCTGAACCTTGACCATAGCCTTTGCTTCTTACCGGTTCTGACCTTCTCTCTTTCTTTTTTTTATAGCCCTGGTCTTCAAGGTGAACACCGAGAAGACAACCAAGAAGAGGACCGCGCTGGCCAGGGGTTTGCCCCTATCGAAGAGGTCTAAGGGACCTGATAGATTTAGGGAGGCCATCTTGAAACTGCCTAAGGTCTCCCAGCCAGCCCAAACGGTCATTGCCAGGCCTATTGGCCCTCCATCAGAGAACGCACAGAGTTGGGTGGAGCTTATGAATGCCCCCTTGGAAGACCTCCATCTCCAAAGTCCTGAGAAGATGACCTCAGAGAGGAAAGGGGTTTCAGAGGGCATAGCTCCCAGTCCTGCCACCAAAAGTTCCGTAGGTGTTGAAAAGCTTAAAGTATAGGAAGAGGAGGTAGTGATAACCGAGGCCAAGGATGCCTCTGAGCAAACCTCCAGACCTGGACAAACTGATGAAGGCAAGCCTGATCCCAGCACCCAGGGTGGCTCTGCTTTCTTCGTGCAAGGCTACTCTCTCCCTCCTCTATCACAAAAGGTGTTGGAGCAGGCAAGGGAGCGGGGAACGAGCTCATTGGCTAGCTCGTTCAGCCTCCATATGAGTCAGGTATTTGCGTCTTCGCGCTAGCTTCCATTATTCAAGTTCTTTGAATATAATTTGATTCTTTCACTTCTTCGCAGGCCATGAATCTCTTTTTCTTAACCTTCCACTTGGCTGAGGAGGGTTTTCGCTCCGTGGCCAACTCAGCTCTTCAAGAGGAACTTACCGAGACACAAAACGAGCTCCATATCGCAAAGAGCGACATATAGAGAGCTGACAATGACAAGAGAGTCATGTTGGACCAGCTGAACAATGCCCTGTCAGAGACAGAAGGTCTAAAGGGCAAGGTGGACAGTTTCAACGACATGTTCAGCCGATTAGACCGTGAGTACAAGGCTTTGTCCCAAAACCAAGAGGTCAAAAAACAAGAGGCCTTCAACTTTAAGTCTGAGCTAACCCAAGTTAGGAGAGAGATTCATAATGCTGGGCTTACATTGGAGAAAAGCCAAGAGACTGCAAATTTAGAGCGCAAGGGCAGAGAGGGTGCTGAGAAGGCACTGAAAGACGCCCAAGCTCAGCTGATGGCCAAGTTGCTCGAGTTGAAAAGGCTGAAGGAGTCTGTCCTAGCACTAAAGTCACAAGCCGTTGAGGAATTATATGCCATGGTGGGTCCCTTACTGAGGATCTCAGATTCCTTTGTCATCGATTTCTACAAGTGCAAAGAGTTGGCTTTGTAAAGGCCTGAGGAGCTCGAGGACCTAGAAATACTGTGAGAATCCGGACCCGCGACCCGAGAGGAGAAAAGAGTCATCGTTCTCGATTTTGAAGGAAAATGGTTTTATAGAGTCGCCAGTTTGTTTTACAAGAAAACAAACAAAATATCGTACGAAGGACAATTCGAAAGTGAATTATCTTTCATACGTTTGAAACCAGAGAATTATTTTGAAAATTTACTTTGCTAGGATTCGGGAACTACGTTACGAATTGGGAAGGTGTTGGGCATCCAATTCGCCCTTTTGGTCTCTTAATGGATCATGTATCTAATTCCTATTTTAGATATCTTGCAAGTAGTTCGAATGGTTTTCAGAATAGTCCTTTCCGGATAAATTTAGTTTAAAACAATATTTTGAAATCAGACTCGAGCTTTGCGAGCGCCTACGTATTCATTCGTAGAATGAAATCAGAGTCTCGTAGTTCCATTTCTTCGAAAACTGTTTTTGTATTTTTAGTTTGTTTTGAAAACGTGTCAAAACAGGTTTTAGTTTTCTTGTAAGATTTAGAAAGGATTTATTTTGAAAGCAGTGAACTTCTTTGCAAGTTACCTAATTTTCTGTATTAAAAATGAATTTAAATGCAGTATTAAAATTAAGGAGGGTTGTAGAAAATATACCTGATGCGCTTGAAGAAGAAATAAGAACCTTGCCTTGATTGCTCCTTTCTCTCTCTAGATTTTCTCTCTTTAGATTTTCTCTCTCTAGAAGTTCTCTCTCTAAAACTCTCTCTTAGAATTCCTCTAAAATGACTTTCTAATAATTTTGACAGAGTTTTTACTTGCTAAAAACACTATTGAGTGTTGATGTCGCCAAATGAGAGCCCAAAGGTCCTATTTATAGGAAAAAAATCCGCCAAAAACGCTACAAAAGAGGCCAACCACAGGGGGTAGCCGCAGGGCGTGCGGCTGGGAGCGTGCGGTTGGGGGTAGCCGCAGGGCATATGGCTGGGGCGTGCGGTTGGTGCATGCGGCTGGGGCGTGCGGCTGGCGCGTGCGGTTGGGGCGTGCGGTTAGGGTGCCAACCGTACGGCTGGCAGGTAGCCGTACGGCTGGGGGCGTACGGCTGGGGGCTGCGGTTGGCTCACAAAATTGCACGGGAACACTCGGAAATAACTCAATTTTCTAACGGTTATATCAGACTCCCAACGCGGCCGGAAATGGAGTCTTTCCTAACGGTCTTCTATATGCATGATGACTCAACACTTAATGCAAGATGCTTGTTTTTAAGAAAAATTGAGTTCACACGAGAGTCGTGGATTGGGGTGTTCACAAATACCTTCTGAGATAGAAGTAACTCCTGAGCTAGAGGTCAAAATACCTGAGAAGAGAGGCAATGCCCTAGCTGTCCTACAACAAATTAGAGCTAGAGAGCCTGACGTGCTGACCAAGTGGGAGACCGATGAGCCCTCCCCTTTAAGGTCTGGTGCAGGAGCTGGTGATGAGTAATAGTTTGATATGTCTTCTTTTTGTATAGAAGTATATGACCCATGTAACTTCTCTTTCCATTAATGAAATGAATCATTTTTGCCTTGAATTTCCTTTTGCTCGCTTTGCTTTGCTTTAATTCTTGTTTTTACTTTTGTCTAAGTTGTTATGTGAGATGTAGCACTGAGCTCTATAGGTACTCTAATGACCCCACAACATAGAGAAAAACCAAATAGGATTAAGCAAGATAAAAGTGGTGGATTACCTGTATGGTGATAGTAATCTTTTTGGGGTGCTTGTTGTCGAAAAGGGAAATTTGTTCTTTTGGGCTAAGTCTTGAGTAGAATCATGCCCCCTTCTGACTTTTAGGCGAATTTTGACAAGTTTTCTCATTTGTTATCAGGCCTTTTCAGTTCAAAACTGACCTTTTTATGAAAGGTTTTTAAGACAGAGTGCAGGTGTTCTTCTTACGAGCTGAGCACTCACTAAACCCTCTTTGTGAGAGGTTTTTAGGACAGAGTGCAAGTGTGATTCTTGCAAGCTAAGCACTTACTAAACTGACCTCTTTGTGAGAGGTTTTTAAGACAGAGTACGAGTGTGCTTCTTGCGAGCTGAACACTTACTAAACTGGCCTATTTGTGAGAGGTTTTTAAGATAGAGTGCAAGTGTGCTTCTTGCGAGTTGAGCACTTACTAAACTGACCTCTTTGTGAGAGGGTTTTAAGACTGAGTGGAAAAGTGCTTCTTACGAGTTGAATACTTACTAAACTGACTTCTTTATGAGAGGTTTTTAAGACAGAGTGCAAGTGTGCTTCTTTGGGATGAAACTATTAACAAAAATGCAAAATGTTCTAGCTCAAGGATAGTATCTCTTGAGGTGTTCTATGTTCCATGGTCTCATGAGCTCCATGCCATCAATAGTCCTCAAATAGTAAGTGCCAGGTCTGCTGACTTTGGTAACCACATAGGGACCTTCCTATTTCGCAGCGAGCTTGCCATGCGCAAAAATCTTTGTTACTTGGGTGACCTTTTGGAGTACTAAGTCGCTAATATTTAGACTTCTGTGTTTAATCCTTTTGTTATAACTTTTAACCATGCTTCTTTTGTAAGCTTCTTCTTTGATTCGAGCTTGCTCTATCTTTTTTTTAGAAAATCTAGGTTAGCTAGCAAGTCTTCGTCATTACGATCTAGGTCGTGATGGTTGATTCTGTAAGTTGAAACTCCTATTTCCACTGGAATGACTTCCTCGGTTTTGTAGGTCAGGGAGAAAGGGGTTTCACTCGTTGGGCCTTTAATTGTGGTTCTGTAAGCCCATAGTACCGAGGGGAGCTCTTCGGACCAGTTTCCCTTTGCATCATCGAGTCTCTACTTCAATGAGCTCAGTAAGGTTCTGTTGGTGACTTCTACTTGGCCATTGGCCTGAGGGTGGACAGGAGAACTGTAGTGGTTTTCGATTCCATGTCCTTCACAGAAGTCCCTAAAGAGGTCGCAGTCAAACTGCTTTCCATTATCAGTGATCAGCACCTTTGGGAGGCCAAAGAGACAAATGATGTTTTTTAACACAAAATTATGAATCTTTGTGGTGGTGATCGTTGTCAGTGCTTCGGCCTCAGCCCATTTACTGAAATAATCAATGGCTACTACTGCGAACTTGGTCTGCCCTTTGCCCAGCAGAAAAGGCCCCACTATGTCCATGCCTCATTGAGAGAACGGCCAAGGGCTGCTGATGGGGGTCATAAGTTCTGCTGGGAGCTACTGGATGTTGGCGAATCGTTGGCACTTGTCACATTTCTTCACTAATTCCTTTGCGTCTTGTAGATGGTGGAACAGAAGTAGCCTTGTCTGCCAATTTTGAACGCTAGTGAGCAAGCTGCCGTGTGCCCTCCACATAGACCTTCATGAATTTCTAGCAGGACTGCTTGGGCCTGGTGTGGGTGTAGGCAGAGCAAGAAAGGGATGACATACCCCTTCTTATACAATGTTGCTTCGATGACCACATATCTTTTGGACATATATTTTATTTTTTTGGCCATCTTCCTGTCTTCAAGGAGAGCTTCATCGGTGAGATCTTGTTTTCTGGTGCCTTTCCTTTAGCTTTTCGGGGAGCTCCCTTATTCTTATCCACGTATTGCCTGAGTTGTACTCTCTAAATGAGCTTCTTAATTTCTTCCTTCAGCTTCTAGCAATCATCTGTTTCATGTCTATAATCCTTATGGTATCGGCAGTACTTGGTCGTGTCCCTTTGCATTTAGGATGTTTTCATCTTTCAAGCTTCTGGGATCTGTCCTGGATCTAACTGGGCATAAACCTCACCTAGAGGGGCTGTCGAAGGAGTAAACTGCTGGCCCGCCTCGCCATCTCTTGGTTCGGTCTTGTCTGCTTCCTTCTTACCCTACCCTTTTTGCCCTCCGTCTCTTAACCGCGGGGGTGGGCTATGCCCCTTTGGTGTTTGGAGGAGGACAGAAGGGTTGACAGGCCCGACAGGTTTCTTTCTTGCAAAGTTTCTTCCACCCCAATCTACATGTTGGCCTCATCTAAAAGCTCAGACATTGTCTTTGGGGCCATCCTCGCCAAGGTCATGAGGCAGTATGAGGAAATTATCCCCTCCATAAAGGCCGCTACAACCACGTCTTTATTTAAATTGGTGACCATGAGGCTTTTCTAGTTAAAAAGGCAAGCATATTCTTTTAGGCTCTCCGTAGGCCCTTGCTTTCTGGTGAAGAGGTGAGCAGAGGTTTCGAACTGCCGTTTGGTTCCCATAAAATGTGAAATGAATTTAGTACCAAGCTCTTGCGAGCTCGTGATTGAACCTGGTATCAAGCTATTGCACCACACTCGGGTTGCCCCCTTGGGAGTAGTAATGAAGGCTCGGCATATTACGCCATCCGGGACATTCTAGAGCCCCATCATATTCCCGTACTGTTGCCAGTGATCCACGGGGTCGATGGTTCCCTCATAGGACTCTAGTGCTGGGAGTCTAAATTTTTTTGGGACTAAGAAATTTTGAATGTGATCTGGAAAAGGGGACTGGAGTCCCTAACCCGGGCCGCTGCCAAGCTCCCAACTAAATGACCCATGGTCTTCATCACTTCAGCCATTTGGGCCTCCATCTTTGACATCAGTCTTTTCTCGACCTCTTTGACCGACTCTCTATGGGAGATTCTATCAAAGACAGACCCCCTAGGTCTGGATTGCACCTCACGTCCTGGTATTCGAGCTGGTGGGGTGGGGGTAGACTTACACTTGGACTTTGATACCGTGAAACTTCATCTGGTCGCCTTTCGCGAACCACGTAGACCCGCGGGTCTCTTGTCGGTGGAGGGAGGAGTGAGGCCGAAACTTCTTCGTACGAGGTCACCCAATTAGAGCTGGAGTGGTATGATTTGAGCTCACCAGTTATGCTGCAGTTCACCTCTGATCCCCTACCGCGGTCTCCAAGCCTTTCTCTGGCTGGGACACGTGGAGGGATTGGGCGGACATTAATAGACATGGAGGCTAAAAACGACTTGCTTCTCGAGCTGGCTCGGGGACTTTCTCTTTAAGCTAAGAGTCTATAAATTCGGACTTAGAAAGCAGTTTGTCACTCTTGCAGGGCCAGTATAGGGTCTGGTTGAGTTTGTCTAGAAGACATGGTGATTTTCAGGTGCGTTTAGCTTCTAAAAAAGTACGTGACTTTAAGAAATTGTCTTTCCCACAGATAGCACCAATCTGTTTGTGCTAAAATCTGGAAGGGTATTTTACACTACACAGTCAAATGATTATATCAAATAATTAGAGAAGTAAAGTTACTGAATTTAAGAGAGTAAAAGATTTATAGAGGAGGTTGGCCTCGCATGAAAATCCAGGTTAATTATCCCCTGTGGAATAAAGTAGGAGCTCGGTTTGCTTTGTATTGATGATAAACGAACCATTATTACAAACCCACAAAAGTCTCTCTATATATTCTATCCTCACAATATTACAACAAGAGGAAGGCTAAGCCACCCAGAGTTTAATCTCTCTAAATTATGAGCTCTGAAGCGAGCTATGGAGCTTTGTCTCTCTGTGTCTCACATTGTGGTAAACTATTGATTGTTCTTGGTTGTTGGAGCGTATTCACCTTTTATTTTGATTCTTCCCAATTGGAACTTGATCAAAACTTGGTTGTTGGAAGAAGTAAATGTTTTTTGTATATATATGACTAGAGGAGATGTGTGGCCAGAGCTCCCAGAGCAGGTCTGGAGCCATACTACGATCGGTACCAACTCTTATCTTGCTTCTCCATGAATTCTAGTGCATTAAATGCAATTGATATGCATTTAATGAAGGTGAGGGGAGTTCTGCATGTTCTGTAAAGCAGGTGGCAGTTGCCCATGCCTTCGCTAACCACTTTGCCGGAGTAGTTGAGCGAGAGAAAGAGAGAGAGCTTCGGATCTCATCGAAGGAGCCCTGGAGCTCGGGCCTTGCCATTCGTTGTACATACATGACTTTCGAGCAGGTACCCAGTTCTAGAGGGCTCTACCTTTCTTGAGATGTCTTAACAGGGCCCCTCCGAGCTCTTCACGCTGAAGTAAGCTTGATAGCTGATGTGGGCAGTCATGTGTCAGCTCGGGGTTGGTGGTGCAAATTGAATTAATACCTTGCACCATCAATTATTATTTTATTAAAAGAATAAATTAGTAATTAATAAAAAAATATTTTAATATTATTATTAATAAAAAAAATCAAAAAATTAATTAATTAAAAAAAGAAGAAGAATTGTTTAGTTTATGAGCGTTTGTTGGAAACGAGGAAAAGTGAGACTTAATAGGATATAAAATTTAGAGATTAATCCTTTATTTGAAGAAGAATTAAAGATGGCGGAACGTGAAGAAAATAGGACTTTAAAAGAACTTTTTGTCCCTATACTACTAATCCTCCTTTATGCATTGTTTTATCGGCTACTACTGTAGTTCACTTTGAACTAAAACCGCAAGTAATTCAATTGCTCTCTACTTTTAATGGCTTAGAAATGAAAGATCCCTATCTGCATATAAAAGACTTTTTAGAGATATGCGCTACTTTTAAATTTCAAAAATTTTCTGATGAATCCATTAGGTTGTGTTTATTCCCATTTTCCCTAAAAAATAAAGTTAAAGATTGGTTAATTTCTTTACCCTCGAGATCTATCATAACGTGGGATGGGCTAGTTACTAAATTTTTAGCAAAATTATTTCCTATGGCTAAAACTAATGAACTTAGGAGAAAGATAACTGATTTTTGCCAAGAAGATGAGGAAAAATTCTTTGAAGCGTGGGAAAGATTTAAAGATGTACTACATAGATGTCCACATCATGGTTTTGAAACTTGGAGATTAATTCAATATTTTTATAATGGCCTCTCACAAATTAATCGAAATATGATATAATCTATGAATAGGGGTAGTTTTATAAGTCTAAATGAAGATGAAGCTTATCAATTTTTAGATAATTTGTTTGAAAGTTCTCAACAATGGGACTTTTCTAATAGGGGAACACAATCTCAACCGAAAAAGGGGGGAATATATGAGATTCATGAAGATGTAGAAACTAGAAGAAAATTAGATAGTCTAAATAAGAAATTAGAAGCCTTAACGATGAGACTATCTAATAATCCGGCCAACTTTGTGTAAAATTAAGTGTGCTCTATTTATGCCAGTCCTATGCGTAAAGCTGCATCATGTCCATCTATGTTCGGGTACCACATAGACAATCTAGAACAAATAAATGCTATGAATGAATATAGGCAAAATCACAACCCTTATTCAAACACTTATAATCCTGGGTGGAGAAGTCATCTTAATTTTTCATGGTCCCAAAATCAACTGATAAATAATATGGAAAATCAGAATAATAACTCTCGTCAAAACCCACCAGGTTTTAGAGGTCTTGTGAACATGAATAATGCCACATCTTTTGTTACACAACAACAATTTTCATCCTTAAAAGATAATTTGAAATCATTTATGCCTGAGGTAAAAAATACTACTTTAAAAAATACCCAAGCAATAACACGCTTAGAAAATCAGATGGGTCAGTTAGCTAACCAGTTAGTAGAGCATGAAAAAGAAAAATTCCCTAGTCAACCTGTCCCTAATCCTAGAGGTGCTATTAATAATAATGTCAATCAAATTCAAAATCTACCTTTAGAACATAATAAAGGGCAAGTTAATGCAATCATTACTCATAAATCAGGGCGCTAGATTGATAATCAAGTTAGAATGCTAGTAAACGAAGACGAAGTAGAAGACAAAGAGGAGGAAAGTATTCCGGAAGAGTCAATTACTTCCATAAAATATTCTAATCCTACCATTAATCCTAATGATTCAAAATAAGTTAAAGTTAGAAAATTTGTGCCTAAACCCCCGTTTCCTCAAAGACTAAAAGACAATAGGAAGAAAGTTCAGTTTGAAGAAATTCAAGAAGTATTTAAGCAAATCCATATTAATATACCATTCCTAGATGTAACTAAGCAAGTCCCTTCCTACGCTAAGTTTCTTAAAGATTTCGTAACTCAAACGAGGAAAACTAATGTTCCTAAAAAGGCATTCTTAGCTGAACAAGCAAACTCCATAATTCAAAACAAAATTCCTATTAAATATAAAGATCTAGGTTGTCCTACTATATCCTGTAAAATAAGGGACCATCATATAGAACGTGCTTTACTAGATTTAAAGGCTAGTGTGAATGTTTTTCCGTATTCTATTTATGAGAAATTAGAACTTGAAAAATTAAATTCTACACCTATGACGCTTCAATTAGCTGATAGATCTATAAAAATTCCTAGAGGAGTTATAGAAGATGTTTTGATTAAGGTTGATACATTTTATTATCCAGTTGATTTTGTTGTTATTGATACTCAACATACTCTTAATATGAAGGAGCAAATACCAGTTATTTTGGGTAGACCATTTTTAGCTACATCTAATGCCCTTATAAATTGTTGGAATGGTGTGATGAAGTTATCTTTTGGCAATCTCACTGCTGAAATTAATATTTTTGATATAACTAAAACATCCATAGACTATGAAGATGAATGCATTCGTCAAATTAATATAATTGATAGTCTTGCGGAAGATAATTTTTTTGAAAATAATGTAGATTATTTTTCTTTAGAAGAAGATGTGAACTTTAGTGACATATAATTAGAAGATTTCTTAAAAACTTGTGGTCCAATTGATGGTGATATATCCTGTGAAGCTAGTGTTTTTCTTAGTTCTCTTTATGATACTAATTCTAATGAATGGGAGGAAAATATTGAAAATTTCTTAAATAAAGGTTCTAGCGATTTTTCTCAATTTGAAAATAATATGACAATGGACCCAAAAAATATGCATGATAATGAGACCCTAGATGTGATTGATAAATCAATGAATTTAAATTGTTATAAGATCGAAGATGAAATTGAGCTCATTAATTTATGTCCTACACTGTTAAAGAATTTCAAGCATAACGTTCAAATTTTGAATTTTAATTCGCCTTATTTTAAGCCAAGTGTGAATGATGATATTTATGATACTTATAATTCTAATTCTTTTAAGAATGATCATAATTTTTTTTCGTATTACTCAAGAGCCATGGCCACCACCAAGTGACTATTTTTCTTTAGTAGGTCAAGATTATATAAAGAAGTTTTATTATTGAGGGAGCATAAAATTGGCCAAGGTAAACTGGGCCAGTCCAATCAAGTCGGAGGCCCATACCACGGGCCTAGTAGATGGGCCATGCCTAAATGAAGAGGAATAGCAAGAAGATATGTCAAAGAGAAGGTGTTAATTCAGGCCAAGATGGAAAGCCGGTGCTGAGACCTCAGGAAAGGAAGCACGTGCAATAACATGTGTAGAATATGTGGAAAATGTGTGTTGAGGATCATACCAAATCGTGCGGATCTGCACAGAATGGTGCAGATCC
Source organism: Lonicera japonica (assembly GCA_021464415.1). NCBI lineage: Eukaryota > Viridiplantae > Streptophyta > Magnoliopsida > Dipsacales > Caprifoliaceae > Lonicera > Lonicera japonica. The sequence goes on along the minus strand of CM038470.1, from coordinate 24,514,247 downwards.
TCACTGCTCCACCACCAACGTACGAATTCAGGAGTTGTTGGTAGTGGATAAGGTAAAGAAGGCTGGAGTGTTATCCAAGTCTTACCCTCTTTAGTCATTTTACCGTCAACCCTAATGAGCAAATGTAACCTTAATTCTATACGTATAAATAGAAGGGGGAAGCTCAGAAAAAGGGCTGGTTGCTGGATACTTGACCAGAGAGAGAGAGAGTTACCAGTTTTACTTAATCTGTTTTAGAGAGAGAAAGCTTATGACACCATTAACATTGCCTTTAGAGCTCAATACAACAATCAAACACACACACAGGTAGAGGACGTACCGCTGGATTAGCATAAACGCTGCCGGGGGAACCTACCGTGCCCAAAAAATCCTCTTGTCGCACTCTATTTGTTTTAGCCATTCTCTCTGGCTCGTTTCTCAAACTATTTTTTACAGTAGGTCTGGTCATAAAATTTTGACCTCTTACAGTTTAGTGCCGTCTGTGGGAAACAATAGAGACAATATTTTTCATTCCAAAAAAATAAAATATTGAGTGTTATTTTGATCAACTGAAAGAGGTAATACCTATTATCATGCCTCAAACAAGAGCAACCACCTCGCGGATTTCATAGGCGCAAACCACTAGGGGAAATGGTAGATTGCCACCCCCCAACAACAACAAAACGATTCTCAAAATTCGCCGGTTACCACAAATCGGAGGATGGTTGATAGCAACTATAATGATCCTGACATTACTAGGGAGGGTGCCGCCAACAGTGTTGTTGCACAAATATTGGAGAACCAAACCTTGCATGAACTTTTGAGAAAGTACTTGACGAAATCATCCTCCATAAATGCAGAGGAGGAAGACAAAGCAACGTCGACTATTAGGCGACTGCACAATGACAACATCGCCACTAAGAATTCGGTGCCCGCTCAGACTCGCGCTCAAGGTCGGGATGATAACGGCTGCCTGATGTACACGTCTCCACCCCAGAAGTCCAGGTGGCAGAACCTAGAGAGAGTGTATTCGACAGACAGGTCGAGGAAGATTCTAGGCCCAAGGCATGGGCGAAAAATGATCTGAGGAGGTTGATAGACTCGACAGTGGCCGAAAAGTCTGTGGCCTATACCCCTAGAGACTTAGCATGAAAATCGTTGGGGAGAATAGAACAGCTCATCATTCACATGGCGCATAGCCGAGGCCTTGCGGCCAAAAAAGTTACCACAGCCGAAGTTTAGCTTATATAATGGAAAGATAGACCCAGTCGACCATGTCAGATATTATCAATAGGTCATAGCTTACTGGATTTTAGATAATGCCGTGATGTGCCGGATGTTCCTGGCGAGCCTAGGTGAAGTTGCCCTTCGATGATTTACCCGTTTGCCAGCTGGTCAGATCGATAGTTTTAGAGAACTGGCGGAGCAGTTTACTGCCAGGTTCATAACCAGCAGCAGGTTTGTCAAGGGCCCAGAAGCTTTAGCAAACATAAGAAAGTGAAGAGATGAAACTCTGAGGGAGTACTAATCAAGATACTGGGAGATATTCCAGCAGCAGGGTGGTAAAGGGTCCACATGGTTTTCATCAAGCCGATCCACTGAATCATGTATTAAATCAAAGATGACCCATATTTTAAGTGGCTGAGACCTTTGGGCGGAGATCCGGAGTGAAGAAATAAGAAAGTGAGATGTTCATATCACAGGCACCATGGTCATAAAATAGAAGAGTGTAAAACCCTCAAGCAATTTCTAAAGGGTTTGGTAACCAAGGGGCATTTGGCTGAGTTTGTCAAATTCGCCGAGAAAACAGAGAAGAAGAAAGCAGAAAATGACAGTGATGATGAGCAGGTCAACAAAGAAGTCTCAAAAACTTTCGGTGGGATAATAGATGTAATTCACGGTTACGCCAACCAGGACTATGTTACCAAGAATGCAATGAGGGCCTATGTGAAGAGAGCGCAGTGCATTGAGAAAGCATTTAGGGTCGAGGTGATGTCTGTCATATCTTACAGGAAAGAAAGACGTGATAAACGCTCGTATGAGATCAAGTTCACTGAAAATGACATGCAAGGAGTAGACACTCCACATAACGATGCACTGATGTTGACTATTAATATTAATACTTTTGACATTAAGAGAGTACTGATAGACCCAGGGAGTTCATCTGAGATAATGTATCATAGCATGTTTAAGAAGCTGAACCTCCCGCCTTCTCAATTCAAAAGTATCGATTCGCCCGTTTTTAGTTTTAGCAGGGAGGCAGTTTGGCCTATTGCTATAGACAAGGTACCGGTCTGTTTGGGGCCGAAACAAAAGATCGTGGAGTTTATTGTCATGGACATAGATTATCCTTATAATGCAATCCTCGGCAGAGGGTGGTTGACCCAAATGAATGCAATTGCATCCCCTCTTCATTAGAAGCTCAAATTTCCAACAAATCATGGTGTGGTCGTTGTTCGAGGAAAACAGGAAAATGCCCGTTTATGTTACAGCTTGGTAGTCTAAGGAGCCGCTAACGTTAAGCGCCCGTTACAAGTCGTTGACGACATCCAGACTAGGGGTCAAATTGCCAAGATACCGAAGGCTAAGGTAGCCGAAATGACCAACAAAAGCCAAGGAAAGAGAAAGGAGACAGAGCTGACCGAAGCTCCCACCAAAAGGGACAAGGTCCCTAAGAATTGTTAGCAATTACAATCAAGGCAGGCCTTTGAAGATGGGACACAGATGTTGCCAGCAGAGAAAGTACTTGAAGACGTAATTCAGGTCCCAGCAGTCGAGGGTTCGAGTACCGAAGAGAGGTTTTTCATAATTGGTAGTTCATTTACTGAAGGAGAGAGGGATCAGATGGCCAAGTTCTTAAGGGCCAACATAGATGTATTTGCATGGCAACCCTCCGAAATGCCAGGAATTGATGCCGAGGTAATGTGCAACAAATTGAATATTAACAAGAACCATAAGCCAGTGAAATAGAAACCCAGAAAGGCAACACCAGAGAAAGCTAAGGCTATAGAATACGAGGTGCAGAAACTATTGGATGCCAAAACGATCAGGAGGCTGAATTCCCTGAATGGATCTTGAACCTTTTTGTTGTCAGGAAAAAGAATGGTAAGTGGCGCATTTGAGTCGATTTTACGGATCTTAATAAGGCGTGCCCCAAGGACAGTTTTTCATTACCAAATATTGACCAGCTGGTGGATTCGGCAGCTGGATACGAAAGGATGAGCTTCTTGGATGCTTATTCTGGATATTATCAGATACCTTTGTTTGGTCCCGACTAGGAAGCCACAGTATTTATCACAACGATAGGCCTATATTGCTACAATGTTATGCCTTTCGGCCTCAAGAACGTGGGCGCAATGTATCAAAGGCTTGTCATTAAAATGTTTAGAGAAAAGATCGAAAAACCCATGGAGGTATACGTCAATGATATGTTAGTAAAGAGCAAAAAGGCAACCGATCACATCTCTGATTTGGAGAAAATCGTTCAGATACTGCGACACTACAAGATGAAGCTGAACGTAGCAAAATGCACATTTGGGGTCAGTTCTGGAAAGTTATTGGGTTTTTTAGTAAACAACAAGGGCATCGAAGCGAACCCGGAGAAAATACAGGTGTTGTAGAATGTCAAGGCACCAAGAAACCTAAAGGAAATGCAAATTTTTGCTGGTATGATTGCTTCTCTGAATTGCTTTATTTCAAAATGTTTAGAAATATGTCAACCCTTTTTCAAAGTGCTCAAAAGGGCAAAGTATTTCATGTGGGATGAAGAGTGTGATAAAGCATTGACTTACCTGAAGGCATATCTGAGCATCCCACCTCTCATATCTATCCTAATACCCAATGGACAACTATTTGTATATATCTCTTTTCATCTTCAAAAACTGTCAGTGCTGCTCTGATTAGGGAGCGCGATGGAATTTAGAGACCTATGTACTATGTCAGTAAGAGTTTGGTAGCGGCCGAAATGAATTACTTACCGATAGAAAAGCTTGTACTTGCCCTTATTACGGCTTCTCGGCAGTTTTGCCATTACTTTGATGCCCACCCAGTTAAGGTTATTACTTCCACACCAATGAAAGCGTCTCTATGACGAGTCGATTTATCCGGGCGCATGGAGTGTTGGTCCGTAGAATTAGGTAGATTTCACATTGAGTATAAACCCCGAACAGCTATAAAGGGGCAAGTGATAGCTGATTTTATTGCCGAAATCACTGATTGCCTTATAGGGCCGATCGACCAGCAATTGGACTTGGCAGTTGCAACAGACAATGCTTCATCTATTCCAACTCGGGGGCAGAACGCACCAAACATAATGGATGTAATGGATGTAGATCCTTTACAAATCCACACCTTAGACCAAGTGGAAGCCGGGGGGCAGAGCGCATCAAATATAATGGATGTTAATCCTCTGCGATTCCACACCTCAAAACAGGCGATCGACTTGGCCGACCAAACCACCACCCAAAGGGCTGAAACTTAGACTTTGTTCATTGATGGGTCTTCAACTAGAAAAGGGTCAAGGGTTGGAATTGTACTAAAGTTGCCCGACAACACAATCATAGAATAGGCCATCCGATTGGGTTTTTCTGCATCAAATAATGAAGTTGAATACGAAGCTTTAATCATGGGTTTTAAAAGGTCTAAAAGATTGGGTATTAGGAACCTCAATATTCACTGCGACTCTCATTTGGTGGCAAATCAATTAACGGGAGAATATGCTGCTAGGAATCAAAGGATGGAGGCATGCATGAATCTGGCCCAAAGGTTGTTTAAAGAATTTGACTCGGCGTATATCAAAAGGTTCTCCAGAACAAATAACAATCATGCCGATCCCCTAGCCACCCTCACCTTAGCAATCAGTTCAGATATGAAAAGGGTGATCAAGGTGGAGTTCTTGCCAAGACCGAGCACGAAAACTGATAAAACACACAATATGGTTTTTATAATAGACTCCGACTTGGGGGTCTCATGGATGGATCAAATTATTCGATACCTAAAAGATGGAGAATTTCCCAGTGATAGCTCAGAGGCTTACCGAATCAAGGTTCAGGCCAATCGGTATTGGTTATCTTTGGACGGCAGGTTATACAAAAGTTCATTTTTCGGTCCCTACTTAAAGTGTGTATATCCGAAACAAGTTCAGCAAATATTGTACTAATTAAACGAGGGTAATTGTGGGAGTCACACTGGGGGCAAGTCGTTGGCCCACAGAGCAAGAAACCAAAGTTATTGGTGGCCACACATGCAAAAGGACGCACTAGTTTACGCAAAGAAGTACAATAAATGTCAGAAGCATGCACCGATTATCCATATCCCCGGCACCGAGCTCTGTCCCATCACGAGTCCTTGGCCTTTTTCCCAGTGGGGTTTGGATATACTTGGCTCTTTTCTAAGAGCACCTGGGTCCAAGAGATTCTTACTGATCACCACAGATTATTTCACTAAATGGGTGGAAGTAGAACCCCTCATCAATATTGCTGATTCTAATGTGAAGACTTTCCTATGGAAGAATATCGTTACCCTTTTCGGCGTTCCAAAAATCATCGTGGCCGATAATGGCACCTAGTTTAAAAGTAAGAAGATTTACATATTTTGTGAAAAACTGAAAATTCGGCAAAGTTTTTCCAGTGTAGCTCACCCTCAGACAAACGGCCAGGCTGAATCATCGAATAAGGTCATTCCTAAATGATTGAAGAAAAGGTTAGACGATGCCCAGGGGAATTAGGTAAAGGAATTACCATCGGTACTTTGGGCGTTCTGAACAACGTCGAGATGATCCATAGGAGAAACTCCATTCTCTCTAATTTACAGCACATAAGCTGTGATCCCTATGGAAGTCAGCCTCCCAACTCTGAGAACTATGATGGTAGAGTCAGGGGAAAATGACGCCGTGATGGAAGAAGCCTTAGACTTTTCTGACAAAAAAGGAGAAGCTGCCCTTATTCAATTGGCCAATTATCAACAAAGTTTGATGAAGCAGAGGGATAATAAGGTAAATCACAGAACTTTCCAGATTGGTGAACTTGTCCTGCGGAAGAATTTGGGTTCGATGGTTGATCCGACTCATGGGAAATTGGTTGCCAATTGGAAAGGTCTGTACGAGGTAACCGGCGTGATCGGGACCGGTGCATACTACTTAAAAGATCAAGACAGGAGGTGAATCCCAAATCCATGGAACATCAGCAATCTAAGAACTACTATCATTAGTTTCAAAGAAGGCCACTGCAAAGGGCCATTGTCTTTGCCGATTTTATTATTCAAACGTAATGAGAAGTTTATTTAATTCATCATTGTGTGCCAAAGACCTCCAATGGGGACAAGTGTTGTAACGGCCGACTTGGCAGAGACCAATACATCGAAAAGGCAAGGCTGTTTGAGCCGAACACGTGAGTTGATACATTGACCAAAACTGAATCGATGTCACTCCCTCAAAAGAAAAATTACCGCTTGGTAACTGGCCTTGCAGGCTTGTTTAGGTTGGTACAAGTGCCAAGTGTGATAAGAGCACTACGTAAATTTTGCAGGCCTGTTGGGGTCATTGTGAATGTCAGTGCCTATGGGGCAAATTAAAGGCTGAAATATGCTGACTAAGATGAAGTTGATTTAACTATCATACATTTTAAATAAAAAGTGAAAGTCATGATTTATGAACACTTGATCAAAACTTAGAGTTCCCAGGATTTGGCAAGACCAAGAGGAACGTCTTAAAGTTGTTTCGCATGAGTGTGAAAATTGCTACGATTTGCAATTTGTTTATAACACAACAATGCCACAAAACCAGAATTAATCACATTTATATATACAAATATATATTGATTGACAAAGCTGTGTACAAAGAAGACTTTAAAGTCACAAAAAGAAAAATAAAAAGTAAGGGCGAGCCAGTTCAATCCCGATGCCTCAGCCTCGCCCGGAGGGCACTCCTCTCTATAACAGAGGCATTGTACCAACCCCTCATGGTGCCATACACCTCTTCTTGGCTCTCCCGGAGCTAGCGTACCAAGTCTAAAGCAGCTCACAGACAAGCAATCTCTGCGGCAACATGTGCCCCATCCACGATGGCTCTGTCCAACTTTTGCCGAGCACCCTCCAGCTCGAAGGTGCACTCAGCCAACTCCACCTCGAGCCGATGGATCTTTTCGAAAACTTTAATGGATGTAATAGAGCGAGGAGGAAGAGGATACGCAGCATTATGGCCACCGGCACTGTTTGAATTGACACCACTTTGCTGATCTGCCATGAAGTTCAGAGTTGTGAAATTATATACCTCTAGGACAAGGTTGTGAGCACTGAGAATTTGAAAGGGGTTATGGAAGAAGTAAAGGAATGAGAACTCGTATAAACAGAAGCAAAAGGTGGCCTAGAGAGACGAAAGGCCACGATTCATTTATGTTAAGTCGAGACGGTGTTTCCCTCGAAAAGCTACATTAGAAAGGGATTCACCGCAACAATTAAAATTGCACGTACAGCTCTAAATCTGCCCATGACAAGCCAATCAGGACCTGACACATGGATTATATTAGTGACAATCTCTCTTTACAGGAAGCCCGATAGAGTCCACTAGGATCATGATTCTGCCGAAACAGCGATGAAATGACAGTAAATGGTCTATAAAAAATTACTGTACAGTTAACATTGGAAAACCCTGGTTCGAGATAATTTGAACCATAACTTATTATTGTTAGTTCATTAACTTTTCGGTCGGGATACATTGGAAACTTTACGAAAAGTGGTTTAGATTCGTTCAAAGTAAAATGGATCAGAGTCCAAATTGTTTGAACCTTGACCGATGTATACGCTATTCGATTTTGGATTTTTAATTGTCGACACAAGGACATGTCATCCGGGTCAAAATATTTCGTGTTCGGAGCCCATTCAACTACGAGTTATCAAAACAACTATAGAGAATATCGACAAAAGCGAACAAAATCATATGAAGCAAAACAATATTTTTTCATTAATGTGAAAGAGTACAAAGATGGGACTTCGAGGTCCAATTGATTACAAAGATGAAAACAACACAGTAAAGGAGATTTTCACTAAAGAATAGCTAATATATCCCACTATTTGACGAACAACCGCGACGCTAAGCGCAACTTGTCATAAATTTCAACAACTACCTTAAGCTCCATAAGAACCCTAGATCAGCGAAGAAAAGCCAATCCAAGAAGAACTCAAGGAGGAGGAAGAAGATGAAACTCGACGTGTTCAGAGGAAGGGGAGGTAAGAGTAGATGGAACAATTGAAGAACAAAAAAGAGAAAATACCGCCTGTTTCGAGGCGGGAACTCTCAACCATCGGAAATACATGAGTAAACATGTATTTCTGATAAGGTTGAGGTACTTATTCCCTTCTCTTGTTCTTCTTCTTCATACCCAAGCCTCTCTTGCAATTGGTCCCTTTCTGCGGTCACGGCGGCTAAACGTCTCTCCAAATCTTGGATGATTCTGACCATCCAAGGGACATCTCTCTCTAGTCGCCGAACCTCTTGTTCAAGAACTTCTACCCTATAAGAAAGGGTATCTGCGATGTTGCGAGTTATCGGTGGCCGGAAGGAACTGCTTGCCTCATTTGTATTTCTCTCCCTCCTTTAGTAAATGGTATGAGTTGAGAAGATAAAAAATATGAAGAATGATAACTAATGGGATAGAGGGGGCTATTTATAACTAAAGCAGATGATGATTTACGAGGGATGTAATTAATTTAAAACGAACGTTCGCTTCGAAAAACGACACCCGCCCTTCCCAGAACGCCACGTGGCAAAACATACAACCACCTATTAAACATGCTAGGGAATTCGCATAAAGGATAATCACGTTCATATTTTCACGTGCACCTAATGCACACAAGTGCCACAACTCAGATAAACTAATTGCATTTTAAGCACGATGCCGTCTTAGCTATTTTAAAAATTCTTTTTGGCTGTTTTACCCATAAGTGTCATCTGCCATAGGCTGAGATGAACCCTTGTGCCCAAGGGGCATCATTCAAAATTTTTTGGTTGTTTTAGCCACAAGTGTCATATACTATAGGCCGAGATGAATACTTGTGCCCAAGGGGCATTATTAAAATTTTTTGGCTATTTTAGCCACAAGTGTCATCTGCCATAGGCCGAGATGAACACTTGTGCCCAAGGGGGTATTATTTAAAAAATTATTTTTGGTTGTTTAAGCCACAAGTGTCATCTGCCATAGGCCAAGATGAACAATTGTGCCCAAGGGATATTATTCAAAATTTTTTTGCTGTTTTAGCCACAAGTATCATGTGCCATAGGCCGAGATGAACACTTGTGCCCAAGGGACATTATTCAAAATTTTTTTGCTGTTTTAGCCACAAGTGTTATCTGCCATAGGCCAAGACGAACACTTGTACCTAAGGGGCATTATTTTTTTTAAAAAAATTGCCTGTTTAAATCACAAGTGTCATTTGCCATAGGCCAAGATGCACACTTGCGCTCTAGGGGCATTATTTCAACCTTCTGACAATTTTTGATATTACTTTACAGATTAATCATGAAACTGTACAGGATATCAATCCACGAAGCGCCGTTTACCCCATGTTGTAACATGCACTTCATGTCTTGAGGGGCAACACCATAATAACATTGGTTTAGAAACCAACAAAAATTCAATCATAAGATGCAACAAAATTGAAGACCAAGTCAAAATTATATTATAGCAAAAGCAAACAAGCAGAGAGACTATGAGATCAGACAGAATACACATATACGCTCTTATAACACAATTATTAAACTTTGGGAGGGGGACTGAGGGAGACACATCCTCAACCTCTTCAGAATCTGAAGAAACTTTGGCATTATAAAGATCTGGTGGGCACAATGCAGGTCGACCATATAGCTCATGATCGGAGTGGAGGACAGCGCGTTCAAGACCGAGTCTGTACCCGCCTTAGAAAATTAGATCCTTCAGCTTTAACATCTCGGACGTACAGTCGCCCAGCGCCTCGTTATAGCCACAGTTCCTCTCGCTGATCAAAGCAAATCCACGACGAAGATTCAGTTGGGATATCTTGCAAGCATGCTCTTCTTCTAATTGAATCAAGTTCGAGGCGTGCTATTCGTTAACTCGATTCAATTCAGTAACAGTACCTTTGGCCATTAGCTCGGCACTCTCTATAGCCAGTTGTTTAGCCCCCAAAGCATTCTTAACCTCATCAAGGCTAGAAGCCTGTTTCTGATAGGAAGCCTTAAGAGCGACGAGTTCATTTCCCTAGGCTAGTTGAGCCTCCAACAAATCGGCGATCAAAACACGTTGTTTATTGAGCTCGGCCTTTCTTTCATTCTTAATGGCCTTGGCTTTCTTCAACTCTCGCATACGCTTCAGCTTGAGTTCAGAGAAGCGTGCACCAAACTACAAGCATGATGATTATTGCATAGATGTTGAAAGAAGTCAAAACCAATTACAAAAGACAAATGAGGAAGGGGTGTTTTACCTCGGCGAGACATCGAAAGATTCCCATTCCCAAGTCAGAAGGGTTTTCTTACTGCAGCAGTTCTTGATCCTTAGGAAGGGGCATATATGTGATCATGGCGTGGGCGACTTCGGGATCATGGATAGTCGAATCTTCGACAGTCACTAGCCTATCAGGGAAGCATAATCTCAGTTCTGCCACAAAAACTTTTTCCTTGCCTTTATCTATAGATGGGCCAGGACCAATATCGCCTTCAGTAGTTGAGCTGGGAACACAAACTCCCTCATTAGTAATCGCTAAGCCAGCAAAAGATCCACCCTCTATAGAGGTCACCACCCCAAAAATGATGGGAGTAGCAACATCGTTAACATTCGTAACAACGTCCGATAGTGAGACCCCAAGATCAACTTGGGGAGTCTTAGGCAAAACTGCCTCTGCGTCACCTTCGCGAGGTGCCCTATTTTTCTTCCTTTTCTTTAAAGGAGTAGCAAGTTTAGCTATTTCAGAAGTCGACGTCGCCTTATTCTCTTTCATCAGGCGAACTTGCTAAAAATTCAGTCTTTTTGTCCGAGGAGGAACTGTACTCTCCAAGACTAGGACAGAGGAAAGGGGAAGAGAGGTCTCAGCAATGCCTGTTTCACGTAAACAATGACTGGGTTTAGCACCGACTCAAAAACGATATTGCCTTATCAGGTGCCTTCTAACATTGGTGGGCCATGAGGAAAACTCCTCAAAGAAAATAATGCTGGAAGAAGGAGAGAAAAGGGGAAAAGCACATTCGTTTGTTATAACCTTTTTAGTTGGAAAAGGGTTATCCAATTTAGATATTGCCAGATCGGAGGTGGGACGTTCGGTTGCGGTATCCGAGCCGACATGCCCCTCTAAGGTGGTGGTCAGGACAAGATCCTCTAACTCATTCGCAAGTAGAGTATCAGAGGGACCAACATGGTTAGTAAACCCAGCATCATCAAAAAGTTGTTCGATTTCTGGGTCATCCCCTTCATTGCAAACCGTTATGGTCATCTAGACCCTCCACTAGAACAGTGACCCTCGGTTTGATTTTGGAAGAGAAGTAGCAGTTGGGACATCGTCTACAATAGTAACTTGTAATGACGCCGGAATTGGGGCATCACTGGTGATAGGAACAACCGAACTTTCATCGATTGTGAAAATCGCCAAAATGTTCACCTTGGTTGACTTTGGGCCTTTGTAATACCCTGTACCTTAATTTGTTTTAAATTTAAGTATAATAGCTTATTTATACTCGTTAATGATCGTTTCACGATTCGGGTGGTCCGAATCGATTTCGGTTAGTGAATGAGATGTTTTGGTTCTTCGCGATTCGTTAATTCTAGCCATCTTTAAGCTATCATAATTTCTTTGTTATTTATCCGACTGAGATTATGTTCGCGAAGGTGTCTAGTATTTGTACCATTCTACAACTTTCGTGTTTTGTCCGAAGTCCAATTCAGACTCCCCGTGGGTCAAAACAGGGTGCAAAGTAAGCCCATTGAAAATTCTGGTCATTCGGCAGCACTTCCGCAGAGCGTTGTCTTCGGTGAATTTTTGGGAAAAATATATTCAGAATTTGGGAAAACTTCCACTACCTTTCCGTGGACATAAAGATCACCTCAATTGGAGTTCCGAGCAAAAAGTTATGGCCAAAACAAAAACAGTGTGCCAAATCCCCAAAGTTATAGCGCGGACCGGTATGGAGTTTTTGGCATACCGGTCCGGCACAAAATTTTTGGGAAATTTGTACTCCGTGAACCGGTATTCAGTATTTGGCATACCGGTCCGCCAGTTAACTATTTCCATCGACTTAAGCACATTTTTAAGCCATTTTTGGTCATTTTTCATCCGAACTTTGAGCCAAACACTTCCACACTCCTCTAGGGAGTTCTAGAGGTTCTAGAGAGAGAAAAAGGAAGATTTCTACGCATCTATCCGTCCGAATCGAAGATTAAAGCATGAAATCATCCAAACCCATATATAAGGTACTATTCATCATCTTCTACCTTGGTTGTCTTTTATAAAAGCTTAAGTGTGAGCTTTGGCTACTTGGGTTGGGTTTATACATCATTGATTCGGAGATTTTGCTACGCTAGGAACGTGTTGACGCGAGAGCTTGAGTATTTTACCGAATGAAGATTCGGTTTGCATCTTTCTTCCTTCTTTTGGTCTACAAACTTGAGGTAGGGGTTATATCTTCTCAAAGCTTGATAATATGATTTTATTTCAACAAGAAATGGATGATTATACATATACGTGATATATAAACCGCATATCTCTCGTTATTAATTATACATGGGTGATATTATACATGTATGTTAGCATGTTGATCATATCATTTGATATACATATGTTGTGCATGATTGAGCTATGAATTTCATAGAGTGAAGCAAGGTATGCCATATAAACTCGATATTCATATAGTATTTGATATCTACGGGGTGTCCCTCGGGTGTATATGTGTTAAGTTGATATGATTGAACTAATAAATGATTTTGGTATGCACCAAGGGACAAGTATGATGATTGATGAGGTTTATATGACATATATTGTTTCTAGCTTGCATTTAGAGCATGTTGTACACATTTGCATCATTATTGTGTCAACCCGGCATCTTGATGATCTCGTGGCAAGTTTGAAGCCTCCCTACGGTGTATGGCATGGAAATTGTCTCTTGGGAGAATTATATCTCTTCTCTATGATGTGGATGGCATTCTATGCTCTTGAGGCATTCTTGAACATATGATTATCTATCATTGGGAGTTCTTCATTCGTATGGGGATATATTCTTGACTATGTTATATGGTGGGATATTGCCCACGGTTATCAGTATCTATGTTTGGGCCTTCCGTCAGTGAAGGGGAATAATTGTGGTTAGTGCTTGCCGGTATGGAAAGTAGGCAGGGCCTGGTGCCCTTGGGTTGAAAAGCCCTAAACCTCCAGGGGGATCAGCAAGTTGTCGGTTGTCTAGAGCCAATGGTGAGCAATCCAGAAATCTAGACAGTGATAAGGCACTAATATCCTGGTTGGTAAGGAAAAGAGCTGTTGATGTGATATGGTGGACTGTGGTCCAAATTGTTATTATCTGTTGATAGTCACCCGAGACGGAGAGGCCATATTATGATCTCGATTTTATGTCTTTTGAGGGCGGTCAGGCCTATGTTATGAATGCTCATGGATTGATCTTTTGGCGGGGCGGTTAAGCCCACGATTATTATTACAGTTATAATTCCTGATAAGGACCAGCTATGGTCTTGGACAAGCATACTCATATCATTTGTTATTTTGGCTCACTTATATTTTGGTGATTCGACGTAACGGTTGACACAAGGGAGGTAACCTGCATAAGCATGAGCATGTATGGTTTTGTGAAATTATGATAAGTTACAAATCATGTTTGAATTGTATTATGAAAAGGTTTACTTTGTTTAAAGTAACGAATCAATAAATGTTTTCAAAGTCCTTCCCTTTTACTCCCCCCTACTGGGCGATATGCTCACCCCGTTTTTCTAAAACTATACAGGTATTCAGGAGTCCAAAGAGGGCATGGACGCAACGGGATTGGGGACATGTTAGTAGCTTTGATATGGACTCATTTTTGTCATGTATATGTACTTCTGGGAAGCCATGGCTAGTCCAGAGTGTAGAATATTCACTTGGGTTACTTAGATGGTTATGTAACATGAATATGTATATGTTTGGATGTTTGACATGCATGTTATTATTGGTTGTATTTCTTTATGCATTTACATATATACCCATTTTAGTCAATCTAAGATGGGTTAGTAGCACTCCAGGTCTTAATTACGGGTGTTGTCCTGTAGATTAAGGCGGGGGTGTTACAGCCTTACTCTTCTGGCACTTTTTTTGTAGCTGGTCCGAAGTTACTTCAGCAGGGCCTTCAGCCGCTTTACGAGCATTTATCTCAATATCGGCCTGGATCTTCTGATTGAGAATATGATAACGAGCGAACAATTGGTACATAGCAGGAGGTTCCAATTGATCTCCTATCTAGTCACCTGGGGAAGTCCTATTGAGGAAAGATGTACTGTCAGGACAGTAGCCTAGAAGGTTGTTAGTCGACCTGGGATGATTTAATATCGAACCGTCATCGTTTCCAGTGTGATTGGCGATGGCATTTAGCTGTTCATAATGAATGATACCCCAAGCAGTCCTGGAGAACAACCTATCATCTTTGAGAGATAAACACAACACTTAGATCATAATAAAAAAGCGAAGAACGGGAGTTGGCATAGTATAAAACTCAACGATGACTTACCAAGTCGGTTGTGCTGCCTGGGAATTGAAAATTCGGAGGGGTCGGGCTCCACATTCCCCCTTAGGACCACTGCGTCATTGTACATGTATTTACTCGAGTCCCATAAGCCAATAATTAGATCCGGGGCCTTTGGCTTCCCCTTCAAGCTCTATCTACCCTCAGAATTTGAAAAATTGAAAGAATAATAGTACACGATATCCCAGAAGTGAAGCTGCATGTTAAACCTTCTATTCACTTCGGCCAAGCCCAGTATGATCTTGACCATGTTGGGAACCACTTGGCTCAAATAGAGCCAAGTCCGATGAAGAAAATCAACCAACAGTGGGTCAAAGGAACCCGTAATCCAGCTTGCCCAAAATAGGTAGTGTAAACGGGATACGTACCATCATCGAATGCAATTTGCTCAGAAATCACATCTCCCTCAGTTTCAATATCTTCTCATTGGAACCGCTCAGGAAGAAAATTGTGGTAAAATTCGTTCTTTCTTCAGTTCCTAATCGATAACGACCCATAGCCTTTTAAGGTTTCGAAAGGGTTTATGGCAAGAACAATGGTGGAACTAGTAAGGAGCAAGAACGTGAAGAAGAATATAATGGTGAATGGCCGATTTAGCAAAACCCTAGAGCGAAGGTAGGGGATGATAACACAAGCATAAAGTTTTTCACTTCAAAGGATGAACACATAATGATGACGATACCATATTTAAAGGGTGGTTATACCTTAAGAAGCGCAATGATGAAAATGAGTCACAAATTAGGAACAAACGGGTTGAACCTCAAGTCGTCAAATAACCAGATCGATGATCCACATCTTATTTGATAAGATCGCATGCTTGAAGGGGAAATTGAGGGAGCATAAAATTTGGCCAAGGTAAACTGGGCCAGTCCAATCAACTCGGAGGCCTATACCACGGGCCTAACAGATGGGCCATGCCCAAATGAAGAGGAACATCAAGAAGACATGTCGAAGAGAAGGTGCTAATACACGCCGAGATGGAAAGCCGGTGCCGAGATCCTCAGGAAAGGGAGCACGTGCAATAACACGTGTGGAATACGTGAGAAACGCGTGTTGAAGATCATACCAAATGGTGCGGATTGCATAGAATAGTGTAGATCCCCACTGCTCCACCACCAACATACGAATTCAGGAGTTGTTAGTAGTGGATAAGGGAAAGAAGGCTGGAGTGTTATCCAAGTCTTACCCTCTTTAGTCATTTTACCGTCAACCTTAATGAGCAAATGTAACCTTAATTCTATACGTATAAATAAAAGGGGGAAGCTCGGAAAAAGGGCTGGTTGCTGGATACTTGAGCAGAGAGAGAGTTGCCAGTTTTACTTAATCTTTTTTAGAGAGAGAAAGCTTGTAACACCATTAACATTACCTTTAGAGCTCAATACAACAATCACACACACATAGACGGAGGACGTACCGCTGGATCAGCATAAACGCTGCCGGGGAACCTACCGTGCCCAAAAAATCCTTTTGTCACACTCCATCTGTTTAAGCTATTCTCTCTGACTCATTTCTCAAACTATTTTTTACAATGGGTTGGGTCATAAAATTTTGACCACCGACAATTATCTCGAGCTCAATTGCTATATTTATTTTGATTATATTTTTAAGCTTATGGGGATATACATGTTTTATTGCGATGATCCCCATCATTTTAGATTATTGATTTATGAGAAATTAAATATTGAGTGGTGATATATTTGGCTATATATTTATTTTCACATATTTTTGGATGCCATTTATATTATTAGAATGATTAATAAATATTTTGTGCTTAAAGTTTTATCTAGTTTGCATGAATTATTTTATTTGATGAATCGCGTATTCAGGTGATATCTTACATCCCCTCCTTGTTATTTTAAATTTTAGTTTATGTGTTCCTTTGAGGACAAAGAAACATTCAAATTGGGGGAAGTGGATAAAATTGTTAACTTTGTTAGTCCTGCATATATTAAAAAATAGCATAAAATTTTTTTGCAATGGTTCTTTGATTTAATTAAGATTTCCTTTCTAGCTATTGTGCTAACGATGACGCATTCGGCTTAATGCTTTACATGTGCGTACTTAGTTCTTTTACTATCTTTATTAGTAGAAATTTTATGATTTTTGATCCTCATTATATTTGTGCACATATGACAACTATTACATGACTAGATGGATAAGTGAGTAAACTAAAAATTTCTAAAGAACAAAAATGCAGAGACTAAATAACCCTTGAGAATTTGAGCAAATCTTCCTTTTTGAGGGTTTATATTAACTTAAAATTTTTGAAAGCGTAATTCACTGTGTAGTCTCATTGTTCTTTATTTTGATTGAACATTAGAAAGGTACGTCCATGAAATGCAATTTTTTAAAGGATCCTTGATCTTACTTGATTCGAAGAGCTATATACCATCGGAAGTGATTTAGGCCATCTTTGGTAGCCTACATATTTGCCTTATCATACCTTTACATTTATACCGCTAGTCACCCATTTGAGCTTTCTATATAATAGACTTTCTTTGTTAACTCCTCACTCTACTCTAATTAGGAGTTTAACCCATATTTATAGTCTACCCTTTTATCTAATAATATGTTGAGATTTTATGTTGAGATTATTTGTTTTATGTATGTGCAATAGTGAAAAGTGCTTAAAAAAGAAAATAAGTGAGAAGGACAAAATATGAAAAAAAAAGTTATGAAATCTCCTTCAAATATCAAAAGAAAAATAAATGTCTGAAAAAAGGGAGATGTAAATAACATAAAAAAAAAGAACGAAAAAAGCTTAATTGAAGTCAAAGTTAAGCCCAAAGTGTCAATTTTATATCTCAATGTATTTCTTAGATTTTTGAATCCCTTATATACCCTTCATTTGATATTCCTTACCTAAGCCTTATGTTACAACCCGGAAAAAGTCATAATGATCCATTTATGCATTTCATTTTTCTAGTGAGATATATCTGTTCGTGAGACTCATATTCTTTCAATTATATCTTTTTTCTATATATACATGCGAGAGGCCTTTGAATTTGCATACATCTACTCTGTATAGCCAGCATGTAATGAGTGCATTGATACACCTTATTATCGAGAGTTTCATTTATTGAGTGCATGCCAAGTGAGGAATTGAGTAAAAGCATACTTTGGATGGAATTCGAAAGTTCGCTTACTTTGATATCAATGATGTTATGTTGTTGTCAATTCACACACGCATGATGAGGATTGGTGAGAATAAAATATTTTATTAATCTTGCTAGTTTGAGAACTTTAATGTTGCATATATGTCACATTGTTTTAGCATGTGGGTGTTTTGATTTATTTGTTGAGTTAATTGCATTGGTGAAGAAAGGGGAATTGAATTTTAAAAACAACCATTGCGTTGGAATTATGTTGAAAATCTTGGAGTTAAGAAATTAATTTTTTTAAAAAAAACTTTTAGTTTTGCTTGAGGATTAGCAAAGTGTAAGTTAGGGGGAATTTGATATGCCAAGAAATTGGTATAATCTATTATGTTAATTTATAATTTAGAAATCGTAAAATATTACTAATATTTATATTTTTAATGATTTTTCAGGTGGTAGTAAAGAATTGGAAAGGATTGAAAGAATGGAGAAATTAAAGCAGGTGAAGACACCTAAAAGTGCTCAATACTTCTAAATTCATAACTTTTTACTCGGAGCTCCGAATAATGGTATTCTTGAGCCGAAATTGAAGAAAATTTCGAGACCTACAACTTTCCGGTTAAATACTTTTTCAAATTCAGCCATCCCGGGGTCTAAAATTGTGACACAAAATTCTGCAGTTTATTATGGCAAAAATTCAATATATTTATCTATGGGCCACTCATATGACATCAATATTAAACAAGCCCATCTTCCAAGTCATCCTAAAGGTGGGCCTAACATACATCCCTTAAACTAGAAGCCCAATTAATGTAATGTTCCAAATCCAAGTAGACTAGGGCTTAAAAAAGGAGGCATCAACATTATAAATAATGGGTGGGGAGATGCACAATGGAGCTAGCCAGCAGCCACTGCCGAGCAATATTCCTCTCGTCTCTTTTCTTTTATTTTTACTTTGAAGTTTTGAAGATTGAAGATTTGTTATTTAATTTTTATGATGCTAGCGTAAATTTGTGCTAGGGTTAGGATGAGTATATTTAATTAATTGCATTGCACGTATTCATGCCAATTGACTCTACCAATTTAATGCTTTAATGTTAAATACAATTCTATATATTGGATACCTATTTTAATTGATAAAAAGTAAAGTTGGATTCGCATTATTTTTTGTTGGATTCACCTTATGATTTGTTAAGAGCGGATATAGGGTGTGTTTTGACGGATATAGTGAGTGTTTTGACGGATATAGTGAGTGTTTTGATTTTATACATAAGTTTGGTTGTGAAAGAATTACAATTGAATTTTATTAATTAATTGGACTTTAATGATTTTATTTTTCCTATCTAATCGAGTCGAGAGACCAAATTAGTGCGAGATAAGAGTAAAGTTTATGCGCATGAATACTAAGGAAGATAATATTAAATATATGACTCCAAAACCCTAGTCAATTAATTCATTAATTTTATTATCTTGCTTACTATTATTTAGTTTAGTTCCATTGCTTTAATTTACTTTCTTTACTTTGCTTTATTTAATTTGCTTTATTTTATTAGTTTGGTTCTCACTAATTATTCTTGGTTAGATTAGGGATTAGTGAAAGATTAACAAGATAATTATAAAACATACTGTTTGAGTCCTTGTGGGATTGACCTTGCTTACACGCTATACTATAAACTGATTCGTTCGCATGCGAGTATTAAAATTTATCACAACAAGAAACAATCAACAAGGGAGTGCATACTTTGGTGGCACAAGTAGCAACCAACAATAATTTAGACCTAGGTTTAAAAGCTAAAAGCAATATATACCTATTTTTTGCCTTTAAAAAATCATCAAACTACCATCTTAGCCCTACAGCCATGCAAGCTTCCATGTGTCAGTGCCATATTAGCTTGAAATAAGTGGACTGCCATGTCATTTGCCACCTCAGCACAGTTGACTTTGATCCATGGTTGACTTTGACCAATAGTTGACTTTGCGATTTTTACACCTTCTAAACACAACTACAACATCAAGTTTTTTAGAATCGACCTCGATTTTCAAGTGTTACAATCTCGCAATGGTTTGCAAGTGCATCTTACAAAATTTGTCTAACTTAAACGATCAAGATTGATCAAAAAAAATCTCAAATTGGCAGAGTCACAGTAACCAAATAGGTGTCTCTCAATTTCAAAATTATGGAGCAATTCAACGTATCCACCTTCTTCAGTAGGCGGACAAATTGGACATTTAAAAGCACGGTACTATGTAGTTAGTTATCCAGACTGGTGGGATCACTTTCGGAGTCATCGTTCAAATCAAGGTGAAGATAAAAGGAATTTGGGATTGCTTATAACCATTAGGACACCCTGGTAAGGCATTAAATTATGCATCTATTTTGAATGATACATGGATAATTGATTATAGTGTTATATATTATATGACATTCGATTCTATACAGGTCACCTCTCTTGCCCCTTCCTCCAAAAAAAATTATTTTCACAGCTAATGGTGATCTAGTCCTTGTTATTGGGAAATGGTCTGTTCATTTATTAGATTCCTTAAATTTAAATTTGGCACTCGTAGTCCCCTCAGTAAAAAATAATTTATCGTATATATCTTGCTCAGATTTCTATGTTTTAAATTGTATCGCTATTTTTAGACCTTATCACTATGTCTTTAAGGATATTTAGACGAGTAAGACAATTTGACATAACTCCAAGAAAACATGCCGAGGATGAGATTTGGCTGTAGCATTGATGATTAAGTCATGCATCCTTTAACTATTTAAAAAGGTTATTTCCTAAAACTTTTAGAAATGTTGAACTCTCGATTTTCTTTGTGAAGCTTGTGAACTTGCAAAGAGCCATTGTACTTCCTTTCTACCCTCACTTAATAAATGTTCAGTTCCTTTCATGATAATTCACTCTGATGTATGGGGGCCTTCTCTTACTCTGTCTGTAAATGGTACTCGTTAATTTTCATTGATGATTGCACAAGAATGACATGGGTATGTCTTAAAGTAAGTTCTTTGTTTTAAAGATTTCATAAACAGGTCAATACATAGTATAAAGCCACCATTCAAGTGCTTCAGAGTGATAATGGAGGAGAATATATGAGTACAAAATTACAGGAGTATTTCAAGCATAATGAAATTGTTCATTAAACAACTTGCTCTTATACACCTCAGCAAAATGGTGTTACAAAAATGAAGAACATGCATTTATCAAAAGTAGTATGTGCATCACTACTCGGGGCCAATGCACTCACATCTTATTGGGGTGAAGCATTTGTCTCTGTAGTTTATTTAATCAATCGTGTTCCATCAGCGGTCCTTGATTTTCAAACACCATTTCATGTCTTTCACAATGTTGTATTGGCTTATACAATGCCAAAATTGCCCCCACGTGTATTTGGATATGTTGCATTTGTTCATTTGCCGAAAGAACAACGAAATAAATTAGAATCCCGTGCTCTCAAATGCGTTTTTGTGGGTTACTCATCCTCTCAGAAAAGGTATATATATCATCCTCATACTTGAAAATTATACATGACCATGGATGTTTTTCATGAATAAGATATATATTTTCATCCGGTTAAACTTTAAGGGGAGTATCATCATGAAGTTTAAGTTTTTAATTTTGTTGATAGTGACGAGGATAAAATAATTCAACTCAAGTTATCTCAACAATTAACTTCACAATTACCGACTCCACCAAGTTCACCGTTGAATTCGTCAGAATCAAGCTCGCCAAGTTCACCATTGAATCTGCCACAATCCTCAAGCTTTCCATCGCTTGGTGTGCATAACCAATGGTCTCACTCAAACACATCTGAATTGTATATCAATTACCTCCTCCTGATCCTCAGGTATTTTCTCTTAAACCTCCAAGAAAACAACTCCCTTACTAAATCAATAGAGGCGTGCCTAAATTAACATATGAACCTAATCTTGCTAGTAATGCCAAATACCCCATGAGAAATTATGTGTCTTACGATAGATTGTTTGAATTAAATAAGTCATTTATAAATCAGTTATCATTTGTATCCATTCCTAATAGTGTGTAGGAAGCCTTGGGCGATCCAAAATGGAAAATAGCAATGGACGAAGAGTTGAAATCCCTAAAGAACAATGGTAAAGGGGATATAGTTGAATTACCACTAGGGAAGAAGTGTGTTGATTGCAAATGTATGTTATGATAACCCGCGCTTTTGACGTCGGTCCTCTTAGCGGCGACTCCTCCTGTTTTTCGGTTTGTTTGAAAAAAAAAAGTTCATTTTATTATAGGAAAAAATGGTGATGGTTTGTAAAAGAAATCAGAGTCGCTAGATTTTTTTAATAAACAAATAAAAGATTTGAGTAAAAGAGAAGTATTTATGGACTAAATATCCTTTTATACACAATATATGCGAAACCAGTTGATTCGAAAGTTCGGGGATTAAGTTACGAATCGGGAAGGTGTTAGGCACCCAATTCGCCCTTTCGATCTCTAAGTCGGATGTGAGTGTGATTATAATAAAAAAATTTGCATGCTTATTAATGTTATCACATATCAGCCCATAATTTTAGAAAACCGGGATTTGGGGGTGGGGATGGAAAAGCATGTGCTTCTTATTTCGCTCCTTTAATTTTAGAAATTAGTGTGTGTGGTTTAAAAAATGATTTTGATAATGATAGATAACAAAACATGTGTTTTTGGAAAGATTCAGGTCTTTTCGAAAGCTAATTCAATTTGAAATCGAATATCCGGCAATCCTCAATATTCGTTCGTTGATAGTGTACCACAGTTTAATTATTTAAACCGGTATTAACAAATTCAGTAATCTTATATTGGATATTTAGGTAAGCCTCGCGATTTATAGATTAAATCGGGAACAAACGCGTATTGATTATTTCATGAACTGAGACTCGTAAAAAAGGGATTTTATGATTTTAACTGATAAAAATATGTTTAAAATGGTTATAGCTTGATCCACACCTTTAGTTTTGAAAACGGAGTTTAAATATGAAATATGGACTGATTTTGAGATAAACATCAATTTTTACATGCGATTAATCAATTATAATTGATAAAACAAATGAGCTGACTGATGCTTCAAATGAGGTATGTACATGTGTATTTATATATGACAAATAATTATGGGTTAGGCCAGGAAGCATCTGTCCGCGGACAAATGCCTAGGGATATTTTTCCATACAACACACACTTCGTGTGTCGTGTGGATAAATGCCTTAAGGCATTTGTCTTATAGACAAATGTTATCCACTTGAGACAGTTTTTATAATTCCGGTCAAATTACACGTTGGATTGATCTGATTTTTTAGTATTTTGTTACCCATGACAAAACCTACCTACTGACCAAATATTCAGATTTTTTGGACTTCAGGAAAGTCTCTGTTTGATTTCCCAAGTTGAACTCCCACTTTCCTGAATTCTTGGAGATCTTGCCAACGGATCGAGCTGATTTTTGAGTATGTTACTACCTAGAGTACTATCTAGCTAACAAACCCCAAAATTTGAGGATGATCAGAAGTCAGGAAGTCTCATTGTGTAAGAATCGGAAAATTTTAATTTTTGGAGCATTTATCTTGTGGACAAATTCCATAAGGCATTTGTCTACAAGACACACCAAGTGTGTGTCGTGTGGACAAATGCCTCAGGGCATTTGTCTGGCAGACGACTCTTATAGTTCTGGCCAAATGGAGCATCAGATCAATCTAATTTTTAACATGTTATTCCTTTTAATACAACCTGTATGTTGACCAAATTTGAGATCATTTGGACTTCTAGAAGGTGCCCTTTTAATTACCTAAAGTGAACTTCTGATTTTCTAAATTTTCGGAGATTCGGCCGTCAGATCGAGCTGATTTTTGAGTATGTTGTTCCTTATAGAAATGTCTAAAAACCTTTAAAGTTTGAGAATGATTAGAAATTTTCAATTCTCCTTACAAAAGTTTTCAGAGGATTTGACGATTTTTGATTTCGGCAATTTTTGGTTATTCTCATAACTTCTCGTCCGGGTATCCTTTCTGCTTCCTTTTTTGACCTGTGGCACATGTACATAGTATGTATGCATCTAGGAATACTCGTGTATGCATGCGTTTTCATTTTCTTAGAGATCAGAATTCTTGCAAAGGACACAAAATGAGGTGTTCACAGATGTATACGGTGAAATATAAGGCAGACGGAATTATCGAAATATTCAAAGCAAGACTTATAGCGAAAGGCTACACCCAGACACTTGGAATCAATTATTTGGAGACATTTGAACCATTGGCAAAAATTAACACTGTGCATGTCTTGCTTTCTTTAACGGTAAATCTGGATTGACCATTATAATAATTCGATGTGAAGAATGCATTCTTGCATGGGGATTTAGAGGAGATATACGTGGAGTTCCCACCAGGGTAAGATGTCCCTATGGAGCACAGAAACACAGTATACATATTGAGAAAGTCTTTGTATGGCTTGAAACAGTATCCGAGAGCTTGGTTTGGGAGATTTGCCAAATCAATGAGGAAGTTTAGGTACAAATAGAGCAATTCTGATTATACATTGTTCTTGAAGAAGTGTCATGGGAAGATCACAACACTTATTATTTATGTTGATGATATGGTTGTCCCAGGGGATGACCCCTGTGAACAAGAAACATAAAAAAATACCTATCTCGGGAGTTCGAGATGAAAGATCTTGGCAAGCTAAAGTATTTTTTGGGGATTAAGGTGTCCAGATCTTCAATGGCCATCTTTCTATCTTAGAGAAAGTATGCATTATATTTACTAAGTAAAACAGGAATGTCTACTAAGTGAAATAAGAATGTTTGCCTGTCCGCCATTGCAATAATTCGATGTGAAGAATGCATTCTTCCATGGGGATTTAGAGGAAGAGATATACATGGAGCTCCGACCAGGGTATGATGTCCCTGTGGTGCACAAAAACAAAGTATGCAAATTGAGAAAGTATTTGTATGGCTTGAAACAGTCTCCGAGAGCTTGGTTTGGGAGATTCGCCATATCAATAAGGAAGTTTGAGTACAAATAAAGCAATTCTGATCATATGTTGTTCTTGGAGAAGTGACATGGGAAGATCATAGTACTTATTGTTTATATTGATGATATGGTTGTCATCGGGGATGACCTTTGTAAACAAAAAGCACTAAAAATATACTTATCTCGTTAGTTCAAGATGAAAGATCTTGGCGAGCTAAAGTATTTTTTTGGGATTGAGGTGTCTAGATCTTTAAAGGGAATCTTCCTATCTTAAAGAAAGTATGCATTAGATTTACTAAGTGAAACGGGAATTGTCTGCCTATCTGCCATTACAATAATTCAATGCGAAGAATGCATTCTTGCATGGGGATTTAGAGGAAGAGATATACATGGGCTTGGTTTGGGAGATTCGCTATATCAATAAGGAAGTTCAAGTACAAACAAAACAATTATGATCATATGTGGGTTGTGAAGAAGATTCTTAGTTTTTTGAAGGCAGCTCTTGGAAAAGGGATTTTGTTTACAAAGAACAATGATTTTTTGAAAATTAAAGAGTACACTGATGCTGATTGGGCCGAAAATATTGGTGGTACATGGTCTACATCAAGATATTTCATATTTGTTGGTGGGAATCTCGTCACATAGCGAAGCAAGAAACAAAATTTCATTTCTCGTTCGAGTGCCGATGCGAAATATCGAGGAATGGCAGTAGAAGTCCAGGAATTATTGTGGCTGAAGTTGCGATTGACTGATATAAGTTATCTGCCTAGAGAACCTATGATGTTATTGTGAGAATCCGGATCCACGACCCGTCCTTCTCGGTTTCTTGGTTTGGAAAAACGAAAACTTGTTTTGTAGAGTCGCAAGTTTGTTTTACGAGAAAACAAACAAAAGATCGTACGAAGGATAATTCGAAAACGAACTATCTTTCATACGTTTGAAACCAGAGATTTATTTTAAAAATTTACTTTCCTAGGGTTCGGGAACTACGTTACGAATTGGGAAGGTATTAGGCACCCAATTCGCCCTTTCGGTCTCTTAATGGATCATGTATTTAATTCCTATTTTAGATATCTTGTAAGTAGTTTGAATTAATTTCAGAATAGTCCTTTATGGATAAATTCAATTTAAAATTGTATTTGAAATCAGACTCGAGCTTTGCGAGCGCCTACGTATTCATTCGTAGAATGAAATCAGAGTCTCGTAGTTCCACTTGTTTGGAAACTGTTTTTGTATTTTTGTTTTTTGTTTTGAAAACGTGTCAAAACAGGTTTTTAGTTTTCTTGTAAAACTTAAAAAGGACTAGTTTAGAAAACAGTGAACTTCTTTGCAAGTTATCTAATTTTCTGTGTTTAAAGAATGAATTTAAATGCAGTATTGAAATTTAGGAGAGTTGTAGAAAGACGTACCTGATGCGCTCGAAGAAGAAATGAGAACCTTGCCTTGATTGCCTTGTTTGCTTGCTTTCTTCTCTCTCTAAAACTTCCTCTCTCTGATGCGCTCGAATAAGAAATGAGAACCTTGCCTTGATTGCCTTGCTTGCTTCCTTCTCTCTCTAGAACTTTCTCTCTCAAAATTTTCTCTCTCCGAAACTTCATCTTTCTAGAAATTCTCTAAAAGAAAAGACTCTATAATAATTTTGACAGAATTTCACTTTACTAAAAACACTAGTGAGTGTTGATGATCTCAAATAAGAGCCCAAGGGTCCTATTTATAGGGAAATTTTCGCCAAAAACGCTCAAAAAGAAGCCAACCGTAGGGGGTAGCCGCAGGGGGTGCGGCTGGAGCATGCGGTTGGGTCGTGCGGCTGGGGCGTGCGGCTAGGTGCCAACCGTACGGCTGGCAGGTAGCCGTACGGTTGGTACGGCTAGGTGCCCCGTCCCAGTAAGCGAAGAGGCAACAAAGGTTACATCAAACTCCTAATGCGTCCGAAAATTGGAGTCTTTCCTAACAGTCTTCTATATGCATGATGACTTAGGGCTAAATGCAATATGCTCGTTTTAAGAAAAGCAGTATTCACACGAGAGTCGTGGATTGGGGTGTTCACAGTTATATTATGATAACATGGCAGCATGCAATATTGTTCAAAATCCGATTCAACATAATAAAACACAGCATGTGGAAGTGGATAGATTATTCATTAAAGAGAAATTGGGGGAAAACTTAATTGCAGTGCCTCATATACGCTCGGAATATCAGTTGGCCGATGTACTTACTAAAGATGTTTCCAACATGTTATTTTTCAGGTTGATCAGTAAGTTGGGAAAGCTCAATATCTATGTACCAACTTGAGGGGGAGTTTTAAAGTATGTTATAATTAATTAGGTTTCCTTATTGTATTGGTTTCCTTATGGTATTATGTTTCCTTATTTTCCCCTTATGCACAACCATATAAATAGGGTCCTCTTGTATTAATTCATTATTATTAAAATACAACTCATATTCCCATCCCTATCTAGACTTCAATTAAAATGACCAACCTCAAAACACCTGAAACGGAGTTCAGATCACCAATAAACACTAAAACAAGGCAAAAATATAACAGGAAATAGAGAAAGAATAAATCTTTATAGTCGTTAGTTAGATTTGAGTCCACAAGCGTCGATTTGTCCCCTTCCACTCTGAACTATGCTACTATATGAACACCTCCACATACTAAAGGATGGAGGAAAAAAAACTCTCACAAATAGAGAGAAAGATGACCACGTGATCTGATAAAACAATACATATTCTTGCTTGATTTATTAAAAAAGGATCATCCCCACCTTCTTCATAGAAAAAAAGGGAAAGAAAGGGAGAGAGGAGTTACAGAGAGAACAGGGAATATGGTACGTCATTAGATAGTTTTTTATTTTTATGCACATGTAAAACACAATTTTTAGTTCCTAGCTTCCTATAACAAATTATTCATGCTTTTGTCATTACCTAGTTGAATGTCTAGAGTAAAAGATGATTTTGGATCTCTTCACACAATTTGTTAATATATCCTCATTTTAATGGTTTATTATGCTTATCAATCAGTCCATATTTTCAATGTTAAAATATCCACAAAAAATGAACAAGTGATTTTCGAAAAGGGACTCATCATAATGAGAAAAAAGACAAGAGAATATGTGATACCAACTTTGGATTTACATCTATATGCATGATTGTAATAATTATTATTACAATGAAGTGTGATAATGTTTTGAAGTTTCAGGCTCACAATTAGAGTCCCCTTCTTCTAATTCGAACAGAGACATTGTCCTACATAAAATAAAAAGATAAAAAGAAGATGAGAGGATATAGATATCATTTGTTACGATGAAAAATTTGTTATTTATTGTTATTTTATCTAATCTTCGTATCAATGTCATTTTTTTTGTCTTGCCTTGTCATTTAAAAAGATTATTCTAATATTTTACGTATGACAGTCTAATATATGTTAGTATATTGTAAACTGGTTATGTGGTTTGACTAGTGACCCTTATAGTCTTATAAATATGGATATTATTTAATTCTTTTGTGGTCTTTTATATATGAGATTCAAAAAGTGATCCCGTAGCCGATTGAACGGGTGATCTACTTACTTAGCTTAGTCCCTTTACCAGATTAGTGTTTGGATCAGATTTGATAATTGTGATACATATTTCAATTTGTTTTTGAAACAAGAATTTGTAAATATTGATAAACTAGTTAGCACTCTTTAAAAGAAAAAAAATAGAAGTTATCACTACTCAACACAAACCTTAAAGCAAACATATATCTTTTAAAATATAATTAATTGTAATAATTAAGGGGAAAAAAGCTTCTTATAAACCAAACAAAAAAATTATTTTTCCAGCCTCTCATCATTTGTATAATTCTAGGGTTTATATTAGTTGATCGACCCAATCCATAAAAAATTAATAGTGTTTTTAGTAAAGGGTTTTGAATAGGTGATTTTGTTTATATCTGCTCAATCTTATAGTCCGTCCACCCTAAAAAGAAGGATAGTTATTTTTTGTGATTATTTAAAAAAATATTCTTGTAAGTTTACCCAGTTAAGTTATTTATTACTATGTATTTAAAGATACAATGTGCCTAAGATACCCCCATCTTCCCTATTCTATTATAATCTTAATTCACCCCCACACATCTATAAATAAATTAGACATTCATATATATATATATATAAATATATACCCCCCCTAAATATGTAATCAACTACTAATGGTAATAGCAATTCGTTTCACCATTCACAATTATCAACCTTTAAAATTATGAACACTTATACATCCAGCAAGATTGATTAGCAACCAAAAAATTAGGATGAACAGTAACAACCAACAAAAAAAGGTGAAAAAGAGATGAAAGTAAGACTAAATTTATGTTCGCAAGCACACGAATAAGTTGATAATATAGGGCGAAAGAAAGGTCGATCTCACAAAGACTTAAATATTATGTTTTATAATTACCTGGTTAATTTTTCACTAAATTCTTAATCTAACCAAAAAATTGGTGGAGTAAAATAAAATAAAATAAGTAAAACAAAGTAAAGCAAAGTTATGAAAGTAAATTAAAAAATATTAAGTGAGATAACAAAGTTCAGTACTTTTCTAAATTCAGCCATCTCGGGGTCCATTTCTCACACACTTCATCCCCCTTACCCTATTGTCTACTTTCTTATTACACTTATCTTCCATTTCTCGCATATATTCATTCATATTTGGCCAAGAAAGAAGGGGAGCGTGGTGTACAAAAAAAATAGAAGATAAGAAATATTTGAGTGCTTCATATTTTTCGTCTTTTTGTATTATTGTTTCATTTGACGAAGGAGATGAAAAATTACAAATGCTGAGTAATTAACCTAGGTAAGTTATTCTTTGATTATTTGTAAAAATCCTTTTGTGGTTATAGCAGAAAATAAACCTTAATCATTTATAAATCTTAATTTTGAAAAATCTGTTTAATATTTTCTAGCATGAATCAAATAAATCAATCAATCAAACATAATATCAACACTAGAATTAACGAAGTATCCCTGCAGGGTAAGGCTAATCATCAAAAGAAAATTTTACTATAATAAACACAAGAGGTACATACTTGATTAATCATTAACCGACACATACGTATAGTCTTAAATCACTCAAGAATAACTTCTAGATGTCACGTTTAGTGCAACAACTTCCTCCTCGGATCACTCAATTTGGAATACAACGTATCACACGTCTCGAACTCGTTTCGATCTCCTTGACAGACTCGCGCTTCAATAATAGGTTTTGGGATTTATTGTTCTTTGATGAAGAACACTTAATTTGGTATGGAGTTTGGTTAAACCCTAGGTGTTGTGATGCAAAATTGCTCTTTAAAAAGTGTATAAATTGATCTTTAAAGACCATTAAATGGTATGAGACCTTAGGAATTAATTTATAAAAAATAAAAGGTCCAACTCATAGTTGAAATAGGTAACTTACCATATTAAAACAAGTTTTACAATAAAAATAATGTATGCAGAAAAGTGGTGCTGGACTAATTTAGGTTAGCAAAAGCTAAACTACTCCACCTTTTTGGAAAATTATTGAACATTGTTACTGCCGAACCAATCCAAACTAAGTACTTGTACCGGTCTGATTTCTGGAATTAGTTTTTCTAAGGATTTTCATGCCGAACCTGTCCACAAATAGATTTTGTACCTGTCTGAATTACTTTCAGTCCATTTTTGCATTAAAGGAGTTCCAAATCACTTGGAAAACCTTTTATCCCTAATTACTTTAAGATCAAGAAGTTTCTGTTCACGATTTGAAATCTTTTAACATGTTTAAAAATTATTTTGAAAAATAATATACACCCCCAAAAGTTGGAAACCAAATTCCTTCCCAAGTTTACCAATCATAATCTTCAAAGTATGATTCTTGATAACTTGTTGCTTAACTTTGTCACTTGTAGTCTTCAAAGATGATCTCACTTGACACATCAACCTTAAAAATAAGTTGTTTTTTCGTTGAAGGAATAAACCAACATACAATTGACCTTACAGGAGATAAAATTTATAGACTGATGAGAGAAATTCTTGTCTCACTTTACTCACATATTTGGAGATATTAAAGGAGCCATTTTATTATATGTTTTATTCTTCTATTTTTATGGAAGGCTAACCTCCCTTTCAAGGGAGAAGATGAAACCCCATTTTTATTTATAATTTACAATTTTATATGAATATACTCATTTGTGATTTTATTAAATAAGATCTTTGAATTACTCTACAGTCTAAAGGTGATCCAACTTTGGTTTTTATATTTGACTTAAGAGATGAATTACACACCATAGGATTTTCTTGAGTTCATTTTGTTTTCCAAATTTATCTTCTAGTTCTTGAGTGTTAATGTGAATGAGTTACAACCTCATATTATTGTTATTTTTAAAACAATAAAATATGGATCTTGAAGGGAAAAATCTCTTATAAAGAAATAAATTGTCAAATACTATTTGATTAGTTTTTTGGTTCACTCTACATACCATAGGTGATTCCATTTGATCAAACTAATATATAATTTATTTTGGGTATATATGTGCAATAATATATCTTTCTATATATATCCATTGATAATTTAGTAGTGGATTCTTAACCGTTGAAATCCCTACACATTATTTTTCCAAAACCACTCTCTACTATCATTTCATTTTATTAGTATTAATTATTCCTGATAAAAGCAAGCATTTAGCGAACAAAAAAAATGATTTTTATTCTGAATCTACATACTATTTTCTCAATTTTGTTTTCACCGATTCCTAAACAAGTCCCGTTGATTTGATACCTTGCAACTACTATCTACATTATTAATATATTTTACAGGTACATAATTAAGGATTTTTGATTGAGTTATTTTGAGCGACGAGGATAACTTGCCATCATTTTTCCACCTTTAAATTGTGCCATCATTTGTTTGGTGCAATTGGGACGGTCTTTAATGTGGATTTAATTAGGCTAACTATAATTAGACTAAAATTTTAATCTATTTACTTATGTTGTAATTCCATGGTGTACGATGCCCTTGATTAAGTTTCAGTCTAATTTTAGGGATTTGCATTATTTTTGTGATGGTTTTAATTTATATTTAGTCAACATTAATTGTAGTCTGATTGAATATTATATATATAGGTTTGATAACCCCGTGTTAATATGATTAGTGGTTTGACAATTCTGTGTTATTAACGGTTAATACATAAAAGACTTTGGAAAGTACATTTGGGTCAAGAGAAAATCTCATGGTATGTAAATCATTTCTGTAAGCCCAATATAAATGTTGAGACTATCAATCCCACATCGAAACATTACCTCAAAAGGTCACTTAGGCGACATAGATTGTATGTCGCCCAAGTATACATATACGTCGCTTGTATCTTACGTGACGTAAGATACGTCTCCTAAGCTATGTCGCCCAGGGTAATAGGCGATGTAAACAAATAATTACACTGCCTAAGAAAATTCCAAGGCGACGCAAAAAATACGTACGTCGCCTATATGGTCAGAGAAAAGTTGACTTTGACTGGACATTAGGCGACATAAGTATAATAATTACGTCGCCTAAGGAATAAACCTAGGCGATGTAGATATTTAACAACGTCACCTAAGGAATAAACCTAGGCGACGTAGATATTTAACGTCACCTAAATTCCAGTCAAAGTCAACTCTGCACTGATCTTAGGCGACGTATTTAAATATCTATGACGCATAGGTTTATTACTTATGTGACGTAATTCTTGTACTTATGTCGCCTAGGTCAGAGCAGAGTTGACTTTGACTGGACTTTGGGCAACGTACTTATTTTACTTACGTCGCCTAAGTGAATTAAAATAATAATAGAAATTGTCTGTTTCTATGTGCATCCCACACGTGCACTTCTATGCAAATAACCTACATTACAAACCAATTTCATTCATTCAAACATCCTGCCCAATCGTTCAAATATCAAAACATTTAATTATTCAAATATCTAAGCATTCAACCATTCAAATGTGTAAGCATTCAATTAAATGTTCAAAACGTTTATAGATTATAGCAATGTCCTATAAAACTATTTTAAAAACTTTATAATCATATAAAATTGATCAATAAGAAAATAAACCTAAAACTATCCTGAGTTGGAGCCATCGAATGGTGGAGCCCTCATATTCATCTGCCTCGCCATTTTTGCAAGCTAGGCCTGTACCCTCACTTCGAACTCCAGCCGCTCCCTATCTCGATCCTGCCGCTCCTTCTTGAGTTGCCTTTCGCGCTCCTGCTGATCCCGTCTTTCCTGTTGAAGATGCTCCTCTAGTTCCTTTTGAGTTGCCCTAAGTCTGGCGAACTCCTCCTCAATCGCGGCGTTTCGGGGCTCCGGCTGTGATGGTCCTCTCGTCCTCGACTGCTTGGCGACGCCGCTGCCTAAGCCGGGAACCCTGGTCCCTCTCGAAGGACCGACCACCCTCTCTATAAGCCCGATCTCTACATTAACATAGAGTCTCGGCGGGGCTGTGACTAAGGCCGGCGAGCAGCCATCCGATGTATCCTCCATCAGAGGCATACTTGCCATCAATGAGGCAACCGCCTTGTCGCTCGCCTGCTGAACCCGCGACTGCAAATAGCAATAAATATAATTAATGAATTTCTTATTATAAATAATTAAGCATAAGGATCGAATTTCTTATTACAAATAACTAGCAATAAATGTAATGAATTAATAAATAATAAACTTACCGTGCCCTCGGGATCGAATTTCTTGTACATATCCATGTACGTCTTCACGTGAGGAGCTTGCTCACCTTTCTTCGTGTACTCATCAGCCCGAGCTGCAAAAAGCTTGGCCCCTCCGCTATGGGGCCTCTTATTTTTCGAGGCCCAGACCGCCTTCATTTGCTCGCTCCGCCTCTGCAAGATACATAAGATACAAACCGTTAGAATATTCAATTGTATTTAAATTAAGTTAGACAAATTAATTAATTTTACCTGAAATTCGGGATCCCTAAAGTGGTTGCACAACCACTGCCACTCCGCAGGATGATGGGCGAACTCGAGAGGAAGGGGCAAATCTCCCAATTCCTGCCAGTTCGTGTGACAGGAAGACTTTCATTGCCTGAACCGGTTGGCGGCCTTCTCGTCTATCCAGCCAGTGATCTCCCTATGCCGGTGATCGATATCGTAGTTCACCTGCAAAGAAAAATAGCAGAGAGAAACATTAGTAATTTGAAATAATAACAAACAATAAAAAAATAAAAAAAAATGCAAAACTTACCGATAAAAAATCCAGCAACCTCGTCCGCTCCGTCATCGGAAGGTCATGCCACGTCGGATGGGGCATTGGACATCGGTCTTTTATATAAGCCTAGAGGTCCGTCACGAATCGGGAGCGAACTGAGAAGGGGCCCCCTAATCAAATCCTTATAGGTCATCGGGGTCCTGCCATTCTCTTTCGTGATCGCCGCCGTTTTCTTCCCGACTACGACTTTAAGAACTTTACCTGAGTCAGTCGGCACGTGAGTAGTAGCAAAAGTGCAGCAAATGCAGCGTGTGGGTGGTGCGGAAGGGAGGGGCAGAACAAGCGGCAGGACCGGCAACTCCTGCGTTGAGACCGGTGGTCTGTCGGCCTGGGCCGCCTGCTGCGAGGCGCCTGAGGCGCCTGCGAGGGCTGCTGCAAGGGAAGATGAAACTCCTCACGCAGCTCTACACGAGATTTCTTCCTTGTGGCTGAATCTTTCGGAGGAATCCTGACATATATTTGAAAGAAACATAAGAATACTATAATTGACTTGAATTAAAATTGAATTGAATTGAACTGACATTGAAATTGAATTGAATCAAAATTGAAAGAAAAATAAGAACGGTAAACTTCAAGATCAATTTCAACTTTGCCCTAATTGAATTGAATTGAATTGAATTGAAATTGAAATTGAAATTGAAGTTGAAAGAAACATAAGAACACTAGATTTTGGTTATACTAAAAACGTTCTTCAATAGACAGAGTAGTTAGATTTCCCCTCTATCTCTCTCTCTAGTTTCTCGATCTCCTTGTTTCTTGTGCCTACCTAATTTTTTAAATAAAAATAATAAACACTTAATGGTTGAAATGGTTATACTAAGAACATCAAGATAGTGGAAATGGATCTCTGCGAATCAAAGGGAAGTATAAAAAGCAGGACTAGCTACTCAAACCATGCACAAACAGAGCACATATTCTACACTTATCGTTCTTGCTCAAAACAAGAGCCTCAACAGATCTCACCAGTACCATCAGTCCCAACCCTCTAGTGGCCATTTCGAGGAATACACATTTGGCACAGCTCAAAGCAGCCCTCAATACTACTCTGCCATATCCAAACCCGACCCATCAAGAATCCCTTTTGATAATCCTCGGCCAGAATATGCTGAGTCCATGTCCTATGAGTACCCCTTTTTCCCAAACTACATGGCCAATATAGAATCTTCAAGGGCAAAAGTTAGATCACACAGTGCACACAAGCAACGCCCGTGGAGACATTTGAGAGGCAATCTAGCAAATGTAGACCGTCGATAGAGGGAAGAAATGTGCCAAGGGCGGTGCACATGTAGCGGTCATCTTCACATGTTGGTTCAACGGCTCAGAATTATCAGTATCTGTGGTCCATCAAGCTTGATAGGTCGGTGGTTCCACTTATGGATAGTGAATGCGGATCTAACAGTACGATGCTGACAAATACCAACTACTGCAGATCACTCGTTGCATTTGATGTGAGTAAAGTAGGTTAAGAGATTATTGAATACAATTTAATGAATAAAAGTAGGAATATTTTTGGTCCTAATATATCTACTTGTGTTAATGCAGGAAAAAGGGCATAGGTACTAATTGCGTGTACCAAAAAGTGTAGCGGAAACACTAATTGAGGCTTCAAATGGGAGTATTTGAATGCATTGATGTTAAGTGTAGAAGCTGTGAAATATTTCAGACAAATTTTCTTCTTGATTTCAGGGTCAACATATGTAGAGTTTTAACATTTGTGTTTATTGTGTTTAAATAACTCAGCAGTTGAAACTTAGATGTGGTTAATGAGGCAAAATGACCAGGCAAATCAAATGCATGTAAACGTTATAATATGTTTATAGACATTTATCCAAGTGTGAAATTTTTTATCCCCAGAAAATTGTTTCCTTCATGAGATGGTTTTTCAGTCCCTCATTTTTTTGACTACCTACTCCTGGAAAATGTCATCCAATCACTAGCTATAAGAATTGTTTTATCAGTCCATATGGAAAATAATCGAATCCCAGGAAATTATTTGCATGGAAAACTTTTCCATAGTAAACAAAAAACATAGGCAGGATCCGGTTTTCGAACTTAGTAGAATGAGAAAATTGAGCTAAACTAAGTTGTACCATGAAAATTGATTCCGTGGGAAACTATACAAATAAGCACCCTGAAGATGGAAAATATCATATTTGGGGAATTTAATTAAACACACCCTCAAAGATGAAGCAAACCTAGCACACATCTGACAAGTTCAATCTTATAATAGGGCTTTTGTGCAAGTTTGATAAATTTTTGGGTGACAGCTTTAGCCTTATAATACCATTCTAGAACAGGAATGACAAGATGCACTGAACGAGTTACTTTGAAGCTAATGATAAATAAACATTGAGTTTTCTCCCTCGTCCCAATATTTTTGGTTTTCTTATTACTCAACAAGTTATTGGCATTCGTGGCTGTTATTCTCTATACAGAATCAACATATTCGAAAATCCTAAACCATCTTTTTATACACACAAGTTGCATTGGTAAAGATTAGCAACCACAATCCTAAACTTTATTCTTGTTTTGCACATGTCCTCTAGTTATATGCACCCGAATTCCTTGAAGCAAAGAATCCCTATCCGAAAGTATTATGAAACAATTCCTTACAATCAAACTTTTTACTAAGAAATTTCTTGTAAGATATCAAATGGTCATAGCTAGTTCAGCTTATTATTTAGTATCACCAACTACTTCAACTACTACAACCTTTATAGCAGCTTATGTCTACCCTCAGCTGATCAATTATGTGAGTCCAAAATTATTGACTCTCATTCATGACTCACGTGATCCATATCTATTGACTCTCCAAATGTGAAGGTTAACATGATGCTCACACCTCGTTGGTTAGTGTATTACATTAATAATGGAGTAATTACTGTCGGTCCTCGTTTATTTAATGCATTAGCCAATGAAGTGAGAAAATTAATAAATTTGGACGCCACTCAAGTGAAGATTAACATGACTCTCAGATCGAATTAAAGAACAAGGAACCGCAACAATTACTTTCATCATTAATTTAACGCAATGCTTGATGTGATGAAGCTATATAGCCCACATCAGCAAAAGCAAACACTAAAAATAATTGATAAGGTAAAATTAAGTAGAATTTAAAGAAACAAATTTTTTAGGCCTATGATACTTTAATTTGATTCATACAATGTCACAAATAGTAGTAAAAATCATTTTATTATCCCATTTTGATCTCCATAATTAACTATTTAAGAAGTAATATTAATTAACTAGCAATCAACTAAAAAACGGCAATGGGATTGAGACTTAAGAAGGGCGAATGGGAATAAATCTTACGTGGACAATGGTGGTGGTGAGCGTCGGTGGCGGTGGTGAGCGAGGGCGGTGGTGGTGGTGAGCGAGGGAGGTGGTGATCAGAAATGGGGGCTAGGGTTTTGAGTTGGTGATGGTCGGAAATGGGGGCTAGGGTTTCGAGGTGGTGGTGGTCGGAAATGAGGGAGGAGGAAGAACTGAGAGATAGAGGGAGAAGGAGATTGTTTCGCGAAAAAATGAAATAGGGGTGAAAGGTTTAATTTATCCTATCCACTTGGCGACGTAAGTATTTAAGTACGTTGCCTATGACATCACCTAAGCAACGTAATTTAATTATATACGTCGCTCAAGTGAATTTCAAATTTTCAGAATATTTTAAATTTTCGGGAAATTTAAAGGGGGGAAATCTTTTGGGCGACGTATTTATTTGTACGTCGCCTAAGAGTAACCTAGGCGACGTGGTTTAAAAAACTAAGTCGCTTAAGTGACTCTTAGGCGACGTACAAATAAAAACTACGTCGCCTAAGAGTTTTTAATAATTTTTTATTTTAATAGTAATTTAATTTTAATAATTTTTGTGTGCCGTATTATCAATGAGGTTCTGAGCTTCTTCAATTTTGTACAACCGATGCTTATAGAGAGAAAATATTATTTTGAAGGTTTTAATGTTGGTTTGGAAGATTTTTTTATCCCCAAGGAACTCCGGCTGAATGTTCAGACGAGTATTCAAGATGTTTCCCCCTGCTGCTGCATAACTTATGGTCCTCTTATAACGAGTTAGTGGAGTTGCTGCTAGAGAATCACCTAAAGCTTGTCGGAATTGCATGCCACAAATTTCATTCTGAAGTCATCTTCAATGAGTGATCTAATAGATTCTAAGAGCGACTCGGTCATTAATAGGATGTGTTCGCAAATATTATTATTATAACCCGATACGCAGCAGCAGATTATTACAACGCAATAAACAGGATACGGATGCAGCAGATTCGCTTTGTGTGCCATACTATCAATGAGGTTCTGAGCTTCTTCAATTCTGTACAACCGATGCTTATGGAGAGAAAAGCTTATTCTGAAGGTTTTAGTGTTGGTTTGGAAGATTTTTTTATCCCCGAGGAACTCCGGCTGAATGTTCCAACGAGTATTCAAGATGTTTCCCCCCTGCTGCTCCACGACTTAAGGTCCTCCTACAACGAGTTGGTGGAGTTGCGGCTGGAGAATCACCTAAAGCTTGTCGAAATTGTGCGCCACAAATTTCATTCTGAAGTCATCTTCAATGAGTGATCTAATAGATTTTAAGAGCGACTCGGCCATTGATAGGATGATTTCGCAAATATTATTAGTACAACTCAATACATAGTAGCAGATTATTATAATGCAATAAACATGATGCGGATTATCATAACGCAATAAAAGAATTCTGAGGGTAAGGAAAACTGTTGGTAGCTTCAAGACCTGATGTGCAGACTTTCTTTGTGGGGCGGGTTTGAGCTCTGGCTCCCCATTAAACCTTTCTGATTGCCTCCGATAAGGGTGATCTTCGGATAGCCATCTACGCACGCCCTGGTATGACATCCTTCAATTATTATGAACCGCAACAAAATCGTCCAAACATATGAGACATGCCTTGTATCCTTTTGTCTGAATACCTCCCAACATTCCTAGTCCTGGAAAGTCGCTGATGGTCCATATAACGGCTGCCCTCATGTTGAATGCCACTTCACCGTATCGATTCCAAGTTGAAACCCCCGTCTCCCACAGCATCTTAAGTTCATCAAATAGTGGTCTCATAAACACATTCAGAGTCTTTCCCGGATTCTTGGGCCGGATATTAGTAAGACTAGAATGTTAAACTCCTTCTTTATACATAACGAAGGCGGCAAATTATAAGGCATCGCAATAACAGGCCAGCAGCTGTAGGGAACCTGATGGAGACATAAATACAGGATCGTTTGATATTGCGTATAGATTGAAAAAAAAAAACTTATGCTAAAACCCTATAAGAATAAAGGGATTTCACCTTTGTGGATCATGTAGAGGATCCATATGAGGAGACTAGGGTTTGAAAGCATTAGATTGCGATTTGGTCAGATTTTTTTAATTCTTGCTAGGCTGCGAAAATTAATTTTTTTCGCAACCGAAACGACTTCTGATCGTCTTGATTTTTTGCGTCATAAAAGTAACTTTGTGTTCCGAACCACATATCCAAAAATCAGTCCGATCCAACGGTGGGATCAAAAGTTACGATTGATTTACGACTGCTGTGACGAAAAACCTAAAGATCTTCTATCGTATTCCTTCCGCCATCAAATCTTGCACCGAGTGTGGGCTACGGTATCACCAAGATTTTCTCTTCTCTTAATAGAACAAATCCTAACTCATGAGAATTATTGTTATTATAAGAAGAGATTAGGCCGGTGTATATATAAGGCTACGATAGGGACCTTAAGGAAAAATAAGTGTTTGGGCTTCCTATGGAAAGTTGGAATCCTAATTCCATTATGAATTAGTTCCTTCCATAAATTATAATTCACACCACTAAAGAATTATAATTTCACTCCCGTCCTTATCTTAAAATTATAATTTGAGCTCCTTATTATTCTCCCCACGTTAAGATTACAGATAATTGTCATTTAAATTAAATTACTGACAATTATATTTAAATAACTTCTTAATCCTTGAGCCTACCACTTAACTTATTTGACATGTCGGATTAACATAATCCACCTGCAGGGTTTGACAGGATCAAAACTTATAAGCTTCTCAAGGGGCTATCATCAATCCCTATACCGGGACGTGGATTCCATCAATAATTAATATTCATCATACATATAGTGTCGTCATCCAATTCACGAAGATTATTGATCCATAAATGAATCTCACTCATATTGAGTCAAAACAACAAACACTACATATATATGTCTATTAATTATTTCAAGATTAAGAGCATAAGTAATCATAATAACCATGGGATTTTAAATTGTTTTATATAGTCAGTATAAAAACAATTAACCTAAACTGGTCCTATTCAATACACACAAAGTGTACTAGCACAACGAGTTAAAACTATACCATTTTCTGTAGTTAAGATAAACTACTAAAACTTGTGCTAAAATCCTACCGATGGGTGTCCAATTCCATCTAAGACTGTGAACCATTAAACTTATATTCTACAAGAACCGATGATAAGATCTTCTGTGTGTAAGCTATACTCTACACACCAAATCATCTACTCTATGGAATAAAAGACACACATGCACAATATTTAAATAATTAATATAATGCAACCATTGCCTATACAGATTCTCATTAAAATAGCAAAACCAAGTTTGTAACATATCCAAACCAACAAGAAAATTATGGCTTTTAGTATATCACTCTAACAAACCGTTATAGTAGAGTACGGACTGAACCCGTTTGATGCTAGAGCAAGACGTACGTTTCTAATGTCGGCGGCAAATTGCGGTTGCCACCTGTAACATGACGAGACAAATTCCTTAATATGAAAATAATTAAACTAACAGTTTAGTAAATTGTATGCGTACGAACTCTAAATATATACGTCAACTGTCAAAATCCTTCCATTCTTCTCCATCCGCTGGGTGTTTAAGATATTCAGTATCTTCTCTTCTTTCCCTATGCCACCGCATTTCCTTTGCAATATGTTTGCAACTATACAAACGCTACAACCTCGGTGCCAATGGGAAGTACCGAACCGTCTTCCGGGCAATCCGTTTGCCATTGCCTGTATATTCTTCTTCCCATCTTGACTCACTGCAAATGGGACATTGATCTAGGTCTTTACCCTTCCATATAAAACAAGTAGCAGCCGTAGTAACGCCCGTGGATGACCTCGTAACCCATGCCGATCTTCTTTAAGGCCTTTTTTATAACTTTGTATGAGTCGGGGTACTTGTTCCCTTCAGGCAACATGTAATTAATTTCAGCAGCCCACTTGTTGAAGGATGTGTCTGTCATATTGCAACTCTATTTTAGCTGCAGCGATCTAAGCATTAAAGCTAGCGCTGTGACTTGACTACCTTCGTACAGTGGAGTCACTGCTTCGTCTAAGAGACGTTGATATGCTATCGAATTTTCTTTGGCGACAGGGTCGGCATGAAATGCATTTTCAACGCCAGCGTGATCATACGATTCACGAAAAGGAAAAGCATCTTGTACGAAGTCCATGGTCGGGTTACTCGAAAACGCCTGGTTCTGTTCTTCTTGCCATTGCGAAGGTGTCTCTAGAATTTCCCCGTGTAGGTTCCATACTGTATATGACTCTATTATACCCGCATTGGTCAAGTGGATGTATATTTCATCTAATGTCACCTGTTGGCCCATGTTGAAACATTTTTTACAGGGACATGGATACAATCCAGTCGAACTGTTGCCATTTTCTCGTACATACTCTAAGAACTCCATTAGCCCCACAATGAATTCCGTTGAACCTCTTGAGCATTTCATCTAGTTCTTATTCATTTTCGATCATTGTCATATGAGAAATAATTACAAACTTAAAAATTTCCAACAACTAAGAATAATACTAACGTATATATAAAAAAAGGGCAACAACTAATAACAATTCTATATCTTCAATATCAAATACACATTTTCTACACTAAATACGATATCTATTTATAGTAAAAATTTTAATATTAGTAATAGATAGAGTACCTAAAGTTCAAACAAGCTCTTAATGAGGGAAATGATGTTGATTTTCACCTTCAAAATCGCCAAAATTAACTATAAAACACATCAATCCTGAAAATGGCATGTTCTTAGGAGACGTAGTACGAACGTAGAGATCAAATAGGAGCAAAAATTAACAATAATACTATATGTTCAACACCAAATACACATTTTCTACACTAAACACAATATATATAAACACAAAAATTAGTAAATAATTAATATTAATAAGAGATAGAGTACTTAAATATCAAACAAGCCTTTAGTGAGGGAAATGATGTTGATTTTCACCTTCAAAATCTCCAAAATTGCCCAAATTAACTCTAAAACCGAAAATGGCATGTTCTTAGGCAACGTAGTACTAACCTAGACATCAAATAGGGGCAACAACTAACAACAATACTATATCTTCAACACCAATTACAAATTTTCTACACTAAACACAATATCTATATAAACACAAAAATTAATGAATAATTAATATTAATAAGAGATAGATTACCTAAAGATCAAACAAGCCTTTAATGAGGGAAATGATGTTGATTTTCACTTTCAAAATCGCGAAAATCGCCCAAAGTAGCTCTAAAACATAGCAACCCCGAAAATGGAGGAGAGGTTCTGATATAAAGATGACAGGATCTTAGGCGACGTAGAAACTATATATACGATGCCCAAGAGAAATATTAGGCGACGTACTTATAGTTTATATGTCGCTTAAAAGTCAGTCAAACCCCCTGTTGACCGCCACTTAAAAGTGTTGGTGGTCAACAGCTTTTGGGTGACGTGTGAATTTACGTATGTCGCCTTAGATAATCTAAGGCGACGTAATGGATACCTATGTCGCTTCATATTATATAGGGCGACGTATTATATACCTACGTTGCTTAGGATTATATTAGGCGACGTACCATTATTACGTCGCCTAGGATATTATTAGGCGACGTATTCTATTGACTACGTCGCCCAAGAGCCTTGTTGGTGTAGTGGAAGAGTGGAGAGTGGATAATCATAATTCAATATATAAGATCTAAGGGGCTACTCCACTTATTGCCAATTGGTTTTAGGTTGGATACTCCGAAATCTAACATGGTATCAAAGGAATAAATCCCCGCTGTTTGGGCTACTCCACTTATTGCCAATTGGTTTTAGGTTGGATGCTCCGAAATTTAACAATAAAGACCAAATACAGGATACCTATTGTATACGGAACACTTATAGTATGTAGTGTGATCCAAAACTTAATTTTTAAAGAAAGTTTACAAATGGGTATAAATTGTCCAATAATAATATAATTTAAATCATAAATAAAAGTGCGACTTCATCTCTTTCTTTAAAATGGAGATTAATTAGCATAGCATGTTAAGAGAGATGAACAAACAATATAAATGGTTCCAAATATATCTCTGATATGAAGTGAAAGAATTAACACAGAGACTTCACCCTTTAATACTTCATTCTTTCCCCGTGTATATATCTCACAATTTCTATCCTACCAATAAAAATCTCAAGTGGATAAATAGAAAATAATGCAAGAAAATAAAATGGAGTTTGGCAAATGCCCAACTCCTCGCCACCAAGAACACTGCCTAGCTGCTCGGCCGGACTGGCCTAATTGTCGGACTTCTGTTTTGTGTTATTCTTTCTTCTGCTTTTGCTGAATGGATGGATTCATAGGAGCAA
Source organism: Lonicera japonica (assembly GCA_021464415.1). Taxonomy (NCBI): domain Eukaryota; kingdom Viridiplantae; phylum Streptophyta; class Magnoliopsida; order Dipsacales; family Caprifoliaceae; genus Lonicera; species Lonicera japonica. Next base: position 24,470,549 of record CM038470.1, on the reverse strand, counting down.
AGCAAGAAAGAAATGAACGAAGAAGAAATGAGAATTGGATCTGGGAAATATGTGTTTTTGACTTGGAAGGCTTTGAGTGAAGAGTTGGATTAATTGGTGGGCTATATGTTAAAAGTGGGGTTAAATATATGGGAAGGTGGTAATAATGGAGAGAGAGAGAGAGAGAACGAGAGATGTGGGGGAGAGGGAACGGAAAATAAGAGAAGGAAAAAAAATGTTAGGAGATAGAAAATTAGATATGGAGATGGAGTGGGGCCTAGGCTTGCACAACCTTAATAACTATTTGAGTTCGTAGCACTTTATTTAGCGCGACTTCATCGTACCATTGACAATTATTATGAAAACATAAATTATATATAAAATAACTATTTATATCAGAAAATGGGTCTAGCGAAATGTAAATTTGGTGCGGAGAATAATTACAAATATAGGCTTATTGATGGGAAAGAAAAGGGGGGAGTGTTAAGTCTATAAATCCCTAGATTATAAATATATATAGAGAAAAGTCGTGTTCAAGTGTGCTGAGAGTATTTTTTGTTGCATTTGTGTGTTATATTGTGATTGATTTCATGTTTTAATGCGATTGATGTTTTAATGTGAGAGAATATATATCTAAGCGCCCATATTCACTATACACCATTATGAGTCTTTAGATAGGGAGGGTTCTGAGGAAAACTTTGTGCTGATCATGGTCCTTTACAATATAGAATAGGGACAATTAAAAAAAAGGTCTTATTACAGAAAGATTTTCACACTAAAGCCAATGAATAATTTTTTTGTAAATAAAGGGCCTATTTTTTATTTTATTAATAATATGACATTTGTTTTTTTTTTCATTATAAAATGACATCCCAACCCTTAAAATAAACTAAAAAATACCAATATGCATTAAAATATGGATTGCAATATGAACTTTACAGTCTATATTTCAGTGCAATGTGAACTTTGCAGTTCATATTTTACTGCAATATGAACTTTGCAGTCCATATTTTTGGTGCAAAGTTCATATTGCAGTCCATATTTTACTGCAATGTGAACTTTGCAGTCCATATTTCTAGTGCAAAGTTCATATTGCAGTCCATATTTCATTGCAATATTCATATTTTTTGTGCAAATTTCATAAAGAGGGGGTAATTTAGGTAATATATAACATGTTTTTATTAATTAAATAATATTTAAATTTATTCAAATACCTTCATTTAAAATATAAAATAAAATAGGCCTCTTACACTAATTGCCAATTAAAAATAGGCCCCTCATTCAAAAAAATATTATTCATTGGAGTTTTGATAAAAATCAATGTGTAGTAAGACCTTCTACCTAATTTCTAGTATAGAATATTTTTGTCAATCTTTCTTGGCTTAATTTACCGTACAATGATGTCTTTGGTATAAATATTCACTTTCCAAATAGGTGAGCAGGATTCAAACTCGGATAAGTTTCTAATTTACGGTACTATATGTAGCTCATTTTAGTTCATAAAATTTATATACTCATTTCCACCAAAAAAAAACAATAATTCCACCAAAAAAAATAAAAATTTATATACTCATTTACTTAATAAAATTTACTTAATTGATCACCTATATTGGCTTGATAATTATGCTAATAAGGGGATAACACGGTGGTAAAAAGGTAATAAACGTACATTTGATCTCTTTATTTAATTATTATTTTAGAAAGTGGAATGAATCCAATTTATTATAATACATAGGACATTTATTTTAATTTTATTCCTTGCTAGAACCTCCACACATCTCCTCAACTTCAAGCCAATGTTACAGACATCTGGCTCCTAACAGCATGCCTAGATGAAGCCCATGTCAAAAATCCTTGCAAAATTGCTGGGGTGGTCACAGCTCGGCTAAAAGTCACGGTATATGTCAGTTGTTGGTTGACCCTGGTAAAGTCGAGCCTATTCGGAGTGACAACTACATTAACTTGTGGTTGTATAGTGACTGTCACAGTGTACGATGAAATGGCATCACCAACATTAGTCACCGTTCTCGTATATGACTGAGGAAAAGACGTGAGCCTGATCGTAAATGAAGGATAGTTTAGCTGAGCTTCAGGTATCGAGAATCCAGGTGAACAGCTTATTGAGCGTCGTGCGATAGTGCTAACTTGTTGGTTCGTGTAACCTAATCCGCACAAGTAACGAATGTAATCATCTGGTTGAATGTCGTAAATTAACCCTGGATCGTTCGCCATTGATGGGATGACTTGGCCAGCTCCAAGCTCATAATAGTTTGCCTTAATAGCATTGCCATCGTTGTTGGACAAGGTGGAGGTAGTCATAATAGCTGACTTAATGGCCGCTGGAGACCAACTTGGGTGCATGGTTTTCAGAAGGGCCGCAGTTCCACTTAAATGAGGGCAAGCCATTGATGTGCCTGAAATAATGTTAAATGTTGCTCCTGTGGTGGTGCCATCAACAGAAAACGGCCATGCAGCTAGAATGTTTCTACCAGGGCCAATAATGTCTGGTTTTAGAATGCCTGGGCTGGCTTGGTTTGGACCTCTTGAAGAGAACGAAGTGACCTCTGGTGTACCATTTACCCCTAATATAGTTCCTCTGAATGAAATAGTTGCTTGTGGTAATGGAGTTGTGTTTATATAGGTCTTGATTGTTGTCCCATCTCTGTAACTTACAAGTGTTGCTGGGAGAACGTGCGCTTCTGCAGGAATACTGTCGCCGTGGATTTCTTCATTCACGAGAATCATGGCAGCGCCACCAGCATTCCTCACATTTTGCCCTTTAGCTACTCTTCCAATGTTACCGCCATCATCGCACAATACCACCATTCCTCTGACATTAACATTGTTGAATGCGTTTGCGAAGCACCATGCAGCTTGTTGATTTCCAGTCCTACCGAGGTAGACAAGAGGCAACAATGTTGAAGGAAAATTATTAGGCTGTGAAAGTGACTCCCCATTGAGTTCAACCCCATTTCCAAGCACCGCTGTTGCCCTTATATTTCTATCAATAGTGCTAGCACCAACAGTGAGAGCCCACGGATATTCATTTGATAATGAAGCTGTAGTTGGCCCCCTATTTCCAGCGGAACAACTTACGAAAATCCCTCTTTGAATAGCCGAAAATGTGCCAATAGCAAGTTCGCTATTATAGAAAGGGGTTGAACCAGCACCTATGGACATAGAAACCAAATCAACGCCGTCACCAATTGCGGCGTCCATTCCTGCCAATATTGCTGCTCCAGGACATGCTGTTGTGGAACACACTTTGTAGATAGCCAAGTGAGCAAGAGGTGCAATGCCACTAGCTGTACCAGTTGCTTGACCAAATACATTGGCCCCACTCACAAAGTTACCTGCTGCTATGCCTGCTACGTGGCTCCCGTGCCCGTTTGTGTCCTCCGGTGTATCACCAGCAAAAAAGGTCCTCGCTCCAATCAATTTATTATTGCAGGTTGTGCTGGGGAGATCACACCTCCCTCTCCATCTTGCTGGCGGTGGTGGAACTCCATTGTCGCTAAACGAAGGGTGGTTTAGAGCAATTCCCGTGTCCAGGACTCCAATAATCATTCCCCTCCCTTGATTCGAGTCCCCCCATAACCCTGTATTTTGTTGCAATCCTAAGAAGGTAGGGCTACGACTGCTGTGTAAGGAATAAACTTTCTCGGGTGCTGCAGACACAAACCCGTCTTTCTTTGCCATGGATTCGACTTCCTCCGGTGTCAATCTTGCTGCAAAGCCCGACAATACATGACGGTAGCAATGAACCATGCGTGTTCTGCGTTGGGCGTGGGCAATTGTTGACGGCAAAAACGAGTAATACAAGCTTTCTAGCTCTTGGAACGGAAGGGAATCGGCTTTACCATATGGCAAATCTACATGGACAATGTAATTTTGCAGATGGGTATTGTTTGTGACACTCATACCTGATGAATGTAATTCAAGGTCTTCATTTTCACTCCTTGGCAATGAAATTTTTGGGTCCAGAGCTATAGAGGGGTAAAGGCTAAACATGCAAGTGACAGTGAGAGTGAGAAGGAAAAGGGAAGCCATGATCTATAGCTTGTGTTGTGAATGAATATTAAAGAGCTTTAGAATATATGGTAGTGGTGAGATACAACAGCAACAAAGTGTGTGTATTTATAGACATTATGTGTGTAGTTGTGCAGGAAGGAGGAAAGGATTTGGTGCATGCATGTTTATTTTGTTGTGTTAAACATGGGTGGTCCTTAATTTGGTTATGCGGATTTAATATGAGTTGTTGCGTTGGCCAACGTGGGTGTGGTCCTACTCCTGATTAATTTTAAAAAATCTAGGTATAATATATATATGGCTGGGCAATGGGCATGTATATATATAATTGAAAAACAATTGTGCAAATTTAATAGGAAATGGATAATATAGTGGGTTATGAAATGGGGGTAACCTTTCTTTATCAGCTACGCCTTAAAAGATTTGAGGCTCGTCTTGACGGGATTTGAAAATGTTCCTGATGTGGTTTGACCTTGAGTCTCCAACACTTACAAACTCTCTACAGACTTGTTTTCACTTTGTTCTGCTATAATTCTTGTGAAATACTCCATTTGGTAATTACGTGGAGAAAATTGTCTCCTCAATTTCAAACCCACAACCTCTCGTTTATGATGGGCTGCACTTAAATAAGACAACATGCTTAACTTTTTTATGGTTTAATATTGACACGATATCGATTGTGGGGTTGAATATTGTACGTGTTTAGATTTTGAGATCCTTACTCTTTGGTTATTCAATATTGTGTTTTCATATTGAAAAACTATTTTGTGATTGTATGGTTTAATTGTAATTTTTGTTTCGTGATTTAAAGGTTATCGTGATACTGAAATTGTAATAACTAAGTGTTGTGGGCAGATTAGCGTAGGTCTTTGTTTCATTGAATATTTTGAAAGTTGATCCCACATTTTTTTATGTGTGGTAATCAAATTAATTGTTGCAACTATACACGTATGGTCATTAGTCTTTAGTAATAGTCATTTGGGAGATGAAAACCTTTCATAACCAGAGTTTAAAGCAAATAATATTAACTAGAATGTAAAACACAAGTAGTTATCTTCAATAAGGTCAATTTAAATTACTGCTAGTTAAATAAATAAAGAAATATTAATTCTACAAATTACTTATGGGACGACCGACCACATATTATAAATTGTATGAATCAGTCCGATTTTTCAATGTTCAAATTAAAATCCAAGAAAAACGTGGTTCCACATTTAGTGTTGATTAATTATACCTACCTACCTGTATGTTTTATTGGAGCGAAGAAGTATTCATTGGCGAGTCTCTTAGAAGTGTAATAATTTAATGCTTTTATGCATCAGATAAAAACATTGGATCTAATTATTTAATTTTTTTTGGACAAAATAAAACAATTAGGTTATTTTATCCCTCTCTAATGGATGTAAAATAATTAGGGATTGTGTTGTACTGATAGTGTGGTTTATGAGTTGATTTGTTGTTTAATTTAGTTTTGATGTATGTTAGCTAGGGTGAAGCGTTATGTTGAGTTGTTCTTTTTGGGGGTCTGTCCTGTGTATTAATTGATTTCGTTTCTTTAACAAAATTATTTAAATTTTTCCAAAAAATAAATAATAATTCACTTTAAAATTCAATCATGACTAATACTAAACATGGGACAAGAGAATTTTATCATATATCGTACTCTTATTCTACTTGTCAAATACAATTTTTTTTTGAGATAATAATTTCATTTCATAATAAGAATTTACAAGATCAACATGTACCGATAACGAATATGCTATTAGAGGTCGAAGAAACAACGGTCACGATAAAGGCCTACATGATAAAATAAAAACCTTGATAATGTGGGGTAACATTAAAAAATAAAGGAAAAGTCCAAGAGAAAAAAAAATTAAATAACAATATCAAAGCACCCAAAACGGAGTTCAAATAACCAATAAACATAAAAACAATGCAAAAATATCATAGGAGAAAGAGAAAGAATAGATCTTCATAATCTTGAGTTACATCTGCATTTATAAGCATCGGTCTGTTTGTCTCCACTTCAACATATATATATGCTGCTCTATGAACACTTCCACATCTTAAAGGAGGGAAGGAAAAAAATTCTCACAAATGGAGAGAAAGATGACTACCTGAGATCTGATAAAACCACACAAATTCTTGCCTTATTTATTAATATTAAGGAGACCAAAGGGTCCTCTCCTTCTTCCTCATAGAAGAAGGGGAAAGAAAGGGAGAGAGGATTTGCAGAAAGAACATGGAATAAGGAGAGAGTTTTTATTCTTATGCACACATCAAACACAATTATTAGTTCCTAACTTCCTATAACAAATTATTCATGCTTTTGCATGTTACTACCTAGTTGAATGTGTAGAGTAAAGAATGATTCTAGATCTCTTCACACAATTTGTAACAATGTGTTTGGCAACTCCAATTTTATGTCATGGAATTATAATTCCCTTATTTGGATGGAGCAGAAGATTATGGTTCAATTCTAAAGAATTGAATTCTATATGAATAATAGAGTTTTCAATTTCAATGCTCATTTAATTTTCAAAAAGCTTCACTACCAATCAGAACCACCACATCACACCACCTGAATTCCCTTATGCATCAGATAAAAAATATAAAATATTTTATATATGTAAATACATGCATATATATTTATATATACAGTGTATAGTATGTAGGGAAATGATCTAAAGAGACCAAATTTTTTATCGTTAAATATCGACCAACCATTTTAAAGGGTATATAATGGATGAATTTTTTTGATGAAACTCGATGAAGATGATATCTATGATTAGTGTTCATCTTTACCAAATTTCATTAAAAAATTCAACCGAAAAGTAGGTTAACTAAAAAATTTATATATATATATATGTATGAGCATTTATGTCTGTTAAAATTTTAGATGTTTAGTTAGCCCACTTTCCGATTAAATTTTTCGATAAAATTTGATGGGTACGATCTACTAATCATGGAGACCATCTTCACCAAGTATAATAAAAAAAATTCTATCGATTTATCCTTTCAAAATGACTGGTTTACATTTAAGGATAAAAAAAATTAGTTATTTTAAATTTTTTTCCCATCATTTGGGATACAGAGAACGTTTCTTATGAGAACTCTATCATGGATTCTCCAAAATTGAGTTGGTCCTCCTTGTGGAACTTGCAACTTTGACAAAATGAAATACCGGGCCCCACTTGTGAGAGAAAATAAAAAAAACAACTATATAATGAGTTATAAAGCCTCGCTCCGTAATGTTTTATAACTCTAAGGATGGACTCGTGTTTAATAAAGGGAAATAGTACTAATTTCATAATTTGGTTTTACAATAAGGACACTTTTCATAATATTAATTTATTTTAAGAAAAATGATAAATGTTGATGGACAAAAACACACTAAACAGTGCCCTTCTCTCTCGCTCACTCCCGCCTCTCTTTCTCGGCCCCTAAACAGTTATATTATACCGATTTTAACTTTATTGGTGCTAAATCTGTCCACTACCTCTTTCTCCGACCTCTTCATCAACGATCTCACCTTTTCCACCACCACCACCACCACCACCACTACCCGACTCTCCAATTGTATAGCTGAGAGAAGTGTCGTTCTCCTCATATATTTTTTTTCAACAGGTGCAATCATAAAACATATATAACTTTCGATTGAACAGTTGGATTGGGCTGATTTTTGGATATGTTGTTCGGAAGACAGTTAATATAATTAAGTGAAAAATCAAAATGGACAAAGGTCGTTTTGTTATAGAAATCGACTAATTTCGACAGCTCAGCGGGATTTGAAAAAAAATAATCTGATCTTAACTCTTTTTTTTTACGAACTCTAAATCAAAGATATGGCATCATTCTAGTGTTGAAAAATTGGTGCTAAAACACCTTGATGTGTAGCTTTGGATGGGTACTAAATCTGTTTTATCACCATAAATTTTGTTGTTATCTATTTTGTATTGGTGCTAAAACAGATTTAGCACCATTTTTTGTCGTTCTTTGTTTTGTATTGGTACTAAAACATATTTAGCACAAATTTTTGTCGTTCTCTATTTTGTATTGGTACTAAAACATATTTAGCACAAATTTTTGTCGTTCTCTATTTTGTATTGGTACTAAAATAGATTTAGCACCAATTTTGTTATTCTTTGTTTTGTATCGGTGCTAAAACAGATTTATCACCAATGGTGCTAAAGCCATTTTAGCACAAATTCTGATGAAACGTGAGATGTTATAATGAAAGGTGACGGGTGCTAAAACAGATTTAGCACCATTGGTGCTAAAACCTCCTTGATGTGCAGATTGGATGGGTACTACATCTATTTTACCACCATGAATTTTGCTGTTCTCTGTTTTGTATTGGTGTTAAAACAAATTTAGCACTAATTCTGATGAGACGTAAGATGTTATAAGGAAGGGGTATTAGTGTCTTTTTTGTACAGTGTCCTTCATTTACACGGCTAATTTGTAAGTGTCTTTTATAATTATGTTATTATTAGAATAATCCCTTATGCCCGATTGCCCCTTAAAAATATGTTATTTTTCTTTGCTGCTCCTCATAATGTTTTTTTACTTCTCTCTCTCCACATCTTCTTTATCTTTATTTGGCTGGCCCCACCACTATTCTCTTTCTCTCATTGTGTTCTTCCCCCTCTCTCAGTTCTTCTTTCTTCAATTATTCTTCCTCTTTGTCAAATCTAAGATTTACGACATACATGCCATCTCAACACTAATGAATTTGATATAAGTGTCTCTCAATCCAAGATTTTGATTTGGGTTTATGATTATATGGTTTTAGTAAGCTCTTTAGAATTTATTTGGTGCAAGATTTCGATTTGGGCACACTATTTCATTTAGATACTTCCCCAAGCTCAGAGCTCAGGATGATGATGATTGATGGTATAAATTAATAAGCTAATTTACCCTATCAATCACGAGTTGAGACGTGACTACCCACGTCAGCAACAGATTCTGCCACATCAAGAGGAGCTCAGAGGAGCTCTAAACGAAGGAATTTTGCCGAAAAGTGACGCGCATCACTGCCAAAGGTGATGACTTGAATTCTCTAAAGGCTAGAGCTCCAATGGATATGGGTGTCTGACCTAGACGCTTATTTTTACACTATAAATCTGTCAGACTAGCGCGGTCAACAATATCATAAGCATATTTCATTTGAAAAAGGAAGTATCTCGTAGATGAGTTATTAACCTCAATGCCTAAGAAGTAGCGAAGAGTACCCAGATCTTTCATTTTGAAACATGAACACAGATAGGCTTTGAGCTGAGATATACCAGCTAAATCATTCCTAGTGATAATCATATTAACAACATATATTAGAAGAATAACAATGCCCTGTGATGAGGAATATATGAACATAGCCGAATCATGAGTACTCTAAGAGAATCCATGGGCGAGGACAACGGTGGAGAATTTTGCAAACTAGGCTCTGGGTGCTTGTTTGAGGCCATAAAGAGCACACCCTAGTTTGCAGACTTGCCTAGGAGAATAAGGAAGTCCGGGAGGAGGTTGCATATAAACCACCTCAGAGAGATCACCATGAAAAAAGGTGTTCTTGATATCCATTTAATGAAAGGACCATTGGCGGACAGAGGTAACCAAAATTAGAGTGCAAACTGTGGTCATACGAGCGATGGGTGCAAAAGTTTCTTCATAGTCAATGCTATATTCTTGAGTAAAACCTTTCGCAACAAGATGAGCCTTGTATCGGTTAATAGAACCATCAACCTTAGTTTTAATTTTGTAAATCCATTTACAACCAACAACAGATTGCCCTGCAGGTAAAGTGGTAAGATCCCACGTATTAGTCTATTGGAGAGCAGTAACTTCATCAGCCATAGCCTGTTGCTAATGGGGATCTAAGGAGGCAGGGTGATAGGAAATGGGTTCATGGAGAGACATATGGCAGAGAGAAAATAATGATAATTTGACAGTTTGGCTGGTGGGCGACGATCACGAGTCAGTTGTGTCACAGAACCGTCGATGGGACAAATAGAGTTAGGACAGGATGTAGAGTTAGCAGCAGGTGAACATCCATATACAAAATCAGGGGGAGGGGCAAGTAATGGTGTTGGATCAGGAATGGGGAGATGAGTGGGTTAATGAAGAAAGAAGTTAATGGTAGAAGAATTAAGGTGTTGATCAATGGGTAGGGAAGGTTCAGGGGATGACACGAAATCCTTATTTAAGGTGTAGTAAGGGGTATTCTCTCAGAAGGTGACATGTCTAGAAATACGAAATCTTTTTGCATTAAGATCATAACAATGATAGCTTTTTTTATTGAACTCGATACCTTAAGAAGACACATATAGCCGTTTTTTGTGTGAGTTTTGTGCGCTCTCATGGTGGAAGAAGCACAAAACAGGTGGCCCAAAAAACACGAAGAGAAGAATAATCAAGTTTAGTACCAAATAGACATTAAAAAAAAGAGAGACTACCAGTAACTACGGAAGGAATGCGATTAATAAGGACGGAAGATGTATGGATGGCTTCACCCCAGAAAATTGAGAGAATAGAGGAAGAGACTTGTAAAGTACAGGCTGTTTCAACAAGATGTCGGTGTTTGCGTTTTGCAATCCCATTTTGTTGAGGAGTGTCAGGGCAAGATATGTGAGAAAGAGTCCCCTGATATTTAAGAAAATCAAAAAAGGACTGAGACAGTTATTCACTGCCAGAGTCGAATCGTAAAACTTTAATGGCTTTGAAAAATTGAGTTTTAATCATAGTGGCAAACTCAACGTAGACTTTCAAAAAATTCGATCGGGAATAGAGTAAATTTGTCCAGGTGTAACGGGAGTAATTATCAATAATGAACACAACATAATATAATGCCCCACCCATAGAGGTAACAAGGGATTTACCCCAAACATCAGAATGCACAAGATCAAATGGAGAGTCTGAAACAGTAATACTATTATTAAAAGGAAGAGCTGGTTGTTTAACCAATTTACAAGCAACACAAGAAGGATCTTTGTCTAATGTAGCTAATCCTAACAACCCTTTATTAACCATAAATTGAAGACAAGAAAAAGAAACATGGCCTATGTAACGCCCTGTACCTCTCTATTTGTCAGAATCGTGATACAAGTCGCGCGTAAGGCGAAAGTGTACTTCGGATAGCCATATTTTTCTCCGAAAGGATTTGAATTTCTCAAAGACTTTCAACGATTTACATTAATATATTTAAACATGTTAGAATATCCGTAAGTCATTTTGGGTGTCGAGTTGAAATTGGGATGTAAATTACAAATTTTTAATTTACTCGACTTCATAATTTTGGGATAACTTGGGGGGAATGTAAATTCTTCGTTGCTCGCCAGATTGCATTTCCGTCTATGTTAGTGTCTATATTTTTAGGCAATCTACAACTTTTGTGTTTTGACCAAAGGAAAATTCGGACTCCTACTAGGTCAAAACTGAGCGCGAAATAGGCAAATCGCTATCAGTTGTTCATTCAGTAACATTAATGCACTGACTTCGTCGAATTTCTGGAAATTATCCATCCAGAATTTGAGGAGACTTCCTCTTACAGACTTGTAGAGCTCCGAATAAGCTTTCGTGGACATAAAAATTACCTCAATCAGGCTTCCGAGCGAGAAGTTATGGCCGTCTAAAGTTCAATGCTGTAGGTCCCAAAGTGTGACACTTAAATACTAACCATGCGATTAAAGCAATAGTTTATATACACGTTCTCCTTCATTTTCTCCTCATTCCAACACCACCTCGCGAGAGCTTCTAGAGAGGGATATAATAAGAAAATTCTTGAGGGTTTTAGTGGATTTTCATCTCCCATCCAAAGATTAAACTAAAAAATCATCAAAACCCTTATTCTAAACAACTATTCATCTTCTTCATCCTTCCTCCTCATCCATGCCAGCTTGAGCTCGGGATTGGGGTTCAGAATTTGGGACCACGCATCATCAATTCGAGGATGAAGCTTCAATTAGGTGGGAACACTAATCTTAAACTTGTTTCTTTTCAAACTATCATGTGTTGTATAGCAATTTCATACAAAGATGGGGATTTTGGTGAAAAACCCTAGGTTGTGATGTGTATGTGAGTTTGGTTGGTTTGAGGATCAATTGATGGTGTATACGAGTAGAATATCGCATATATATCATGTATTATGAACTCTTATGATGCTATGACCCATTAACTTGTTTCTACATATCATACCCATTTGGTAATAAGGTGTATGGACTAAAAAATTGGGTTTTTGGGATTTGTGTGCATAGAATGGTTGGTTATAGATTGTAAATGATAGATATACGCATATATTTTATTAGTTAAAGGTATTGAACCTTATACATAAGTATTGAACCAAGAACCCACTAGGGCGGTAATGATAAATACTAACTTTTGAGCTTAGCGCTTTATATAGACCCTTGTTGTGACTAGTGGTGAGAATGTGGCTTGGTGCATTCTAGAAATGTTATAAACACCAATTTGTGAGTTATAGGCTGTTGTAATCTTATTCATAAAAGGCTAGAGGCACTGTAAGCTTAACGGTTAGGCGAGGCACATAGGACCCGTTGTTTGGCTTAATATAATGACGTAACAACTTTGGTAAAGATCATGCGATTTTAGTTTTACGCACATGATTCACTATGAGAGGTGAATCCCGATAACACACTAATTGGCCATTTCAATGTGAATTATTATGTTACGGAAAGATTATGGATAAAAGACGTAATAACAAAGCTTTTGATAATGATAAATGAGTGGTGCGTAATCGTGTGATTATATGCATATAAATTAGATTCCAAATTGGCCGGTTGCGTGGGCTTGACTTAGATATACACGCACACATATATGTATAAATGACTATAAAGCCTAATATGTGAATTATCTTATCGGCACAATGAAATGAGATATATATATATATATACGTACATATTGATTCCTATATATATGGGCTTGGGCTTGTTACATATATGTATGCGGGTGATTGATGATGAGGCCCTAAATGTGAATTACCTTATTGGCGCGAGTACACATATGATACATTTTGTTATTATTTCATTGTATTTTGCTAATGATGGGTTATATGAATGTGGTAATGTGTATATTATGTGATTCATGGTTGAATATATAAATGTGTATAATGAGATGATGAGATAACATTAGTCCAGTGATGGCCCTGGGTTGGTCTCTAATGATTGGGACCTTTAGTTGGGACATAGTGCCCCTAAGTGAAAGACCCAAAACCCTGCACGGAAACGAACGAGAGGCCTTGCTGCTGCATGAGTGAAAGGCCACGAAATGCAGATCTGGTGACACTTGGACAACTACATATATTATTGTGACTGTCAAGACTATGATGGCCACTGAGATACATGTCTCGGATGACATGGTTGACTATTGAGAATAAGAGACTATGTGTCGGATGATACTTGCACGTCATGAGTGACAGATGTGATAGTGACTTTAATAAGTGATATTATATTATATCTTGTATTATGTTATATGTATTATTTCGGATATATTGCATATAACGTAAGAATGAATACGTATTTTACTATACGGACCATAATTTACTTAGAGAACCATGTGGCCATTCATAATAAACTAATGCCTAATATGGAAAGTTCTAATACTATTGATCCGTAGATAACATACGGGTGCGTGGACGAATGTAATTATAAAATTAATTTACCAGTTCATGTTAAACATAGGACATTAGCAATCAAAGTGGTAGGCATAGCAAATGAATGGCTATATTGGAGGACACTGTAACGTAGTGCTTAAGTTGAATGATCTAGTGGTAATGCATATTAGTTGGCCAAGCACAAAACTTATAATGAACTATAAGCAAAGAGGAAATATCTAATGCTTGGTGGATAATTGTCAACTCTCGGTATAAGTATATGATTCTTAATTCCCACCATGGGACAACTCACCGTAACGTGACGTACCATAGGATGTTGATAATTTATTAAGTTGTTTCATGGATGCCCTCTTGAAAAAGGCGTAAACTTATAAATAGAGGTCATACCTAGGAATATATAAGGATGGGGTCGGATAATGAATAATATAGCTTCCAATGACTTGGAAGGGGGATCCTGGCGGGCTCGGCATGCACATGGATATGATTTTCATTGCATTGCATGGTTTTAACTAATGCATTAAAGTAAAGTATTTTCCATATCAAAACATTATAGTTCCCACTGAGCCCGGATTTGGCTCATTCCCCTTTTCAAAGCAGTTTTGCAGGTTGGGCTTCGAGGCAAGAGCGTGGAGTGTTAACTTAGAAGCCTCTGATTTCCATAAACCTTATAGTCTTTAGATAAAGGACTGAGTTATATAATTGTTGGCTTTTAATGTATTGTAAATGAACTATGACTTTGATAAACGATTTGTATTGTAAACTTGTGTAAACGGTTTTAATAGTGGAGTGGATTTAAATGTGGATTGGTTTGTGTTGTTTTTGGTATGAAAATTGTTTTAAACTTAACAGGGCGGATTGTTGTGTAAACGAACTCCACATAACGAAAATTTGTAAAACGAACTTTTCCTCGGGTCATGTTTTATTAAGAAAAAGATTTTAAAAGTCATGATCTTATTAATTTAAACCCGCTGTCGCGTAAGACACTCGTGATTAACCGGATCCTAGAGATGAAAATCTCAAAACGGGATTGGGGCTTCACAACCTAATCTAGAATGTCAGTAGATAAAGGAGGAGGGGGTAGGAGTAAGTGCCACGAATGGTGAACTAGTGGAGTAGAGATTTGTAATCTGTTTGTCACATATAGGCGTCCAACTCTATGGCATGTCCCAACTGATATCCCCGTCGAGCGGTCCTGCACAACAAAACCAGAGGAATCAAGAAATAATTAGCCTGAGATCACATAATTGGCCAACAGAAAAAAGTTGCTTAGATAATTGAGGGACAAAAGGAACATCAGGAACAGACAAATCGTTGTTGGTGTTAATATAACCAAATATGACTAGCTGAGATAGTAGGCCCATTAGCCGTATGGATCGAGGGAGATTAGTATATTAGACTAGATAATGCAAAGTGGGTAGAATCAAACGTCATGTGGTTTGATGCTCCAAAATCAAGAAACCATGGAGGGAGATGTACCAGTGGGAGCAGATAAGGCCGATGCAACAGTATGATTGAATTGGGGAGGGTTGGTAGAGACCTCAGGGGTGGCGGTCGGGCAAAAAACAAGTGGAGGCGAATAGCCGATACTCAGTGGATTATATGATGTAAAGGCTGTAGCAGATTGGGAGGACTTTTGTAGGCCTCGCATGTAATGAGAAGTAGGAAAGGGGTAGTACTTAACTGTGTGACCAAATTCCTTGCAGTAGTTACATTGTACCTCTGATAAACCTCTGGGTGGCCGGGGGGGAAGCCTGTTGTGGATGAGCTGAAGTATGGGGAGGTCATGGTGAAAGGTGATTTATGGGAGTTTGGTAAGACTATTGCTGTAGGTGAGGGGTCGCAATGAATACCAAAGATAAATTTGAGGAGATACCTATGTGGGTTTCTTCAGTAATTAATTCTGTCAGAGCCATTTTAACGGTAGGCAGAGGTTTACGGTGGAGCATAGCGACTCGTAGTGGTTCAAATTCTTCCCTGAGAGCCTTAAGAAATTGGACAAGCCGAGTCTCCTCACAAAAAGTTTTTCACAATTGCATATCAGTAGTCCACTATGGTTCCATAAGTTCTAACTGATCTCAGATAAGAGACATGTTAGAATGAAAATCGGAGGCAGATTGTCCTGTTTATTGTTGTAGGGCCCGTATATCCTGTTCAAGCTTGTACTTTTTAGCAAAATTAGTTTGAATATATCGGTTTGCCAAAAAATCTCAAGCTTTCTGTGCAGTATCACATTTCCCGAGCTGTATGCCAATAGATAGTATGATGGTATTGGCAATTCTGGTTAAGATCTTATTATTATTAAATCCTATTTTGCAAACTTGCGATCAGTATCAATAGGACATTTTTCTTTGCCAATAATATAATTCCAAAGACTTTTATCTTTCAGAGAATTTTGAAATAGCATTGACCAATGACTATAATTGTTCCCATCAAGTTTAATTGTAATAGAAATTTTAGAGTTGGAAGACATGGCGGAAAATGGAGAATTAACGGAAGGGGAAATGGAAAAGGTAAGATATGGAACCTGATACAGGTATTTTAGAGATGTAATTGGCAAAAACGGAGGCAGCGGTTGAGTCCGAAACATTGGAAAACCTTGGGAACAAGTTATTTTTTATTTTATTTATTTAAAATATTTTTTGGAACATGGAATTAACGGCGTTAGAAAACTGCCGCTGAAACTAACGGCACGTGTAGGAGCATGTGTGTGTGGGGGGGGGGGGCGTAGGACACGTGTGGGTGCGTATATGTCATGGGCTTCATGGAACAGTTGCATCTCATTCGCCTGGCGCGTGAGGGCACGTTCGTGGGTATTTTTTGACGATTTTGACGGGGCTGGATTGACAGACAACAAGATTGCGGATATTCCTCTTGAGATGAATGTCAAGTTTTTTTCTTCCGATGGCACTCCTCTGGCTAATCCTACATTATACTAGCAACTTGTGGGCAATCTCAATTACATCACCAGACCAGATATTAGTTATGCCGTCCATATTGTGAGTCAGTTCATGTCTGCTCCAAGATTTGTTCACTTTGCTGCTGTTCTTCGTATCATCCGCTACATAAAAAGGACCATACACCACGACTTGCATTTATCTTCTGCCTCTAGTCTTATGCTACAAGGGTACTTTGATTCTGACTTGGCCGGAGATATTACTGATTGGCGATCTACCACTGACTTTTGGGTTTTTCTCGGTGATTCTCTCATTTCTTGGAAAAGTAAGAAGCAAACTATTGTTGCTCGTTCCAGTGCTGAGGCTGAATATCATACTCTTGCTCATACTACCTCGAAAATTATTTGGATTTGCTGGCTCGTCCAAGACATGGAGGAATGAGTAATTTTCGAGACGAAGACGGTGGTGGTGAGATATAGGGATTTAGCAGTGGTTTGAGTAATTTTCGAGAGATGGAGGAATGATTGAAAAGGTTGAAGGGGTTAGGGCAGTAGGTTTAGGCATGGGGTAGTTGACAGAAGGATTGCAGAGGGATTGCAGTGATGTGCGGTGTGGGGTTTGGTACGACAAAGGGTTGGTGGTGGAATGGCAGGCAGTGGAATTACACGGTAGCGGTAGAGGATTTAAAACTTTGCCTCTGATACCATGTTAAATCTAGAGGGAAAGAGGAAAAGGTGTACACTGCATATATTGTTGTGTTCTATTACAAGGGGAAGACCCTTATATATATGTACAAAATCATGGAGAAAAGGAAAGCCTAAAACTATGGAAATATACAAAAGGAAATAATAGAGAAAAGGAATACTAAATTACATGAAACAATTAAGGGAATAATATTTCAACAATTTCAATAATGTCAAATTAAACGACAACAAGGTAGATAAATTGAGAAATATTACAAATTACAGGCTGGGATCACATATTAGAAATTGTATGAATCAGTCCATCTTTTCAGTGTTAAAAAATCGAATAAAAAGGTTACATATGATATGCTGGGACCACATATTACTAATACTTGCTGCAGCCACAACAACAATTACAACAGTTCACCCGCAAAAATAAGGTTACACATGATATTATGTCGCACAATTAATACAAGTCGATACTAAACCACAACAAAAAGTAGAAACCTATAAATGAATTCGTATAGAGCATACATATACGCAACAAAAATGATTAATTAATTAGGTAGTAATACTTCATCCAATCATACATATTGGTACAAAATAATGGTTGGTAAAATGGTACTTGGTGAGTATATTTTTGGAATGAACCCGATATGTATGGACAATGCATTGAAATATTGAAAAGATGTTTTTAATGATTTTTTCTTTTTAAAAAAATAAATCCTAGTCCGTAAGAACTGGTCTGCGCAAGAAAATTTTTAAGCACCCATACTACAATATTTTACTTTTTAAAATATATATATATTCATATAAGTACAAAGCAAAACCTGTGACACAAACCCGTTGTAACAATAAAATAAAATATAAAATGTGAAAGATAAACCTATTTCGAAGGATGCAAAAACCTCCAAAGATGGTACAATTCAAAAAATATCGGGTCCCCATGAAAGAGCTAAAATAACTATCCGCAACTCAATTTCAACGTACATTTTATTTGACATATAAACTCCTAACATCATCATTCGCGAACCACTTACTTTGTAACTAACCACTATCTCCTAAGATAAACTCCTAATTTAAATGACTTATTACCTGTAAAATATTATACTAAAATTTATCAATATATAAATAAAATAACTAATAAAATCAGGGCAAATATGCAGGTTGGTACCACAATATTTTTGTTTTCAAAATATTTTACATATAGGTTCAATACAAGTTAAGGTTGGTAGCACAATTTATTTACTTTTAAAATATGTTTTTAAGATTTAATTGCACCACCAAAATTTGTTACCGTTGTCCTTTTCTTATTAGAGTAAATGTCTTTTCTTATTTTTAAGTGCACACTTTGTCTACATTCTATCCAAATATTAACTGAACTTGTTTAGTTAAATATATAGAGAACCTCAGAGTTAGGCTTTTTAATTTTTAATCTTAACCTCACAATTTTATTTTATGCAAATTAAACCTTAAAATAGTAATTTCGTATCAATTCAAACCTTAAAGTATCTAACTCAATTTTTTTTAATAATCCTATATCACTTCAACTAACAAGAAATTAATCTATTTTTTTGGTTTTGTATAATTTTTCAATATTTAAATGGTTGAAAATATAATTTTATAAACTGTGCATCTTAGAGTATTTCCAACCGTTGTGTAAAAATTGATGTGTAAATCCTACGTGTCAACCAATTTTTATACAAAACTTGAATCTTGAAAAAATTATGCTCCTATGGAACTTATGCAAATCCTTACCTAAAATTTGGAAGAACCAATAAGATACGAACACATGTTAAATTTCATTTATGCAATCTTTTATTATTTTTCTCTTAATTTTTTTACACATAATCCTATAATGACAATGGGTCTTGATTTATAAAATTTTATGAGTGTATTTCAAATATATATATATATATATTTTATTAAAATCTACATTTTGTATTATAAATTATTTTTTAAATATTTATTAAAAAAAATTGAGGGAATAGACAACTGATCGACTTGGTAGTGTAAAATTGGAGTTTATTTTACACAAAACTTGATTTTAAAAGAATGCTGGATAGAAAAACATTTACAACTTGTGTAAATTTTACATCAAACAAAATTATAAAAAACAGTTGAAGATGCTGTTAGGTTGAAAGCAAACAGTATCGATCAATTAAAATGTTAAACGCGGGCTAACTTCAATAATGTAAAATGACATCTCAGTAGAGAAATTGAGAAATATTACTTCTACAAATTACAAGCATGCTGGGACCACATATTAGAAATTGTATGAATCAGTGCATATTTTCAAGGTTAAAAAAATCGAATAAGAAGGTGGCTCCTCGTTTAGAGCGTGTGTATTAATATCAAAATGTCAGTACTAGTAAAACTGTTATGTGTTATTTTCAAATGGGGGCTCAAGAAAAAGATATATGGCTCGTCTTGATTATTTGTATCTACCTACATGAATTATTGGAGCGAATTAGTATTTAATGGCATTTCGATAAAATAGATTATTAGTAGGATATATATACACATGTATGGTGGGACCACATATTTTCATTGTTAAAAAAATCGAATAAGAAGGTACGGTGGCTCCTCATTTAGAGCGTGCGTATTATCAAAATATCAGTCCTATCGAAACTGTTATATGGTATTTTCAGATGGGGGGCTCAAGAAAAAGGTTGCTCCTCTTGATTAATTGTATCTACCTATATGAATTATTGGTGCGAAGTATTTATTGGCAATTCGATAAAATAGATTATTAGTAGGATATACATATACACACACATGAATGGCCAAATTCATGGCCGGGTTCACGTTCATTTTTATTTTTTTGAAAAGAGGAGAATAATATTCCATAATATCAAAAGCCAAAACATCCGAAATAAAAGGTGGAGGAAAAGAAGATCACTCCACGTGAGCAGACTCTAAACTCGCTACCCGAGCAATCCTATGAGCCACGCCGTTTGCTGATCTAGGAATAAACTTAACAATACAATGATCTAAATCCTTCAATAAGGACTTACAATCTAAAATAAAAGGACCTGCAGCTGAAAAATTCAGACTATCAGAAGAGAGAGCTTGAATTATGACCTTCAAATCGGATTCCATGATAACCTGCGATTGGTGTTGGCCTTCAACCAGCTTAGAGCCTCTCTAATGCCAAGAGCTTCAGCAATCAAAGGGGTGTGAGCACCTTCAAAACTACCTTGCTTTGCAGCCACAAAATCTCCTGCTGAATTGCGTAAAACCAAGCCAAAACCACTAGCCGGGGGGTTCCGAAATGTAGACAAAAATCAATTTGTACACGGTACATAACCCCCAAAACAACAACTCAACATAAGGCTTCAACATACATAACATATAGATACATCAAAACTAAGTCAAGCAACAAATAACACAAACCACACTATATCAGTATAACATGCACATTTCCTAATACCCCCATTCCTTGCGAATAGCCAACTCAGCTCACCAAAATCCCTTTTCTTTCTTTATTAGGTAAATTATTTATCTTATAAAAACATTTTATTCCATCAGAGAGGGATAAAATGACCAGGTAAAATTAAATAACTATACCTGACCTTCTTATGTGACCGGTAAAAAGCATCAAACTAGATTAAACAAGTGATTATGTCATAAATTATTACACTCATAGAGACCCACTAAAAACTATATCTTATTAGGTCCTTACTATAATGTTTTTGAGGAGTACGTACCTCCATGTTAAAACACACACAATAAATAAATCATATTTACCCAATCAACCTATAAGAGTCCTGAAAGTAAAAAGTGTTGACACTAATATATATATATATATATCTTGGCCCTATATCTATGCGCACACACACATATATATATACATTGTACTAATAACAATTTTATGGAACTGCCGGTCAATACTTTTGCTCCAATAATTTATAGACACGTACAACTAACCAAGAAGATGGTACCACATATTCTCTTGTTTTCTTTGAGCCCCCATTTCAAGATAAGTTATACCAGTTTCGCTAGTACTCATTGAGAAAAATAAATCCTACACTAAAAAATGGATCCTTTTATAACAATATATGCAATAGAATAAAGATATATGGCAAAAAAAAATATTTGATCTGTTTCTAGAGCACTCAAACTTTAAAACTGATTTATTATACTAATTTATAATGGACTTTTGTACTTATGTTATTATTAGAATGAGTCCTTATGCCCAATTAACTCGGACTTATAGGACTTATAAACGGTGAACCTGAAACATCAATACATAGTCATGCTTCATTGTAGCCATAAGACACATGATCGAAACGATATATCATATCTATCCCCCTAATAAACTCTTCTAAAAGAATTGCCAATAACAATTATAGCAAATTATGCATGTCGTTCATGATACCACATATATACACTACCTAATAAAAGGTTTTAAGAGACTGACTCTCACAGTAGCTTAAGACCTTTTCTCCGTCTCTTAAGTCTTAAGCAACTAACAGTCAATCGCTTAAGTATTGTCGCATAAACCTAGTGGCTCTAGTTCTTAAGCGACTAAGAAATATGCGTCAGTCGCTTAGGAGACTCTTAAGCCACGGACTCAAACTCCGTCGCTTAAGGCTTAGGCGACTAAAGGAAATAGTTAATCGCTTAAGCTAGTTTGACTTAAGCGACTGACAAAGCCATTGTCAGTCGCTTAAGTTAAGCCAGCTTAAGCGACTAACAATGACTTTGTCAGTCTCTTAAGCTAGGCAAGTCGAAGAGACTAACAATGGCTTTGTCAGTCTCTTAAGATAGGCCAGCTTAAGCGACTGACAAGGCTTTCTCAGCCTTTTAAACTTGGTCACTTAAGAGAGTAACAAGGCTTTGTCGGTCTCTTAAGCTAGCCTTTTAAGCGACTGGCAATTACTATGTCAGTCTCTTAAGTGAAAGAATACCATTCTCGCGCACCCACATTTCTAGCAATCTACATGTTTACTAAACCTGTAATTCAAATCAATTCACACCTGCAATTCAAACCAATTCACAGCAAAACTTGCAATTCAAACAAATACAATTTCAACAAGTGTTCACATAGAAAGTCAACACAAATTCAAGTATATAATTCATAAACAATGTGCAAACATTAAATGTAGTTCACTTACAACATTAAAAACGTGTTCACAAAAAATACAAGTCTAATAACAAGTCGAAAAGTATAAATTTAGTTAAATAAACAAGTTCATCTGTGACTGATATTCGAATCAGTGACATGGCCAAAATACTTCCGTGCTTATGAACCCAAGTGTAGGTTGTCAAGTTATAATACTTGGTAAGTCCAAGTGTCGAACCACAAGGATAGTCGGAAAGATGATGAAGCGATTACGAGTCCAAGGCTTTGTTTAAACAAGTGGATTGGTTGATTTTAATTGTTGATTTTAAAGTTATGTAATTGAAAATCAAAGTGATGTATCAAATGATGAGAAAAGGCTAAGGCATTATAGAATTCATTTGCTTTGCAACATTATGTAAAAGTTCTCAATGCAATTCCTAAGTGTTAAGTATCTTACACTTTTCTAAGCAAAAGGGTGTGAAGCAAAAGCAACCCCTTCCCATATAAATGCCATAAAAAGAAAGGGTGTAAGCACAACTTAACACAAATGTATCTCTCCTTTGTGTCTTGTAGCAAATGGTGTGAATGTGTAACCCATTCTCATATAATGCTCAACTAAGATACAAATTTAAGATACACCAAAAGAAAAGATATAAATTTAAACTAGGCATTTGAGAACTCATTGTTAGTTTCCCCTAGGCAATTGACTTGATTATGAAAATGGCCACTTAAAGAGTTAAGCACAATAAATCATAACATTTCCTTTGTCTAAGATTGGGAGGTCTAGGTGGTGGATAAACCGTCCGGTATAGACATATTTGATAAATATAAATTGAATCTTTAGAGTGATTAGTGGAGTTGTTTATGCATGACATAAACTTAAGAGATCATCTTTGACAACACCTTAACTAAGAAAATATTGAGTTTCAAAATCACATAAAGTGTAGAAAGCACTCAATATATCATTAAAGCATTCAAGGATTGGAATCTCAAATTTATGGTGTTTCCATGAATATCAAAGACTAGTCATGCTTGGCAATGAAAAGTATCTCATTCATAGAAGGAATGGACATAGGCTAGTAAGAAACACACAAGTGTATCATCTCTTCACTAATGCTTGAGAACTAAGTATACAAGGCATACAAAGTCAAATCATCTTATGAAGATTATCTTACTAGCTTATGAATGGTTGATTAAATGGAGAAGATGAAGGATTCAACAAGTATTTAACAATACTAACAATGGAATGACAAATGAACTTACATAATTAATACATTGCAAACTTCATCTTTTAACCTTAGCAAAGAAATTTACTCCATAATAAATGCAGAGACAATAATTATAGAAGTGTATTTCATTTCTCTTCAATGAAGATAATAAATTACAAATTCTAGAGATAGAGTAATATTGAAGACAAGTAAAATAAAAATATTAATTATGCAAAGAGTCCAAGAGTTTTTCAATATAATAATGGGGACTATATATACAGATGAGTGAGTTGTCTCCCACTCCTCTCTCTACTAAAGATCCATGAGAAACTATCCATTTTGTCCATTGGAAAATAGCCACCCCTTGTATAAAATACAATATTCTAGGAGATAGAGATTTGACCTACTTTTAGTCTCCAAGCTAGCTATGAGATAGATGAGCAAAATAGGGGAGGTGACATAAAAGACAAAGCAAAGCTATCTAGATTAATTTTGGCTTAAGCTAGATGGATCCAAGTGATGGAAAAAATTCCTTGATTGATCTAACAAAAAGCAAGATAGATCCAACTCTTGATAGATTAAGGAATGAGCTTGATTGATCCAATTATTTGACTTTCCATTGCCTTTTTGCTTTAAAGGCCAAAAATTGCTCGGTTGATCATTCTTTTTTTACTCAATAAATTTCTCGAGATCTAAAGGCAACAAAATAAACAAAAAAATGCCATTCCAAGCAATGTTAAATACAAAATATACTACGAGACTAATCGCGAGATAAATTAGCAAACCAAATAATTTTAGAGAGTTAAACGCGTCACCATTTATAATATTTATACATAATATTATATATATAAATATTTATTATACACTAAATATATAACACTAATTATATATATATATATAATTAGTATATACACTAATTATGTATATATATTTAGTGTATAGTAAATATTTATACTTATAATATTATGTATAAATATTATGTAAATAATTTATATATATACATAATATAATATTGTGCATAATATAGTATTATACATAATATTATATATAAAAATATTTATTAAAAAATATATTAATATATAAAAAAAAAATTATATAATATAAATTTTTATAATAAAGTATATACACTAATTATATATATATAATTAGTGTTAATATTATTATAAATAACATTATATATATAAACGAATTATATATACATAATTATATATACATATTATTTATTATAAAAATTTATAGTATATAATCTTATTTTATATATTAATATATTTTTCTAATAAATATTTTTATATATAATATTATCTATAATACTATATTTATACACAATATTATATTATATGTATAAAAATTATGTATATAGTATAATACTATATTTATACACAATATTATATTATATATATAAAAATTATGTACATGATATTTATACATAATATTATATATATATATTTGTTATACACTAAGTATACATATACATAATTAGTGTATGCATATATAGTATATACATATTTAGTGTATATAGTATATACACTGATTATATATATAATTAGTGTTAATATTATTATACATAACATTTTACATATAAATATTTAATATAAAAATTATGTATATAGTATAATACTATATTTATACACAATATTATATTATATATATAAAAATTATGTACATGATATTTATACATAATATTATATATAAATATTTATTATAAACTAAGTATATATATACATAATTAGTGTATGCATATATAGTATATACATATTTAGTGTATATAATATATACACTAATTATATATATAATTAGATTTTGAGCATTAAAACTACATTTTTAACACTAATTAGCTCAATCTATCTACTATGAATACAAAATTTAGTAACAAATTAAGATGAATAAAAGAGATTATACTAAATTAGAGATCAAATATGAGGTAAGAACAAAGCCTTTTGCGATGGAAATGGTGATTTGCGCCTCAAAATTGCCCAAAATTGCCTCTCCTCCGACCAAAATGCTTCCTCCAACCAAAATACATTCTGAAAAAAGGCACTGCACTTAACTAAAAGAAAAGGCACTTAGGCGACTGATAATCCATTGTCAGTCGCCTAAGTAAGATCTTGAGCGATTGACAATGTTCAAAGTCAGTCTCTTAAGAAGTCTGGTCAAAGTTCCTTGACTTTGACTAAAAATTGTCGGTAGAAGCTTTTAAACGACTAACATAGGTATGTCTCTTAAGTGTAGTCGCATAAGGTTTCTTAGGCGACTAACAAGAAGTTGTCGCTAAAGCAATGTCGCTTAAGAGACTCCTAGGCGACTAATTAACTTTAGTAGCTTAAGTGTAGTCGCTTAAGCATGTTTAAGAGACAGATTTTAATGTTAGTTGCTTAAGAAGTGTTTAAGCGTCTGACGAAAAAAAGTCAGTCTCTTAAGATCATTTCTGGTGTAGTGATATTCTATCCACCTTTTCTCATTATTATGAGCCCCACATTTTAAAATAAGTTGTACTATTTTTGCAAGTACTGATATTTTACAAATACACATGCATGCTTTAAACGACGAGCCAATTATTTATATCATAGATTCAATTACAATGGGTTGAAACCTAAATTTTGGTTGTATATATAGTTCAAAAATAATTAATTACTCTTTCGGAATCTATAAACTAATCTTTGATTTTAGATCTCCATTAAAAAAAATTCCTTTTTTTTTAAGTTTAGTCAAAGATTAGAATGGAAATTTTTTGGTTTACACATCTTGTATTCACCAAAAAAAACCCATTACTTCTCCCATTATTTTTTTTTATCACTATAGGGTTTTTCAGACATACACCCTCATATATATATATATATATATAAATACACATCTATACATAAAGGTTTTTTTTAATGCAACAACAAATTTTGTTCCTCTTTTGGTGAATTTATTGAATTAGTTAAAATCTCTTACTATTGTTGTGGATTGATAAAGAAAAAATTGGGTGTGAAACTAATTCAACGTCTTGTTTGGCTTTTGAAGTAAAGTTGGCGTGAAAAGAATATTTTAGTGGGTGCATTTAAAATCAATCTTTCGTTTTTACCCGTAATTTCTTGTATTTTATCCACCCTTAATTTATGGAATATTTGAATCGAGTTTTACAAAATTATCCTTTGAAAATTGAGAAGCATACCTAATCAGAATATACTTCCATATTAATTAATTTTTTTTAAGGGTCTATTAAAAAATCTTTACTAAACACACACTATCAATTTTTTGATCGATGGATCGATCAATCAAATAATATAAACCCTTAATTATATGAGTGATTGCAGGCTTGAAAAACATGTTTGTTTGTTTGTTTTCTTTTCTTTTCTTTTCTTTTCTTTTTTTTTGAAGCTTATCATAAGCTTTCCCCCCTTACTGCTATAGATTATATCTTCAAATGTGTTTGTTTCAAGGTTTTGTGTAGACTAGTGCTTTTACATAGACTAGTGCTTTTACAATCATTCTTTTTTCAGCAATGAATAGTTACTACGTTCTAGAGAATTGGTGCAAAATTTATTTTAGCACCTTGATGTGTAGTATTGGATGAGTGCTAAATCTGTTTTAACACATTCAGTTTAGTTTTACGTGTTTACATGAGGTGCTAAAACATTTTTAGCACCATTCTAGTGTTGGACAATTGGTGCTAAAACTGTTATTTAGCACCATGTAAATAGTTAATATGTTTTTAGAGAATTGGTGCTAATGATCAACCATTGTGGATTTTGAATTGTTTTGATCGAGATTGGTGCTACCTTTTTTTTCAGAAACGTGATATATTATATTTAAGGTTATTATGTTATTAGTTAAATAAGAAAGAGGAATTGGTTTCTTTGTTTTTTACAATATTCTTAATTTATTATATTAATTTATAATAAACTTTTATAATTATATTATTATTTGAATAAATCCTTATATATACCTAATTAGCTCAGACTTATAAACGGTCGACCACAAACTTCAATACATAATCACGCTTCAATGTAGCCACAGGACACATGAAAAGATATATCATATCTATCTACCTAATAAACTCATCTAAAGGAATTGCCGATAATGATTATAGCAAATTATGCATGTCGTTCATACCACATATTCTATCCACCGCGTACCTTTTCTCATTATTATGAGCCCCACTTTTGAAAATCACTTGTACTATTTTTGCAAATACACATGCATGCTTTAAACGAGGAGCCAGTTATTTCCATCATAGATTCAATTACAATGGGCTGAAACTTAAATTTTGGTTTTATATATATTTCAAAAATAATTAATTACTCTTTCGGAATCTGTAAACTAATCTTGGATATTAGATCTTCATTTTTTTTTTTTAAACTCCAGTCAAAAGTTAAAACAAAAAAAATATATATATACACACATCTATATATATACATAAAGGTTTTTTTGAATGCAGCGACAATTTTTGTTCCTCTTATGGTGAATTTATAATTGAATTTGTTAAAATCTCTTACTATTGTTGTGGATTGATAAAGAAAAAATTGGGTGTGAAACAAATTCAAAGTCTTGTTTGGCTTTTGAAGTAAAGTTGGCGTGAAAAAAATAATTTGGTGAGTGCATTTAAAATTAATCTTTTGTTTTTACCTGCAACTTCTTACATTTTACCTACCCATAATTTATATATATCTTTAATCAAGTTTTACAAAATTATCATTTGAAAATTGAGAAGCATACCTAATCAGAATATACTTCCATATTAATTTAATTATTTCTTAATTTTGTTTAAGGGTCTATTAAATTTTTTTTATGAAACACACTCTCTATTAAATTTTCGATTGATGGATTGGTCAATGAAATAATATAAACCCTTAATTATATGAGTGATCGCAGGCTTGAAAAATATGTTTTTTTTTCTTTTAAAGTTTATCAGAATCTTTTTTTTCCTTTACTGCTATGGATTATATCTTCAAATGTGTTTGTTTCAAAGTTTTGCGTAGAGTAGCACTAAGTTTTTTAAAAAAAATAAAAAATATTGTTAACTGGTAATGTATTTACAATCAATCATCCTTAATTCAGCAACGAATATAGATATGTGACATAATTATCAAATCCGATGTGGTATCTATATCCTCTCGTCTTCTATTTCTTCTTCTTTTTCTCTCTTTTTTATTTATATAGGATAATATGTCTATATCTTCAAATTAATGAGAGGGGAATCGAACTGTGACTCGGAAGACCGTGACTCCGAACTTTTAATGAAGATCTAAAATCCAAGATTCTGAAAGATATATCTATCCCCCTAATAAACTCTTCTGACGGAATTACTAAGAATTATTCCAATCATGCATATAGCTACAAATCCAAAGGTGGTACCACATGTTCTCTTGTGTTTTTCTCATTATGATGAGCCCCACTTTTGAAAATCACTTGTACCAACTTTTTTTTCCCTGGATATTTTAACTTTAAAATTTTGGATCAATTGATAATCGTATAAATCATTAAAATGTGTACACAATATCACGAACTCATATTCACAATACCGTATCTCACTCGATTCACGTCCAAATGATGCGATTCACATATGGTTGGTGAAACTTTGGACATAAATCAAGTGAGATATGGCCTTGTAAAAATGGGTTTGTGAAACTTCTTTTAAAAAAAGTGATTTTTTTTTATCAAATTTGGTAGCCATTTCGAGGCATTTATATTGCTTATTATTGAATATTATGAACGTATTCGTAATCTAAGTTGCACGAGCTTTCCAACCATATGTGGATCGCATCATTTGGACGTGAATCGAGTGAAATACGGCATTGTGAATATGGGTTCGTGAAACTTTTTTTTTAAAAAAAAAATGTTTATTTTTATCAAATTTGGCAGCAATTTCGAGGCACTTGGATTGCTTATTATTGAATATTATTAATGTATTCATAATCTATGTAGCAAAAGCTTTCTAACCATATGTGAATCGCATCATTTGGACGTGAATTGAGTGAGATACGGCATTGTGAAAATGGGTTCGTGAAACTTTTTTTTTTAGAAAAGTGATTTTTTATCAACTTTGGCAGCAATTTCGAGGTATTTTGATTGCTTCTTATTGAATATTATTAATGTATTAATATATGTTGCAAGAGCTTTCCAACCATATGTGGATTGCATCATTTGAACGTGAATCGAGTGAAATACGGTACTGTGAAAATGGGTTCGTGAAACAATTTTTTTTTAAGAATGTGATTTTTTTATCAACATTGGCTGCAATTTCGAGGTAGTTATATTGCTTATCATTGAATATTGTTAATGTAATCATAATCTATGTTGCAAGAACTTTCCAACCATATGTGGATCGCATCATTTGGCATTATGAAAATGGGTTCGTGAACCTTTTTTTTTAAAAGCGATTTTTATCAACTTTGGCAGCAATTTCGAGGAATTTATATTGATTATTATTAGTGTATTCGTAATCTATGTTGCAAGAGCTTTTCAACCATATGTGAATCGCATGATTTGGATTTGAATCGAGTGAGATATGGCCTTATGAAAATGGCTTCGTTTTCATTTAAATCAAGCCACAGGGGTATTTTTGGTATTGAAAAAGGGGTTTAACAGTTTGACTTTTTGACCAGACGGAATCCATCCAATTAGGTGTCAAAGGGGAATTAATGCAAACTTTGAGCCTCAATGTGGAATAGGGGTAAATAAATGGGAGTCAAAAGGTAAATCAGCCTTACATTTAACTAGGTAATAATTGTGTTTGACGTGTGGATAAGAACAAAAGCTCCTTCTAGAAACTTTATCTCCAGTGATTTATGTAACTCATCTCTTGCTTTCCCCTTTGATCTTCTATGATGAAGAGGGAAGGACCCTCATTTTTCTTTAATGTTAATAAATAAATAAAGCAAGAGTCTTTATTATTTTATCATATCAAGTGGTAATCTTTCTCTCTATTTGAAGGACTTTTTTTTCTCTCTCCTTTAGGATGTGGAGGTGCTCGTAGAGCAGTATAGATCGGAGAGGAGGCGAACGGATTGAAGCTTTTAGATGTAGATCTACCTCAAGACTGTGAAGATTTATTCTTACTCTTTCTCAATTCCTATGATATTTTTCCATTGTTTTAGAGTTTATTGGTGATCTGAATCCTATTTCGGGTGCTTTGGTGATCAGTTTTTCTCTTCGATAAATATCCATTGTTTTAGAAGTTATTGGTGATCTGAATCCTATTTGGGGTGCTTCGGTGATCGGTTTTTCTCTTCGAGTATTTCTTGTAGGATTTTATCTATGATGTTCTCTTGCTTTTTCAAGATTTTTATCTGGTCATGTAACCATTGTTTCTTTGACCTTTGATAGCATCTTCAATATAACAAGTGCGATAATGAAATGAAACTATTATTTTCGATCTCTTAAAAGAAAAGAAAAACAAGTTTTTGTTTGATGTGCAGAATAAGAGGATGATAGATGATAAGATTCTCTAGTCCTATGTTTAATGATAGTCTGAACTGAATATTAAGGCCGGTGAGCTACATTTACAGTTTTTTTTTTGGGAAAATTTAAATAATTATTAAAGAAATGAAAATCAAATTAGTACACCGGACATGAACTCCATACAACAACTCACATAAGACTTCAACCTAATAAACATCGATATACATCAACACTAAACCAAACAACAAATCAACTCACAAACCACACGTATAAAATCTCAAAATCCTAATTGAATGGCAACCGATATGATCAAAGACGTGTTCGGGATGCCACAGGTCGTCGATGAGTCTCCGATTTGGAGGAAGGGATTGGATCATCCACTGGTGTCTTATATATATATATATATATATAAGACATATATATATATATATATGTACGTCTCCCAAATAAGAAAAATCAAACATGATTAATTTAGTGTGCACAAGCTTGCCACAATTTACCCCCCAAAAAAAATTTAAACTAAACCAAACACCTAAAGAAAAGGAAAATAAAGAGAAAGACTATTTATAACATGTGTGATTTGCTAAGATGAAAGGTTCAAGACCATATCAAATTTAAAATTATAATGATTTTCAACTTTGATTTGTCATTTTGATCTGTATGGCTATATTATAATTTTAACGTAAATCTTATTGGGTTATAGAAAAGAAATAAAATAAATTCATTATTTAAGTTAAAAGTTTGACATAAAACATTTGTCATTATTTCTATACATTTTGCACTATTTGGTTATACTTCTCGAGTTACAACTTAATTATATAATATGTCATTTTAATTGCAAGATTACGTAGACAAATATATTTTTAAGATTGAACTAATTTTTAGGTTAGCAAAATATATGTATAATGTAGAAAAATGAATAGGGATATTATTCGAATATAAGATATCCAGTAGGATAAGGATAAGAATAATTTAATATATTATTCGAAAGGATACAGATAAAGATTTGGATATTTAATTTAAAAAGGGATACAAATAATGGATAGTGTGGTATCCGGTCTATATCCGATCCAGTTACACCCCTAATCGTGTTACATTTCTCATTGGCAACGGGTGTGAGGCTAGGCAACTCATTCCCATTGGCTTTGCGAAAATATCGTGCTGCATTAATAACCCAAATGCATGTTTGTCAAATTGTAATATAACTCGGTAAGCCTGAGTTACGACCACAAGCATAGTCGGAAAGATGTAGGGTGAATCACGAATTAATGATTTTTCCTTCTTTGGAAAGTGGCTTGGTTTTAGAATAGTAAACGTGGATTGCAAGTGAAAATAAAATTTGAGAATGAGCCAAGGCAATCGGAATCAATTTGCTAGTAAAGCTAAGTGGGAATGATCTCATACATGGTTACAAAATACGATTCCTAAATGGAGAGCACGTATATTAAATTTATCTAAAGCAGTGGTGCGAAGCAAAAGCGACTCATTCCCGTATAATGTTGTACCAAGATAGGGTGTCATCAAAACTCAATGAATCCTTGATTAGTGATGTGGTGTTATTTATGACATAAACTTCAAGATACTCTTTGGATACATGTGTTGGGGATGCCACAAGTCGTCGATGAGTCTCCGATTTGGAGGAAGGGATCGGATCATCGACTGGTGTCTTCGTCTGGAGTAGCGGGTCCAATGAGGAGTGGAGCGGAGAAGGGACAGCAAGATCGATTTAGTGGTGGGGGGAGGAGGCAACTGGCGGAGATGTTTTACTTTCTTTATTATTTTTTATTTTTATTTTTTTAAGTGAGAAGCCACCGCATTTGACAACAGAAATAAGAAATATATCCCGCACGAATATATATATATATATATATACATATATTATCTGATGGACTCTCTGTATATATCCTACTAATTAACAAGCCAATATAGTTCATCCAAACCATATGTTCATAAATAAAGGTAGGTAAAATTTAGTTCGCTAGTTAAACGGATGAATTTTTATTTCATGAAAATTTAGTAAAATATATTTTTATAATAAGTAGATTTATCTCCACAAAATCATCAAACAAATCAAAACCGAGCACGCCAGTGTGATAAAAATTTGGCATATATATTTATTTTCAACCATTAATATTTTAGATCACCCATTCAAAATTTAATCATCTAATGAATTTTTTTGTAGATAATCTATAAGGTCAAATCGTTAGAGTAGAGATAATCATTTTGGACCATGCATTAACATTTTAAATCATTTCTATCAAATTTCACAAAAATTTAAAACTGATTCAATTAACCTTTGATTCTTTGAACTAGACTCGTTCGACAAATTGCACCAAATAGTAAGAGAGAGGAATCAGATATCGAGCAACTTATAATTTAAATAATAGTAATAATATATAATAATGATAAAAACATGCACCTACAATTTAAATAATATTAATAATAATATATAATAATGATGAAAACGTGCACCTACTCTCTCTATCTCTCAAACACAGTGGCTATAAATAAATACACACTGAGACTATAATAAAAAAATAATTAAAATTTTAACCAGAACAATATGATTCCTGGATAAAATTCAAAATGACACGAGTGAGGAGCTAGCCACTTTATTTATTTATTTTGAATACTTTAACATTGAAAATTATGACTGATTCACGTAACCTCTAATATTTTGCTCCCACCAAATTAACTACCAGATAACATTTAATTTCTAGAATTAATATTACCAAATGTAAGAGTATGATTAACCAATTGAATCATATTTTAAGATACATTTATTTTTTGTTACTTTTATTTCTCTATACTTGGGCAGAATTGGACTTGTCCCCAAGCGTCCGTGTTTTGGCCCTACTTTATCTTCAAGTTTTCATACATCTTTTTAGAGCTAGCTAAGTCTTTATGTAAAGCCCGAAACCATCTTAATGAATTATTACAAATCAGTGGCCCTTCATAATCATTAATCATAGGTTTGATGAATTATTGTTTACGACTTTCAGCCTTAAGACATTTTTTTATCAAACGAAAAACTGTCCTAATAATTGATATTTTATGATTATTTTAGAAGGTTATCAAAAGGCCAAATTCTTGTAGTAGCTAGATACCCACATGTGGATACACATATATATAGTCCCGCTTTAATGTGCTTATATGTTATTATTGTCTTTGGTTAACCCGTATGAAGAAAAAAAAATTATTAATTGAGTCGTTCCTTAAATATTTATGTACTTGACTTTTCCTTTTTCTCCTATATCCTTGGGTTTATTTCAAGTACTATGTATACTCAATTTGAGTCTCTTTGTAATAACATAATTATAAAATGATAATTATCAACAATATTTTCAGATTTAGAAATTCCACTCATTCATACAAACCTGCTAAGGAATGTATCTTATTATATCCTTATGTCAATTTTAAACTGTATGTACCGCATATACTCAAGCAGCCTCTAACTATATCCTCTCGTCTTCCTTAATTTTCTTCTTCTTTTCTCTATTTTTTATGATTTTGTGGAGATGAAAGCAAACTTCATTCCTAGCATGAAATCAACTCACAAACCGCACTATATCAGTAAAACATGCCAAATCCGTAATACTCCATTCCTTGCATAATAGCCAACTCATCTCGCATAATCCCTCTTCTTTCTCTATCGAGGTGAATTTTTTATCTTATAAAGGTGTTTTATCTCATTAGAGACGGACAAAATGTCCGGGTAAGATTATATAATTATACCTAGCATAATTATTTGATTCATAAAAAGCATCAAATTAAACTAGACAATTAATCATGTCATAAAATACTACACTCGTGAAGACCCGCTAAGAAGTTTGTCTTAATTATTAGGTCCTTATTGTAACGTTTTTGAAGTGTAAACACCCCCAAAACACTCGTACAACAAATGAATTGCATCTCACTAATCAACCCATAAGAGAACCTAAATCTAATAAGCGTCAACCCAATATTATGTGCCATAAGTGTATATATATATCCTACTTATAATCTATTTTAATTATCGAATTGCCAATAAATAATATATCTTCGCTCCAAAAATCCATGTCCAGCAAAAGTCAACCAAGAATGGGCCAAACAATTCAAGCCCATTAAATTAGATCAAGCCCTAAAGCATCAAAATGGTAATAATAAATTGATATGATGACCGCAGCATTGGGAGGAATTCGGCGGTATGCCAAGCACTCTCTCCCTCTTTAAATTTTTTTTCTTCTTTCCCTTTAAGTTTCATTTTGAAGATTTAGAACTTCAGTTTTATTCTTCAATTAATTTCATGCTAGTATAAATTTTTGCTAGAGTTACAATTAGTATATTTAATTAATTTCATTGCACGTATTTATACTAATTGACTATATTAATTTAATACTTTAATGGTGTTTGTCGCACGAGATTTGAAGTAGTATTGGATTAATTAATTCTATCTGGTGTTTGTTGTCGAAAATGATAAGATAAATAAATCCTATCATATGTTTGCACAATGGCGGATAGGATATTTTAATCATATCCCGCATTTGGTGCAACATGGGATGCACAATGACGGATAAGATATTTTAATCCCATCCCGCATTTGGTGTATCACGGGACTAGATTGCACTCATGATTAATTGTAATTTTATCCCTTTAGAACCTGATAAATATAAACCACTCCTAGGTATTATTTTATCTCATGGTTGCCGGATAACAAAATAAATATAAAAATTATTTTTTTTATTATATTTTTATTTTAATCTTTTTCTTTACACCTTTTAGATAATCAAATTTATTAATGAAAATTTTTAACCATCCAAAATCACAGTAACTAAACTAATAAAATTCATTTCTTATATAATATGATATTTTTATTTATTTATTTTATTAAATGAAGGTATTTATAAGAAACTTTAATTTTAGAAAAAAGGGTAACATTAGAATTTGAAATTGTACTTAATGCCTAATTTGTAAATATTGTATATAATATATAACTTTTCTCTCGACAGAGTTTCTTACGAAACTTTTTTATAAATAGGAAAATCGCATTAGTAAAAAAAAATTGTGAAAAACAATTAAAATTGCATATATTTTTAAAAGAAAAGCAAGTTGTATTATATATAATATCTGAACTTGTAATTCAGAACTCCGTCAAATGTAAAGTTTATTAAATTTTTATTCGAATGGTCCTTATCCTATCCGATCCTACTTAATTCTTATCCGAATGATTCATTTCCAATCCTATCCCACATAATTCCAATCCGACTAATTCCGACTCTTATCATATCCGGCCTTTATCTTATTCTATCATACCTCATTATCCGGCGCGCCAAACGCTCCCTAATGTTAAATACAATTCTTCTTATTGGATGCCTAGTTTAATTGATAAAAATAAAGTTGGATTGTTAGATATATGGCATGTTTTAATAGATATAGTGAATGTTTTGACATTATATATAAGTTTGGTTGCGGAAGAATTTTAAGTAAATTTTATAAATTAATTAAACTTAAATGATTTTAGTTTTCGGAAATGATAGAGTCGAAAGACCATGTTATTGCGAGACAATGGTAGAATTTACGCTTATAAATATTTAGAAAGATGATATTAAATATATGACTTGTAAAGTCCCGTATTTTTTTTCTTTATTAGTTTTATTATTTTAAGATAAAGGGTGTGATAATATTTACCATGTGAGAGAGACATGAAATTTTTATCAACTTCCTTAAGAACGTGAGGTACTTCAAAAAAAAAGGGGACACGTTTAACGAAAGACAGAAGGAAACACAAAAAATCTAGTATTTAATTTCTTTGTTCGGCTAGAAGCAGCGTGGACAGAGGCAGTTGGCGATAGGAGCGGCAATCTAGAACAAAACTCTGATAATCTAATACTGAATTGAGGTAGGGGATATAAACTCTATACCTACGTTATTCCTATGCAATGTTTATTCATGGTATGTGTAAAATATGTCTAGGTGCGTAGACCATTTTGATTAATTGGTTGGGATTGACTATATTGGTGGGAGTTTGAAAAGAGCCAAAAGTGAAATCCTTCTGGCCTACAACTCATTCATTCATGAGCCGTTTGCCCCATTTCGGTTAAAGACAGATTTTGTTTGGAGGGGGGGGGGGGGGGGGGGGGTTTGGAGGGGGGTGGAGGGGAGGGGAGGGGGGAACCATTGTAGTTCTTGAAAACTCTTTCTAGTATTGATAGCTTAATATTTTTCTTTTTTCTACACCCATACCAAATTAAAGTATATATATAAATCTGTATCTTTTGTATGGGTACTTAAATCAAGGACCAAAGCAAGTGGTTGTTCGGTTTGAAGGCTTTGAATAGAACCATGGAGCATGATTTAAAAATGTATATATATATATATATTTATTTTCTTTTAAGAATAAACGCATATATACAGTTATACATAATTGGGTTTTTAATTTGTTTGTTAAAATAGTGCACGGTATATGGTGATGGTCGGAATCCTATTAAAGTGACTTTAAGAATTCTTTGGTTGCATCTTCCTGTGGTTAGTCCATTAATTTTAGGGGCATTTTTTTATAAAGGACAAATTTATTACTCTCTTTTTAACAAATGGCAATATTTTTGGAGGATTAGTTTTGATGATAAGTTTAGTTTGAAGGACAATATTATATTTTATTTATTTCTTTTGAATTATTAAATATATTCCAAGACTACCCTTATTAAAGATATGCTTGACAAATTAATTAACTAGTTAAAATTACGCAAATTAATTAAAAAAATCAAATTCAAATTCAAACTCAAACTCAAACTTAAATAATTTAGCTACAATCTAGCAAAAGGATTTACCAAAAATTCAATTTTAAAACTTGATTCTATCATTTGCATTTAAAATTTGAAACAAGTCAACAACTAACTATATGAATCAAAACCTACAGACTTTAATGGTGAGCACATATCATAAATTGTTTATTGTGGCAAAATATATGTTCATAAAAGTGGAACATAAAAAGTGTTAAAAACTTTCGGGTATACTAAGAAAATTGTGTACCATTCAACGACTCAGTGAAAACAATGAAAAACAAACAAGAAAGTGAATCATACAAAACAATGTAAATTATATAAATTCACGTCAATAAAAAAGCACAAGAATATCCAAAAAGTGATGATTACCAAATATCTAGGAAACATGG
This sequence comes from Lonicera japonica, assembly GCA_021464415.1. Taxonomy (NCBI): domain Eukaryota; kingdom Viridiplantae; phylum Streptophyta; class Magnoliopsida; order Dipsacales; family Caprifoliaceae; genus Lonicera; species Lonicera japonica. The sequence continues at coordinate 24,432,533 of CM038470.1, read as the reverse complement.
ACAAAAGGGAAATATAAATACATTTAGATGGTAGAAAAATAATTCGGATCAAACAGAAAATTGACGATGACATAAACATATTGAAAAAGAAAATTAATTAATTAATTAAGCGTTGTGAAATATATAGCAAAACAACAACATTCGACAATAAGTGAAATCAACATTCATTATGGTAAACCATAAGCAATGGAATAGCACTGTGAGAGTAAGAATTGTTAATTGTGGTCACAGAACAAGTAACACAAAACCTTAAAAAAAAAAATCATGATCACAAAGTGTAGTAGTTTGGTATAACGACTTAACGACATTCTTAGAAACTCAAGAAAATTGAAATCACAATATTCATCAAGGATGGATATTACCTTGCTAAGATGCCCAAACCACTGAACAACGCATACACCATTTTTAACTGAAAGGGATCAAAATATATATATATATATATATAAATATATCATCTCTCGATATAAATATTGTGTCCTTTGCTGTCTTGCAACGTAATACCAAATATATCATCTGTATTTTTACTACTTTGATCCAACATATTGGTTGATCGAAGATGAACTAAATGAGGAGTCCATAGGGAGAAAGAGTTATATGCTAATAAGCCTTGAGAGGGTTTTACTTGTAGAAATTTAGTTATGACATAAAAGGGTGTTGTAAAAAATGGAGATAATTAAATAGGTGTACTCACATTGTCTAAGCTTGGTTTGGGCCAACAAGGAATTTAAAATTTTCGGTTGCAACAGAAATATATATGTATGTAAATTATATTGGTTTATACATATATATATATATATATATATATGTGTATATATAGATAGAGAGAGCTGGATTGACTTTTGTAGTTGACATATATTTTCACAGCCTTAAACAATATTTTCTTTGTTAGCATCACATACATATTTACATTTACACAAGGATTGAAGTACGTAAAAAAAAATGGCCTCCGGGATATGAATTGTTTTAAGTTTTATAAGGAGCAAGAAATATTGTGCTTAATTAGAGTTTGAAAAATTAAAAGCCCAATTTCAGTTAGTTTGAGGTCATAAATAAAATACGATGACGTACCAAAGCTATTTGCTTACCTGCAACTCACCATGAGTTGGATAATAAGGAGATATCCTACAACAGGAAAAAAAAGATTATAAATATTGTGGGAGCATGATTTTAGCATTCCTTTGTGGGCTGAATTGGCCTTAGCATTTCCTCATGGGCCGAATGGAAAAGACGAGGTCCAACTATCATTAAGGATAGAACGGATTACAAATGAGGCCCAACAACATAAGAGGCAATATAAAATATTTACCGAGTAAAAGGCGATAGCGAGCCGAGAAAAAAGGGACAACCGCCGAGTAGAAGATAATCGACCTAAGAAAGATTTCAGACCTATAGACGGAGAAAATGCCGACATGAGCATCCTAATCAATAAGAAAATGACACCTATAATAATATAGTATGATAAATGCTTACTTCAAAAATGAATGACAAAGTGACACGTGTAAAGTGCAGAGAAATTGGTTACAACAGTTGTGCTCCCCTCACATGGAAGGAGGAGATGAATTTCACAAGGACCACAAGGTATACCCTGGATGGTCATTTTATTTGTGACCTAATCTAGCTTGGGGAGCACGAAAAAGATATATATAAATAGAAAAGGGGAGTCTCTCTAGAAGGAGGAGCGATGAGAGTTGGAGAAAGAAATTAAGGGAATTCCGCCATAAACCTCGATCCAATTACCATCTCTACCAGTTTGGACTAGTTTTACTCTGGTTCTACTTTAGCAAACAAATACACCACGTACAATTGGCGCCATCTGTGGGAATCTGCAACGAAAAGCTTGTTCTCATTTTCGAGTAATTAGATATTTGCTTTTTACTATCTCTCCGTGTCCTTCAAGCTCTATTATTCATTTTGTTATTTTCCTTTCGATTGTCTCATTTGATTCAAAATTTGGTGGAAAGTCCTTTGTTATAACCGTTTAAAAATGGTTCAAACTAGAAGCCAGCAGATCGGTGATAATTCAAACGTAGTCACTGTTGTAGATCCAAATCCAAATCTGAACCTGAATACAAATAGACCTGTAATCAATGTACCCAGGCAACCAAATTTAGATCATTCCCATACTCATTCATCTAACTATTTTTACGATCCCAACTATCCTAAAGGAAATGCTCCTGTTTTAAATGAATATGTTGCAATGGCTAAATTACGACGAGAAAATGAGATAGTGTCATAACTCCTTAAGGAACAAATGCTTAGAAAAGTGGTTCAAGAGCCATTCAAAGTGGCTGAACTGAGGGAGGCTGAGACTGTTATCTCTTCCTCAAAGGATGAGTATGATGAGGTTAATTCCAAAAGGAAGTTAAGCGAAGGCATTGTTGATGAAAAGGAACGTCAAGCTAGTCCAAATCGGTCAGGCCATCACAGTGTTTTCGAACGCTTAGGGACAAAAGGAGTTTATAAGCCTAATAAGATGACTAAGCCAGTACAAGTAGTTGAAAAAAAGGAAAACCTGTTGAAAAATTGGGCAGAGAAAGATTTACGAAAATTAATCTATTCAGCCATAGCCGATAAAATAGAGGATGAGAAGTTGGCTGCAAAATTAGCAAGAAGAGCCTTAGGAGAAGATCACGGCTCTCCATTTACTGAACGCATTCAGAATGCACCTCCTCTAAAGAAATTTGGACAACCGAAGTTCAATATTTATGACAGCCGATTTGACCCGGCCAACCATGTGCGTCACTACAAACAAGTTATGGCTTACTGGAGAGGCGAGGAAGCTCTCATATGCAGGATGTTCCTAGCCAGCTTAGGGGACACTGCGCTCAAGTGGTTTGATAAGTTGCCTCCTGCAAAGATTGATAGTTTCAAAGAGTTGGCCGAGCAATTCACCGCTCGGTTCATTACAAATAGCAGAATGATTAAGGGTCCCGGGGCTTTAACCCAACTTAGGAAGAAACAAGGCGAAACTCTGCGTGAGTATTCTCAACGGTATTTTGAGTTATATTAAGAAACTGAAGATTGTGATTCAAGATTCTCTCTAAGCACTTTCAAGTTTGGTTTGCCGTATAATAGCAATGTCATTTACAATGATTTAACATGCCGACCTCTCAAAACGTTCAATGATTTACTCGCTTAAGTTGACAAATTCTCAAGGGTGAAAGACGACTATAAGGCCATGAATAAGCAACAGGGATTCAAAAGGGACAAAAATGGGAATGATGATTGAAGGGATGACAATAAGGATAAGAAGAGTAAAAGGGATCATGATCAAAAAGATAATGGTGATGATGATAAGAAGTTGAATGCTTTTAAAGGCGTAAATACGGTGTTTAATAAGCCCATCCATAAAATCATGCAGGAGATTAAAAATGAAGAGTTCTTCAGATGGCCAAGGCCTATGTTCGGCGACCCTAAGACACAAAACTCTGCACTTAAATGCTCCAATCATAAGGACCGTGGACATATGACAGAAACCTGCAGGACTTTGAAGCAATTTTTGGAAGAATTGGTCGAACAAGGCCGATTATCTAAATATATAAAGCGTGATGATGTAAAGTCAAATGAGCAACCAAGAATGATCGAGAAAAAGTGTACTTCAGCTCAAGTGGTTAAACTTGTTGTTGGGATAATTGAAGCTATACATGGGGTCATTAATAGGTCAAAGGTGACAAGGAACCATTTGCGAGCATGGCTGGCTCGAGCAAAGTTATGGGCAGAGGCTCATCCAATTAAAGAGGTCATGTCGATATTGGCTCCTCCAAAATGAGATCGGGAGAATAATGTGGTATATCAGTTGTCTTTTTCAGAGGAAGACTCGGAAGTAGTAGACATTCCTCATAATGATGCTTTGGTTATAATGGCCAATATCTGCAACTTCGATGTCAAACAAGTTTTAATTGACCCAGGCAGCTCTTCTGAGGTGATGTACCTGAAAGCCTACAATGAGTTGAAACCGTTTATTTCGAACAAGTATATTCGGCAAGTGGATTTTCCGATTTACAACTTTAGTGGTAATGTAGTCTGGCCGATCTATATTGTTAGTGTTCCAGTTCGAATTGCAGAAATGGTGGTTGTAACAGATTTTTTCGTAATGAACATTGAGTCTCCATATAATGCTTTGCTTGGATGAAATTGGCTTAGGGAAATAAGAGCAGTCGCCTCACCTTTTCATTAGAAATTGAAGTTTCCTACTCCTAAGGGGGTTTGTGTAGTTCGAGGTAAAGAAGAAGATGCCAGATACTACTTCAAATTAGCGGTCAGATGACCGCTATCGAAAATAAAAGAAAACACCCACGTTGAACAGATGAAATCTACCAAGCAAAATGACGAAGAGACATGTAAGGAAAATGATGCGCCCGATCCCTCAAATCAGAGGAAGGGCAAGGAACATAAGCAATAGCAATCAAAGAGCGGTCCGCCTGTGGATGGTGGGGCCAGGGAACGACCAGGAGAAAGGGTTTTCGAAGACTTAGTTAAAGTCCCCATAATAGAAGGGACAGATGATAAAGATAAACATTTTTTGGTTGGCAGCAGTTTGACGACTGAACAAAAGTAAGATCTCACTGAATTCTTGAGAAAGAATATTGATGTTTTTTCCTGGCAACCTTATGATATGCCTGGGAGATCGGCAGACGTAATGTGCCACAAGTTGCATGTAAACCCTGCTTTCAAGCCGATTAAACAAAAATCGTGCCGGGTGTCTCCCGAAAAGGCTATGGCTATGGAAGAAGAAGTTCAAAAATTGCTTAAAGCTGGAACTATACGAGAAGCTAATTTTTCGGAATGGATTTTTAACCCTGTGATAGTTAAAATGAAGAACGGTAAATGGAAGATGTGTATTGACTTCACCAATTTGAATAAAGCTTGTCCGAAAGATAGTTTTCCAATTCCTAGAATTGATCAGCTTGTAGACTCGACAGCCGGTCATCAAAGGTTCAGTTTTCTTGATGCATACTCGGTGTACCATCAGATTCCATTATTCGGGCCAGATCAGGAGTGCACTGCTTTCATTACCACGATGGGATTATATTGTTACAAAATCATGCCTTTCGGACTCAAAAATGTAGAAGCCAATTACCAGTGATTGGTTACAAAAATGTTCCTAGACAAAATCGGCAAATCCATGGAAGTCTATGTGGATGATATGTTGGTGAAAAGTAAGCAAGCAATCGATCATATCAAAGACTTGGGCAAGACTTTTGAGATTCTGAGACATTATAAGATGAAGCTGAACGCGGAAAAATGTACATTCGAGGTTGGCTCCAGCAAGTTCTTGGGTTTTTTGGTCAATTATCGAGGAATTGAAGCTAATTCAAAGAAGGTACAAGCAATCATCAACATTTAGAAGCCGACGAACCTAAAAGAACAGCAAAAACTCACGGGTATGATCGCCGTTTTGAATCGATTCATTTCGAAATGTTCTGATAAATGCATGCCTTTATTTAAATCTTTAAAAATAACGAAAAAATTTATACGGACCTCGGAATGTAATCAAGCTCTTGACGAGCTGAAACAATACCTGAATAGCCCACCACTGATATATATCCCTGATCCTCATGAGAAACTTTATATGTATTTAGCTTCTTCTAATCGGGCAGTAAGTTTGGCCCTAATCAGAGAGCATGATAATGTACAAAAGCCCGTGTATTTCACAAGTAAATACTTGATAGGACCAGAATTGAATTATTTGCCTCTGGAAAAACTTGTATTAGCTTTAATCATAGCATCCAAGAAATTGAGGCATTATTTTGACGCCCAACCGATCAAAGTGCTCACCAACAGCCCAATCAAGGCGGCTCTCAGAAAAGCTGATTTATCCACTCGAATGGAAAAATGGTCTGTTGAGCTAAGGAGATTTCATATCGAATATATGCCGAGGGCTTCTGTTAAAGGGCAGGTACTTGCTGATTTTATTCTCGAGTTCACGGGGAATGTTAAAGTTACTACAGAAAACCAATTACCTGCCCCAACTAGGGGGCAAAATTATGATATCGAAGTGACTGAATCTAGACAACCTAAGCCGATCAAAAAGTCTGCATCCACTAGGAATCCAGTTTCCTAGCTCTTGAATATCGATGGGTCGTTAACAGCTGGTGGTTTAGGTGTGGGCATCGTATTCAAAACTCCAGAAAGAGGGATCATTGAACAGGCAATTCAGTTGGGTTTTAAAGCGAGCAACAACGAGGCCGAGTATGAAGCCTTGATATTGGGTATGAAAAAGGCCGTGCAGCTAGGAATTCAGGATCTGATAATTAATTGTGACTCTCAATTGGTTGCGAACCAGTTAACTGGTGAATATGCGGCAAAGAACGAGCGAATGGCAGTGTATATGAATTTGGCTAAAAAAATGATGAAGAAGTTTAATTCGATGTATATCAAAAGGTTCCCCAGAACAAATAACTCACATGCAGATGCCTTGGCGACTCTGGCTTCGGCTGTGGATTCCGAAATAAAGCGAGCAGTGGAAGTAGAATTTGTGCAAAGGCCGAGTATAAAGATCGATGAACAACCAATAGTGTGCAACATTGAAGTTAAATTGGGCATTAATTGGATGGATCCAATCACCAACTATCTAAAAGACGGGTCATTGTTAAATGACAGTAACGAGGCTTATTGGTTCAAAGCGCAAGCTAGCGGATGCTAGCTGTCTGCCTAACAAAAGTTGTATAAAAGATCCTTCTCGGGACCTTATCTCAGGTGTATTCATCCAAAGCTAGTACATAATGGTCTTTTCGAATTGCATGAAGGAAGTTACGGTAGTCATACAGGAAGCCGATCTCTGGCTCACAAGGCTAAATCTCAGGGCTATTGGTGGCCCTATATGCAAAAGGATGCCATAGAATATGTGAAGAAATGCAACAAATGCCAGTAACATTCCCTGATGATTCATCAACACCTTTCCGCTCTTCATCCCATTGTCAGCCACTGGCCTTTCGCTATGTGGGGATTGGATATTATGGGTCAATTTCCTCGGGCGCCGGGCAATAAAAAATTTCTTCTGGTCGGCACGAATTATTTTTCGAAGTGGATAAAAGCAGTTCCTTTGGCGAACATTGCCGAATCTAATGTTAGTAGCTTTTTATGAAAAAATATTATCACCAGATTCGGCATTCCTCAAGTATTTGTTTCAGACAACGGGACGCAGTTTAAGAATCAAAAGGTTGAAGAATTATGTAATGCTTATGGGATCAAACAACACTTTTTTAGTGTAGCTTATCCCTAAGGCAATGGGTTGGCTGAAGCATCAAATAAAATTATCTTGGATGGTTTGAAGAAAAGATTGGAAGAGAAGAAAGGAAAATGGGCACAAGAATTACACTCAGTACTCTGGGCCTTTCGAATGACACCACGCCGATCAACAGGGGATACTCCTTATTCTTTAACTTACGGAACGGAGGAAATCATTCCTTTGGAAGTTGGCTTACCTACTTTGCGAACAGTGCAGTTTGAAATTGGAAATAATGATCAAGCACTAGAGGAAGCATTGGATTTAGCCGAATCTAGAAGGGAAGTGGCTGCAACTCATTTGGCAAATTATCAAAATACCTTGGCTAGGCAATACAAAGCTAATACGAAACCACGAGAATTTAAAGTTGGAGAAATGGTTTTAAGGAAGGTACTTGGCACAGCAGTCAAACCTAGCCATGGGAAACTCTAGCAAAATTGGGAGGGTCCTTACATGATTATTCGGCCACTGGAACCGGATCCTATCATTTGCAAGACATGGAAGGTCAACCAATTTCGAATCCTTGGAATATAGCCAACTTAAGGATATATTATAACTAAATGTAATTCCAAAAAATGGATTCTTTTGAATGAGCCGATTTCAAAGTAATGAAATCAAAATTCTGAAAAATCCAAGTTTAAAATTGTCTCGTCAAAAGACCTTATTCATGAAAGGCAAACGCATAAGACCTTACTCAGTCAAGGTAGCAAAATGCAAAATGTATAAGACCTTGTTCAGTTAAGGCATCGAAATTAATATAAGACCTTCTTAAACATAAGGCAAATTTGTAAGACCTTGCTTAGTCAAGGCAGTAAAAATGAAAACGTATAAGACCTTGTTTGAGCAAGGCATTATAGTTAGGACAAGACCTTTCAGAAGTAAAAGGTGTAAGATCTTGCTCGGTTAAGGCAGCAAACGTGATAAATGTGTAACACTTTGTTCAGTCAAGGCAGTAAAAATGGTAATGAGTAAGACCTCGCTAATCGAGGCAGCCAAAATTAAAAGGAAGGAGTGCAAAATTCACTCGGCTAAAAGTAGTAACATGCGAATATGTGATTCCTTGCTCGGCCAAGACAATAAAAATTAAATAATACTTTTTGGAAAACTAAAACAAGGCAAACTTGTTTAAACTCGGCTATGTTCCAGATTAGTTAAATCATTTATTTAACTAATTTAGATTATTCGTGCCATATGACGAAGAAATTTTATGTTACAAGCAGTCAAAGTAATGGAATAAACAGGGAATATCCACTAAATTCTTTTCATTAATTCAAAACACAAGTACATGTTATGGGGCATCGTGGCCCAGCAGCAAAAAAAAAGGGGGGGTGGGGGGGGAGAAGAGAAAGCCTTCTTCAAGAATGCCTTATACGCCTAACGGAAGCATATCGTTCTTTCAGATGAAGAAAGCGACCAGCAAGACGGTTATAGCTTTTCTTCAGACGACGGTATCTTCTTTTGAGGCGAAGAAATGCCCTTAACATGTTAGCCACTTTTGTGGCATCTACTCCTTCAACAAAAGGAGAAGCAGCATCAGACACAGATTCGTGGTTAGGATCCGCCATTGAAATGGAACTAAGAGGTTGGTATTTTTTCATAGTTAAAGACAATGAATATAAAATAACAAGGAAGAGTGTGATTTATATATACATGGGGTATGAGAGTTACACAGGGGGCCACAAAACCATATGCAATGAATATCCTAGAACTATGAAAAGACATTCACAATTTATTATTCTTTTCATTCGAAGAAACGCTTTGGAAATATAATGAACTTTTCATCAGTTGCCAATTGGCTAGTTCCTAAAAGCCGCGTGGTCAACTAGAGGGCATATATACAATAAATTAAAGCATGACATACATAAAGAAAGTTATACTCGGCAAAATGGATTTTATTAGAAATTTCATTAAGTCATAACAAAAAAAAGAGAGTACAGCAACAAAAAAAATAAAATAAAAAAATGAATGATCGGGTCTAATCTCCATCATCCTCGGCAGCATTATCATCTTCTTGCTCCTCTCCAGAAACTGGGGGAGGCTGAGCGAACAAATTGGGAGGGCAAAGTACCATCTTATCAAAAAGAACATCGCCCTCGACAGCCCCTGCAGCAGATAAGCCAGATTCATAACCGGCTTTATAAATCATATCTTTGATCTTTATGATCTGAGTTGCTGCTTCATCTGAGGCCTCGTTATATCCTGTTGTCTCGGCGTTGGTTAATTCTTCAAAATGAAGAGACTTGAGCTCCTCAATTATCGCTTTTGCTGCCTTTTTTTCCTCTTCTCTGGCCTTAGCTACAGCTTGAGCTTTACTATTTTAGGCCAGCTTAAGAGAAGTTTGAAGCTCAGCGATCTGAGCCTGGAGAGTTTGAACTTGATCCTCCAAATTGGCCTTATTTTCTTCAGTCGATTTTATTACGTCGTCGTGTTCGGCTTGAAGAGAAGAAAGTTGATTTCTCACACTAACAACTGTGACTTTGGCCTCATTAGCTTCCCTTTTGGCCTCCGAATTCTCTTTCTTAAGCCTGACCACCTTCACTTTGTGGTCTTTCCTGGCTTGTTTGTATCGAGACATCAACTCAAAAAAATATTGGTTTGACTGTAACAAATAAAAGACAATTAAGAAATGACTGTTGAAAATAAAAAATTCAATAAAGAAAATAGGAGGTAGTATCTTACGCTAACTTGGCACTGGAAACCTCTATATTCCAGCTCAGAGGTAGGAACGGATTTTATTTTTCTGTCGTCCTCTGGCACTGCTACTTGACAGAGAAGAGTCCTTTTACGTTAATAGGCCTCTTATTATGAAAAAATTGAGGCCTAATGACAATTTCTTCAATAAGAGGTTCCTTTGAAGGAGTGTCTTCCTGAATCTCGATCATCTCAGGATGAGTTGGCGAATTGACAGTATGCTCGGCATCTTCACAGTCTTGTGCCCTTGTTTCGACTGAAGGAGAATGACTCTTTGAAACCCCAGTTTCTCTAGCAGCTCCAGTAGAAGTAACTTCAGGAGTGGTCTCCTGCATAATTGGGTCTCTAATTTCGACAGGATGGGTCTTTTCTTGTACAAGTTTCCTCCTCTTACTAGGAGGAGTCACCGAACTCCCATAAGCCCTATCTTTATAGAGCTGAGCGATCAAAGAGTCAAAAACGCTTCGTCGACTAGCCATATTTATGTCGAAGGACTCAGGAACAAGCCCATCACTCCTAGGTGTTCTCTTTAATGGGTATTCCTCAACTTCCTCCAAATCCTCCTCGTTAAGAGAATTTATTTCAACTTCCTTAACGAAAACTGGTACAGCTTCACCACACCTCCTTAGAATTGGAATACTAGTGCTCGGCTCAGCAACAGAAACCCCTTCTGCGTTCTCAATTTGCAACACAGGAGGATCAACTGGAGGATCAGAGACCACTTCAACGGCAGGCCTCTTACTTTTCTTCTTTCCTTTGCCTCTTCTCTCTTTGGAGTCTAGAGATTCTCCAGCTAAAATACGCAGCCGAATACCCTCATTTTTATGAACCACCCAAGAGTTGATTATACCATGTTCTCTGAAAAAATCGTATTTATCCTTATCTAAAAGGGTAGGGCCAACCCACTTAACAATATTTGTGCGGTTGGAAAAGGAAGCATACGGAGGGGTATAGTTCAGAAGAACATAGGCCAATCTTGGATGCTGAGAGGGCCCATGTCATTAGGTCCATCATAGTTAATAGCTGCGTTCAAATGGTCCACAAAGAAGAAAAACTGATTAAGGCAAAACATCAAACAATTGACAGACAAGAAAAGGATCTGTGATAAATAAAATTGCGAACCAGGCGTGCCAAAATGCCTGGGAATGCTTTTGTTAACTGGGTTAGGTTCAAGGTTCCCAGTAAGAAGAACTACATCGTTAAACATTCCTTTGTGAGACGATGCTAGTCCCTTAATAATGGAAGGAAAATGGGGTCTAGCTCTCAAGTTCCATTTATCTTCGGACTCAACCAGAAGATAGCAATATTTAATCTCTTCTAACCCCAAGTTGAGATTAAGACGCCTATTTAGTTCAAATGTGCCTAAAATAATTCTAAGTACATTCGGAGTTATTTGACATAAGTGAAAACGAGTGTCCCTCAAAAAGTCTACCAACAGGGGATCAAAAAGGATCCTCAAACCAGCAACCTTAAAGAAGGATGTGTAAATGGGGTATTCATCGTGAGCTGGGGGTAAACCTAATTCTATATCTTTGAAGATATCCTCACGAGACTTAGCTTCTTTCCAAGAAATCCCGCTAGGAATATAGGCCCTCTCAAATTTCGATTTATCTATATCAGTATTTAAAGCATATTTTCCTCCCATGGTGATTAGTGTTTAACAACGACGAGAGGAAGTGAAACTAGGGTTTTGTGAGAAAATGAATGAAAATTAAAAGATAAGAATTTAGGGACTTACAGAGAAGGAAGAACTACTGATGAACGAGATGAGCAATGAATTTGATGAAACAAACTAGAGAACAAAAATTCTGATTGTAAAAAAAATGGTGGGTTTTTGCGAAAGGATGGAGGAGATGAAGAGATAGAAATTAAGGATGAAGAAAAAAACCTTTTTGAAATTTTTTTTCGTTTATTTCCCTCTAAGAGACGCCTTACTTTATTAATAGGTGTATAAGAAGTGACCCTCATTTAAAGAGATTTAACAGCCATCTCATAACACTCAATCGAAATTAGCCAACGATAACGTGATACGTGGAGATAACTCACAAATATAAAATTCCTTAAAAAGTTGGCTAAGTATGAAAGCCTGTTCTGAAGGAAATCAAGCCTCCGAATTCATGAGATTAACATGACTCGAAGGCTTGGGGGACAATTGTGGGAGCATGATTTTAGCATTCCCTTGTGGGCCGAATTGGCCTTAGGATTTCCTCATGGGCCGAATGGGAAATATGAGGTCCAACTATCATAAAGGATAGAATGGATTACAAATGGGGCCCAACAACATAAGAGGCAATATATAATATTCGTTGAGTAAAAGGCGATAACGAGCTGAACAAAAAGGGACAACCGCCGAGTAGAAGATAATTGACCTAAGAAAGATTTCAGACCTATAGATGGAGAAAATGCCGATATGAGCATCCTAATCAATAAGAAAATGACACCTGTAATAATATAGTATGATAAATGCTTACTATAAGAACGAATGACAAAGTGACACGTGTAAAGTGTAGAGAAATTAGTTACAACAGTTGTGCTCCCCTTACATGGAAGGGGGAGATGAATATCACAAGGACCACAAGGTATACCCTAGATGGTCATTTTACTTGTGACCTAATCTAGCTTGGGGAGCATGAAAAAGAGATATATAAATAGAAAAAGGGACTCTCTAGAAAGAAGAGCGATGAGAGCTGGAGAAAGAAATTAAGAGAAGTCCGCCATAAACCTCGATCCAATTACCATCTCTACTAGTTTGGGCCAGATCTACTCTAGTTCTACTTCAACAAAAAAATACACCACGTACAGATACCGTTTCTTTCGATATAATAATATGTCTAACCAACCTGAAATTAAGACACACATATTGTTACTATGGATGTAAATAATGACAAAATATAATATGTCTGAAAAACCCACGTGTCTTTTAATAGTCATCAATTCATGTTGGAAAATTGTAATTTAATATGTCTGATAGAAAATTGAAAAAAAAAATGTTTAGCCTACAATAATAAAATATGGGTTCCGTATGATAACTCTTGTCAACACTTTATCCGGTATAATTCACAGAATATATAAAAGATCCAACTCCAAATTTGAAGACTTAGAAGTATTAAAGGCTTAAATTTAATGACAATATGTGTAAGTTTTATGATGTAAAAGCAGATCCCAATCACATTCAACTCAATTATTTGAGACAAAAACTATGAATAGTTTTAATAATAAGCACCTCACCTATATAATATGCCAAAAGTTCAAAATAATGCATTTTTTAGTGTAATACCCCGTAATGTAATTAGTGTAAATTAGAAACGAATTCACCTCAATTAAGTGAAATTTTTGAAGGGTATAGGAATCTTGATTAGTCATGGAAAAAATTGTAAAACTTCTTAAGTTTAGTATGGACTAAAATGTAAAGTTGCAAAATTTCAAGGTTAAAATAATAAAGTTATGAAACTTTAGGGTGAATTATTGTAATTAAGCTAAAAGTTAGATTTTTTTTACACCGCCGACTTGCTCCACCTTCTTTATTCTTCATTCTTCTTCATTTTTGTTGATTGTTGCCGAGAGAGAGATGGAGAGAAAATAAAATAGGTAAAAAGCTTTATTTTTATAAATTGGTCATTCAATCTCCGCCCAATCGTGTCTAGTCTTAAGGGAAATTCATTCTATACGTCGAGGGCTACGCGAGGGTATAAGAATTCTGGAGTTGTGCTGGTTGGGTTTTAGGTTATCATCTCAAATTTCATTCTTTGTGGCTAGATATTTTGAAGTGAGGGTTAATTATGATTATTTGTGTTTAAATTGTTAAAATTCTAAATATTCCTTAAATATATGATTTTGCATGTATAAGTTATATTAATTAATTAATGGTTTGTGATAACCAAACACATGCATATGAATAATAATTAGAAATTTTGAAATTAGAACACAGAGTTCTACATCCCAAGTTTTTATTGAATTGTTTAAAATTTATGTTTGATTAACCTTGCATCATATGAGATTAAACATGCATAATCATTCTTAATATTGAGATATTTGGCATCATAAACATGAGTTGCATCATTATTTTGTCAACCCGGCGGCTTGGCTATATCAAAAATTCTTTATGGCATATGTCTCGAATATCTATCTCTTGGAAAACTTATATATCTTATATATGTACATTGGTAGCTTTCTATGCTTATGATGATATATTCTTGGACATGGCAAGATCTCGGTTAATTTGCCAGCGTTGATTGGCTGATATCGTTGATATATTTATGGCCTTCCAACGGTGAAGGAAATTGAGAATGACTATTGCTTTCTGGTATGAAAATAGGCAGGGCTCGGTGCCATTAGGTTGATAATCTGTAAACCTCTGGAAGTCAGTAAATCATCGACTGTCTAGAGCCAACGATATGGAGTCCAAAAATTTAGACAACAACAAGACACTAGTAGTTGTATTTATATGATATTGGTGAACATGTGGTCAAATTCTAATGTTATATATTATGATATTCCCTGAGATGGCTAAGCCATGTTATGATGATCTTGACATTCAGTGTCTTAGGGGCAGTCCGATCCATTGTTATTATTATTATAATTCGGTTTGGCTTCGGTATCTCTTGGGGCGGTCAGGCCCATTATTATTATTATTATTATTATTATTATTATTATTATTATTATTATTATTATTATTATTATTATTATTCGGATCGACTTCGGTATCTCTTGGTGATGCGGTATAATGGTTGGCATGAGGCAGATAACTTGCATATACATAAGCATGTATTGTTTTATAAAAATGATGGCTTTAGATTGAATTACTAGTTAAAGTATAATTTCTTAGTAAACTGTTAATTATGTTTTAAACATATTATTCTCTATTATCCCCTCTATTGAGCTGTGAGCTCACCCTATTTTTATTAAATAAATTCATGTACACAAGAGACGAATGTTGTTAAAGAGACGACGGGTTCGGGGAAGGCGTAGATTGCTCTAATATTGACTTAATTTTGTTATACATATGTTTATATGGAAAGTCACAACTAGCCTAAGTTACTTTAGGTATTTAGTTGCATATTTACTTGATTTTATATATCTTTTGGATATGTACATGTGTTATGCTTTTATTATCTATTATCATCTCTGTGAATATCAAATGGTTGATTGACATGTGCTATGTGATTTACATGATTTATTATTTATATTAAACCCATTTTAGCTAGTCTAGAGTGAGTTAGTAATGCTCCATGTCTTAATTATATGTGTTATCCTGTTAATTAGGGCGGGGGCCGGTGTTACAATTAGGATAGAGAATGGTTTGTTTAAATTTCATATATTAATGATAAGAAGCTTCCACTCTTGAGCAAGTATATCATAAAAGTTATTATCTTTTTACTGTAATAAGCACTCTTGAGCAAATGTATTGTAAAAGTGATTATATTAATACTTACTGCAATGAGATTGACTGGCAAACACAGAGTCTAGTGCAACAAGGGTACCTTTAAAATTCATATTAATAATTTAGTCCTTTTTGTTTACAGAAAGATAGAGTGCTTAAAATGATAGCCCTATAGGCACCCCTAATAGTATTATGTATTCCAACTTGTCTTTTTAAAACAGGGGTGGATTCAATTGGGTGTTATTGTGTCTATATATATTAAGCTTAGCACAAGAATGCATAACTTGGGAAATAATATGTGTACTGAACTTGCTCAGATTGGTTTAGAAGAATTAATCTTCATAATTATATTTTGATAAAAATAGAGAATACCTTGAAGTTTATTTTATTGTTCAATAGCTGCAAGTGTTTAGTTTCGGTATGCTTAATATGACTATATATGAGGATTGAAATCATGCTTTTTGCTATTTAGGCCGGTGGATTAGCACTTTTGTTCTACTTGATTTATTATGTGATGCATGTTTATGCACATCCTGTCTAGGATGGATAGAGAGCAGGGACATCACATCCTATAATGTCTTGGCCAAGTTAGTGCCCTTAAGGCACGTGGATTGAAAGCACAAAAAACGAGGACAAGTATACATTTCTTGTTTGTTGTTATATTTATTTTTATTTCTTATGTTGGATAAACTTACTGAGATTGGAATTTTAATTGCTACGTTGGCTACCACTATATTATTGCTTTGTATTGCGACACACGCTTACATACTTACATGCATTATGGACACAGGTTGTGTGGCTAGGGTAAAGCTAGATTTGTATTTCCTATTAGGCGGCATTGCTCATTCCCTCTCAGATTTTGCAGGATATCAGTAGGTAGATGGCACTAATTACCAACAGAGCTTTCGTAAAAGTTAGGGGCAGTGTCAAGAGACTTCTAGTTTTATTATTTCATTTAAATAAATTGCTATGGTTATAACCTAGCTTGATTAGTAAAATTGTTAATTACAATGGATTATATCAAATAGTTATGTCAGGTTAGATTTTATGCTAGTTAGTATTTTGGATTTATAATTAGTGATATTTGAGGATTATTTGGATTAATGCTAGACTTATTTTTATTTATTATTTTGGTTAATTCATGCCTTAATTTTGGGGTGTCACATGACTCTGAAACCTTAGTCAATTAATTCATTAGTTTTGTTATCTCGTTTAATATAATTTAAGTTACGTTCATTATTATTTTGGTTAATTCATGCCTTAATTTGCGCGACATGCAATCTGCCACTCATCTTTTAATTAAATTAGGTTTGAGAAACAAAAGGATAGCAGCCACAAACATAAAACAGTTGTGAGGAACATGTCACAGTGCACCTCGCAATATCATCATATTTTTCTCTTTATTTTATTTTATTTTATTTTTGTTTAAAGTACTAAAGACTAATTTGTACCGCTTTTATTATTCTTCTCCGGCCGTTGTTTATACGGAGTTAGAGACGGAGGTTTTGTCAAGATTTTGAGGATTGTTTTCAAATTTAACAATGAGTTTTGCACATCATTTTTGCTTCAATTCCAATTGTCGTAACCTAAGTTCATTGATGGTGATACATTAGTGACATCATTGGTTTTTTATGTTGTAGATCTGTTGCGTACTCCCATATTTGTGCATCATTTACAACTATTCAGCTATAGATATTGAATTGAATTGATCATCCTCTATGTGTATCCATTTCATGTTTTATGAATATTATGTATCCTTCAATGTCATTTCAAATTCTTTCGGGTAGTATTACTTAATATTCAACTATCAACCAGATCGTTCCATTCAAATTATCGCGAAAGATTTTCAATCTTCCCTTTCTTATTTCAAAGAGCGTCATTGTTTAGTATTCGATTCATCAGGTATAATGCTTATTAGGTAGATCGGTCCATTCAGATTTTTTGTTGTTGGTATAGTTTTATTTCTTGCTAAGTATATTATCTTTACTCCTTTGTGTTTACATATGTTTTGTTTTTGCAGGCTATTTTGTTCATATATGTATTCTTAATTATTGGTTGGCAATATATCTATATGTTCATGCTAATTGGTTAGTTGACATATTGAACATAAGGTTGTTTATAAACTACTCTGACTGCATGAGCTCATACTAGTTAGCTTGTACGTTTCAAAAATATTCCTATCTTCTTAGTTGACTTTTTTGATAATATTTCGGTTACTTGCTTAGTTTTCAAATTGGTAATTTCGATTTATGTTGTCTTGTTTGAATTTGAGTTTTTTTATTATTTACATTTAATTTAATTATTTTAATTTTAGCAATTGTTGTTTATCTTTAGTAAGGTTACTTTTGGAAATTACATTATAATTTTTTTTAATAAATTAAAATATATTTTGTTCTTGATTAAAATGTTGTCTAATCTTAAAATTAGGGTATCCTTCGTTGGGAAGAGAGTAAGTGATTTGTCCTTTAAAAAAAACAAAACCCAAAAATTATTAATTGAGTCGTCCCTTAAATATATATTTATTTTACTTTTCCTTTTCTCATATATCTTAGGGTTTATTTTATTTACTATGTCTACCAAATTTGAGACTCTTTGTAATAACACAATTATCAACAATATTTTAGATCGAACAGTGCTAACATGACATGCGTCGTAAGTCTTCGAGACTTGCAGCCGATTTACTTTTCCAAGTTGAAGTGGTCTAGGATTGTGTGAGACTTGCCAGAATGGTAATTTCCCCTTAATTGTAGGAAGGTACACCATACCTCTAGTTATATTTAATAGGTTCTCAAAGTAAGTATGATTCTTTTGAAAATTTAGTTCCAGTACTCACCATTTTTGTCAATTTATGCTATTGAATCAAATAGGTGATTGTAGATTGGATTGGTTCGTGGTTTATTGTAAAATTTTTTTTATGATACTTTGATTCTTATTTTAAAATTACAAAAATTAATTTGTTTGTCCAGTCCTAAACAATTAACTAGAACCATTCATCATAGACTAGCAGTCAAGACTCTCGATCGCTTTTAATATATAGGGAGGTTATGTGTCCGATGCCCTCTCTTTTAAATTATTGTCTTATTGATGTTGATAGATTGTAAAAAAAAGAGATTTCAGCCTTCTTTTTTATTTAAAAAAGAAAACCGAGTAACCACTACATTACAACTATGATTATAATCAAATTGAATCGAGACTTGATGTTCTTTTTGGTACCCAATTAAGAGCTTATCTTCTTTTTTTATGACATAATTAATATATTATCTTTTATGATATAAACACATTTTATTTTTCATCATTGATTATATGAAAAGTAAGGCCTTTTAAAAAATAGGCTTTTAGGATTTAGTCTATGAGAAAAAAAAAATTATGCGATCCTCTAACTTTCCTTTTAAAGGATATGATCTTTATCACAATTACAGTATCTTTGATGAAAATTCAAATATAAAAATACAACATTTGGAATACACAATACAATAAATGAGTATATGTGATAGATACACCAGTAGTGTACGTATATATGATAGGGATTGCATCATTTAAAAAAAACTTAGGCCTCGTTTGGTTCACGGATTTTAGTCCTCGGGAAAGGAAAGTTGTTCATTTCCGTTGTTTGGTAAGCACAAATTCCGGAAACACTTTCCTAAGAGAGGGGAAAGTAGGGGGTAAAACCATTCCTCCCAAAACACATGGAATTGATTTTCCCATGTGATTTCCAAGCATTTATTACACAAATTTTAGACAATAATACTCTTACCTAAATACTTTTCATGGTTTACCAAACACAAGAAAGGAAATTTGACATGAAATTTACTTTCCCACCTCCATGGGAAAGATAGGGGAACTAATTTCCTTTATGTGAACCAAACGAGGCCTTAGAGAACCGCAGTCTTTAATACTTTCTGGATCATAATATTTCTTTTTAAGAACACGCGAATGTTAACTTCAACTTTCAATTTAGGATGGAACAAGTATCATGTAAGTATTATACACTATTAGTTTTATTATAATGTTGTAGTATGATGAGTAAATTCCATGGTGTTTTTAACAATGTGATAAAGAAGGTGTTTAATTGTTACAAAGAGAGAAAAATTGTCTAGTAACAGAGGATGGATTGAAGAAAATAAATAAATTATGGTGTAAAAATACAAATAGTACACAATATATCATTAAAGTAAAAAGTTGTTTCAAAGTTATTGTGGAAACCGGTGATAGAGGTAGCCAGTATAACTCTTCCTAAATTTGAGGTTTAAAATTGTCCGTAACTTTCACCAGAGTAACAGATGATTAGCTAGGCTTTTTCCTGTCAGATCTATTAAGAAATCGTAATGGGTTACACAAACCATTCATACAAATCTGCTAAGGAATGTGTCTTATCTACCACATAAACTCAAGCCACCTCTAATTAACTGTCCACTCGTCTTTTATTTCTTTTTTGTAGGACAATATTTGTATATATATTCGAATTAAACTTCAACATATTATCACACTTCATTGTAAATTTAGTAGCTTCGAGCGAGAATGTGCCCCCCTTCGTGAGTTGGCTTGAAGCTATGTGGAATGTTGTTTTTTGTTTTTTTAAATCATAATTATATTCACGTAGCCCATTGGTTAACTTCTAGGACATGCGATAACTGTCTTTTTGGTGATTGGATTGGGTGTTCCCCCCGCCTCACCTTGTTTCTCTTGTGGCCTCGTCAGGCTAGTTGTTTTAGTGTCTTTTGTCCCTTGTTTTCGGATTTAGTTGTTAAAAAAATTAATTATCCACAAGCTACATTAAATGATATATCTGTTGGGAATAAACTGGACGCTGCTAGTTTCCAAGTAGGATCTTGGGATATAAATGACAAAAGAAAATTGCACAATAAAATTATTTGGCACAACAATACACCAATGTCACAACACAAGGAATTACGTGGTATCGGCAAATTGCCACTAGTCCACGGAGCGCACCAAATTCACTATATCAAAAGAGTGGTTTACTAGACTGGTCAGCAGACCTATATACGCACACTGTGTTTCTCTCAACACTCAAAAATAGAAACTGTAATTTTCTCACCTAGAAAATTGCTTTTATTTTTCTCACTCAACACTCTGAAAAATTAGAAACTGCAAAGCTCTCACCTAGACACTTTACTTCTAATTTTTTCTCTCTACTCTCTCTTTTGCTCTCTTCTTAATTTAGAGCTCTTGTTACTGATGATAAAATGCATACAAGTACCCCCTATTTATACACCAACAAGCATCCACCAATCTTGAAATTTTACATCCTTAGTTTGCATATTTTAAAAAAATTTCACCAAACCATTCAAAAAATCAACATTTTCTAGAATGTGTAGAAAATTGGCCTTTGAATTTTTCTCCCATTCTAGAAAAATATTGACCATTGAATATTTGTTTAATTTTTATTTTTTCTTCATTTTCTAACAATATCTACCCCCTAATATATAAACTCTTCTATGCAATTGTTAATATATAATATTCCAATCATGCATATAGCTACAAATACATAGGTTGGTACCACATATTATGTTGTCTTTTTTCTCATTATGATGAGCCCCCCTTTTGAAAATCACTTGCACTACTTTTGCAAGTACCGACTTTTTGCAAATGGACACGCTGCCTATGATTAGGAACCAATAGTTGTGTTTGACGCACGGGCAGAGTCTAGATTTAAACTACTGGGGGGTGGTTCAAAATTTATGGTACCAAAAGAACAAAAAGGAGCGGGACCTGTTGAAGAGAACGACAACAGTGAAAATGCCATTGAACAACTGTGAGAAAGAATCATTAGAGAAATTAAGACTCAGCGCTAGAGTCAGGGGTGGACTTAAGGGGGACAGAGCGAGCTTTAGCACAGGTAAAAATTTTGAACAACCTACTAGCACTTGTAAAAAAAAAAAAAAAAAAAAATTAGGTTAAGCCCATCCTTTTACTAAGTTTTAGCCCACCTCTTTGCTAAGTTTTAATCCACCCCTTAGCCCAGCTCAAATATAAATTAGCTAGAGTCTATAATAGATGAATTCAAATCATTAAAAACTCGTCAAGCTCAACTTTGTTAAATACTTTTCATTATGTATGAATTCAAATATTTAAATTATGCTATCAAATATTTTTTTCACTATATAGTTATACTTTTGATATTTTTTTTATGATTTTTTGTCTATTATTATTAGCCCACCTCTTAAAAAATTCCTGGATCCGCCTGTGGCTATAGTATCAACAGTGATGGTGGTTCCAACGAGAGAGATTACTCTAATAAATACCGCCAGTAAAGAAATCAACACTGCTAACTAGATTGAGAGAAGGCTATAGCTAGCGAGAGAATGTGATTGCATTTTATAAATAAATTTTTAGGGTTTGTTCTGTGTAAAAATGTGTGTGAAAGAAATACAATTTTTTATATTTTCAAAATAATGGACACAATTAAATCTATCAAAAAGCAAGCAAAGGCAAAACTTAAACATCACAATAAAAAATTAAAGAACTTAGAAAACAAAAAAGCACCTAATTTTTTTTGTCAAATATGCGTTTGACGTAGATCGAGAATATATAGCTGCCGTCGATAAAATTTGGATAAACACTCAAGATTAAGCCTGAAGCACAAAAGAAGAACAACTGTGTAGCATTCATGGGTTGGAATCAAAATCACATAGGACCCTAGAGAATTAATATTTTCACATAGACCCTACAAATTAAATAAAGAATAGAGGGGGTACGTTCAATTGAACCCCTACCCTTTACTGCCTCCGCCAGTGGTTTGAGTTTGCGTAAGAATTAAAAAGTTCTCTAGAAACCCTATCCTTTGTTCTCTCTTCAACTCCTCTTTACCTTTCTTTCCCCTTCTTCTATGAGGAAGAAGGGGAGTACCCTCTTTTCTTCTTAATATTAACAAATAAAGCAAGAATTTGTATGATTTTATCATATAAGGTAGTAATATTTCTCAAAATTTGTGAGATTTTTTCCCTCTCTACATTAGGAGTGGAGTTGTTTGTAAAGTAGTATAGATCGGAATGGAGGCGAGCAGTCCGATGCGCGCTTGTGGAGTCAAATATATCAAGACTATGAATATTTGTTCTTGCTCTTTTTCCTATAATATTTTTGCATTGTTTTAAAGTTTACTGAATATCTAAACTCCGTTTGGGGTGTTTTGGCTGGCCTTTTTTTTTTCTCTTGGGTGTTCCTCATGGGTACATATGGATGACAAGAAAGCGAAGGAAGTGTGCTAGAAAGTTCGTTTTCTTACACTCTTGGTGCGTTTGGTGTACAAAAAAGTGTATCCATAATTTTTTAACTACTTTCCCATGAGAAAACTTTTCTTGCAAAACTCGTCTTGCAAAAATGATTGGATTTTGAGGGAAAGTCACATGAAAGCTTAGGTAATTACGTATAAAATATAATTAATATTGCGGGCGCCAAAAAATTTGGGCAAACCAACAAGATGTATTCTAAACAAGATTGATTGAGTAATATATGGAAATGGTGAAGGAGACAAAAGATTTTTGGGTACGGTAGGTTCCTCCGGTAGCGCTTATGCTATTTCGGTAGTACATCATCCGTTTGTGTGTGTGTGTTTGATTGTATTAGCTCAAAAGCAATTGAAATGAGAATACAATTTATTACTTTCTCTCTCTAAAAGGAATTCCGCTGGCTACTTCATTCTTCACCCCTTTAGGATCTGGAGAGAGAGCCCCCTTGATGGCTATCCCTCCTTCTATTTATATTCGTAGAATTAAGGTTACACATGTTACATTAAGGTTAAGGATAAAAAACTAAAAAGGGCTTATTCTACCCCTTTTGCAAATTCTCTTATAGAGTTTGGATCGGCTAAAGTTCAGGCCCATTATCATCTTCATAATTTTTAGTCACCCACAAGTCTCCCCACAAATACTTATAGAATAATTAAATGATTAATATATAATTAAATTGTAACTAATTAATTTAAAATTTTCTTATAAAACTTTCGAATTTCTATTAAAAATTAAGTTTTATGTGTTTATATATTTTGTAATTTAGATCAAAATGTTAGCTAATACTAATATTTTGGTATGTTGGTGATTGTTTTGAACTGTGATAAAATCATAATCACTATTTTTTGTAATCTTAGTTCTTATTTTATTTTATTTATTGTGTTATCAACCAACACGTATAAGAAAGTTTCTTTTTTGTTCACTTCACTTTAATTCACTTTTTCTGGAAATAACTTTCTTACTTAACTTTCTTAACAACCAAACGGAGCCATATAGGATTTTACCTTTGATGTTACCCCTCTTCATCGACATTTTTTCCTTGTCATGTAAGGCCTTTACCAAAACTTTTGTTTCTTCGACCTTTGATAGCATCTTCAATATCGGTTTTGATCTTGTAAAATTGCTATTATAAAATGAAATTTGTGTTTGACATGCAAAGTGAGAGTTACACGATATGATAAACCTGTGTATAGTGTTCGTCAAGACTGAATATTAAAGTGAGTAGTATTTTTTTTTTTTGGAAAAATTTAAATGAATTATGGAATGAATTTGGGGAATTTTCTAATAATAAGTTAATTCGTTTTTTTCCTTTTTTTTTCAATATTATTTAGATTTGGAAACAGGTCTTGTCGGGTCAAATATTGTACCGGGTCTTATTGAGTTTGGGTGAAAACTTACTGAACACGTACATGACCCATTAATATAAAGGATGAAAAAATCACACACGTGTACACGATTCGTTACATTATGGGATAACACATCATGACCCATTTCACCTTTTAACTAGTTAGTTCGGGTAAACACAATAATCGGATACGATTAGTCTGAAAATAATATAAATATGCTTTAAACGAGTCCTTAAGGGATCCTATAGCAGGTCTTAACGGCTCTTAACGGGTCTAACGGGTCTAACCGGTCTTGTTCTTAAAGGATCGAACGAGGTAAACCAAACATGAATGGTTATTAACTGTGTTTTATCGTTTCCACCCAATAATGACCTGGACCTAATAAGGTTCTACTCATTAACTTATAATTTTGTATCAATTTTTGTAATATTATCATGTCAGGTCCAACTTTACCAAGTGAAAAAGTCATACACACACAATTCTTTACCTTGTTGGGTAACTCAAAATGACCCATTTCACCCTTTAATCAAGCCAACTAATTAGCCCGTGTCTAATGGGTCTTATCAGGGTCTAGCAAATCTAATTCTTGATGGATCGAATGGGCTTGTCTAGCTAGTAAACCTAACACTATTCACCATTAAATGTGTCTAATCATGTCCATCGACAATGCCCCAAATCTGAAAAAGTTCCAACCATTAACTTATAATTTCGCGTCAATTTATGTCGTGCTATTGTGCCATATGCGACTTTACTAGGTCTAATATTAATCAAACGAAATGACATCGTGTTGTTGCTTAATATTATATATTTTTAGTAAAGACCCGCTAAGCCGCCACAAATGAAGTTATTGTAGCGATTTATCGTTGTCCGCCGCAAATAACAAACTATTTGTAACGGGAATATATCTAACCGAGACAAATAATTTTATTTGTGACGGGACCAAATATCGCGACAAATAAACGCCTTTAGTAACGTAATTTGGGTCGTTACAAAAAAATTTGTCACAAAAGGACCTTTTTCTTGTAGACAAAAATCAATTAGTTCACAGTGCATAACCCCTAAAACAAAAACTCAACATAAGGCTTCAACATACATAACATATATATACATCAAAACTAAATCAAGCAACAAATAAACACAAACCACACTATATCAGTACAACATGCACAATTCCTAATACCCCATTCCTTGCGAATAGCCAACTCAGCTCACCAAAATCCCTCTTCTTTCGTTATTAGGTAAATTATTTATCTTATAAAGACATTTTATTCCATCAGAAAGGGATAAAATGTCCAAGTAAAATTAAATAACTATACTTGACCTTCTTATTCGACCGGTAAAAAGCATCAAACTAGACTAAACAAGTGATCATGTCATAAATTATTACACTCATAGAGACCCACTAAAGACTATATCTTTTTAGGTCCTTACTATAATTTTTTGAGGAGTACATACCTCCATGTTAAAACACACACAATAAATAAATCATATTTAACTAATCAACCTTTAAAAGTCCTGAAAGTACGTAAAAAGTGTTGACACTAATATATATATATATACATCGTACTAATAATCAATTTTATGGAACTGCCAATCAATACTTTTGCTCCAATAATTTATAGACACATACAAGTAACCAAGAAGATGGTACCACATATTCTCTTGTCTTTTTTGAGCCCCCATTACAAGATAACTTATACCAGTTTCACTAGTACTCGTTGAGAATATAAATTCTACATTAAAAAATGGATCCTTTTATAACAATATATACAACAGAATAAAGATATGTAGCACAAAAAAAATATTGGATCTGTTTCTAGAGCATTCAAACTTTAAAACTGATTTAATTTTTAAATTAGATCCAATCCACCTATCATTTGTTGGATTGGATTTGTCGGTTTCATCGGTTTGAATTAGATTGTGCCCACCACTAATATTATCTGCTTTCAACCCAAGCTGTCAAGTTTTTTCGCCTCATAAGTGTCTGTTACTATATAAAGACTAATAAGAATATGCTTCCCTGTTAATTTCATAAATGTATATTTGATTTTAAATTTAAATTCCTAATCAGGGTATAATTCCATATTAATTTTATTTCATAATTTTCTTTAAGGGTCTAATAAAAAAAAATCTTTACTAAACACACTCTATTAATTATTTTGATCAGATCGATCAGAGAATATAAATTTAACCCTTAATTATATGAACCATCAGACACTAGAAAAATATGATTTTTTTTAAAGGTTGTAAGAAGCTTTTTTTCTCCATATTGCTATGGATTATATTTTTCAAGGTGTTTGTTTTAAGATTTTGTGTAGACTAGTGCTAACTTTATTTATTTGTTTTTTTTAAAAAAAGAATGCTACCTTATTTATTAGTATTTACAATCATTCTTGTTTTAAAACCAAATAAAAATGTGTTATAATTATCAAATTCGACCAAAACACTAATCCAGCAAAAGAACGAAATAAGTAGCTCGTTGGTTGAACCAACGTGTCATGTCATTGGTTGAACCACATATATAAAGAACACGTAAGAATATAAATAATATAAACATTTATATGATGTACTATTAGTATCACTAGTCAATCTGAATAGCCATTTTACAATATACTAAGATATAGTGGATTATTATGCATAAAAAATAAGAACAATTTTTTAAAATGACAATGCAAGAGTAAAAAAATAACTCAGTCTATGAAAATAATAAAAAAATAAGAAATAAGTCTATATATTCAAATTAAAGAGAGGAGATTTCAACTGTGAACCTGAAACTTCAATACATAATCATGCTTCATTGTAGGCACAGGGCACATGAAAAGACATATCTATCCCCCTAATAAACTCTTCTAACGGAATTGCCAATAATAATTATAGCAAATTATGCATGTCGTTCATGATACCACATATTCTATCCACCTTTTCTCATTATTATGAGCCCCACTTTTTAAAATCAGTTGTACTATTTTCGGAAGTACTGATATTTTACAAATACACATATATGCATGATTTACACGACGAGCCAATTATTTCTAACATATATTCAATTACAATGGGTTGAAACCTAAATTTTGGTAATATATATAGTTCAAAAATAATTAATTACTCTTTCGGAATCAATAAACATATCTTGGATTTTAGATCTCCATTAAAAAAAATCTATTTTTTGTTTTTTAAACTCTAGTTAAAAATTAAAACTGAAAAAATTCCGTTTAATTACGCATCTTGTGTCTACCGAAAAAACCCATTATTTCTCCCACTAACTTTTTATCACTCTAAGGTTTCTTCATACACACACACCCTCATATATATATATATATATACACACATCTATATATACAAAAAGGTTTTTTTTAATGCAGCGACAAATTTTGTTCCTCTTATGGTGAATTTATTGAATTAGTTAAAATCTCTTACTATCGTTGTGGATTGATAAAGAAAAATTGGGTGTGAAACTAATTCAAAGTCTTGTTTGGATTTTGATGTAAATTTTAAAGTTGGGGTGAAAAGAATATTTTGGTGGGTGCATTTAAAATCAATATTTTGTTTTTACCCACAACTTCTTGCATTTTATCTACCCTTAATTTATGGAATATTTGAATCATGTTTTACAAAATTATCATTTGAAAATTGAGGAGCATACCTAATCAGAATATACTTCCATATTAATTTAAATTATTTCTTAATTTTGTTTAAGGGTCTATTAAAAAATATTTACTAAACACACTCTCTATTAATTTTTCGATCGATGGATCGGTCAATCAAATAATATAAACCCTTAATTATACGAGTGATCGCGCGCAGGCATGAAAAATATGTATTTTTTTCTTTTTAAGTTTATCAGAAGCTTTTTTTCCCTTATTGCTATGGATTATATCTTCCAATGTGTTTGTTTCAAGGTTTTGTGTAGACTAGTGCTTTTATAATCATTCTTATTTCAACAACAAATAGTTACTACGTTCTAGAGAATTGATGCAAAATCTGTTTTAGTACTTTGATGTGTACCATTGGATGGGTGCTAAATATGTTTTAACACATTCAGTTTAGTTATATGTGTTTACCTGTAGTGCTAAAACCTTTTTTGCACAATTCTAGTGTTAGATAATTGTTGCTAAAACTGTTTTTTAGCACCATGTAAATAGTTAATATGTTTTTATGGTGCTGATGATTGACCGTTGTGAAATTTGAATTGTTTTCATCGAGATTGGTGCTAACTTTTTTTTTGGAGACATGATATTTTATATTTAGGGTTACTATGTTATTAGTTAAATAAGAAAGAGGCATTAGTTTCTTATTTTTTACAATATTCTTAATTTATTATATTAATTTTTAATAAGCATTTATAATTATATTATTATTAGAATGATTACTTATGCCCAATTGACTCGGACTTATAAACGGTGAACCAGAACCTTCCATACATAATCATGCTTCATTGTAGCCACAGGACATATGAAAAGATATATCATATCCATCCCCCTAATAAACTCTTCTAAAGGAATTGCCAATAATAATTATAGCAAATTATGCATGTCGTTGATACCACATATTCTATCCACCTTTTCTCATTATTATGAGCCCCACTTTTGAGAATCACTTGTACCATTTTTTGCAGGTACTGACATTTTGCAAATACACACGCATGCTTTAAATTAACGACGAGCCAAATATTTCTATCATAGATTCAATTACAATGGGTTGAAAGTTAATTTTTTGTTTTATATATATATAGTTCAAAAATAATTAATTACTCTTTCGGAATCTATAAACTAATCTTAGATTTTAGATCTCCATTTTTTTTAAAACTCTAATTAGAGATTAAAACGAAAAAACTTCCGTTTACGCATCTTGTGTTCACCGAAAAACCCATTATTAAATAAAATCTTTGAATTACTCTATATACTAAAGGTGATCCAACTTCGGTTTTTATATTTGATAGACTTAAGAGATGAATTACACACCAAAGGATTTTCTAAAGTTCATTTTGTTTTCCAAATTTATCTTCTAGTTCTTGAGTGTTAATGTGAATGAGTTACAACCTCATATTATTATTATTATTTCTAAAAGAAGAAAATATGGATCTTGAAGGGAAAAATCTCTTATAAACAAATAAATTGTCAAATACTATGAGATTAGTTTTTGGGTTCACTCTACATACCATAAGTGATTCCATTTGATTAAACTAATATATAATTTATTTTGGGTATATATGTGCAATAATATATCTTTCTATATATATCCATTGATAATTTAGTAGTGGATTCTTAATCATTGAAATCCCTACACATTATTTTTCCAAAGGGCAATTTTATTTCTATCCTTGAATTTTTGCAGTTAATCCACCCTTAATTTATGTTAATATTGAAATAAACTTCTCAAAACTTCCTTATAAAAATTGAGAAGTATATCCACCAATTAATAATTCTTTTAAATGTATTTACTTTTAAAATTAGTTTCCTAATTAGAATAAACTTCCTTACTTTTAAAATTAGTTTCCTAATTAGAATATACTTCCTTAATAATATATTTTCTTAATTTGTTAAAAGGTATATTGATACAAGGATTATAGATTCATTATTGATCAAAACTATATAATACTATTAAACTGGGCGGAATTAATTTATATTATTACATCATAATACTAAAGAATAATTTTTTTCAAAAAATAAGTTTACTATTTTCTTTTTATTTTTTCTATACAATGAGGGCTCTAAATAAATAAAAACAAAGCAAAATTAGAACTTAAGAAACTAATTAAGAATTACTGGCTGGATGCAACAAACATTGTTTTCTTCGATCTCAATCCTTTCAAGTCAAAAGAAGAATATTCAACTATAATATATGTTTGTTTTCTTTTTTTCCATGATAAATTTATAATTAAAGTTATAATTTTAATTTACCTCTAGGTAGGAACTAAATTTTTTAGACGTATTACAAATGTTTCAAACTATACTTACTGTTTAATTACTATTCCAAGACTAATGTAAATTATTGTATAATCTCAATTCTGAAAACAAATGTGAATCATAACTATAGTCTAATTCTCTAATCTTATAGTATAATCTCGAGTCTGGAAAGTTGATATAATTAACAATAAATTATATATATTAGAAATATCATTTTATTATACAATTTATGTTTACTTTTTGATATATTATATGACGGTGGATAGAAGTAAAAATTTAATGGATAATTTACAATTGAATTAAAAAGAAACATTATTTTATAAAAATTATGCCAATATTGATTTTTGTAAGTTTATCCAACAACGTGGTTTTTGGCAATACATATTGTAAATTTACAATAGAGTTTTTAAAAACTTAATACGGAATAAAAACATTTTTAAAATATTTAAGCAAAGCAACTTAGTTAAATAAGTTTATCAAGGAAAACAATCAATTAAATAATCAATCCCAAGAATAAGCAATAATATAAGCAACTTCAATCAATTAATATAACAAATAAATAAAGAAATTGAGTAAGAAATATTGAACCAATTTGAAGTCAAAGATTTTTTGTCCACACGGTTCGGCTTGTTCCCCCTACTCCGCGCTCGGTTAGTTTCTCGAGAATTTTCACTATAACCACTCTCCTTCCGGGTGAAGATCAAATTTCTACAAGTGTATTCTTCTCATACACTCTTACAAGTATTGAAACACCCTCAATACTCTCACAAGAAATCCCTCTTGCTATTCTGTGAGATACACCCCTCATAAATATGATTTGAATAAGTTTTGGTGGCTAACACCAATGTACAATATCTCTCTTGTGTATAACAAAATACAAATGAAGCTGACACTAAGAGATATCAAAATTGATCAAAGTATATAGCTCAAAAATGAAGAATTTGATCAATAAGATGAATTGAATACTTGAATAACTTTGTATATATGTAAAATAAGTTTGTAGAATGATTTAAGTGTGTTAAAACATGTCTAAGACATCATATTTATAGCTTACAAAATCATATGGCCGTTGGGAATGATTAAGAAAGGTTTTGGCTCCAAGGTATACATTTTCAAACTTTCCAACAGCTAGTTTTGACAAAAAAATTCAAAATTGTTTTATTAATTTCTCTCAATTAGACCATTGGATTATGCTCAAATTTTAATCAAAATTTCCAGGAGATGTTGTCTAACTACTGTAAAAATTTCAAAATGATCGGAGTTCGGGAAGGCCTCCATTTTACCGTTAGATAAAAACTGGGCAAAAATTGAGCAAATTTTAAACGAAAAATAAAAATATTTTTCCAATTTAATAAATTAGTTCCAAATAAAATTCTAATGATTTTCGAACCTCAAATATATGTTTCTAAGATACCCATTTTTATTATAGCTTAAAATATGATCATTTAAAATTAATATGAATTTATTTTGAAACTCGATTTTTGTAAAATGATGTTTTTCAAATAAATTCAATTTCAAACTAATTTGAATCAATCTTTAAAAGATGCAAGAATATGTTTGAGCTATAGGGATTTGATCAATAAAGTATCTTTACATAAAATCTAAGCACTCACTCCATTCAATGATAATTCGAGTCTTTGTGATGCTTGATTTTCTTGTGCGTATCTTTACTTGTTTGATGTTCTTGATCATTTCTTGGTTTTGATAACTTGTAGAACATGTGGAGATCATTCTTGTGCATATATTCACTTGCTTGATGATCTAGATCTTTTTCTGGTTTTGTATAGCACATGTATATCACTTGAGTTCATTTCTTGTGAGTAGAAGAGTTTGTAAAGCTTGTGTGAGATTTGCTTCGGTTGGAAGTTACACTTGGTCGGAAGATATGTCGGTTAAAATGGCTATTATCATTGGAACAACCAAGATAAATAACACTTTATTAACTTATTGTAATTATCAAAATAAGATTAATTGACTTTAAGGTCAATAATCTCCCCCTTTTTGATGATGACAATAGAGTTAATGTGTGTTTATAAAAAGTTAATAATTTTAAGCATATGAATAATATGCTCCCCCTAAATAGGTGCATAGATAAAAATATACAAACAATTATTAAAATGAAAAATACTTGCATAGATAAGATAAGTTCAAACAACTTAATCGAAAGCATAAGTTCGAAAAAGACTTAAACAAGTAGACAAACTAGTAGTTCTTGATTAAGCATAGCATAATAAAATAAATGATAAAATAAACGAGTGTGTACCATTATCACTCATGACACACACACATAATACACATACTTCTCCCCCTTTTTCTTCATCAAAAAGGAGAGAATCAGTAATTATTAATCTAAAGCTGCAAAAATACTTGTTAATACTCGTAATAATGTGTACATTAATGCAAGCAAATTTTATAAAATAAAAATAAAAGAAAATTAAGCACAATTAAATAATGTATGCTCAAAATTAAGCATTATCAATCCCTTTTATGAACTTTTTAGAATAAACTAGATATCACAAGCTCTAGTCATACCGAGTTCACGTCGAATAGTACAAAAATGATCTTCAGAAAGCGGTTTAGTGAATATATCCGCAAATTGTGATTCGGTGCCAACGAATTCAATATCAACATCACCTTTTTGCACATGATCACGAATAAAATGATATCTTATCTCAATGTGCTTAGTACGTGAATGTTGTATGGGGTTCTTGGTCAAACTTATGGCACTTGTGTTGTCACATTTAATAGGAATGTGGCTAAGACTAATTCCAAAGTTTTCTAGTTGTTGTTTAATATATAAAGTTTGTGCACAACAACTTCCGGCCACCACGTATTCGGCTTCGGCCGTTGAAAGGGCCACCGAATTTTGTTTCTTACTTGACCAAGATACTAATGCATGTCCTAGAAAATGACATGTGCCACTAGTGCTTTTCCTATCGATTTTGCAACCCGCAAAATCCGCATCGAAATAACTAATTAAGTCAAATGAGTTCTCTCTTGGGTACCATAAACCCAATGAACTAGTATCGGAAAGATAACGAAAAATTCGTTTTACGACAAGTAAATGTGATTCTTTAGGATCCGCTTAGAATCGTGCACAAAGATATACACTAAACATAATGTCCGGTCTAGACGCCGTCAAATATAATAAACTACCAATCATACCTCGATATTTCTTGATGTCCACAATTTTGCTTTTTTCGTCTTTGTCAAGTTTCAATGTTGAACTCATAGGAGTGCTCATGGATTTGGCTCCTTCCATGTTGAATTTCTTTAAAAGTTCCTTCACATAATTCTCTTGATTAATGACGATGCCTTCTTTGCATTGTTTCACTTGTAATCCAAGGAAGTAGTTCATTTCTCCCATCATGCTCATTTCAAATTCCTTTTTGCATACAAATAAAAAATTCTTTGCAAAGATTGTCGTTAGTAGAACCAAATATAACATCATCAACATAGATTTGTACAAGTATCATGTCATTGTTATGATTTTTGATAAATAAGGTAGTATCAATTTTGCCTATAACAAAACCATTGTTAATTAAAAATGAACTTAATCTATCATACCAATGCTCTAGGTGCTTGTTTTAAACCATACAATGCTTTAGATAATTTAAATACATAATCCGGATAAATATGATTTTCAAAACCGGGAGGTTGTTTCACATAAACTTCCTCTTCAATAAAGCCATTCAAGAAAGCACTTTTCACATCCATTTGATATAATTTAAAATTCTTAAAACATGAATAAGCAAGTAGCATGCGAATTGCTTCTAAACGTGCAACGGGTGCATATGTTTCTTCATAATCAATGCCCTCCTCTTGATTGTATCCTTGGGCAACAAGTCTAGCTTTATTTCTAACAATAACACCATTTTCATCCTTTTTATTTCGAGATACCCATTTAGTGCCTATAATAGTATGATCATTTGGTTTGGGAACAAGTGTCCACACTTTATTTCTCTCAAATTGATTGAGCTCTTCTTGCATAGCCATCATCCAAGATTCATCTTGCTCGGCTTCATTTATATTTTTAGGCTCATATTGAGAAACAAATGCCACATTATTGAAAACATTTCTTAAGGATGATCTAGTCATGACCTTACTAGATGGATCTCCAAGAATTTGATCAATAGGGTGGTTGGACACAAATTTCCAACTCCTAGGCAAATCGTTCGAGTTTTGCTCGGTTGTATTTTCTAACTCCTTAGGAGGAGCTTGAGCACTCGAAGTTTCTTCCTTAGATGTATCATAAATTTGAATATCCGAAACCTTTTGGATAATTTCAACATCGTCATCGGAACGTACTATGGGTGAGAAAGGATTTATCTCATCAAATACAACATGCATAGATTCTTGTACTACTAAACTTTTCTTGTTATAAACTCTATATGCTTTACTATTAGTGGCATACCCAAGAAAAATTCCTTCATCGAATTTAGCATCAAATTTTCCCAAGTGATCACGATCATTCAAAATAAAACATTTGCAACCAAAAACTTTAAAATATGCAATATTTGATTTCTTGTCATTCTATAATTCATAGGGTGTCTTATATAACTTTTTACGAATAATAACACGATTAGTTACATAGCATGCGGTATTAACGGCTTTCACCCAAAAATATTCCGGTAAAGAATGTTCATGTAACATGGTTCTAGACATCTCTTGAAGAGATCTATTTTTCCTTTCAACCACACCATTTTGTTGAGGAGTTCTAGGTGCCGAAAAGTTATGATTAATACCATGCTCATCACAAAAATTCTCAATATCAATATTATCAAATTCTCTACATCTATCACTTCTAACATGTATAATAGAAGCACCCTTTTTATTTTGAATTTTTCTACAGAATTTAGCAAATACATGAGGTGTTTCATTTTTATGAGCAAGAAAGAATACCCAAGTAAATCTAGAAAAATCATCAACAATTACAAAGGTATGCAATTTACCACCTAAACTAGCAACCGAATTAGGTCCAAATAAATCTAAATGTAACATATCAAGTGGTCTAGTAGTAGTAATATCTTTCTTAGATTTAAATGAAGACTTGTGTTGTTTACCAAGTTGACATGCATCACAAATTCTATCTTTAGCAAATTTAGTTTTAGGCAATCCTTTAACTAATTCCTTTTTAGATAATTTATTAATTAAATCCATATTAGCATGACCTAATCTTCTATGCCATAACCAAGAAGCATCATTTAACACAGATAAACATTTAACATCTTGTTGAGATAAATCATCAAGTTCAAGAGTATATACATTATTTGATCTATAAGCAACAAACAAGATAGAATTATCACTAATATTTTTAACAATGCAACATTCGGATTTAAAAATAACTTCATAACCTTTATCACACAATTGACTAATACTAAGCAAGTTATGTTTTAAACCGTCAACAAGTAAACCATTATCAATATAAGAAGATTTATTACCAACCTTACCTATACCAATGATTTTGCCATTGGCATTGTCCCCGAAAGTCACATTCCCTCCTTTCTTGGGAATAAGACTTAAGAAGTTGTTCTTGTCTCCTTTCATGTGCTTTGAGCAACCACTATCCAAGAACCACTTGGTTTTGCTTCCTTTGGCTTTCAAGCACACCTACACCATAACTTTAAGTAACTTCTCCTTTGGTACCCAAAATGTGTTGGGTCCCTTTGGGTTAGCAAACATAATGGTTCCTTTTGGAACCCAAGCAAGCTTCCTTTTAGGGAAACTTTCATTTCGATAAAAATAATGATCCACATAATGAGTATTTCTTCCACAATATGAGCAAAGATGAGTGGGATCATGAGGTGTGTATATTTTAAAAAAGTTTTTGTAGTCCTTTTAGTTGTCAATTTGGTTATAGCCCAAACCGGCTTTATCGAAAACACACCTTTACATTCCTAATAATTTATCCAAGTTATCCTTTCCTTTAGTGAACTTGGCTAGACTATTAGTTAAGTCATCCACTTGATCTTTCAATTTGACATTTTCTAATACAAGTGTGTTTGGAGTTTCTTTCTCCTTTCCTTTCTTCAAAGTTTTGTTTTCATTTTTCGAAAATGCATTTTCTTTCTCAAAGTTTTCACACTTGCTAGAAATAATCAAATTTTCCTTTTTGAGGCTAGCATACATTTTAGACAAATTTTTAAACTTTTTATGCAATTCATCAAACATATCATATAATTCTTCATAGTCATTCTCATCATGTATATCATTATTAATAGATGCATTATCATCACTAGATGAGTCATAAGAAAAGTGTACCTCATCGTCTCTTGCCATAAGGCAAAGATTTTCCGTTTCCTCGTCGCTAGAATCGGCATTGGATTCACCTTCTTCGGAATCACTCCAAGTACCTTTGAGGGCGTGTCGTACTTGCTTGAGGGTTTTGTCTCTTTTGTCTCTCCTTTCTTTTCTTCTAACCGGGCAATTTGTTTTGAAATGCCTTGGTTCATGGCAATGGAAACACTTCTTTTCTTCTTCATTTTCAACTCTTGGTTGAATAGATCGATCATTGTTCTTTCTTGATGACGGATCAAAGTTGTTTCCTTTACCTTGAAATTTCTTTTTCTTGGCTAGAAATTTTATGAATTTTCTAGAAATAAGAGCCATATCCTCATCTTCTATCATCAACTCTTCATCATTATCTAGTTGAGTTGCTTTGAGAGCTAGAGACTTTTTGGCTTTTGAATCACTTTCTTCTTCCCTTGCCAATTCCTTTTCATGGGTTTTAAGTGAACCCAAGAGTTCATCCATGTTTAGCGTCTTGAGATTCTTGACTTCTTGAATAGCCGTTACTTTGGGTCTCCATTTCTTGGGAAGAGTTCTAAGAATCTTTCG
The DNA here is from genome assembly GCA_021464415.1 of Lonicera japonica. Lineage (NCBI taxonomy): Eukaryota > Viridiplantae > Streptophyta > Magnoliopsida > Dipsacales > Caprifoliaceae > Lonicera > Lonicera japonica. The sequence continues at coordinate 24,395,898 of CM038470.1, read as the reverse complement.
AATCTTATCCTCATTAGAATATTCCTTTCCAAGAAGATCTAAAGCATTAGTAATAATAGAGAACCTACTATACATAGAAGCAAGTGATTCATTAGGCTCCATTTTGAAAAGTTCATAATCATGAACGAGCATATTAATATTATCATCCTTAACTTGTGATGTTCCTTCATAGGCAACTTCTAATTTATCCCAAATTTCTTTGGCGGTTTTACAACTAGAAATCTTGCTGTATTCATCTATAGTTAATGCACAATGTAGAGCATTCAAGGCTTTATCATTAAATTGGATTTTCTTAATATCATTCTCATCATATTCGGAAATAGATTTAGGAGTGACTATACCCTTTTCATCAGTTTTGGTAATCTTATAAGGTCCAATGAGTGTAACCTTCCATTGTTCAAAATCACTAGCTTGAAGGAAAGTACACATACTACTTTTCCAATAACTATAATTTTTGCCATCAAATAGAGGTGGTCTAGTGGTGGAAGAACCTTCGTTAATTTCGGTTCCTTGATAAATAGACATGATCGTAAACTCTAAGATTGTTAAATCAAAACAAGAGTACAACCTCTGATACCAATTGTAGGTTGAAAAATACCCTAGAGGGAGGGTGAATAGGGTTTTTAAAAACTTAATGCGGAATAAAAACGTTTTTAAAATATTAAGCAAAGCAACTTAGTTAAATAAGTTTATCAAGGAAAACAATCAATTAAATAATCAATCCCAAGAATAAGCAATAATATAAGCAACTTCAATAAATTAATATAACAAATAAATAAAGAGATTGAGTAAGAAATATTGAACCAATTTGAAGTCAAAGATTTTTTGTCCACACGGTTCGGCTTGTTCCCCCTACTTTGCGCTCGATTAGTTCCTCGAGAATTTCTACTATAACCGATCTCCTTCCGGGTGAAGATCAAACCTCTACAAGTGTATTCTTCTCACACACTATTACAAGTATTGAAACACCCTCAATACTCTCACAAGAAATCCCTCTTGCTATTCTCTGAGATACACCTCTCACAAATATGATTTGAATAAGTTTTGGTGGCTAACACCAATGTACAATATCTCTCTTGTGTATAACAAAATACAAATGAAGCTCACACTAAGAGGTATCAAAATTGATCAAAGTATATAGCTCAAAAATGAAGAATTTGATCAATAAGATGAATTGAATACTTGAATAACTTTGTATATATGTAAAATAAGTTTGTAGAATGATTCAAGTGTGTTAAAACATGTCTAAGACATCATATTTATAGCTTACAAAATCATATGGACGTTGGGGATGATTAAGAGAGGTTTTGGCTCCAAGGTATACATTTTCAAACTTTACAACAGCTAGTTTTGACAAAAAAATTTAAAATTGTTTTATTAATTTCTTTCACTTAGACCGTTGGATCATGCTCAAATTTTAGTCAAAATTTTCGGGCGATGTTTTCTAACTACTGTAAAAATTTCAAAATGATCGGAGTTCGGTAAAGCCTCCATTTTACCGTTAGATAAAATCTGGGCAAAAATTGAGCGGATTTTAAACGAAAAATAAAAATATTTTTCCAATTTAATAATTTAGTTCCAAATAAAATTCTAATGATTTTTGAACCTCAAATATATGTTTCTAAGATACCTATTTTTATTATAACTTAAAATATGATCATTTAAAATTAATATGATTTTATTTTGAAACTCGATTTTTGTAAAATGATGTTTTTCAAATAAATTCAATTTCAAGCTAGTTTGAATCAATCTTTAAAAGATGCAAGAATATGTTTGAGCTATAGGGATTTGATCAATAAAGTATTTTTACATAAAATCTAAGCACTCACTCCATTCAATGATAATTCTAGTCTTCGTGATGCTTGATTTTCTTGTGCGTATCTTTACTTGTTTGATATTCTTGATCATTTTTTGGTTTTGATAACTTGTAGAATATGTGGAGATCATTCTTGTGCATATCTTCACTTGCTTGATGATCTAGATCTTTTCTTGGCTTTGTATAGCACATGTATATCACTTGAGTTCATTTCTTGTGAGTAGAAGCGTTTGTAAAGGTTGTGTGAGAGGATACACTTGGTCGGAAGATATGTCGGTTAAAATGGCTATTATCATTGGAACAACCGAGTTAAATAACACTTTATTAACTTATTATAATTATCAAAATAAGATTAATTGACTTTAAGGTCAACACAGATTATCTCAGTAAAACCCAAAAAGATATATAGATTGACAAATTTCGCTGGTAGAAATAAAATCACCCTTGTTAATTACTAATCAAATTGATTAGGTTGTTTAATTTTTTTTGATTGTTGAAATTTGATTTTCTATATTTTAGTAATTGATTAAGTTGTTAGAAGTTATTTGATTGTTTAAATTTAAATTTTGAATTTGATTTTATAGATATTAGTTTCTTGCAAGATTTTAAAAGTTTAGATTAGTTTAATAATCAATTAGATGATAGTGACATTATAGGAATAACAATAATATAAATTAGTTTTGTAGCTATATTAATTTAATTTTAATTATTTATCCATAAAAGTTTGTATTTTAAATAAAATTTTGGACCTTAAAGTATTGGTATAAAAATTGTATCCTTAAATAGATAGAGAAATGAATATTGGTCCTTAAAACTAATTGCCCCTATTTTTATTTATTTAATTAAAGTGGATATACTTATTAATCTAGTGGATTTTTCAATATTAAATCATTAATAAAATAATATTTATAAAATTAAATCAATAATATTTTTTGTCAGTCTATCCACATTCGTGGATTAATTTAGTAGGCAACACTGATTAACTTAATAATGCAGATTAACTGCAAGATATAGTGGATAGAAATAAAATCACCCTTTTCCAAAACCACTCTCTACTATCATTTCATTTTAATAGTATTAATTATTCCAAATAAAAGCAAGCATTTAGCAAACAAAAAAAAATGATTTTTATTCTGAATCTACTATTTTCTCAATTTTGTTTTCATCGATTCCTAGACAACTCCCATTGATTTGATACCTTGCAACTACTATCTACATTATTAATATATTTTATAGGCCAATTGAGGATTTTTGATTGAGTTATTTTGAGCAACGAGGATAACTCGCCATCATTTTTCCACCTTTAAATTGTGCCATCATTTGTTTGGTGCAATTGGGACGGTCTTTAATGTGGATTTAATTAGGCTAACTATAATTAGACTAAAGTTTTAATCTAATTACTTATGTTGCAGTTCCAAGGTGTACGATGCCCTTGATTGTTTCAGTCTAATTTTAGGAATTTGAATTATTTTTCTGATGGTTTTAATTTATATTTAGTCAACATTAATTGTAGTCTGATTGAATGTTATATATAGGTTTGATAACCCCGTGTTAATATGATCAGTGGTTTGACAATTCCGTGTTATTAACGGTTAATACATAAAAGACTTTGGAAAGTACATTTGGGTCAACAGAAAATCTCATGGTATGTAAATCATCTCCGTAAGTCCAATATAAATGTTGAGACTAACAATCCCACATTGGAAGAGTGGAGAGTGGTAATCATAATTCAATATATAAGATCTAGGGGCTACTCTACTTATTATCAATTAGTTTTAGGTTGGATGCTCTGAAATCTAACATGGTATTAGAGGAATAGATCCTCGCTGTTCGGGCTCACCGTTCAAAAGAAACAGCCGTCGTGGGCTCCACGTCACCCAATCAATCCACGTGTTGGGCTAAAAAATTACGCCACACGTGAGGAGGCGTGTTAAGACTATCAATCCCACATCGGAAGAGTGGAGAGTGAATAATCATAATTCAATATATAAGATGTAGGGGCTACTCCACTTATTGCCATTGGTTTTAGGTTGGATGCTCCAAAATCTAACAATAAAGACCAAATACAGGATACCTATCGTATACGGAACACTTATAGTACGTAGTGTGATCCAAAACTTATTTTTGAAAGAAAGTTTACAAATGGGTATAAATTGTCCAATAATAAAATAATTTAAATCATAAATAAAAGTGCGACTTCATCTCTTTCATTAAAATGGAGATTAATTAGCATAGCATGTTAAGAGAGATGAACAAACAATATAAACGGTTCCAAATATATCTCTGATATGAAGTGAAAGAATCAACACAAGGAGACTTCACCCTTTAATACTTCATTCTTTCCCCGTGTATATATCTCACAATTTCTATCCTACCAATAAAAATCTCAAGTGGGTAAATAGAAAATAATGCAAGAAAATAAAATGGAGTTAGGCAAATGCCCAACTCCTCGCCGCCAAGAACACTGCTTAGCTGCTCGGCCGGACTGGCCTAATTGTTGGACTTCTGTTTTGTGTTATTCTTTCTTCTGCTTTTGCTGAATGCATGGATATATTCATAGGAGCAAAGCAAGAAAGAAATGAATGAAGAAGAAATGAGAATTCGATCTGGGAAATATGTGTTTTTGACTTGGAAGGTTTTGAGTGAAGAGTTGGATTAATTGGTGGGCTATATGTTAAAAGAGGGGTTAAATATATGGGAAGGTGGTAATAATGGAGAGAGAGAGAGAGAGAACGAGAGATGCGAGGGAGCGGGAACGGAAAATAAGAGAAGGAAAAAAAATGTTAGGAGATAGAAAATTATATATATGGAGATGGAGTGGGGCCTAGGCTTGCACAACCTTAATAACTATAGGGGCAATTAAAAAAAAGGGCTTATTAGAAAAAGATTTTCACACTAAGGCCAAGGAATAATTTTTTTTAAAATAAAGGGCCTATTTTTTATTTTATTGATAATATGACATGTGTCTTTTTTTTTCATTATAAAATGACATCCCAACCCTTAAAATAAACTAAAAAAATATCAATATGCATTAAAATATGGACTGCAATATGAACTTTGCAGTCTATATTTCACTGCAATATGAACTTTGCAGTCCATATTTCACTGCAATGTGAACTTTGCAGTCGATATTTTTAGTGCAAAGTTCATATTGCAGTCCATATTTTACTGCAATGTGAACTTTGCAGTCCATATTTTTAGTGCAAAGTTCATATTGCAGTACATATTTCACTGCAATATGAACTTTGCAGTTCATATTTTATTGCAATATGAACTTTGCAGTCCATATTTTTTGTGAAAATTTTATAAAAAGGGGTAATTTAGGTAATACATAACATGTTTTTATTAATTAAATGATATTTAAATTTATTCAAATACATTCATTTAAAATATAAAACAAAATAGGCCTCTTACACTAATTACCAATTAAAAATAGGCCCTTTATTCAAATTACCAATTAAAAATAGGCCCTTCATTCAAAAAAATATTATTCATTGGATTTTTGGTAAAAATCAATGTATAATAAGCCCTTCTACCTAATTTCTAGATAACTATATTATAAATATATATAGAGAAAAGTCATGTTCGATCAAGTGTTTGAGAGTATTTTTTGTTGCATATGTGTGTTATATTGTGATTGATTTCATGTTTTAATGTGATTGATTTGACGTTTTAATGTGAGAGAATATATATCTAAGCGCCCGTATTCACTATACACCATTATGAGAGTCTTTAGATAGGGAGAGTTTTGAGGAAAACTTTGTGCTGATCATGCATGGTCCTTTACAATATAGAATATTTTTGTCAATCTTTCTTGGCTTAATTTACGGTACAAAATGAGGTCTATGGTATAAATATTCACTTTCCAAATAGGTGAGCAGGATTCAAACTCAGATAAGTTTCTAATTTACGGTACTATATGTAGCTCATTTTAGTTAATAAAATTTATACACTCATTTACTTAATAAAATTTACTTAATTGATCACCTATATTGGCTTGATATTTATGCTAATAAGGGGATAACACTGGGGGTAAAAAGGTAATAAACGTTAATTTGATCTCTTTATTTAATTATTATTTTAGCAAGTGGAATGAATCCAATTTATTATAATACATAGGACATTTATTTTAATTTTATTCCTTGCTAGAACCTCCACACATCTCCTCAACTTCAAGCCAATGTTACATACATCTGGCTCCTAACAACATGCCTAGATGAAGCCCATGTCAAATATCCTTGACTAATTGATGGGGTGGTCACAGCTCGACTAAAAGTCACGGTATATGTTAGTTGTTGGTTAACCCTGGTAAAGTCGAGCCTATTCGGAGTGACAACTACATTAACTTGTGGTTGTATAGTGACTGTCACAGTGTATGATGAAATGGCATCACCAACATTAGTCACCGTCCTTGTATATGACTGAGGAGAAGACGTGAGCCTGATCGTAAATGAAGGATAGTTTAGCTGAGCTTCAAGTATCGCAAATCCAGGGGAACAGGTTATTGGGCGTCGTGCGATAATGGTAACTTGTTGGTTCGTGTAACCTAATCCGCACAAGTAACGAATGTAATCATCTGGTTGAATGTCGTAAACTAACCCTGGATCGTTCGCACTTGATGGGATGACATGGCCAGCACCGAGCTCATAATAGTTTGCTAGTAGTTTGTTTTGGTTAGTAATGGGACTGCCATCTTTGTTGCACAAGGAAGAGGTAGTCATAATAGCTGACTTAATGGCCGCTGGAGACCAACTTGGGTGCATGGTTTTTAGGAGGGCCGCGGTTCCACTTAAATGAGGGCAAGCCATTGATGTGCCTGAAATAATGTTAAATGTTGCTCTTGTGGTGGTGCCATCAACAGAAAACGGCCATGCAGCTAGAATGTTTCTTCCAGGGCCAATAATGTCTGGTTTTAGAATGCCTGGGCTGGCTTGGTTTGGACCTCTTGAAGAGAACGAAGTGACCTCTGGCGCACCACTTACCCCTGTTATAGTTCCTCTGAATAAAATAGTTGCTTGTGGTAATGGAGTTGTGTTTATATAGGTCTTGATTGTTGTCCCGTCTCTGTAACTTACAAGTGTTGCTGGGAGAACGTGCGCTTCTGCAGGAATACTGTCGCCGTGGATTTCTTCATTCACGAGAATCATGGCAGCGCCACCAGCATTCCTCACATTTTGCCCTTTAGCTACTCTTCCAATGTTACCGCCATCATCGCACAATACCACCATTCCTCTGACATTAACATTGTTGAATGCGTTTGCGAAGCACCATGCAGCTTGTTGATTTCCAGTCCTACCGAGGTAGACAAGAGGCAACAACGTTGAAGGAAAATTATTAGGCTGTGAAAGTGACTCCCCATTGAGTTCAACCCTATTTCCAAGCACCGCTGTTGCCCTTATATTTCTATCAATAGTGCTAGCACCAACAGTGAGAGCCCACGGATATTCATTTGATAATGAAGCTGTAGTTGGCCCATCATTTCCAGCAGAACAACTTACGAAAATCCCTCTTTGAATAGCCGAAAATGTGCCGATAGCAAGTTCGCTATTATAGAAAGGGGTTGAACCAACACCTATGGACATAGAAATCAAATCAACGCCGTCACCAATTGCGGCGTCCATCCCTGCCAATACTGTAGCTCCAGGACATGCTGTTGCGGAACACACTTTGTAAATAGCCAAGTGAGCAAGAGGTGCAATGCCACTGGCCGTACCAGTTGCTTGACCAAATACATTGGCCCCACTCACAAAGTTACCTGCTGCTATACCTGCTACGTGGCTCCCGTGCCCGCTTATGTCTGCCGGTGTATCACCAGCAAAAAAGGTCCTCGCTCCAATCAATTTATTATTGCAGGTTGTGCTGGGGAGATCACACCTCCCTCTCCATCTTGCTGGCGGTGGTGGAACTCCATTGCCGCTAAACGAAGGGTGGTTTAGAGCAATTCCCGTGTCCAGGACTCCAATAATCATTCCCCTCCCTTGATTCGAGTCCCTCCATAACCCTAGTGTATTTTGTTGCAATCCTAAGAAGGTAGGGCTACGACTGCTGTGTAAGGAATAAACTTTCTCGGGTGCTGCAGACACAAACCCGTCTTTCTTTGCCATGGATTCGACTTCCTCCGGTGTCAATCTTGCTGCAAAGCCCGACAATACATGACGGTAGCAATGAACCATGCGTGTTCTGCGTTGGGCGTAGGCAATTGTTGATGGAAAAAACGAGTAATACAAGCTTTCTAGCTCTTGAAACGGAAGGGAATCGGCTTTACCATATGGAAAATCTACATGGACAATGTAATTTTGCAGATGGGTATTGTTTGTGACACTCATACCTGATGAATGTAATTCAAGGTCTTCATTTTCACTCCTTGGCAATGAAATTTTTGGGTCCAGAGCTATAGAGGGGTAAAGGCTAAACATGCAAGTGACAGTGAGAGTGAGAAGGATAAGGGAAGCCATGATCTATAGCTTGTGTTGTGAATGAATATTAAAGAGCTTTAGAATGGTAGTGGTGAGATACAAGAGCAAGAAAGTGTGTGTATTTATAGACATTATGTGTGTATTTGTGCAGGAAGGAGGAAAGGATTTGGTGCATGCATGTTTATTTTGTTGTGTTAAACATGGGTGGTCCTTAATTTGGTTATGTGGATTGAATATGAGTTGTTGCGTTGGCCAACGTGGGTCTGGTCCTACTCCTGATTAATTTTAAAAAATCTAGGTATAATATATGGCTGGGCAATGGCCATGTATATATATATTTGAAAAACTGCTGTGCAAATTTAATAGGAAATGGATGATATAGTGGGTTATGAAATGGGGGTAACCTTTCTTTATAAGCTGCGCCTTAAAAGATTTGAGGCTCGTCTTGACAGGGTTTGAAAATGTCCAACGCTTCAAAACTCTTTCTAAAAACTTGTTTTCACTTTGTTCTGCTATAATTCTTGTGAAATACTGCATTTGGTAATTACGTGGAGAAAATTGTCTCCTCAATTTCGAACCCACAACCTCTCGTTTATGATGGGTTGCACTTGAATAAGGCAAAATGCATAACTTTTTTATGGTTTAATATTGACACGATATTGATTGTGGGGTTGAATATTGTACATGTTTAGATTTTGAGATCCTTACTCTTGGTTATTCAATATTGTGTTTTCATATTGAAAAGCTATTTTGTGATTGTATGGTTTAATAGTAATTTTTGTTTCATGATTTAAAAGGTTATCGTGATACTGAAATTGTAATAACTAAGTGTACGTTGTGGGCAGATTAGCGTATGTCTTTGTTTCACTGAATATTTTGAAACTTGATCCCGCATTTTTTTAGTGTGGTAATCAAATTAATTGTTGCAACTATACACGTGTGGTCATTAGTCTTTAGTAATAGCCATTTGGGAGATGAAAACCATTCATAACCTGAGTTTAAAGCAGATAATATATATCAACTAGAATGTAAAACATGAGTAGTTATATTCAATAAGGTCAATTTAAATTACAGCTAGTTAAATAAATAAAGAAATATTAATTCCACAAATTACTTATGGGACCACCGACCACATATTATAAATTGTATGAATCAGTCCAATTTTTCAATGTTCAAATTAAAATCCAAGAAAAATGTGGTTCCACATTTAGTGTTGATTAATTATACCTACCTGTATGTTTTATTGGAGCGAAGAAGTATTCATTGGCTGTTTTACTCCCTAATTTCTCCATTTTCGTGGACAACGGTAACTACGCTTTTCACTCGAAACTTCACTCGAAATTTTGATTATATATTAAAAACAATATTAACTAAATTGAAATATTAAAAAAATATATATATTCTTAACTAAAAAACAACAGTAATGTTGGTTGAATAATGCTGGAGTTAATGAAATTTTAAAAGAGTGAATTGTGTACTATTTATTATTAAGAAAGAGAATAGTCATTACACAACCAGTACAAATTGTCCTTTATCAAGGCAAAAAGGAAAATGTTAAGGAAACACACCTAACAATACTGGAAGAGAATACTTTGAACTTTCCGTCTTGAGCTCAATAATTCGCTCATTACTTTGATTAGTAAAAGGGATAATCCTGAATTCATAAATCAATTTCGTTCTATTACTCCGTCTTGAGCGAAGAAGTATGTTTTATTGTTAGTTGACTATTATGCGAGGAATGAAATACTAGGGATTGTGTTGTACTGGTAGTGTGGTTTATGAGTTGATTTGTTGTTTAATTTAGTTTTGATGTATGTTAGCTAGGGTGAAGCGTTATGTTGAGTTGTCCTTTTGGGGGGTCATGCCCTGTGTATTAATTGATTTCGTTTCTTTAACAAAATTATTTAAATATTTCCAAAAAATAAATAATAATTCACTTTAAAATTCAATCATGACTAATATTAAACATAGGACAAGAGAATTTTATCATATATCGTACTCTTATTCTACTTGTCAAATACAATTTTTTTTTTGAGAAAATAATTTCATTTCATAAGAAGAATTTACAAGATCAACATGTACCGATAATGAATATGCTATTAGAGGTCGAAGAAACAACGGTCATGATAAAGGCCTACATGACAAAATAAAAACCTTGATAATGTGGGGTAACATTAAAAATTAAAGGAAAGAGAAAAAAAAATTAAATAACAACCAAAGCACCCAAAACGGAGTTCAAATAACCAATAAACATAAAAACAATGCAAAAATATCATAGGAGAAAGAGAAAGAACAGATCTTCATAATCTTGAGTTACATCTCCATCTATAAACATCGATCTATTCGTCTCCACTCCAATATATGCTGCTCCATGAACACTTCCGCATCTTAAAGGAGGGAGGAAAAAAACTCTCACAAATGGAGAGAAAGATGACTACCTGATCTGATAAAACCACACAAATTCTTGCCTTATTTATTAATATTAAGGAGACCAAAGGGTCCTCTCCTTCTTCCTCATAGAAGAAGGGGAAAGAAAGGGAGAGAGGATTTGCAAAAAGAACATGGAATAAGGGGAGAGCTTTTATTCTTATGCACACATCAAACACAATTATTAGTTCCTAACTTCCTATAACAAATTATTCATGCTTTTGCATGTCACTACCTAGTTGAATGTGTAGAGTAAAGGAGGATTCTAGATATATTCACACAATTTGTAACGGTGTGTTTGGCAACTCCAATTTTATGTCATGGAATTATAATTCCCTTATTTGGATGGAGCAGAAGATTATGGTTCAATTCTAAAGGATTGAATTCTATATGAATAATAGAGTTTTTCAATTTCAATTCTCATTTAATTTTCAAAAAGCTTCACTACCAATTAGGACCACCACATCGCACCACCTGAATTCCCTTGTAACATATCCTTGCCATTAGATATAACAAATATAAAATATTTTATATATGTAAATACATGCATATATATTTATATGTACAGTGTATAGTATGTAGGGAAATGATCTAAAGAGACCAAATTTTTTATCGTTAAATATGGACCAACCATTTTAAAGGGTATATAATGGATGAATTTTTTTTATGAAACTCGATGAAGATGATATCTATGATTAGTGTTCATCTCTACCAAATTTTATCAAAAACTTCAACCGAAAAGTAGGTTAACTAAAAATTATATATATGTATGAGCATTTATGTCTACTAAAATTTTAGATGTTTAGTTAGCCCACTTTCCGATTAAATTTTTTGATGAAATTTGATGAGGATGATCTATTAATCATGGAGACCATCTTCACCAAGTATAATAAAAAAAATCTATCGATTTATCCTTTCAAAATGACTGGTTTACATTTAAGGATAAAAAAAATTAGTTATTTTAAAAAAAAAATTCCCATCATTTGGGATATAGAGAACGTTTCTTATGAGAACTCGGTTATCATGGATTCTCCAAAATTGAGTTGGCCCTCCATGTGGAACTTGCTACTTTGACAAAATGAAATGCCGGTCCCCACTTGTGAGAGAAAATAAAAAAACAACTATATAATGAGTTATAGAGCCCCACTCCGTAATGTTTTATAACTCTAAGGATGGACTCGTGTTTAATAAAGGGAAGTAATACTAATTTCATAATTTGGTTTTACAATAAGGACACTTTTCATAATATTAATTTATTTTAAGAAAAATGATAAATGTTGATGGACAAAAATACACTAAAGAGTTCTCTTCTCTCTCTCGCGCACTCCTGTCTCTATCTCTCGGCTCCTAAACAGTTGTATTATACCGATTTTAACTCCATTGGTGCTAAATCTGTCCACTACCTCTTTCTCCGACCTCCTCACCAACAATCTCACGTCTTCCACCCACCACCACCTAACTCTCCAATCATATCGCCAAGAGGAATGCCGTTCTCATCATCTTTTTTTTTCCAGCAGGTGCAATCATAAAACATATATAACTTTCGATTGAACCGTTGGATTGGGATGCTTTTTGGATATGTTGTTTGGAAGACAAAGTTAATATAATCAAGCGAAAAATCAAAACGAAGAAAGGTCGTTTTGCTATAGAAATGGACCAATTTTGACAGCCCAGCGGGATTTGAAAAAAAAATCTGATCGTAACTCTTTTTTTTTTACGAACTCTAAATCAAAGATATGGCACCATTCTAGTGTTGGAAAATTGGTGCTAAAACACCTTGATGTGTAGCTTTGAATGGGTGCTAAATCTGTTTTAGCACCATGAATTTTGTTGTTCTCTATTTTGTATTGGTGTTAAAACATGTTTAGCACCAATTTTTGTTGTTCTCTGTTTTGTATTGGTACTAAAATAGATTTAGCACCAATTTTGTTTTTCTCTGTTTTGTATTGGTGCTAAAACAGATTTAGCACCAATGGTGCTAAAACCATTTTAGCACAAATTCTGATGAAACGTGAAATGTTATAAGGAAGGGTGAAGGGTGCTAAAACAGATTTAGCACCATTGGTGCTAAAACCTCCTTGATGTGCAGATTGGATGGGTGCTACATCTATTTTAGCACCATTAATTTTGTTGTTCTCTGTTTTGTATTGGTGCTAAAACAGATTTAGCACCAATTCTGATGAGACGTAAGATGTTATAAGGAAGGGGTATTAGTGTCTTTTTTATACAGTGTCCTTCACTGGCACAGATAACGGAACACTCCCAATGAACTCTGGAGCTCCCCCGTCAACCACTATGTCAAAGAAAACATGGGCAGTATGGGTGACTGCTACCAACTTCACTGGCGCAGCAGAGCCTCCCTCAACATCGTTAAATGCTTACCCACTACATGTAAAAAATACTGGAATTCATGGAGAAGCAATGTCAAAAGTGGTGGTGATCAGGGGATGGCCACAACCTGCTTCTAGAGCTCCTTAACACGTTTTTCTCTCAGTCATATATATAGAAGAAGCATTTGACTTCTAAAAGAGAGGATGTAATACACTACAACAACGGAGAAGAACAAAGCTGAACCAAGTTCTACCCAACAACAACAAGAGAATCCAACTTTCAATAGTAAGAAGATAGAGAGAATAAGAGCTCAAAACACCTAGTAGTGCTCTTAAAATAGAGAGGCCAGGACCTGCATAAGCCTGAGTGTACTCTTATTAGAACATGGTGAGGATATAGTAACTAGAGAGACTTTTGTGAGTTTGTAATAGTTGGTCACTTATCATCAATACAAAGCAAACCGAATTCCTAGTTCCATTCCACAGAGGACTAACTCATATCTTTATACGAGGCCAACCTCCTCTCTACATCTTTGACTCTATCGAATTCTTTAAATCTTTATTACTCCAATCACTCAACATAATCATTGACTGTGTGGTCTAAAATACCCCTCTAAAGTTTAGCACCAACAATGATGATGACGATGTTTTGAATTAATTTCTTAATTCTGTATCACTTTCTCTCCCCCTCAAATTATAAAATAAAGCAAATATCCCTTCATCTTTGTTTTTTTAAAAAAAACATGTAAAAAAAAGCAACATAGAAAGCGGTTTCTTAAAAAAAAGCACAAAAATGATGAATATAACACGGTGTAGATTTTTCAAAAAACGAAAGCACTATAGAAAGGGGTTTCTTATTAAAGAAAAAAATTTGTGTTTCTTCAAGCTAGCTCCTTGAATGTATGGTGAATACACATGACGAAATTATTCAATTTAAACACCATAGAACACCATGGGGTTCTCTCTCTCTCTCTCTCTCTCTCTCTCTCTCACACACACACACATACACACATCAAGCTAGCTCCCTGTATTAACCCAAATCTGAGCTTGCCAAAATTAATCAACCGAATAGAGATGAAGAAGAAGAAGTGTAGAGAGAGAAGTAAAAAAACATTATGAGTAGAAGTGAAGAGAGAGAACTTATTTTTAAATATAGTTGTTTTTTTTTCTCTCACAAGTGGGCCCCGTCATATCATTGCCGACTTGTAATTTCATCATACTCAAATTTGGGCCATTATTTATAAAAGTAATCTCTGACTAACATAAAAATGCCAATAGGAGTCGTTGTATTAAACGACCATTGCCATATCCAGGGGATCTCATATTGTCCTATAAATCTCATTAAGATTAAGTTTGGAATAACATTTTCCTTTTTCTGATGCCTTGGGTGGTGAATATAAAAAAAGATTAAAGGCATCTAGTAGTTTAGATGGAAAGAAATCAGTTTCGGGTCCTATAAGGATAAACCACTATAAAAACCAGTGGGGAAGTTCTTTAAGAATAACAAATAGTTCTTTAAGAGTCTCAACTCTAAAAAACCAAGCACGGGTATTATATGAATTTTGATAAAAGAAATCCTTCTTCCAGGCCGCAATATAATCCGAATAATTATAATAAAGTTCTTCACCGTGACAATTATAAAGCTGTTGAGTTTTATTGGGATTTAATCCCCAATCTTCTATACTTAAAACTCCACAAATAAATGCTTTACTGAAAGCGATCTGTGGATTATGGGAGCTAGGATTACGGTTCATATGAATGAACCTAACTGAAACAGTACCTTTAAGAATTGATTCATAGTATAGACGATTCTTTAAGAAGTTGCTAGCTCCACAAGCGGGACCCAGCTCAATTTCAAAAAATCCGTGCGAACCTAGTTCGTATAAGAAATGCTATCTTTATTATATATTTATATATTGAAAATATATGTATGGCAGTGTTTTCTCTTAAAGATTGTCCTTGTGACGCCCTGAATCTCGTTAAGAGGATTAGACCTCCGGGATCCAGTTAATCACTGGTGTCGTGCGCGACAGCGGGTTTATAGTATATAATCTAAAACTCATTTAACTATAAATTACATGTAAAGCCTCATTTTCATAAAAATTTGGCATGTGGAGTTCGTAATTGAACAAATCCAAACCTGTAAATGGATAATATAAATGGCATATCTATAAATCAAGCTCCACATTTTATAAAGTTCAATTGGAACAAAATCATAAATAACTATTGAATACAAATCCTCCAATGAGGCCCAAATATGTGATTAAAAATGTTTACAACATTTATTCATTAAAAAAAATTATAAGTTTGATTACACAACGTGTACAGATATACGTTAAATACACAACATATGTATTATCTACAAATGACTACAAGTGTCCAACTCGCGTCGTCCTTAAAGGAGTACCTGCAAAGCTGGTTTTGGAAAATGGGAGTGAGCCAAACACGGGCTCAGTGGGGACTATAAAAGTGTATAATAAAATACACATAGTAATATGCATGCATCGTGTTGTATAAATATAATAGTTAATAGTAAGTATACCATATATGTACATGTAATACTAATCTCAAGATACTATAGCAGTTAAAATACATGAGATGCACATCGAATGGTCCCGTTCCCCAAATATCAAGCAAAACCATACATACGGGAAATACAAGATGCTTAACCGAAAGTACAATGTTTTGGCAATTATAAGGGCTCCAATTATGCTACGCTAGGTATCGTCTCATCTCATCTCAAAGACAACCGAAAGGGCTACAACCCTTTATATGCAAAGGGCTCCAACCCAATGCGTTAATGGCTACGACCACTAACAAAAGGCTACAACCTCATATCATCAAGAGAGCTACAACTCTCATTTAGTACCGGTACTTCGAGCTCCAACCCGATAATCTAAGCGGCTACCACCGCAAATGGGCTCCAACCCAATGGATAAGGAAGGCTACAACCCTTCGAGTAAGGCTACAACCTTACTATCACCACCTACGTAGATAATTGAGCCAAACTTGAAACCATGAAATAACAATAAAACATAAAAGAGCCAACACATCAATTAGTACTAAAACAAGTATCTCATTCATAAATCTTATGTACGAAAATCTCATATAAATATATTTTCTGTCTTGTCATATAATAGTATCGTTGTTGCACTTAAGCCATGTTCGCCAAGTTCGTCAACTAGGTGCTTAATTAAGAAGCTCATCAACTATATTCACCATTAGGATGTTTTACAATGATTTAGGAAGTCGGCACCAAGCCAAATATAGCTCATAATTTACAACACTTAGATTTTATATAAAGTTCCCCAAATGGTCTCTATACACAATTTATTTAACAAAGTTTTATAAACCTGTCCAGCATAGTTACGAACTGGCAAGTTATTTCACAAATCTCACAATTAGTCAATCAATGGCTTAAGTAGTGCAAAAACATCATATACATGTGTAATAACAACCAAATGATGCTTTAAATCCAACCATATATCCGTATGTATAAATATCACAACTTATTATCTGTTGTCATATATGTATGTAAGGGTTCCATATAAATTTTCATTTATACCAACATATAATTGGGGGTTCATGTGGAATCATCAAATCAAACTTAAATAAGACACAAATTAACTAAAAGTGTCAAAGAAAATCAACCCAATCCCATGAACAAGCCAAATTTTGAAATTATATGAAAAACCCCCAATTTATAGTTCAATCAAAGCATGCAACATATAAATCTTTGGAAAAGAGTTTTATACTATTGTTCTCACCTTATATGGCGACATTCCTCAAGTTAGAAGCGATGAATCCAAGCGTAGATGCGAATCCCCATATTTCTTCAAAACCCTAGCTTTGGCAATTGAGGAAATTAGATGAAGAAGATGATGACTAGTAGTGTAAGAAATGTGAAGATAATGATTTAATCTTAGGCTAGGTTTATGAGTGTATGTGCACAAATGGGTGTATGTGCACAAATGAGTTTATGAGTGTATGTGCACAAATGGGGGTTTTGGAGTGTAAAAAGGGTGAAAAATCGGGTAGAAATATCAATTACAAGGCTCCAAGATCGATCTTGGGGGTCCCAAGATTGATCTTGGGAGCTCTCAGCTAAAACCTTTGTTTCCCACAGCATTAACTTTATTAGCATTTTGGCTCCCAGACCCCCAAGATGTTAGAATCTCTTCTTGGGCCAAACACGAAAGTTGTAAAGGAGAACGATATGGAACTTTTGGAATAGACAGGGACTTATTTGGAGTGTAGATGAAGAAGTTATGAGTTTTTGAAGTAGCAAAGGTCGATTTGTTGGTTAAGTGAAAATGAGCGATTTAAGAACCGATTCTTGTTCGAACTACTCGAACTGACTTGTAGGTATACAAGCAAGCTTAGATACATTAATATTACGTGTTGGGAGTCTAAAAATAGTATCAATCCATTCAAAACAAAGTTCCACTACCCGCTGCTCGAATTTGCTTATATTGGGATTTGCGTTAATCGAAGGATCGAGGCCTTACCTTCTCCCCTCCTTAAAATAATTTTGTCCTCGAAATTAGAGTAGAGGTTGGTACGTGAGAAGGAGTACATGCCACCCAACTAGTGTAGGGTTTCTCCCTTTTTAGGGGAGGAGTCGTAACTTACGGGATGGAATTCTGATTTAGAGTCAACAATAACATAACATTCCTAGGGATCAACA
Organism: Lonicera japonica; assembly: GCA_021464415.1. Lineage (NCBI taxonomy): Eukaryota > Viridiplantae > Streptophyta > Magnoliopsida > Dipsacales > Caprifoliaceae > Lonicera > Lonicera japonica. Next base: position 24,378,222 of record CM038470.1, on the reverse strand, counting down.
AGGTAATTGAATTGACCTATGGTCTGTAACTTAATATAGTTCTATTCTTATGAATTGATTAATATATCGATAACTATACTCAACCTGAGCTCCATGATATGAGAAGTTCAACTATCATCAACCATAACACCACGCAAAGCGTATAACAAATACTAAACCAGAATCAACAATGCCTTTGATATGCATACATAAGGAGGAGCTAAGTCATAGGTCATAGTCAGATAAGTTAATTCCTTATAAATCCATATACAATAGCACACGGGAAACATACAACTCAATGATCTAAAACATGATTCCTTATGTTTAAGAACAAGAGGGTATTAGGTGTTCGAACTACAACTTCATAGAGTCTAGTTAATTCCCAGATGGCATCCCATCAAATTGCATGCATCTAAATGCAAAATAAACCTCATGCTTAAATGGAGTTCGAATCAGACTCTAGGCCCACGCATGAAAAATTAACTAATTTAGGATTCAGATATGAAGGCATTAATTAATATAAATGGTTCAATTAATAATATTAAGAAACTTACTAACCTCTAAAGATCGGAAGCGCTTATCCATTGTATCTAGGTTCAAGTTCTTATTTTATCCGCCCAGAACCTAAGAGGATGTTATCCTCGAAAGTATCTTCCTTGAAGAAATTCATTTAAAGCATACTAGTCATTTAACGTGAAATAAAACCGAGATTTACTATGCCTCACAAGTACTTAAAATAAAATTCAAGATAAGACAGTCCAAACTTCAAACAAAAGGAAAAGATTAATCGAGCATCCATAAAATACCAAGCCTTTCAAAAATCACTCACTTGTATTAAAGAGTGCGTAACTTTGTATAATCACAATCCAAACAATTCTAGTCTAATCCATAATGTACTGCATCAAAATGAAAAAATGTATGCTGGCTAAAATGTTGCGAAGGAACACCCAGGCGACACCAAGTATGCGAAAGGAGTTCATTGAACACGGTATGATTAGGGAAAGAACTTATGCCATTATCCCTTTAGAGGAGAGAGCACTAGGAAATCTCAATGATTTATGAATTAGAAATCCACCGTCATCCTTTATAAGCCTGCGTTATTCACTCAGAATTTAGTTGCGCCATGTAACCATAATAGACAAACGGAAAAAGAAAAAAACTTGGGTATCCACCTTAGATCCATGACATATCGCCTGCTTAGAAAACGGAGTTTAGGATATTCCTCATGAATCCACCTCTTATAACGTAAAAGAAGGGTAGGTTACACAGCTAAATATATACCCACGAGACTCCACCCTACTACCAGCATCTCGATTCAAAATATATCTCTCCTAAAGATATGTAATCCAAGTCTAATTTAGAAATTTGGGTTTAATCCCCGACTTGGAGATAAACTCCAAAACATAACGCATGAGGAGGGAATTGCAAGGAAGGCATGGTCCACAGTACGCGGTCAAACGCTAACTCCCCTCCTTAGAGGATTCGTCACCAGATTGTGTTAGTAAAGGGTTAGGACTAGGAGTATCGCCTTGGCCTTCGCTCTCGACATAAAGGAGAACTGAAGGGTCTTGCATTGTAACACTAACTTGAACTTTACCATAGTTCTTAAAAGCAATAGAAACCCTTTCAAGACCCACATATCAGTCTCCATAACCGAAACGTGAAAACGATCAATGTTTAAAGGTTTTAAGATTAAAATATTAACCGATACTACTTCTTACTCCACTTTAACAGATTCTCACCGAACTATGAATCATATAACACTTTAATTGAGTGTATACGTGAAAGGACTAGACAATATCACGATCGGTGATGCTCTCGTTGTTATCATACATATAAGGATCAACTAATGACACGCCCAGTGGTTAGAGGTATTACACTAACCTATCACGAGAAGAATTCTAAAATCGAATTTACTCAGATAATGATTTACGAAGCCACTACGCTTCCGCTGCATTAGTATGATAAGTCTCCTCAACGATAAGGAGTGAAACCACGCATAAGTTAAAGGCGTAGTCAACATTCCACTTATTTTCCTTATCCAACTAGAAGGGTTAAAACACGTAATTAGGCTTAATCATCCCTTCCAATTCCCGATCTAGGCACCAGGAGAGTTCTATAGTTTCTAAGGATAATACTATATGCTTTATGTAATGGTTCCTCGCACGAAGGAGTTCCCAAAAATCTTAATGTCTAACCACGTCCTGTCAATCGAAATAAAACTAGTCCTCACATATCTTCTCGTAACTAGAGATCTACAAACTCAGGCATTACTGTAACAACCTCGGATAAAAAGTACATCATCATACTAGGTTCATCCCCCGAAGAACCAAAGAGAAGACAATGGGATGAACATGGGGAATGGGATCTTAAAGGCCACTCTTCAATGAGTATGCCACGTTCTAACTTTAGTCAGCGACAGCGAACTGATGACTTACAAAATAGTCAACCGTTGGCCGGTGGGTGACTATAGTATAATTCAACAGTCGCCTGTTGCTTATCTAGTGAAAGAACCAATCCCGAGTACAAGGCGCATACATGAAACAAATGAATTAAGAGCCAAGGAATGTATTAGTTACCAAAGGAGGTCAACAATTCACATAGAACTAGAACTTTATGAACAGATGTTGCCAAGACAAGCTAACATCTCACTTCACAATTCTCCTATTTTCCAAGGAGCCTGCCTAACAGCAAGAATACTTATCGCACGAAAGTATATCAATATCGAGGAACACCACCATGGTTTACCTCTCTGAAATGGAATCTACCCATAAAACCCCGCTAAGAAAACCGAACCTATGCCTCTGATACCAGCCATTGACGCCCTGAATCTCGTTAAGAGGATTAGACCTTCGGGATCCAGTTAATCACTAGTGTCATGCGCGACAGTGGGTTTATAGTATATAATGTAAAACTCATTTAACTATAAATTACATGTAAAGCCTCATTTTCATAAAAATTTGGCATGTGGAGTTCGTAAATTGAACAAATCCAAACCTGTAAATGGATAATATAAATGGCATATCTATAAATCAAGCTCCACATTTTATAAAGTTCAATTGGAACAAAATCATAAATAACTATTGAATACAAATCCTCCAATGAGGCCCAAATATGTGATTAAAAATGTTTACAACATTTATTCATTAAAAAAAATTATAAGTTTGATTACACAACGTGTACAGATATACGTTAAATACATAACATATGTTTATCTACAAATGACTACAAGTGTATAAGGCTATCAAAGGTCTCCACACTCCGTACTCGCGTCGTCCCCAAAGGAGTACCTGCAAAGCTGGTTTTGGAAAATGGGAGTGAGCCAAACACGGGCTCAGTGGGGACTATAAAAGTGTATACTAAAATACACATAGTAATATGCATGCATTGTGCTGTATAAATATAATAGTTAATAGTAAGTATACCATATATGTACATGTAATACTGATCTCAAGATACTATAGCAGTTAAAATACATGAGATGCACATCGAATGGTCCCGTTCCCCAAATATCAAGCAAAACCATGCATACGGGAAATACAAGATGGTTAACCTAAAGTACAATGTGTTGGCAATTATAAGGGCTCCAATTATGCTACGCTAGGTATCGTCTCATCTCATCTCAAAGACAACCGAAAGGGCTACAACCCTTTATATGCAAAGGGCTCCAACCCAATGCGTTAATGGCTACAACCACTAACAAGAGGCTACAACCTCATATCATCAAGAGAGCTATAACTCTCATTTAGTACCGGTACTTTGGGCTCCAACCCGATAATCTAAGCGACTACCACCGTAAATGGGCTCCAACACAATGGATAAGGAAGGCTACAACCCTCCGAGTAAGGCTACAACCTTACAATCACCACCTACCTAGATAATTAAGCCAAACTTGAAACCATGAAATAACAATAAAACATAAAAGAGCCAACACATCAATTAGTACTAAAACAATGTATCTCATTCATAAATGTTACGTACGGAAATCTCATATTAATATATTTTCAGTCTTGTCATATAATAGTATCGTTGTTGTTCTTAAGCCATGTTCGCCAAGTCTGTCAACTAGGTGCTTAATTAAGAAACTCATCAACTATATTCACCATTGGGAAGTTTTACAACGATTTAGGAAGTCGGCGCCAAGCCAAATATAGCTCATAATTTATAACACTTAGATTTTATATAAAGTTCCCCAAATGGTCTCTATACACAATTTATTTAACAAAGTCTTATAAACCTGTCCGGCATAGTTACAGACGAGCAAATTATTTCACAAATCTCACAATTAGTCAATCAATGGCTTAAGTAATGCAAAAACATCGTATACATGTGTAATAACAACTAAATGATGCTTTAAATCTAACCATATATCCGTATGTATAAGTATCACAACTTATTATCTATTGTCATATCCGTATATAAGGTTTCCATATAAATTTTCATCTATACGTACATATAATTGGGGGTTCATGTGGAATCATCAAATCAAACTTAGATAAGACACAAATTAACCAACAGTGTCAAAGAAAATCAACCCAATCCCATGAACAAGCCAAATTTTGAAATTATATGAAAACCCCCCAATTTCTAGTTCAATCAAAGCATGCAACATATAAATCTTTGGAAAAGAGTTTTATACTATTGTTCTCACCTCATATGACGACATTCCTCAAGTTAGAAGCAATGAATCCAAGCGTAGATGCGAATCCCCATGTTTCTTCAAAACCCTAGCTTTGACAATTGAGGAAATTAGACGAAGAAGATGATGAATAGTAGTGTAGGAAATGTGAAGATAATGATTTAATCTTAGGCTAGGTTTATGATGTTGGGATCCCATCAAATCCCCCAAAATTGCCCCCCTTTCTCATTCTAAAGCTTCTATGAGTGTATGTGCACAAATGGGGGTTTTGGAGCGTAAAAAGGGTGAAAAATCGGGTAAAAATATCAACTACAGGGCTCCAAGATCGATCTTGGGGGTCCCAAGATCAATCTTGGGAGCTCTCAGCCAAAACCTTTGTTTCCCACAGCATCAACTTTATCTGCATTTTGGCTCCCCAGACCCCCGAGATGTTAGAATCTCTTCTCGGGCCAAACACGAAAGTTATAGAGGAGAACGATATGGAACTTTTGGCATAGACGGGGACTCATTTGGAGTTTAGATGAAGAAGTTATGAGTTTTTGAAGTAGCAAAGGTCGATTTGTCGGTTAAGTGAAAATGAGCGATTTAAGAACCGATTCTCGTTCGAACCACTCGAACTGACTTGTAGGCATACAAGCAAGCTTAGATACATTAATATTACTTGTTGGGAGTCTTCAAATAGTATCAATCCATTCAAAACAAAGTTCCATTACCCGATGCTCGAATTTGCTTATATCGGGATTTGCGTTAATCGAAGGAACGAGGCATTACAGTCCTTAAGTTAATAACTTAAAGACCGTCCATTTGGATAGGTAAACATATGAAATTTTCGTGAGACTTGATGGAGATGATCTCCATAATTAGTAGATCATTTTCACCAAAAATGTGTATATATACCATTTTTTTTAGTTAACTTACTTTCCAATTGAGCTTTTTCATGAAATTTGGTGGAGATTTCCACTAAATTGCATGAAAAAAATCATTTGTTTACCCTCATGAAATATATGGTCCTTAAGTTAGTTAACTTTAGGACGATATTGAAGAAAAGGGCCATATATATTTATATATATATATTAAACAACCTTCATAGCACCACCTACCATTGCTACCAAGCACTGTCCACTACCACCACCAAACATTGAAAACTCTAACGGCTTCATCAGAGCTTCGATGACTATTACCGAAGCTCTAGTAGTAAACTTCAGTTCTTTAAACGCATTGTTTCTTTGGAGTTTCAAATTAATTTTAAAAATTAGCCAAACAAACAAATTCGTAATTATCATAAAATTCCAAATGAAAATAGCATACAATCCAAACAATAGTATTATAATTCTACGGTATTAAAATTCTTATAGAATTCGAAAACATTATAACCAAATGCATCTTTAATGTATAGACATTTTATTGTTTATTATGTTTATTGATAAGTCAAAATTTTCAATGTTAAAATATCTAGGAAAAAGAAAAAAGGTTGGCTCCTCGCCAAGGTTCTAAAAGGCGCTAAGTGGACCTAGGGCGGTGACCTAGTGCCTAGAGCGCCTAGTCTGGGCCTAAGTGGCCAGGCGTCAGGCGATTTTTTTTAATTATATTTTTTTTAAATGTATCTAAAATTATATATACAAAATAAAACACTGATAAATCATCAAGTCAAACATAGTACTTAAATAAACATAAAAAGAAACTCAAATGTTCAATTAAAAAGCAAAACATGGTCATTGGGTTCACTGTCCAAAACAAAATTGAACACGGGGTAACATTTATAAGAAATTATTAATTTATTTTAAGCAGCAACAACAGCAACAACAATAATAAGCTAGTGAAAAAGAAAAGGTAACAATAAAAGAAAAATAAGAATAAATATAAGATTGAGGAAGTAAGGTTGCATGATATATTTATAACTAGTTAAAGCGCTCTTCTTGAATGTCTTCTAGCGATTGCAATTTTTGGCTAGCGTTTCGTTTCAATCGAAGGAATGAAAGATGAATTTACTAATGATGGTTTGTATATTGTATCCATTTTTTTAAATGGTAATTTTTTAACAAAAAGAGAAACAGGTACCTGTGAGAACCCGTTTTCTTGATGCCTGAGTCTTCGTGGGTGGCGATTCCATGTTGCTTTGAAAATTAGTTTTGAAAAGAATAAGAGTCGCCAGTTTGTTTTACTAAAGAACCAAAAAATTTGTGTAAAAGAGAAGTATTGATGGACTAAATATCCTCTTATACACAATGTATGGGAAACCAATTGATTCGAAGGTTCGGGGATTAAGTTACGAATTGGGAAGGTGTTAGGCACCCAATTCGCCATTTCGGTCCCTTAAGTAGGATATGTGTGTGTTATAATGTTATTCTGACGCCGAAGGAATATCACGTTGTATTAACCCAAGTGCAGGCACGTCAAGTAGTAATATAGTCTCAGAAGTCCGAGTGTCGAACCACAGGGACAATCGAAAAAGAATGGAATGGATCACAGATTAAATGGTTTTGTAGGTTTTGTAAATTGGATTTGTTGTGAAACAACGGAAATGAAAATTGGTTTGAAAATTAAAAAGAAAGCACTAAGGTAACAGGAAGCTAAGTGCGATTTAAGAACCGGTATTTACTAACTCATACAAAGAATTCAACACAAGGTTTCTCGAGATATGGGGAATGTTGGTGCATCTCTCAATAGCAATGAGTGCGATGCTAGGTGACGCATTCCCGGATTGAAGCTATATAGAGAAAGAGACAAACAACATTCCACCAAAGATGAAGCCATCATTCCTACCTCTTAGCTATGGGTGTGAAGCAAGGCAACCCATTCCCGATGAAGCTAATCCGAGATAGAAATGACAAATTCATCGTAAAAAGATTTAACATAAAGCAAGTATATGAAATCTTATGATTTAAAGAATGAAAATTAGAAAGTGAATCCTAATAATGAAACGGAACGAAGTTTATGGGCTAAATTCATCAACTCATCGTTTATCATTTGAGAAAGAAAATAGAGAATCTAAATACCACATAAGGTATAAGAAGCACTCAATATATCAACAAATGAATTAAAGATAAGCCAAACAAATTTACAACCCATCCATGAGGTTTTAAGAACTATTCATAATCTCTACAAAAAGTAAAAGCTCTATGGATGGGGGCGGGGGAATACAAGCTTTCTAGAACCATACAAGTATGTAGTATATTCATTAACAACCAAGAACTAAATATACAATGCATATCAAGTCTTGACTTAATATGAAAATACCTGGAAAACTTATAGAATAATGATATAGAAGAAGAATAGGATTCACAAATATTTAACAACTTTAAACATGGATTGAGTTAATAATCATCGAAAATAATATCGCAATCAACCTCCGTAACCTTATTAAGTGACTACTCCATAATTAATGCAAGAACAAATATTATATATGGAGAAATCATCCTTGCAAATCAAGAACTTACAAGAGAAAAATGAAGAAAAGATACACTTTAGCTCTCCCTTCTCTCTAGAACTCCTTTGTGTCCAAGATCAATAATAATCTCTTTCCTTTGATCCCCTAGACTAAACACTAGCTAAAGATGTACTTTAATTAATTAACAAAGCAAGGAAAAATATCTAGGAACATTAATCCCCAAAAAAGGGGCTAAAAGTAGAAGTTGGTGGCTACCCCCACCAGGCCATGATTGATCATGGCCAATGCATGATCGATTATGGGTCATTCTTCCTGCTGATGATTTGCACCATTATCAATCATGAAATTCCATGATCGATCATGCTTCTGGAAATTCTCCAAAACTGCACTTTTGCGAGCTTTTGACTAGCGCTTGATCATTTCTTTGATGGCCATTGAAACCTATGCCTATGAACACACAAAAACACACCTAGCGAGGCGATATTAGAAACAAACTCGCTAAGACATTAATCTCGAGATAAGCGGATAATTAGGCAAAATTAATGCAAATAAACGCGTCAAGTCACTCCGTAAAGGAGTGAACAAATGACAATATTATGCGCTTATCAACTCCCCTAAACTTATCTTTTGCTAGTCCCTTAGCAAGACAAAAATATATATAATTACAAAAATAATACGCTATACAAAAAGTTGTTAACTTCTATGTTCCCAAAGAAGATGAGTTGCATCTCGTGAAGGTTTTCAGAAATGATACCTACAAACATTAGAAGTTTGATCATGATGAACGACGGGAATGAAGATTTCAAGTTTCAACTTGCAAAGCAAGAGGCATTACTATCAACTTTCCAGAATGAAGGACTTTTGAATGATCATCTAATTCGCCTATCTCCTTTAGAACACAATCCCATATTCCCCAATGCTTACATGCTAGACTTTGGATCAATCAATTCCATATAAACACAAAGAGTTTTAATCATTCGAGAAGAAAGAGAGAACTTTTTCAAAAACAAAAGCTCTAAGATTTGTCGATTTTAAGCACTTTCTTTATCTTTTTCTTGGAAATTTTGCTAAATTAGATCAGGGCGGTTTTCATCTCTATGGGGGGCAGCGGTCTCACTTATGAAATTTACATAACTTGCTCAATCATTGGAGCTTGAAGGAAGCTATTCACCATTTCCCATATGGTAACCTTTACCCATCTATAATATTAGACAAAGAGACTTACGATTTAGTCAAGTGAAGCTTTAAGTCAATGTTAGGATAAAAGTCAACCAAGTTATCAAAGTGCTGTGCATTTTTCCTCTCATTGGAGGATCTTTTCGAAAGAGCTTCTATCGTTTCTGGACAAAAATTTCTCTTCTCTCAATGAAAATAAATTTAGATGTTATTACCGAATTAGAAACACCTAAATCAATCTAACATATGGAACAGGGAATATAACCGGATATGAGACTAAGTGAAGCAAGGCAAATTAGGTTATCATTCAAATTCCTATCTAGATCAAATAAATTCATGCCAAAAGCTAATGAAACAATCATCTTCATTAAAAAAAATATCAATCATTCATCAATTTTCAAACTTCCCAAAAAAAAATTGACCAGGCCTCAATATTCATGGAAATAAACAAAAGAATGCCAAACGCAAAAACAATGGAATGCATACCCCCTAACTTAAAAGAAACATTGTCCTCAATGGAAAGATAACACAAAATGCTGGTAGGGATTTCTTTGGCTATACTTTCCATGAGACAAAAGAAGAGACAAAAACAAAAGCTATACACAAATGGGTTAGAATTAGCGCTAGCAAAAACCATAATATTAAACCATTAAAACAAAGTTCTAACGTTAATCATCATGTCTAAATTCTGATACAACCCAAAAGAAAATAAATTAAAACTAAGCATAAATATAATTAATAAAGAGTTCTCAGGTTCAGCAATATCATCACATGTCAGGAGGTGGGGGTGGGGGAAAACGACCATACAACACCTCGAACTGCTCGCATATGAACTCCTGCTGAGCCGCCATCTGTGCTGCCATCCGTGCTTCAACTCAAGTCTCGACTTAGGCAGCTATGTCCGCCTCCAAACAATCCTGACACAACACCATAATCTCAACCCTCTCATTAATGCTAGCGAACCCAGTTTGCATCAAAGCATTCATCTGCTCGAACTTCTCTCTCATGAACTCCCTATTGTCATCTACCGCCCCAAAACTTGGTCTTCTTCTACGCCTCGAAGGACTCGAAACATCCCTCCCGCATCTTCTGCCCCATCTTCTTCATCATCACCCGGTGGTGGTGCAGCTGTGGAAGAACTCAACCGGTTCCTCAATTGACCAGCGGCTCGAGTTTAGGTAGACCTGTTAAGTGGCGCTCAAGGCATTTTCTTCTCATCCTCATCCCTCTTATTTACAACCTCTCGCATACATATACGAGTAATCAAAGACCCAAACTTAATTGTCTCATTGTGGGCGACCAAATCTATGATTCTCGCGATTCACCCAATGATGTGTCTTAACAAGCAACATCGCTTGTTCGTTGCTATAGCGTATAATACATACGCTTGAGACGGATAAAGGTGCTAGATATGAAAGGTCAGGTCCAAAGCATTGGCAATTACTATCCACAGTGTCCTAAGGCTATCGTGTAGGTTGCTTCTATCAAATTGGGTCCCAATCCATTCCATGGGTCTACCGGCTAGAAATGAGGCTAAATCGTTAGTCGATGGCTCTACATAGTTGGTACCATCTGAATAGGGGAGGTCATAGGCATTGTGTGGCAAAGCCGGGATTCCCGTGATTTCACTTAACACCTCGAGATTAAAATGGACTGTTTTCCCAAGAACATGAGCAACATATGTGTACAATGTATTTGGAACTTCAATTAAACTTGCAACAAATTCGCGACAAATAGTGATATTACACTGATTAGCTTGTCGCGCAGATAGTTAATCCATCCCGGATTCCGCTCGAATGTTGCTCTTTGGGGGAAATCATCCATTGTACCGATGTAGACTGGCCTCTCTATTACTATCGTCCTTGACTTGAAGGCATAACTCCACCATTCAAACTCTTAGCGACTCTGGAATCCATGATAGCCGCCCCTTGCGGCTTGAATGACAACCGGCTTGGTGAGAGGGTTAAAGGAAGCCATAGAAGAGTATTGTGATGCTTTAGAGGAGGAAAAGATGAGAAATTTTGAGATTTGAGTTGCTAAGGCTCGAAATTGGTGAGAAGAGAGGGAAAAGTGGAGTTTGAGATGGGTTTGGCAATGGGGGTTTGAAATTGAGAGATTTGATGGGTGATTTTAGGTGAGGAAGGATATAAATGGTGATTGGGGATGATTTGGGAAGAATGGGGGAAAAGGGGCTAGGGTTTGGAGAGGTTTATGAAAGGGGAAAATGAGGAATGGGGGTTTGAAATATGGTTCCCTTATTTTAAAACGGGACTATGATCGATCATGGTCAACCCATGATCGATCATGGGTTAAACTACCCAGCTAAAACTTGTACAATGATCGATCATAGTTTGACCATGATCAATCATGCTGCCCACTACCTAGCTCTATGTCTTCCATGATCGATCATGCTTCATTTTGCCAGAAATTTTTTCCACCATGATCGATCATGGACCAATCTGCCAAAAAAATATTTCTTGCATGCTTTGCTCTATAACACCTTATGGCTCTCCCCAACTTGGTCCGTTCATTCCCAATTACACCCGAATCTCCAAAAAAATTCCTGAAACTCAAAAATACTAACAAAAATATTATTTACAAAACCAACCTTTGCTTGTTAGGCATAAGTCGGGTCTTCGAGAGGGGTGGACTCCTCTTGAGGTGGGAATTCCAGAAATGGCTTAAGGCGTTGTCCGTTCACTTTGAACACAAAGCCGGTTTTGGGATTCTCAACTTTCATAGCCCCAAAAAGAAATACATATCGGACAATGTATGGGCCGATCCAATGAGACTTCAACTTTCTCGGGAAGAGGTGCAGACACGTGTCATAAACAAGGACTTTGTGCCCAATTTTGAATTCTTTTCTCAAAATGGATTTATCATGAAAAATTTTGGCACGTTCCTTGCTTATCTTCGCGTTATCATATGCATCTCTTCTCAATTCCTCAATTTCATCAATTTATAACTTACGGTCAAGCCCGGCTCTTTTTAAATCAAAGTTAACCATCTTAGTTGCCCAGTATGATTTGTGTTCCAACTCCACTAGCAAATGACATGGTTTTCCATACATAATTCTATAGGAAGACATATCTATAATTGTTTTGTACGCAGTACGGTAAGCCCAAAGTGCGTCGGTCAGTCTTAATGACCAATTCTTGCGGTTCAGGTTTACCGTTTTCTCTAGAATCTGTTTGATTTTCCTATTTGCCAACTCGGCTTGACCGTTAGTTTGAGGGTGATAAGCGAGCGATACTTTGTGGTTTACACTATACTTTTGCATTAATGATTGAAATGGTCTATTGCAAAAGTGAGTACCGCCATTGCTTATTATTGCCTTGGGGTGCCAAAATGTGCAAGAATGTGTTCTTTCAAAAATTGGATCACCACTTTGTGATCTTTTTTCTTGCACGCTTGGGCTTCCACCCATTTTGAAACATAGTCTACGGCAACTAAAGTGTAAAGATTACCGTAGGAGGATTGAAATGGTCCCATAAAGTCGATGCCCCAGCAATTAAAGATTTCAATCATCAGGATTGGGTTGAGTGGCATCATATTCCTCTTGGAGATCTCTCCAAGCATTTGGCATCTTTGACATGCCTTGCAAAAACGTCGCGCGTCCTTAAAGAGCAACGGCCAGTACAGTCCGCTTTGCAAAATCTTAGTGGTAGTCTTCTTTGCCGAGAAGTGTCCTCCGCAAGCTTTAGAATGGAAGGATGATAAAACTCTCTCCACTTCTTCATCTGGAATGCTCGGGGGGATAATCTGATCAGCACAATATTTAAACAGATATGGTTCATCCCAGTAGAATTGACCCACTTCGCTCAAGAAACTTTTTCTGTCTTGTGCCCCCATGACTTTGGTATCTTGTTGGTTACAAGATACTTTACAATGTCTGCATACCATAGGAGTGTCGAGATTGCCAACAGTTTCTCGTCTGGAAATGAGTCTTGGATCAGGCTTTCTTCGATGTTGTTTGTAAAAGTGAGTCGAGACAGATGATCGACCACCACGTTCTCGACTCCCTTTTTATCCTTGATGCTTAAATGAAACTCTTGCAACTGGAGTATCCACCTAAAAAGCCACGACTTAGCATCCTTCTTCGTGAACAAGTACTTTAACGCCACGTGATCCGTGAAAATAACAATGGGTGGTCCTATCAAATAGGATCGAAACTTGTCCAAGGCGAAGACAATTGCCAGAAGCTCTTTCTCTGTTGTGGTGTAATTCATTTGTGCATCGTTCAAAGTCTTGCTTGCAAAATATATTACACCCGGTTTCTTGTTGTTTCGTTGACCAAGAACCGCTCCAACCGCATAGTCGCTTGCGTCACATATAAGCTTAAATGGAAAACTCCAGTCCAGTGTTTGCATAATTGGTGCGGTGGTGAGCATATGCTTTAGAGAGATAAATGCTTCTTCGCACTTGGCATCCCATTCAAATGGCGCATCCTGGAGGAGTAGATTGCACATTGGCTTGGAAATAGAACTGAAGTTCTTGATAAACCTCCGATAGAACCCAGCATGTCCCAGAAAAGACTGGGCATCTTTCACATTCTTGGGCGTAGGAAGCTTGGCAATCAATACGATCTTTGCTTTGTCAACTTCAATTCCTTCAGGAGAAATGATGTGCCCCAATACGATACCCTTAATAACCATAAAGTGGCACTTCTCCCAATTTAACACCAATTATTTTTTCACGCATCTTTCCAAAACCTCTTAGTCATCCGAAAGTTCGGACGAGATGATGACGGGCTAGGTGTCTTAAGCTCCCAAGAAGGCATACTTCAAATTGCTAGGCAATAGTTTGAGATCCATTTTTCTTTCAAGATTTTTGGTGGAAGATGGTGTGTTTTCCTCTTCCTCCGAGAATTCAACATGTGTGAGAATCCGGACCCGCGACTCGAGAGAAGAGAAGAAAGAGTCCTCGTTCTCGGTTTTTATTTAAAAATGTGTTTTGTAGAGTCGCCAGTTTTTTTTACGAGAAAACAAACAAAAGATCGTACGAAGGACAATTCGAAACGAATTATCCTTCATACGTTTGAAACCAGAGAATTATTTTAAAAGTTGACTTTGCTAGGGTTCGGAAACTACGTTACGAATTGGGAAGGTGTTAGGCACCCAATTCGCCCTTTCGGTCTCTTAATGGATCATGTATTTAATTCCTATTTTAGATATCTTGCAAGTAGTTTGAATGGTTTTCAGAATAGTCCTTTCCGGATAAATTTGATTTAAAACAATATTTTGAAATCAGACTCGAGCTTTGCGAGCGCCTACGTATTCATTCGTAGAATGAAATCAGAGTCTCGTAGTTCTTTTCTTTTGGGAAACTGTTTTTGTATTTTTGTTTGTTTTGAAAACGTGTCAAAACAGGTTTTAGATTTCTTGTAAAACTTAGAAATGATTTGTTTTGAAAGCAATGAACTTCTTTGCAAGTTATCTAATTTTCTGTATTAAAAAGTGAAATTAAATGCAGTACTGAAATTAAAGAGGGTTGTAGAAAATATACCTGATGCGCTTGAAGAAGAAATAAGAACCTTGCCTTGATTGCTCCTTTCTCTTTCTAGAACTCTCTCTCTCTAGATTTTCTCTCTCTAGAAATTCTCTCTCTAATAATTTTGACAAAGTTTCTACTTTGCTAAAAACAGTATTGAGTGTCCCTAAAATGAGAGCCCAAAGGTCCTATTTATAGAGGAAAAATGCAGAAAAATGACCTGGGTAGCCGTGCGGCTAGGAGCCAGCCGTACGGCTAGGGAGGGAGCGTGCGGCTAGGGCGTGCGGCTCGTGGCGGCTTGGAGCCAACCGTGCGGCTAGGGTATGCGCCAACCGTACGGTTGGGAGCCAACCGTGCGGTTGGGGGTGTGCGGCTGGCTGTCAAAAAATGCAATTTTTCCTTACCAGGTCGATCCCCGTCCTGGTAAGCGAAGTGGCAACAAGGTTGCGATTAATTCCTAACGCGCTCGAAAATCAGGGTTTTTCCTAGCAGTCTCTTGTATGCATGATGACTCAAGACTTGATGCAGAATGCTTGTTAGGTTCACACGAGAGTCGCGGATTGGGGTGTTCACAACATGTTTGTCAGATAAAGAAAACACTTGCATACAATTCTCGGGTTCATCGGAGTAGTTAGATAACCTTCCATTGACTCCGATTCAAAATTTTTCACAAAGTGGTCTTGGATACATGACTCTATCATGTTCACATGTTCACTTTCATCTTCAACACCATTATCTCTTTGATTGCTCAAAGAGAACACGTTTAGTTCCAGAATCATGTTTCGAAAAGCTAACTTCACTATTCCGTTCTTATAATTTATTATAGCATTAGAAGTAGCAAGAAATGATCGTCCGAGGATAACCGAAATCTCGTTAGCTGGATTCGACACGGGTTGCATGTTGAGGATGATAAAATCAACCGAAAAATAAAACTTGTCCATTTGGACAAGCACATCCTCGACTATCCCTCTTAGGATCTTAATAGATCAGTCCGCTAATTGAATCGTAACCCTCATGGATTTTAACTCACCCAACCCCAATTGTTGATAAACAGAATAGGGGAGCACATTCACACTTGCTCCTAAGTCTAGCAATGCGTTTTTTGTCATACAATTTCCTATGACACATGAAATTGTGGGACAACCGGGGTCTTTGAACTTGGGGACCCTCGTGCCTTCCATGCATGATGGAGCTCACTTGTTCCGCCATAAAAGCCTTTTTCTTGACATTCAACCTTCGTTTGGTAGTACATAATGTAGGTCAAAAAATACCCTAGAGGGGGGGTGAATAGGGTTTTTAAAACTTAATCAGATTTTTTAAAATGATTTAAAAATATTTGATGTTTATATTTATCAAGCAATCAAGAACAAAGTTAATTCCAAACACAATGAATAAATAGCACAATATAATAAAGCAAGAGATAGAAAGATTAAACCAATCGAAGTCGAAGATTTTTTGTCCACACGGTTCGGTTTGTTCCCCTACTCCGCGCTCGATTAGTTCCCCGAGAATTTCCACTATAACCGATCTCCTTCCGGGTGAAGATCAAACCTCTACAAGTGTATTCTTCTCACACACTCTTACAAGTATTAAAACACCCTCAATACTCTCACAATTATGATTCAAATAAGTTTTGGTGACAAACACCAATGTACAATATCTCTCTTGTATATGACAAAATACAAATGAATCTCACACTAAGAGATATCAAAATTAATCAAAGTTTATAACTCAAAAATGAAAGATTGATCAAAATGTGTTCTTCAATCTTTGTATATTTGAATATATGAATAATAGAGTATTAGAATGATTCAAGGTGTGTTAAAACATGTCTAAGACATCATATTTATAGCTTACAAAATCATATGGCCATTGGGGATGATTATGAGAGGTTTTGGCTCCAAGGTATACATTTTCAAACTTTCTAACAACTAGTTTTGACAAACAAATTCAAACTTGTTTTGTTAATTTCTCTCAATTAGACTGTTGGATCATGCTCAAATTTTAGTCAAAATTGCCAGGAGATGTTTCCTAACTACTGTAAAAATTTCAAAATGATCGGAGTTCGGGAAGGCCTCCATTTTACCGTTAGATCAAAACTGGGCAAACATTGAGCGAATTTTAAACGAAAAATAAAAATATTTTTCCAATTTAATAATTTAGTTCCAAATAAAATTCTAATGATTTTTGAACCTCAAAGATATGTTTCTAAGATACCTATTTTTATTAGAGCTTAAAATATGATCATTTAAAATTAATATGAATTTATTTTGAAACTCGATTTTTGTAAAATGATGTTTTTCAAATAAATTCAATTTCAAGCTAGTTTGAATCAATCTTTAAAAGATGCATGAATATGTTTGAGCTATAGAGATTTGATCAATAAAGTATCTTTACATAAAATCTAAGCACTCACTCCATTTAATGATAATTCGAGTCTTCGTGATGCTTGATTTTCTTGTGCGTATCTTTACTTGTTTGATGTTCTTGATCCTTTCTTGGTTTTGATAACTTGTAGAACATGTGGAGATCATTCTTGTGCATATCTTCACTTCCTTGATGATCTAGATCTTTTCTTGGCTTTGTATAGCACGTGTATATCACTTGAGTTCATTTCTTGTGAGTAGAGGCGTTTGTAAAGCTTGTGTGAGATTTTCATTGCTTCGGTTTGAAGTTACACTTGGTCGGAAGATATATCGGTTAAAATGGCTATCATCATTGGAACAACCGAGTTAAATAACACTTTATTAACTTATTGTAATTATCAAAATAAGATTAATTGACTTTAAGGTCAACACATAAGTCCTTAAGGAACTTAGCATACAAAGGTATTTGCTTGACCACATCAAGCAATAGAATGTTGACTTTCACTTGCCTAAAGACATCCAAAATCTTGGTATTAGATTTGGATGGTTGGTTCAATCTCTCCGGGAAAGGGATTTTGATCCCATTTTTTTTTCGAGATCCTCTTTTCCTTGTTTCTCTTCCTCTCTCTTCATCTCTTCACTGACAACCTCCTCAACTTTCGTTTTCTCAACAGCAGTAGGCTTAACTATGTCCGCCACTTTGGGGGTTTTAGGAACAATAGTTTTATCTACCTCCTTCCCACTCCGTAAGATTGTGATGGATTTGAGTTTTTCTAACTTAGTGCTAGACTCTCCTCCCTCTATGACTTGAACTTGGCCTCTTGGATTAACTAAAGGTTGAGATGGGAATTTTCCCTTCTCTTGGATAGCTAGGGCGGTGGTAAGCTTAGACATTTGAGTTTTTAACTCACCCACATCACGATTTGTCTTGTCCATAAATGATCTCAACAAAGCTTCTAGGTTTTGGTTGGGATTTTGATTCTGAGGTGGAGCAAAAGAGTTTTGAGGTTGTTGTTGCCTTTGATTTTGATGATATTGGTTATGATTCTGACTTTGATTCCCTCCCCAACTAAATTTGGGGTGATTCTTCCATCCCTCGTTGTACCTTTGAGAATAAGGGTCATTTTGGTTTTGATTTTGGTTGTACTGATTCAAAGCATTGACTTGAGCGGGATTTTAGAGGACTTCCCGAAAAACGGGAATAGTAGGGCAATCCTCGGTAGTGTGTCCCGAGTTTTCACAAATGGCAAAAAATTCGATATCGCTCTTCTTAAAGCATTGGTTCTATGAACGAAAAAGAATTTTTTTAGAAACTCTGCTTGAAGCTCTTGCCAAGACCGAATCGATTGCGGTCTTTGAGCGTTTAGCCAAATTTTTCCTTTATCTTTTAGGGAGAAAGGAAAGAGTTTTAATCGCATGACATCCTCATCAATATTTGCCTCACGAAATGTGGAGCAGACTTCTTTAAAGTCTTTTAAATGCAAGTATGGGTTTTCCGACTCTAGACCATGAAAAAAAGGGATATGTTGAAGCATACCCTTTTTGAAAGAGAAAGCTCCCGCTTGTTGGCACCGTCCCCTTTGTTATCGCTCTCATGATCCGCCGCTCTACCTTGTTTTGCCATTCTTGGTGAAGGGGGAGGGCTAATTCGAATGTCAACAAACAATTGCCCTTGCATAGGCTTGAAAAACAATTCGAATAGCTCCTCGAAAACTCTACAAAATAAAACAAGAATAAAAGAGAAAAATAAATTAAATAAATGGAGAAATACTTACAAAGAATGGTTTTATACAAAACCTGGAATCCGCTTTTTGCCTTATCCCCGGCAACGGTGCCAAAACCTTGACGCCGAAGGAATATCGCGTTGTATTAGCCCAAGTGCAGGCACGTCAAGTAGTAATATAGTTACGAAAGTCCGAGTGTCGAACCACAGGGATAATCGAAAAAGAATGGAATGGATCACAGATTAAATGGTTTTGTAGGTTTTGTAAGTTGAATTTATTGTGAAACAGCGGAAATGAAAATTGGTTTGAAAAGTAAAAAAAAAGCACTAAGGTAATAGGAAGCTAAGTGTGATTTAAGAACCGGTATTTACTAACTCATACCAAGAATTCAACACAAGGTTTCTTGAGACATGGGAAATGTTGGTGCATCTCTCAATAGCAATGGGTGCGACGCTAGGCGACTCATTCCCGGATTGAAGCTATATCAAGAAAGAGACAAACAACATTCCACCAAAGATGAAGCCATCATTCCTACCTCTTAGCTATGGGTGTGAAGCAGGGCAACTCATTCCCGATAAAGCTAATTCGAGATAGAAATGACAAATTCATCATAAAAAGATTTAACATAAAGCAAGTATATGAAATCTCATGATTTAAAGAATGAGAATAAGAAAGTGAATCCTAACAATGAAACGGAACGAAATTTATGGGCTAAATTCATCAACTCATCGTTTATCATTTGAGAAAGAAAATAGATAGTCTAAATATCACATAAGGTGTAAGAAGCACTCAATATATCAACAAATGAATCAAAGATAAGCCAAACAAATTTACAACCCATCCATGAGGTTTTAAGAACTATTCATAATCTCTACAAAAAGTAAAAGCTCCATGGATGGGCGCGGGGGAATACAAGCTGTCTAGAACCATACAAGTATGTAGTATATTCATTAAAAACCAAGAACTAAATATACAATGCATATCAAGTCTTGACTTAATATGAAAATTGTGAGAATTTAGACCCGCGACCCGAGAGAAAAGAAAAGAGTCCTCGTTCTCGATTTTATTTGAAAATGTATTTTATAGAGTCGCCAGTTTGTTTTACGAGAAAACAAACAAAAGATCGTACAAAGGATAATTCGAAAATGAATTATCTTTCGTACATTTGAAACGAGAGATTTAAAATATACTTTGCTAGGGTTCGGGAACTACGTTACGAATTGGGAAGGTGTTAGGCACCCAATTCGCCCTTTCGGTCTCTTAATGGATCATGTATCTAATTCCTATTTTAGATATCTTGCAAGTAGTTCGAATGGTTTTCAGAATAGTCCTTTTCGGATAAATTTAGTTTAAAACAATATTTTGAAATCAGACTCGAGCTTTGTGAGCGCCTACGTATTCATTCGTAGAATGAAATTAGAGTCTCGTAGTTCCTTTCTTTGGAAACTATTTTGTATTTTTTGTTTGTTTTGAAAACGTGTCAAAACGAGTTTTAGTTTTCTTGTAAAACTTAGAAAGGATTTATTTTGAAGGCAGTGAACTTCTTTGCAAGTTATATAATTTTATGTATTAAAAAGAAATTTAAATGCAGTATTGAAATTCAGAAAGGTTGTAAAAAGACGTACCTGATGCGCCTGAAGAAGAAATGAGAGCCTTGCCTTGATTGCCTTGATTGCCTCCTTTTCTCTCTAGAACTTTCTCTCTCTAAAGCTTTCTCTCTCTAGAGACTCTCTCTCGGAAATTCTCTCTAAAACTTTCTCTCTCAGAATTTCTCTAAAATGACTCTCTAATAATTTTGACAGAGTTCCTACTTACTAAAAACACTATTCAGTGTTGTTCCAAAATGAGAGCCCAAAGGTCCTATTTATAGGGAAAAAATCCGCCAAAAACGCTCTAAAAGAGGCCAACCGCAGGGGGTAGCCGCAGGGGGTGCGGCTAGGGCGTGCGGTTGGGGGCTGCGGCTAGGAGCCAACCGTACGGTTGGGAGCCAACCGTGCAGTTAGGGTATGTGCCAACCGTACGGTTGGGAGCAAACAGGTTGAAGCGTGCGGTTGGAGCGTGCGATTGGGGGCTGCGGCTAGGAGCCAACCGTGTGGTCGATCCCCGTCCTAGTAAGCGAAGTGGCAACAAAGGTTGTGGTATATTCCTAACGCGCTAAAAAATCAGGATTTCCTTAAAGGTCTCCTGTATGCATGACGACTCAAGACTTGATGCATTAATGCTTGCTTGTATGAAAATCAAGTTCACACGAGAGTCGTGGATTGGGGTGTTCACTGACCCTCTCGTCCCGGGATTCTTGCTCGCAAGGATTCTGGGACGATAATAAGAAGACAGCAATTCACGACTCTCGCGTGAATCTCAGTTGGTTGTTTTATTCATGAAAATCTGTGAATCGAAATGTACCCTCATGGTAGGGGAATTTTGAGGTGCTTTGGGCAATGTGATCCACAGTTGACCTTCCTCTCGGCCAAGCTATCTCTGATACATCAATCTATTCTCCCGTCTACCCTCAGGGGTGCCTTTCTACCCTCGGCGCATCTCTTTTGATAGGCTTTCTGGTGGAGTTCAAATTTCTAAAAAATCTCTCAGTGATTTTCTTCGAGAAGTGCATTTAAGGAAAGGTTCCTCCTTTTTTTTTGAGAAAAAAAACAGAAATGATTCTTATCTTTTAGTAAAAGCGCACATAATTCTCTTCGTGGAGATTTGTGAGAAAGTGATTCCCTTTGTGGGGACTTGTGGAAAAGGTTATTTCCCATCGTGGGGAAAGTGATTTCGGAAAAATTCCCATCGTGGGGAATGCGAAGAATTCCTACCTTGAGGAATTCGGGAAAATTCCCTTTGTGAGGAATACGTGGAAAGTGTTATTTCCCTTCGTGGGGAAAGTGATTACCAAGAATAGCTGGGTTGGCGCCTGTCAAACTATCTTGTTGTCGCAACCATGAGATAAATGTTAACGGTTACCAAGAGCGGCGGGGTTGGCTCCTATCGCCCCATCTTGTTGGCATAACTTAAGAGGTTTGTTTTAAAAACTACCAAGAGCGGGAGGATTGCACCTATTTCACCATCTTGCTGACATAGTCTAAGAGGTTTGTTTTAAAGACTACCAAGAGCGGGAGGATTGCACCTATTGCACCATATTGCTGACATAGTCTAAGATGGAATGCCGGGAGATATGACAATTTCTAAGAATCGGCACTCTTGGCTACCCTCAGACATGTTAACGACTGCCAACAGTGGGGGGGTATGCACCTGTCGCACCATCTTGCCAGCACCGCCTAAGTGGTAAATTCCCATTGTGGGGAATGCTTTGGAAAAGGTAATTCTCATCTTGGGGAATGTGATTGTGGAAAAATTCCTATCATAGGGAGTGCAAAGAATTCCTTTCTTGAGGAGACTGCCAAGAGTGGGGGGTATGCACCTGTCGCACCATCTTGTTGGCACAGCCTAAGTGGTAAATTCCCATTATGGGGAATGCGTGAAAGAGGTAATTCCCATCTGGGGGGATGCGCGGTAAAGGTTATTTCCCATCGTGGGGAAAGGGGATCGGAGAAAATTCCCATTGTGGGGAATGCGAAGAATTCCTAACTCTGAGGAATTCGGAAAATTCCCTTCTTGGGGAACGTGCGGTAAAGGTTATTTCCCATCGTGGGAAAAGGGGATCGGAGAAAATTCCCATCGTGGGGAATGTGAAGAATTCCTATCTTGAGGAATTCGGGAAAAATTCCCATCTTGGGGAACGTGCGGTAAAGGTTATTTCCCATCGTGGGGAAAGGGGATCGGAGAAAATTCCCATCGTGGGGAATGCGAAGAATTCCTATCTTGAGGAATTCGGGAAAAATTCCCATCTTGGGGAACGTGCGGTAAAGGTTATTTCCCATCGTGGAGAAAGGGGATTGGAGAAAATTCCCATCGTGCGGAATGCGAAGAATTCCTATCTTGAGGAATTTTGGAAAAATTCCCATCTTGGGGAACGTGCTATACCGAGAATGAGAAATAGAATTCCGTCTTGTATGTCGAAGTTTTGGCATTCTTGTTCCATTATTTCCGTGGGGTATTTCTCAAAAAATGATATGCTAGAGAGAATGTGAAAAGTTCAAATGCTGCTTCTAATTTTTTATTTTTTTTTGGTTTGACTCTTCTTCTGTCATCAAGAAATTGGGTTGGTTCCCTTTGAATCTCAGACTTTCGTGCATAGTGGTGGACTCAGTTCTCAACTCTACCCTCTAGCTTCACTTCTTTGAACATAGGGATAAAGCTTTTCCAGAAATCTCAGTTCCTTCTCCAGTTACCCTCTGGCTTATCAGAGGAAGGTGCTGGTCCGCATCATTTTCTGTTTTTTGATGCCCTTATTGCTCCCTCATTTGCATTATTTTTTGAGAATATCCGGCCCATTGTTTTGGCTTTTGGATCTTTCTTCTTTCTCTTCTTCTTAATTTTTTTTTCAAAACAGGAGCCTTACTCAGCTAAGATGTAGCCCTCTGCCTTTTGGCACAGCTATCACTCTTAGTGTGGCTCTCCCTGTCGATTTTCTTCCTTCATTTCTATTTTTCTCACTTTTTCCTCACTTGGACCAACGGGATTTTCCCCTTTTCTACTATTTCAATTTTTTCTTATACCCGATTCCTCTTTTACACCTTCCTCTTTTGCCAGATTTGAACTGTGTCCAGGACTGATCATTCCTCAAAGCTCGGCTCCACCACAGAATCTCAAAATTCAGCTTTTGGGCTTTGTATCTTACTTCGTCGTGCTTGTGTCAGTGGTTCTCAGTCTGTTCATTTTAGAAAACTAACCGGTTACTTCGTCGTGCTTGTGTCAGTGGTTCTCAGTCTGTTCATCTTAGAAAACTAACCGGAAAGTCTTTTAAACGTCCAAAGAGTCAATTTTGCAAAATGTTTATTGATTTTGTCGTTTGGGATTACCCCCCACTTGTTGTGTGACAAGGAACTTGTCATACAACAAGTGCCCAAACGACAAAGTGAGCTGGGCAACAAGAATGCACCTCTTTCCATTTGATCTTTCAAACTTCTCTTTGTCTTTCTAGCATATCATTTTTCTTGCTCACATACTTACTTTCTGGCAGCTTAGTTGGTCATGTGTTCTGTGATGATCCGCCACGGCTGTTTCTGTATGACGATGAATGGGTATGTGTGGATTTTGAGGGACCCCCTAGGGTCGAACGGATCTGATAGAGATTGATGTATCATCAGATAGCACTTTGGCCTTTATTGGAAGGTCATTTGTGGTGTATAATGGAGCCTTCAACACAAAATTCACCAACGTATACGGGTACGTTTCAATTCAAATTTTTCGTTTTGAGAAAATTATGTGAATGTGTCGTTTATGCTAGAAAACATGAGATATGCATGCAATGTGCTGGGTCTGGTGGCCTTTTGCGCAATTTTGATTTATGAAAAATGTTTTTGTAAAGTTTTTAGATTTTAATATCACCCCCAGTTTAAAATACCCCCAATTTTTATACGAAAATAACACATGCGCCCCATCTTATAGTTCAACCGATGCTGGATTTTCTCCAAATTACCACTGAATTATGGAATGTGCTTCTTTCTTCGATGAGAGGCTTCATCCGTGCAATGCATTCTAGCTTGATTAGGTTATTCTGCATCTACAAGGCTTCAGACGTATCAATTGGGCTGTACATCTACCCTCGGTAAAAAGCTTCATCCGGACAACACGTTTTGGTTTAATTGGATTATTCCACATCTTGATGACCAAGGATA
Organism: Lonicera japonica; assembly: GCA_021464415.1. Taxonomy (NCBI): domain Eukaryota; kingdom Viridiplantae; phylum Streptophyta; class Magnoliopsida; order Dipsacales; family Caprifoliaceae; genus Lonicera; species Lonicera japonica. The sequence goes on along the minus strand of CM038470.1, from coordinate 24,353,722 downwards.
TCTTTGCATGACCAGTCTTCATTCCACCTAAACACGAACTTCTCCATGCGATCTAGCTTCATTCAATGCATCTTTGGTTTCATTAGTCTGGGGTAGATCAATTGTTGTTGCCTGTATCACTGGCCGAGTGAGGATGAAAGACAAGTCTTTTAGCGATACCAATTCATCACAGCGTCCGCATTTGGATGAGAATGTGAGATGAGTCTTTGAAGATGCCATGCCGTCAAAGTACCCGTATTGGATCTTCCACTCCATATTTAGAATTGTCTTTACCCAATTTTTCAGTCACATCCAGAGTTTTGATATTGATCCGTCAAAGTATCAGCCTTTAAATCTCCCCATAAACCTTAGAGCTGTCTTATCCCCTGTTGTAACTTCACTCAGAGCTTTAATCTCATTTGAAACCTTCTTTTCCAATGCGTATTCAAAGTGATCCGCTCCCTCTTTTACAATCTCCTTCGGAGTTTCAATCTTACTCGAAACCTTATAGCTCAAGTATCTTCCCATACTGCCCCCGTACCCTTTACGTGTCAGGTTTTTCTTTGAAAAAAATTCCTTGGAATCATTATATTTTGGTAGTATGGGTGTTTTCAAGCTCATTTTTATATATTATTTCGTGAAAATGTTAGCGCTTTATAATGTGCATTTTATTCATGAAGGTATTGGTTATTATATAACATGCTTTATGCGCAATTTACCCCCAGACCCATGCAAGTGCAAATGCAAAGATCGTTCTTTCCGAGAATCTGGCAATTATAAAGGGTAATTCACATTTTGTTTTGTTTCAGTCACGAGAAATTCTAAAACAAATTTGCTTGAGATCTTTATCAAGATTTGTCCTTTTCTCCACAGAAACTTCTCTTCACAAATCCTGCATCGTTCCTCGAACTGACTGGTGCCTTTAAATGAACTATTCTCCCAATTCCTCATTATCTTATTGTGGGTGAATAAGATTGTTTTATTAGAATAGACCGGGCCTGATGTCACTTCTCAGGTTGCCTACGTTCCCTAATGTTCTAACATTCCAAAAGAAATCCAATATGGGGCTCAGGTCTTCGTAGTTCATGCTTACAAATGACAAATCTTCAATCATTGTTTTTCAAATTCTTAATCATTGATTACAAATCTTCAATCTCTGATTACCAATGTTCAATCCCTAATGGTTTAAAGGAGATGGGTCTGGTATCTTTCCTACTTCGATAAGGCCCTGAATAGTATTCCGAAGAGCCATGCAATCATCTGTCGTGTATCCCACATTCTGGTGATATTCGCATGTTTCATTGAGGTTCCAATTAGTGGGGACCGAATTTGGCATTGGTCGCGGGTTTAGTGGATAGATCATCCCTACATCCTTCAGCTGCTTATATATCTTACTTAGATTCCCCGGTAGTTGCGCGAGCTTCCTTTTCCTGAGTCTGACTCGGTTAGCCCCCCTATTGTTGCTATGACTCTGGTATCCTAAAGACGAATTGTTGGTGACGGTGGCGAAAGAATTAGCAGAATAGTCAATGTTGCTTTGAGCAAAGTGATTATATGTTGAAATCTGGTTTGCAGCCGTGGTTGAAGCCTTTTTGTATTGTGCAATTGACTTATTTGCTTCTGCTTGTTTAGCTATTTCTTCTTCTATCTCATTTCCCACATGCAACAAGGCTTTGAAGCGGTCAAAGAATTGGTGACCCATCTTATTTCGAATTTCTGCTTTCAGATTCTTAACAATCATTCCCAACTGTTCCTCTTCATCCATCCGTTCCACCATTTGCGCAGCGAGTGCCCTCCACCTTGTGACAAATTCATTCAAACTTTCATCATCTTTCTACTTTTCCATTTCTAGATGTTTGCGAGTAATCTTTAATTCCTCGTTCATTTTGTATTGGGCATTAAACTCGTTCACAATATTGCTCCATGACTACACCCTATGTTTCTCCAATCCCAGGAACCAACTTTGGGCTGGACCGGCTAGAGTTAAATGAAAGGCATTAGCTAACTCAACCTCACCTACTTCGTAGATCTTCATCGCCTGTACATAAGACTTCAAGTGCAATTCTGGCGGCGTTGTTCCTGCAAATTTCTCTATCCTGGGCATCTTGAACCCAACCGGATAATGAGCCTCTGGGTATAAATTATAGTTCTGGAGTTGTGTCAGATGATTTGATTTCTCAGCTATCTTTTGGGTTACGGCCTTCAATTGTTCTTTGAATTTGTCCAAGACCTTATTCTCTTTCGGAATCACCTCTTGTGGAAGAATGGCATCACCCTGTATACTTACTGGATGCGAAATAGGCTCGTAGTATGGATCATGATAAGGATGATGTGGTGGTCTCCATTGTTGAGCGTGATGGGCTGCTTCAGGTGGGACTTCTTGGTGTAGCCAATTTTCGATTGAATTAGATCTCTTGTGTGGTCCAATAGGAGATGGAGTGTCAGAGTGAACAGATAGTGGTGTAGTTGGCACAGGTGGGGCTTCTCTTATTGCTCATTAACAACTGGTTGACCATGAACAGATGGCGACACAAGTGGTGCGGGCGGTGTCTCTTTTGTTAGCTCATTCATAACCCGTTGACCTTTGTCTATCTCATCTAGCCGAGCCTTGGTGTTTCGATGTTCATCCACTAGCAATGCTACGTTCTTGCTAATGTCCATGAGCATTTGGTACATATCTTCTTGGGTTGGTATGGCTATAGTATCTGACCTTGATACCGTGTTTGCCAAATCCACAGAAGTATGCCCTGTCGGCATTCCCTGGTTATTATTCTGCTGAGACATCCCTTGATTTTGGTAGGAAGGACCTGGCGGCGGATCCGCTACAGTGAAAGAGTTTCCAGCGACCTTATTCGAAGTTTCTGCTTGTTGGTGTTCCATATCAGATGATGTATCCGATCAAACCAAACTACCAGTGGTATCTCTTCCGGCCCAAATGGAAGCCAGATCGAATATAAGTCTTTCGAAGGAGAAAAGGACAAATCCCGATGCGTATAGGATATTTCCCGGAAATAAAAGAAAATATGAACTTTTAATACTTGCCAGATTCCCAGAAATACATCGATCGAATGGACTCTAAACCACACGAAAATATTTTTCTTTAGGTGAGATCGAGAGCAGACCAACGGCGACAACTTGAGAGCCCCTTATAGAGGTAGGGTAGGAACAGAATCCCATGGGTTCCCTGACCGTCTATAGTTTTGGAAAATCATTTTGAAAAGAGTTTTCTGAAAAATCATTTGAAAACACAGGAAGTTCTCTGCTCATGAGTTGCTTTATTCATGGAATCAGGGCTTTCGCTCACTAGATTCTCACGACTGTCGGTCATTAAAATTATGCAGAAAATCTTTGTGTTCTAGGTTGACTCCCCTATATGCAAGCGTGGTTGAAGAGGGTAAGGTTTAAGGCTCCCTCCTATTTGGCAGGTCTTACGATATACCTCAAGAGCGCAGGTACGTGTAAGGACCTTTTGATATACATCCCGGGTACGTGAGCGTTCTTGTCACTCTATATACCTCGGTAAGTACTTGGCCAAGGAGAGTGGTCCCAGGCGCTTTTGGCTAGTGCAGACCCGCAAGTCCACGGGCTAGTCACGACTCTGGTCCCAAGGTTGATAGGATAAATTCACACTCACGAAAATGCATGATAAGGCGCGAGTGCATACAAAATAACAATATGGCGGTTCATTATTGATCAATGCTTTAGGGTTTGTTACGGTAATTTACACAATTTTAATTATGAAAAAAGATTTTCCTCACATAGTTAGCAAATAAAGACATCAGGGTATCCACCTAGATCACTTCTATGTTATCCTAGGACTAAGGCTTACAAGACCTATATCTAATAAATAACAGGAATTAAATATATGATCCATTATACAAGAGCTTAGTTCTCGACATCCCCAGCAGAGTCGCCACTGTGAGAATTCGGACCCGCAACCCGAGAGAAAAGAAAAGAGTCCTCGTTCTCGGTTTTATTTAAAAACGTATTTTATAGAGTCGCCAGTTTGTTTTACGAGAAAACAAACAAAAGATCGTACAAAGGATAATTCGAAAATGAATTATCTTTCGTACATTTGAAACGAGAGATTTAAAATATACTTTGCTAGGGTTCGGGAACTACGTTACGAATTGGGAAGGTGTTAGGCACCTAATTTGCCCTTTCGGTCTCTTAATGGATCATGTATCTAATTCCTATTTTAGATATCTTGCAAGTAGTTCGAATGGTTTTCAGAATAGTCCTTTTCGGATAAATTTAGTTTAAAACAATATTTTGAAATTAGACTCGAGCTTTGCGAGCGCCTACGTATTCATTCGTAGAATGAAATCAGAGTCTCGTAGTTCCTTTCTTTGGAAACTATTTTGTATTTTTTGTTTGTTTTGAAAACGTGTCAAAACGAGTTTTAGTTTTCTTGTAAAACTTAGAAAGGATTTATTTTGAAGACAGTGAACTTCTTTGCAAGTAATCTAATTTTCTGTATTAAAAAGAAATTTAAATGCAGTATTGAAATTCAGAAAGGTTGTAGAAAGACGTACCTGATGCGCCTGAAGAACAAATGAGAGCCTTGCCTTGATTGCCTTGCTTGCCTCCTTTTCTCTCTAGAACTTTCTCTCTCTAAAGCTTTCTCTCTCTAGAAACTCTCTCTCAGAAATTCTCTCTAAAACTTTCTCTCTCATAATTTCTCTAAAATGACTCTCTAATAATTTTGACAGAGTTCCTACTTACTAAAAACACTATTCAGTGTTGTTCCAAAATGAGAGCCCAAAGGTCTTATTTATAGGGAAAAAATCCGCCAAAAACGCTCCAAAAGAGGCCAGCCGCAGGGGGTACGGCTAGGGCGTGCGGTTGGGGGCTGCAGCTAGGAGCCAACCGTACGGTTAGGAGCCAACCGTGCGGTTAGGGTATGTGCCAATCGTACGATTGGGAGCAAACAGGTTGGAGCGTGCGGTTGGGGGCTGCGGCTAGGAGCCAACCGTACGGTTGGGAGCCAACCGTGCGGTCGATCCCCGTCCTAGTAAGCGAAGTGGCAACAAAGGTTGTGGTATATTCCTAACGCGCTCGAAAATCAGGATTTCCTTAGAGGTCTCCTGTATGCATGAGGACTCAAGACTTGATGCATAAATGCTTGCTTGTATGAAAATAAAGTTCACACGAGAGTCGTGGATTGGGGTGTTCACAAAAATACCTAAAAAACTTATAGAATAATGATATAGAAGAAGAAGAATAAGATTCACAAATATTTAATAACTTTAAACATGGATTAAGTTAATAATCTCCGAAAATAATATCGCAATCAACCTCCGTAACCTTAGTAAGAGACTACTCCATAATAAATGCAAGAACAAATATTATATATGGAGAAATCATCCTTACAAATCAAGAACTTACAAGAGAAAAATGAAGAAAAGATACACTTTAGCTCTCTCTTCTCTCTAGAACTCCCTTGTGTCCAAGATTAATAATAATCTCTCTTCTTTGATCCCATGGACTAAACACTAGCTAAAGATGTACTTTAATTAATTAACAAAGCAAGGAAAAATATCTAGGAATATTAATCCCCAAAAAAGTGGCTAAAAGTAGAAGTTGGTGGCTGTCCCCGCCAGGCCATGATCGATCATGGCCAACCTGTGATCGATCATGGGTCATTTTGCCTGCTGATGATTTGCAGCATGATCGATCATGCTTCTGGAAATTCTCTAAAATAGCACTTTTGCGAGCTTTTGACTCGCGCTTGATCACTTCTTTGATGGCCATGGAAACCTATGCCTATGAACACACAAAAACACACCTAGCAGGGCGATTTTAGAAACAAACTCGCTAAGACCTTAATCTCGAGATAAGCAAATAATTAGGCAAAATTAATGTAAATAAACGTGTCAAGTCACTCCGTAAAGGAGTGAACAAATGACAATATTATGCGCTTATCAAGTTCTTGCATGCTATTGCTATTACTTTACAGCTATCCGTGCTTGCCTTAGAAACCAGGATTTTGGGGATGGGATGAAAACTATATGTTTTCTAGTTCACCCAGGATGTTGAAAATAAGTGTGTGTGTGTGTGTGTTTGATTTGAAAAAGAGAGTTTGATAATTGTAGATGCAATGAAACAAGTGATTTTGTAAAGCTTTGGGCTTTTTGAAAATTGATTCGATGTGAAATCTTATATTCGATATGATATAAGGTGACTTGACCGATCGTGTACCATAGTCTATTAATTGAACTAGTATAGATGGCACTAGCGTTCTCATAATCAAGTATTTATCACATACACACTTCAATCTATGAATTAGATTTGATATATAGCGATTATCGATTCCTTCGTATAACAATACCGCTAATCTGGGCTTTTGGAAAAGTAAGAAAGTAATAATACTATTTTGAAATTAGATTAGGGTTTGTTATACACCTTTGATTTTGAAAACAATTTGAAAAAGGTTTTGAAAATCTATCAAGTGATAGAAATTATGTAGACAAAAGTCTGAATTATAAGACCGACAAGTAAATAAAAGAAGAGAGAGAAAATTATACTTGAGCCCCTTCGAGGGAGAGAATAAGGGTCTCTTAGTATGTACTACAAAATACCCCTGATTGTTGAAGAAAAATATGAATGGTGGGGGGGTCTATTTATAGTTGAAAAATGCTTGGAAAGCAAGAAAAGAGATTGCAACCAGCACTCTAAGGTCTTATCACGAGGTCTTCCCACCTTTTTATCATGCTGATTGTTGGATATGTGTTGTAAATAGAAGTCTTCTAGATCATATCAAAATTTGAGGTCAATTGGAGTTCCGGAAGGACTCCTTTTTCTCTGATTGGTACGAAGAGTTTGTTTCCGCGTAGGAAAGGTACTTGTAGTAAATAAGGTCACTTGTTGTACAAAAACTGAAGTTCTAGTCGTTGGATTTTTTTGAATTTTGGATATATTTTCCCTCCAAATATCTTCTAGATTTTATCCAAATTTGAGATCGATCGGAGTTCAGGAAGACCTCCATTTACTTTAATTTGTACGAAGGATATTTTAACTAGAATTTCACGATAAACGAATTGATTCTTGAAGATCCCATGTCTGACAAAGATGAAATTTGGATATGTTCTTCCCCACAACAATACCTATCTAATGACTAAACTTGAGATCATTTGGACTTCATGAGGTTCCTTTTTGATTACCCGAAATGAACGCCCAGTTTTATAAATTTTCGGAGATCTGACTGTCGAATCGAGTTGATTTTCAAGTATGCTACTCCTTATGTAATGTCTAATAACCCTCAAAATTTGATAATGATCATAAATTCAGAAATCTCCTTTCACAAGTTTCCAGGAGTTTTGACAGTTTTCGGTTTTGGCAGTTTTTGGTAATTCTCGTAACTTCTCATCCGGGTGTCTTTTTGGCTTCTTTCTTTGATCTGTATCAAATGTACATAGTATGTGTGCATCTAGGAATGCTTTTCCATGCATGCGTGTTCATTTCTTTGGAGATCGGGATTCTTGCGAGCGTTGTAAAATGAGGTGTTCACACTAGTTCCTTTAAAATAAAAAAAAATTAAAAAATAAGTCTATCTGCTAGCCCTCCTAGACCTGCCTAACTTGTCTCGGCACCCGCCTAAATCCGCCTAATTTATCCCGGGACCTAATTACCCGCCTAGGCACTAATTAGGGCGTTCAGGCACCGCCTAGCGCCTAGGCGGCTTCCTAACCCGCCTTTTAGAGCAGTACTCCTCACATAGAGTTTCCGCATTTGCAAAAAAGGGGGCTCGTCATAATGACAAAAAAGACGAGAATATGTGGCACGTACCAACCTTTTGATATGTGGCAATTCCGTAGAAGAGTTTATTAGGGGGATGGATCGATATATCTTTGCTTATGGTCTGTGGCGACAATGAAGTGTAATAATGTGTTGAAATTTCAGCTTTACGGTTTGAGCCCTCTCCCTATAATTTGAACATATAGACATATTTTCTTACATTTTGAAAAAAAAGGAAGGAAAGAAAGAAAGGGAGTGAGAAAAAGAAGAAAAGGAATACGAGATGCTGGATAAAGATAACATTTGTCATGCAAACTTTGTTATTTATTGCTATTTGATCTAATTTTTGTGTAAATGTGTTCATTTTTTATCCTTGACTCAACATTTAAAAATATATTCTTAGCTTTTTTGTTTAATAGTCTAATATATTATTTATGCTAGGATATTGCAAATTGGCTATGTGGTTTAACTAGTGACCTGTATGTTACGTCATATAATTGTTTATATTATTAAATTATTGCAAGGTTAGTATGGGTTGGATTCAATAATTATGACATATTTTTATTTGGTGTTGAAACAAGAATGATCGGAAATGATGGTAAACAAGTTAGCACCAAAAAAAAGAAAAGAAAAAAGGTTAGCACGTACTAGTCAGCAAAAAAACCATAAAACAAACACCTCCAAAGGAATAAGGGAAAAAAGCTTTAAGCTTCTCATAAACTAAAAAAATATATATCTTTCTAGCCTTCTCCTTATTCGTATAATTCTCGGGTTTATATTAGCTGATCAACCGATCCATCAAAAAATTAATAGAGAAATAAAGATTTTTTAATAGACCCTTAAAGAAAATTAATATGAAAGTATATTTTGATTAGGTATCTAAATTAAAAATCAAATGAACATTTATAAAATAATTATAATTGATGGATATACTTATCAGTTTTCAAAAGGGTAATTTTGTGAAAGATAGTTTAAATATTCCATAAATCAAGGGCGAATAAACCACAAGATGTTGCTGATAGAAACAAAAGCACCCTTAAGTACTGTAAAATAGACATGTTGTTAGCAATAGACATTTGGGAGATGAAAACACTTGATAGATTGAGTTCAAGGTCGACAATATCAATTAAAATGTTAAACACGGGTTACATCTATTAAATCTAGAGGGAGAGAGGAAAAAGCGTATATTGAACATATTGTCGTGTTCTATTACAAGGGGAAGACCCCCATATATATGTACAAAATTATGGAGAAAAGGAAAGCCTAAAACTATGGAAATATACAAAAGGAAACAATGGAGAAAAGGAATACTAAATTACAGGAAACAATTAAGGAAATACAATTAAGGGAATAATATTTCAAACACCCCCCCTCAAGCTCAGGATGGTTTGGAAAGCATGTGGAGCTTGGACACCAAAAATTAAAAACGAGCACTAACATGAGATTTGGTGAAGAGATCAGCCAGTTGGAGAGCGAAAGAGATGTGTGGTAACCAAATATGGCCTTGGGAGAGATTATGGCAAGTAAAGTGGCAGTCAACTTCATTATGCTTAGTGCGCTTGTGAAAAACATCATTGTGGGATATTTGAATAGCACTTCGATTATCACAAAAGAGGGGTGTGGGATCCGAAAGGGTTATTCCCATGTCTTGGAGGAGCTAGCGAAAATTACTCAGACCACTGCTAAATCCCTGTATCTCACCACCACCGTCTTCGTCTCAAAAATTACTCATTCCTCCATGTCTTGGAGGAGCTAGCAGAGCTAAATAATTTTCGAGGTAGTATGAGCAAGAGCACGATATTCAGCCTCAGCACTACAACGAGCAACAACAGTTTGCTTCTTACTTTTCCACGAAATGAGAGAATCACCGAGAAAACCCCAAAAGTTAGTGGTAGATCGCCGATCAGTAATATCAATGGCCCAGTCAGAATTAAAGTACTCTTGTAGCGTAAAACTAGAGGCAGAAGATAAATGCAAGCCGTGGTGTATAGTCCCTTTTATGTAGCAGATGATTAGAAGAACATCAGCAAAGTGAACAGATCTTGGAGCAGACATGAACTGACTCACAATATGGACTGCATAATTAATATATGGTCTGGTGATGGTGAAGTAATTGAGACTACCCACAAGTTTCGGGTATAATGTAGGATTAGCCAGAGGAGTGCCCTCAGAAGGAAAAAACTTGACATTCATCTCAAGAGGAGTGTCTGCAATCTTGTTGTCTGTCAGGCCAGCACAGTCAACAATATCATAAACATATTTTATTTGAGAAAGGAAGTATCCCGTAGATGAGTGACTAGCCTCAATGCCTAAAAAGTAGCGAAGAGTACCCAGATCTTGTATTTCGAAATATGAACACATATAGGCTTTGAGCTGAAATATACCAGTTAAATCATTCCTAGTGATAATCATATCATCAACATATATTAGAAGAATAACAATGCCCTTTGATGAGGAATATGTGAACATTGCCAAATCATGAGCACTCTAAGAGAATCCATGGGCGAGGACAGCGGTGGAGAATTTTGCAAACTAGGCTCTAGGTGCTTATTTGAGGCCATAAAGAGCAGGACGTAATTTGCAGACTTGCCCAGGAGATTGAGGAAGTCCGAGAGGAGGTTGCATATAAACCACCTCTGTAACACCCGGTTTAATCATCTCTCGTAAATCGCAACCTATATCACGTATAAGGCAGAATCGGGCTCCGAATGGCCAAATTGGGTTCTATAAAGGTTGGTATGGTTTGGAAACTTCCAACAAGTCATATTAATATATTTAAGTGTGTTATAATGACCATAAGTTGTTTCGGGTGGCTCGGACGAAAATCGGGTCGAAAATCATAAGTTTCGATTTTACGCGATTAATGATTTTTACCCAACTTTGGAAGACCATAACTTCTTCATCCGAACTCCAAATGAGTCCCCGTTTTCGGCCACATCTTCATTTCAATGCCCTCTACAACTTTAGTGTTTTGGCCGAGACCCAATTCCAACTCCTTGAGGCCCAAAAGTGCATGCGAAGTTGAGATATTGACCAAAAGCTGAAAGGGGCACCTCCAGGCCTAGGGAGTCGACTCCATGAACAGTAGGGAGTCGACTCCATCGCGCTGAACAGGTTTTTTATATATTTCTTCTTCTCTTTTCATCCTCATTTCACCCCACCAATTGGAGAGCCTTTAGAGAGAGATTGAGGGCGATTTTGGGGAGGATCTCGTGATCATCTAAGGCGAATTCTTCCGCATCAGAACCACGCCATCATAACCATCTTCATCATCTTCTCCACCTTCATCCACCATTTCTAGGGTTTATAGCTACAACTTGGGGGTTTTCGCTTCTACGCGGTTCCCGCTCGATTCAACGACATTTCTTCGAGGGATTGACCCTCCTAAGGTGGGAACAATAGTATTTAAACTTCTTTTCAAGTTATTACAATATATTTACACCAAATCAAACTAAACCTAGGTTTTCTACTCAAAGTTGCATATGCATGGGGCTTGGGTCAATTTCTTTGGATATTTTTGATGGATTTGCATCATATATGACATAAATAACGATTTTATACAAAAAGCCCCAATTATAAATGATTTATGAGAAAGTTTGGTATATAACCTTCAAGTACGCATATGAGTATATACGCTAAGCTTTGATATGCTTATGTATGATGTCATATATGGGATTTAAAGTATATTTCGGATAAAGTTACATATATTGGTGGTATTGTTGTTGTATTTTAAGCTATGAGCTATATTTATGAGATTTTCTACTTACCTAGCCAGTCCGTAAGTATGCTGGTCAAATATATATATATATATGTTTTGAATAAATAAAGTCTTTAAATCATAATGGGAGGTTATTTGGGAACTTATATACATTGTTTGAATGTATTAAACTTGGCTTGGGGCCAAATTGATGTAAACATATGAAACCTCCCAAACTGATGATTTTCTGGCCTCTTTTACTAATTGACGGACTTGGCGGATCTTGTTTGAGTTGAACAACAATACCACTACAGATTTTCAGGCGTATTGGCCTACACACTTCATAAACTTTATGTTGAGCTTGTATTTGGGTATTCTTGATTATATTATATTCTTTGATGAGATGATTTCTGTGATTTTATATCGGATGGCCACACCGTTCGTACTAGATAGATGGTGATTACCGGTAGCGTATAGCCTTGGTGGCTACGTGAGTATTATTGTAGCGTGCGCCTTTATGGCGGCGTGAGGTAGCGTATGCCTGTGTGGCTGCGTGAGGTAGCGTCTAGGTGGACCTGGTAGGTGGTCCCTGCCTTGGGCAGAAGAAACCGAGTGCCGGCTATCTCTGTACAGTAGATATATGAAAATCCTAGACGTGAGTTGATATATGTGATTGATGTGATAGATCTAGTCGCGGTGTTGTGGCTTATGTAGTACGATGATGCATATGTATACGTACATTGATTTTCTTGTACTTTGGGTTGGGGACATTATATATACATATTTCTACCCAGAGGAGATTTATTACACAGAAGCAGCATATAAACCAACTTTACTTTCATTATATTGCATTGCATGGCATGCATGATTTCGAACTTATTCTCCTATACAAACTCTTATAGTTTCCACTGAGCCCGTTTGGCTCACTCCCATTTTCCAAACCAGGTTTTGCTGGTGTTCGCGGGAATGGTACGAGTACAAGTCTAGATAGCTCTGATGAACCCTGATCACTTAGTCGTTATAAAACGACTCATGTATTACTTGATTAGTTAGTATATGACTATGTATTACAGTGTTGTATTTTGATATAAAGTTCATTAAGATTGAGACCTCAGTTGAGGCTTTGTATGAATGATTTTCCTTAAATGTGGAGTATCTATTGTATATGGATTGTATATAAATTCTAACAGGTTTTGGTATTGCTTTATAAATAAACTCCACATGCCAAATTTTTCAAAAATTACTACTTTATATAGAATTCCCTTTTTATATAAGTTATGATCTATGCCTTATTACCTGTCGTCGCGTACGACTCCGTGGCTAACCGGGTCCCAGAGGTGAAATCCTCTAAACGGGATTTCGGGGCATCACAACCTCAGAGAGATCACTATGAAGGAAGCCATTCTTGACATCCATTTGATGAAAGGACCATTGGCGGACAGAGGTAACCAAAATTAGAGTGCGAACTGTGGTCATACGAGCGACGGGTGCAAAAGTTTCTTCATAGTCAATGCCATATTCTTGAGTAAAACCTTTCACAACAATATGAGCCTTGTATCGGTCAATAGAACCAGCAGCCTTAGTTTTAATTTTATAAATCGATTTACAACCAACAACAAATTGCCCTGCACGTAAAGTGGTAAGATCCCAAGTATTGGTCTGTTGGAGAGCAGCAAGTTCATCAGCTATAGCCTGTTGCCAATGGGGATCTAAGGTGGCAGGGCGATAGGAAGTGGGTTCATAGAGAGACACATGGCAAAGATAAAATAATGATAATCTGATAGTTTGGCTGGTGGGCGACAATCACGAGTCGATTTTGTCACAGAACCGTCAATGGGACAAATAGAGTCAGGACAGGACGTAGAGTTAGCAGCCGGTGGACATCCAGATACAGAATCAGCGGGAAGGGCAGGTAATGGCGTTGGATTAGGAATAGGGAGATGAGTGTGTTAATGAAGAGAGGAGTTAGTGGAAGAGGAGTCAGGGAATAGATCAACGGGTAGGGAAGGTTCAGGGGATGACACAAAATCCTTATTCAGGGTGTAGTAAGGGGTATTCTCCTAGAAGGTGACATGTCTAGAAATACAAAGTCTTTTTGCAATAGGATCATAACAACGATAGCCTTTTTGTTGAACTCCATACCTTAAGAAGACACATATAGCCATTTTTGTGTGAGTTTTGTGCGCTCTCATGGTGGAAGAAACACAAAACAGGTGGCCTAAAAAACATGAAGAGAAGAATAATCAGGTTTAGTACGAAATAGACGTTCAAAAGGAGAGAGACTACCAGTAACTACAAAAGGAATGTGATTAATGAGGAAGGAAGATGTATGGATGGCTTCACCCCAGAAAATTGAGGGAACTGAGGAAGAGACTTCTAAAGTACAGGCTGTTTCAACAAGATGTCGGTGTTTGTATTCTGCAATCCCATTTTGTTGATGAGTGTCAGGGAAAGATATGTGAGAAAGAGTCCCCTGAGATTTAAGAAAATTAAAAAAAGACTTAGACAGGTATTCACAGCCAGAGTCGGATAGCAAAACTTTAATGGTTTTTGAAAATTGAGTTTTAATCATAGTGGCAAACTCAATGTAAACTTTCAAAATATCCGATCAGGAACGGAGTAAATATGTCCATGTGTAACGGGAGTAATCATCAATAATGAACACAACATAATATAATGCCCCACCCATATAGGTAATAAGGGATTTACCCCAAACATCAGAATGCACAAGATCAAATTAAGAGTCTGAAACAGTAATACTGTTATTAAAAGGAAGAGCTGGTGGTTTAACCAGTTTACAAGCAACACAAGAAGGATCTTTGTCTAATGTTGCTAGTCCTAATAACCCTTTATTAACCATAAATTAAAGACGAGAAAAAAAAACATGGCCTATGTAACGCCCTGTATCTCTCTATTTGTCGGAATCGCGATACAAGTCACGCGTAAGACGGAAATGTACTTCGGATAGCCATATTTTTCTCCGAAAGGATCTGAATGGCTTGAAGACCTCCAACGACTTACATTAATATATTTAATCATGTTAGAATATTCGTAAGACATTTTGGGTGGTTCAAGTTGAAATCGGGATGTAAATTGCAAATTTTCAATTTACTTGACTTCATAATTTTGGGATAACTTGAGGGAAACGTAACTTCTTCGTTCCTCGCAAGATTGTGTTTCCATCCACAATGGTATCTATATTTTTAGGCAATCTATAATTTTTGTGTTTTGGTCGAAGGAAAATTCGGAGTTCTACTTGGTCAAAACTGAGCGCGAAATAGGCAAATCGTTATCAGTTGTTCATTCGGTAACTTTAACGCGCTGACTTCGTCGAATTTTTGAAAATTATCCGTCAAGAATTTGAGGAGACTTCCTCTTAGAGACTTGTAGAGCTTCGGATAAGCTTTTCGTAGACATAAAGATCACCTCAATCGGAGTTTCGAGCAATAAGTTATGGCCGTCCAGAGTTCAGTGCTGTAGGTCCCAAAGTGTGACACGTGAACAGTAATTGCGAGATTAAAGCAACAATTTATATACACGTTCTTCTTCATTTTCTCCTTATTCCAACACCATCTCACGAGGGCTTCTAGAGAGGGATAGAGTGAGGAAATTACTAAGGGTTTTGGTGGATTTTCATCTCCCATCCAAAGATTAAACTAAAAAATCATCAAAACCCCTCTTCTAAACAACTATTCATCTTCTTCATCCTTCCTCCTCATCCATGGCAGCTTGAGCTCGGGATTGGGGTTCAAAATTTGGGACCACGCATCATCAATTCGAGATGATGCTTCAATTAGGTGGGAACACTAATCTTAAACTTGTTTATTTTCAAACTATCATGTGTTATATAGCAATTTCATACAAAGATGGGGATTTTGGTGAAAAACCCTAGGTTGTGATGTGTATGTGAGTTTGGTTGGTTTGAGGATCAATTGATGGTGCATAAGAGTAGAATATCACATATATATCATGTATTATTAACTCTTATCATGCTATGACCTATGAACTTGTTTCTACATATCATACCCATTTGGTAGTAAGGTGTATAGACTAGAAATTGGGTTTTTGGGATTTGTGAGAATGGTTGGTTATAGATTGTAAATGATAGATATACGCATATATTTTATTAGTTAAAGGTATTGAACCTTATACATGAGTATTGAACCAAGAACCCACTAGGGCGGTAATGATAAATACTAACTTTTGAGCTTAGCGCTTTATATAGACCCTTGTTGCGACTAGTGCTGAGAATGTGGCTTGATGCATTCTAGAAATGTTATAAACACCAATTGGTGAGTTATAGGCTCTTGTAGTCTTATTCATAAAAGACTAGAAGCACTGTAAGCTTAACGGTTAGGAGAGGCACATATGACCTATTGTTTGGCTTAATATAATGACGTAAGAACTTTGGTAAGGATCACGCGACTTTTGTTTTATGCACATGATACACTATGAGAGGTGAATCCCGATAATACACTAATTGGCCATTTAATTGTGAATTATTACGTTACGAAAAGATTATGGACAAAAAATGTAATAACGAAGCTTTTGATAATGATAAACGAGTGGTGCATAATCGTGTGATTATATGTATATAAATTAGATTCCAAATTGGCCGGTTACGTGGGCTTGACATAGATATACAGGCACACATATATGTATAAATGACTATAAAGCCTAATATGCAAATTATCTTATCGGCACAACGAAACGAGATATATATATATGTACATATTGATTCATATATATATATGGGCTTGTTACATATATGTACGCGGGTGATTGATGATGAGGCCCTAAATGTGAATTACCTTATTGGCGAGAGTATATATATGATACATTTTGTTATTATTTCATTGTATTTTGCTAATGATGGGTTCTATGAATGGGGTAATATGTATATTGTGTGATTCATGGTTGAATATATAAATGTGTATAATGTGATGATGAGATGACATTAGTCTAGTGATGGTCCTGGGTTGGTGTCTAACGATTGAGACCTTAAGTTGGGACAGAGTGCCCCTAGGTGAAAGACTTGAAACCGTGCACAAAAATGAACCAGAGGCCCTGCTTCCGCGTGGGTGAAAGGCCACGAAATGCAGACCTGGTGACGCTTGGACAACTACAGATATTATTATGATTGTCAAGGCTATGATGGCCACTGAGATACATGTCTCGAATGACATGGTTGACTATTGAGAATAAGAGACTATGTCTCGGATGATACTTGCACGTCATGAGTGACGGATGTGATAGTGACTTTGATAAGTGATATTCTATTATATCTTGTATTATGTTATATGTATTGTTTCGGATATATTGCATATAATGTAAGAATGAATACGTATTTTATTGTACGGACCATAATTTGCTTCGAAAACCATGTGGCCATTCATAATGAACTAATGCCTAATGTGAAAAGTTCAAATACTATTGATCCTTAGATAACATACGGGTGCATGGACGCATGTAGTTATAAAATTAATCTGCCAGTTCATGTTAAAGATAGGACATTAGCAATCAAAGTGGTAGGCATAGCAAATGAATGGCTAGATTGGCGGACACCGTAACGTAGTGCTTAAGTTGAATGATCTAGTGGTAATGCATATTAGTTGGCCAAGCATGAAATTCGTAATGAACTATAAGTTAGAGGAAATATCTAATGCTTGGCGGATAGTTGTCAATTCTCGGTATAAGTACAGGATTCTTGATTCCCACCATGGGACAACTCACCGTAACGTGACGTGCCATAGGATGTTGATAATTTATTAAGTTATTTCATGGATGCCCTCCTTAAAAAGGCATAAACTTATATAGAAAGAGTTCATACCTAGGAATATGTGAGGAAGGGGTCGAATAGTGAATAATATAGCTTCCAATGACTAGGAAAGGGGATCCTGGCGGGACCCGGCATGCACACGGATATGATTTGCATTGCATTACATTGCATTGCATTGCATGGTTTTAACTAATGCATTAAAATAAAGTATTTTATATATCAAAACTATATAGTTCCCACTGAGCCCGGATTTGGCTCATTCCCCTTTTTAAAATAGTTTTGCAGGTTGGGGTTCGGGGCAGGAGCGTGGAGTGTCAATTTAGAAGCATCTGATTTCCATAGACCTTGTAGTCCTTAGACAAAGGACTGAGTTATATAATTGTTGTCTTTTAATGTATTGTAAATGAACTATGACTTTAATAAACAATTTGTATTGTAAACTTGTGTAAATGATTTTAATAGTGGAGTGGATTTAAATGTGGAGTGGTTTGTGTTGTTTTTGATATAAAAATGGTTTTAAACTTAATAGGGCGGATTGTTGTGTAAACAAACTCCACATGCCGAAATTTTGTAAAACGAACTTTTTCTCGGGTCATGTTTTATTAAGAAAAAGATTTTAAAAGTCGTGATCTTATTAATTTAAACCAGCCGTCACGTACGACACCCGTGATTAATCGGATCCCGGAGATAAAAATCTCAAAACAGGATTTGGGGCGTCACAACCAAATCTAGAATGCCAGGAGATAAAAGAGTAGGGGGTAGGAGTAAGTGCTGCGAATGATGAACTAGTGGAGTAGAGATTTGTAATATGTCTGTCACATATAGGGTCCAACTATAAGGTCTGTCCCAACAGATGTCCCCGTCGAGCGGTCCTGCACAACAAAACCAGAGGAATCAAAAGAAATAATTAGCCCGAGATCACATAATTGGCCAACAGATAAAAGTTCCATAGATAATTGAGGGACAAAAAGAACATCTAGAACAGACAAACTGTTGTTGGTGTTGATAGAACCAAAATGACTAGCTGAGATAGTAGACCCATTAGCCGTATGGATCAAGGGAGATTAGAGTATCGGACTAGATGATGCAAAGTGGGTAGAATCAAACGTCATGTGGTTTGATGCTCCAGAATCAAGAAACCATGGAGGGGGATGTGCCAGTGGGAGCAGATAAGGCCGATACGACAGTATGATTGAGTTGGGGAGGGTTGGTAGAGACCTCAAGAGTGGCGGTCGGGCAAAAAACAAGTGGAGGCGAATAGATGATAGTCGGTGGATCAGATGATTTAAAGGCTGCAGTGGATTGGGAGGACTTTTGTAGGCCTCGCATGTAAGGAAAAGTAGGAGAGGGGTAGTACTTAACTGTGTGACCAAATTTCTTGCATTAGTTACATTGTACCTGTGATAAACCTCTGGGTGGTCGGGGGGGGGGGGGGGGAGGGGGGAAGCCTATCGTGGATGAGTTGAAGTATGGGGAGGACGTGGTGAAAGGTGATTTGTGGGAGGTCGGTAAAACTGTTGTTGTGGGTGAGGGGTCGCAATTAATACCGAAGACAAATTTGAGGAGATACCTCTGCGGGTTTTTTCAGTAATTAATTCTGTCAAAGCCATTTCAATGGTAGGCAAAGGTTTACGGTGGAGCATGGCGACTCGTAGTGGTTCAAATTCCTCCCTGAGAGCCATAAGAAATTGGACAAGCCATGTCTCCTCACGAAAAGTTTTTCACAATTGCATATCAGTAGTCCACTATGGTTCCATAAGTTCCAATTGATCTCAGATAAGAGACATGTTAGAATGAAAATCGGAGGCAGATTGTCCTGTTTGTTGTTGTAGGGCCCGTATATCCTGTTCAAGCTTGTACTTTTTAGCAAAATTAGTTTGAACATATCGGTTTGCCAAAAAATCCCAAGCTTTCTGTGCACACATTTCCCTAGTTGTATGCCAATAAATGGTATGACGGTATTGGTAATTCAGGTCAAGATCTTATTATTATTAATATCCCATTCTGCAAACTTGCGATCAGTATTAGGAGGACATTTTTCTTTGCCAGTAACATAATTCCAAAGACCTTTATCTTTCAAAAAATTTTGAAATAGCATTAACCAATGACTATAATTGTTCCCATCAAGTTTAATTGTAATAGAAATTTTAGAGTAGGAAGACATGGCGAAACATTGGAATTGGCAAACACAGAGGCCGCGGTTGAGTCCAGAACATTGGAAAACCTTGGGAACAAGTTATTTTATATTTTATTTATTTAATTTTTTTTGGAACATGGAATTAATAGCGTTAGAAAACTGCCATTGAAACTAACGGTGCATGGGGGCGCGTGTATGTCACGCTCGAGTGGGAGCGTGGGAGATTGCGGGTGGTATCTGCGCATGGGCTTAATGGAACAGTTGCATCTCATTCGCCTGGAGCATGAGGGTGTGTCCGTGGGTATTTTTTGACGGGGTTGGACTGACAGACAACAAGATTGCGGACACTCCTCTTGAGATGAATGTCAAGTTTTCTCCTTCCTCTGGCACTCCTCTGGCTAATCCTAAATTATACCAGCAACTTGTGGGCAGTCTCAATTACCTCACCATCACCAGACCATATATTAATTATGCCGTCCATATTGTGAGTCAATTCATGTCTGCTCCAAGATCTGTTCACTTTGCTGTTGTTCTTCGTATCATCCACTACATAAAATGGACTATACACCACGGCTTGCATTTATCTTCTGCCTCTAGTCTTACGCTACAAGGGTACTCTGATTCTGACTGGGCCGGTGATATTACCTATTGGCGATTTACCACTGGCTTTTGGGTTTTTCTCGGTGATTCTCTCATTTCGTGAAAAAGTAAGAAGCAAACTGTTATTGCTCGTTCTAGTGCTGAGGCTGAATATCGTGCTCTTGCTCATACTACCTCGAAAATTATTTGGCTTTGCTGGCTCGTCCAAGACATAGAGGAATGAGTAGTTTTCGAGACGAAGACGGTGGTAGTGAGATACGGGGATTTAGCAGTGGTCTGAGTAATTTTCAAGAGATGGAGGAATTATTGAAAAGGTTGAAGGGGTTAGGGCAGTAGGTTTAGGCATGGGGTAGTTGACAGAAGGATTGCAGAGGGATTGCAGTAATGTGCGGTGTAGGGTTTAGTACGACAAAGGGTTGGTGGTGGAATGGCAGGCAATGGAATTACACGGCAGCAGTAGAGGATTTAATTAAAACTTTGCATCTGATACCATGTTAAATCTAGAGGGAGAAAGGAAAAGGTATATATTGCATATATTGTTGTGTTCTATTACAAGGGGATGACCCTTATGTATATATATGTACAAAATCATGGAGAAACGGAAAGCATAAAACTATGGAAATATACAAAAGGAAATAACAGAGAAAAGGAATACTAAATTACAGGAAACAATTAAGGAAATACAATTAAGGGAATAATATTTCAACAATTTCAATAATGTCAAATTAAACAACAACTAAGTAGATAAATTGTGAAATATTACAAATTACAGGCTGGGATCACATATTAGAAATTGTATGAATCAGTCCATATATATTTTCAGTGTTAAAAAATCGAATAAAAAGGTTACATATGATATGCAGGGACCACATATTACTAATACTTGCTGCAGCCACAACAACAATTACAACAGTTCACCCGCAAAAATAAGGTTACACATGATATTCTATCGCACAATTAATACAAGTCGATACTAAGCCACAACAAAAAGTAGAAACCTAAAAATGAATTCGTATAGAGCATATATATACACAACAAAAATGATTAATTAATTAGTTAGTAATACTTCATCCAATCATACATATTGGTACAAAATAATGGTTGGTAAAATGGTACTTGGTGAGTATATTTTTGGAATGAACCCGATATGTGGGGCTTATGGGTTTTTTTGCCAAATCTTGAATCGTAAATGAAAAAACATATATAAATATAAAAAGAGAAAGAGTGTTCTTGTATTTATAAAACAAATTGTGAGGGGAGAAAGTGAGACAATTTTGAAATTTGAATCTCAAATTTCAAATTGTATATTTTTATTATTATATTAAGGTGAAAAAAGACAATAAAAAAGTATTATGTAATTGAGAAATTTGATATCTTAAAAACACATCTAAAGGGTTTACATTTCTTTTTGGTTTATAAACAAATTTTGACCATTAGTTAATAATAACAAAATAGAGAAAAAAAATAAATCTTATTATATAGATAGAAAATTGCCGCTAGAGAAAATAAAATAGTTTTAAGAGTAATTTGAAAATTTTATAATAAGAGTAAGAAAAGTGGATTATAATAGTTTTCTATAATTTTTGTAATTGGGTAATTTGATATCTTAAAAACACATCTAAAGGGTTTACATTTCTTTTTGGTTTGTAAACAAATTTTGACCATTAGTTAATAATAACAAAATAAAGAAAAAGATACATCTTATTATACATATAGAAAATTGCCGCTAGAAAAAATGAAATAGTTTTAAGAGTAATGTGAAAATGTTATAATAAGAGTTAGAAAAGTGGATTATAATAGTTTTCTATAATATTTGTAATTGGATAATTTGATATCTTAAAAACACATCTAAAGGGTTTACTGGTTTGTAAACAAATTTTGACCATTAGTTAATAATAACAAAATAAAGAAAAAAATACATCTTATTATACATATAGAAAATTGCCGCTATAAAAAATGAAATAATTTTAAGAGTAATGTGAAAATTTTATAATAAGAGTAAGAAAAGTGGATTATAATAGTTTTCTACAATTTTTGTCTTACACGTAACTTTATATCTACAATTTTAAATATACAAACTTTTATTGGTAAATTTTAAATATACAAACTCTTACATGGTATTTTGTTTTAAATTTAATGTATTTTGAACTTCATAAAAATAGATAGAGGAAAAAGATAAGAGGTTAAAATTGGTGGAATAAGAGAGATAAAGAATTGTTGACTTTCTTAATTTAATGGGTTGAAAACACATCTAAGAGCAACTCCAACCCAAAACACCATTTTAGTGTTGATTTAGCAGTAAAATTGTATCATTTTTACACTATATTTTTTTCCAACTCCAACCACAACACCAAATATAACACCAAAAAGCATATTCTCTCAAAAAATAGAATATTCTCTTTTTATTCTATTATTTTATCAAATCATATAAATTATTATATTGTATTAATTATTTTATTATAGATATTATTATTATGTAAGTGTGTTTCATTTTAATGTAAGTTTAAATTTATGAAGTTTAAATGTTCTAAATTTTTTGTCCTTATTATTATATATTAAAAATATTAATTACAATAAAGTATACATAAATTTAATTAGAATAAATTATATTTTTCAATAAAACAAATTATTAATATTGCTAATTAAAAAAAATAAACTAAAAAAAATTAAATTAGAAGTATGAAAATGACCTAATTGATATTTATAAGTAAATAACAATAAAGATAAAAATTGAAAAAAAAAGGGGGGGGATGGCGTGGAGTGAATAGTGCCACACCAAATATGGTGTGGAACTGTAGGTAGCATTAAATTTGGTGTGGTGTTTGGTGTATGGTTGGAGCAATTTGTTGTAAAAATTACACCGAATTTAGTGTTTTGGTGCAATCTTGAAGTTGGCCTATTGGTCCAAATTTTTTCTTCTTTTCTGCAAATTAATGTGAACCATTCATTAGATAATTTGGTGATGTGATGGTTATTTCCCATATAATATAGATAAAATGATTAATATATAATTAAATAGTAACTAATTAATTTAAAATTTTCTTAGAAAACTTTCGAATTTCTATTAAAAATATAGTTTTATGTGTTTATATATTTTGTAATTTAGATCAAACCGTTAGCTAATACTAATATTTCAGTATGTTGGTGATTGTTTTAAACTGTGATAAAATCATAATCATTATTTTTTGTAATCTTAGTTCTTATTTTATTTATTGTGTTATCAACCAACACGTATAAGAAAGTTTCTATTTTGTTCACTTCACATTGATTCACTTTTTCTGGGAATAACTTTCTTACTTAACTTTCTTAACAACCAAACGGAGCCATTTAGGATTTTACCTTTGATGTTACCCCTCTTCATCGACATTTTTACCTTGTCATGTAAGGCCTTTACCAAAACTTTTGTTTCCTCAACCTCTGATAGCATCTTCAATATTGATTTTGATCTTGTAAAATTGCTATTATAAAATGAAATTTGTGTTTGACATGCAAAGTGAGAGTTACAAGATATGATAAACATGTGTATAGTGTTCGTCAAGATTGAATATTAAAGTGAGTAATATTTTATTTTTTTTGGAAAAATTTAAATGATGTTACTAAAGAGCGCGGGAGAGAATAGGGGTTGAATTATGGAATGAATTTGGGGAATTTTCTAATAATAAGTTAATTTGTTTTTTTCCTTTTTTTTCAATATTATTTAGATTTGGAAACAGGTCGTGTCGGGTCAAATATTGTACCGGGTCTTATCGAGTTTGGGTGAAAACTTACTGATCACGTACACGACCCATTAATATAAAGGATGAAAAAATCACACACGTGTACACGATTTGTTACATTATGGGATAACACGTCATGACCCATTTCACCCTTTAACTAGTTAGTTCGGGTAAAAACCCAATAATCTGACACGACTAATCTGAAAATAATATAAATATCCTTTAAACGGGTTCTTAAGGGATCCTATAGCAGGTCTAATGGCTCTTAATGGGTCTTGCAAGTCTTGTTCTTAAAGGATCGAACGAGGTAAACCGAACATGAATGCTTATTAACTATGTTTTATTGTTTCCACCTGATAATGACCTGAACCCAACAAGGTTCTACTCATTAACTATAATTTTGTATTAATTTTTGTAGTATTATCGTGTCAGGTCCAACTTTACCGAGTGAAAATCATACACACACACAATTCTTTACCTTATCGGGTAACACAAAACACCCATTTCACCCTTTAATCAAGCCAACTAGTTAGCCCTGGTAAAACCAATAATCAAACATGACTAACACAAAAAATAACATAAATATGCCTTAAACGGGTTTTTAATGGGTCTTACCGTGTCTAATGAGTCTTATTGGGGTCTAGCGGATCTAATTCTTAATAGATCGAATGGGCTTGTCTAGCTAGTAAACCTAACACGATTCGCCATTAAATGTGTTTTATCGTGTCCACCGACGGTGCCCCAAACCTGACAAAGTTCCAACCATTAACTTATAATTTTGGGTCAATTTATGTTGTGCTATTGTGCCATGTGCGACTTTATTAGGTCTAATATTAATCAAATGAAATGACATCGTGTTGTTGCTTAATATTATATATTTTTAGTAACGACCCACCAAGCCGCCACAAATGAAGTTATTGTAGCGGTTTATCGTTGTCCACCGCAAATAACTAATATTTGTAATGGGAATATATCTAACCGAGACAAATAATTTTGTTTGTGACGGGACCAAAATTTGTGACAAATAAATGCCTTTAGTAACGTAATTCAGGTCGTTACAAAAAAAATTGTCACAAAAGGACCTTTTTCTTGTAGTGAGACAAAAATCAATTAGTACACAGTGCATAACCCCCAAAACAACAACTCAACATAAGGCTTCAACATACATAACATATATATACATCAAAACTAAATCAAGCAACAAATAAACACAAACCACACTATATCAATACAACATGCACAATTCCTAATACCCCCATTCCTTGCGAATAGCCAACTTAGCTCACCAAAAACCCTCTTCTTTCTTTATTAGGTAAATTATTTATCTTATAAAGAAATTTTTTTTGCATCAGAGAGGGATAAAATGTCCAGGTAAAATTAAATAACTATACCTGACCTTCTTATTCGACTGGTAAAAAGCATCAAACTAGACTAAACAAGTGTTTATGTCATAAATTATTACACTCATAGAGACCCACTAAGAACTATATCTTATTAGGTCCTTACAATAATTTTTTTGAGGAGTACGTACGTACCTCCATATTAAAACACACACAGTAAATAAATCATGTTTAACTAATCAACTTATAAGAGTCCTGAAAGTAAAAAGTGTTGACACTAATATATATATATATATCTTGGCCATATATCTATGCGCACACACACACATATATATATATACATCGTACTAATAATCAATTTTATGGAACTGCCAATCAATACTTTTGCTCCAATAATTAATAGACACGTACAACTAACCAAGAAGATGGTACCAAATCCTACATTTTTTGAGCCCCCATTTCAAGATCACCTATACCAATTTCGCTAGTACTCGTTGAGAATATAAATCCTACATTAAAAAATGGATCCTTTTATAACAATATATACAACAAAATAAAGATATGTGGCACAAAAAAAATATTGGATTTGTTTCTAGAGCATTCAAACTTTAAAACTGATTTATTTTTTCCGGTTTTCATAAATTAGATCCAATCCACCTATCATTCGTTGGATTGGAT
Source organism: Lonicera japonica (assembly GCA_021464415.1). Taxonomy (NCBI): domain Eukaryota; kingdom Viridiplantae; phylum Streptophyta; class Magnoliopsida; order Dipsacales; family Caprifoliaceae; genus Lonicera; species Lonicera japonica. The sequence goes on along the minus strand of CM038470.1, from coordinate 24,328,059 downwards.
TTGTCGGTTTCATCGGTTTGAATTAGATTGTGCCCAGCACTACTATTATCTAGTTTCAACCCAAGCTGTCAAGTTTTTTCGCCTCCTAAGTGTCTGTTACTATATTTTACTAATAAGAATATACTTCCTTGTTAATTTCATAAATGTATATTTGATTTTAAATTTAAATTCCTAATCAGGGTATATTTCCATATTAATTTTATTTCATAATTTTCTTTAAGGGTTTAATAAAAAAAATCTTTACTAAACACAATCTATTAATTTTTTTGATCGACCGATCGATCAGAGAATATAAACTTAACCCTTAATTATATGAACCATCAGACACTAGAAAAATATGCTCTATTTTTTTTTATTTAAAGGTTGTAAGAAGCATTTTTTTTCTCCATATTGCTATGGATTATATTTTTCAAGGTGATTGTTTTAAGATTTTGTGTAGACTAGTGCTAACTTTATTTATTTGTTTTTTCTTTTTTAGAAAGAATGCTACCTTGTTTATTGGTATTTACAATCATTCTTGTTTTAAAACCAAATAAAAATGTGTTATAATTATCAAATTCGACCAAAACACTAATCCAGCAAAAGAATAAAGTAAGTGGGTCATTGGTTCAACCAACGTGTCATGTCATTGGTTGAACCACATATATAAAAGAACACGCAAGAATTTAAATAATATAAACATTTATATGATGTACTATTAGTATCACTAGTCAATCCGATTAGCCATTTTATAATATACTAAGATATAGTAGATTATTATGCATAAAAAATAAGAACACTTTTTTTAAATGACAATGCAAGAGTAAAAAAATAACTCAGTCTATGAAAATAATAAAAAAATAAGAAATAAGTCTATATATTCAAATTAAAGAGAGGAGATTTCAACTGTGAACCTGAAACTTCAATACATAATCATGCTTCATTGTAGGCACAGGACACATGAAAAGACATATCTATCCCCCTAATAAACTCTTCTAACGGAATTGCCAATAATAATTATAGCAAATTATGCATGTCGTCGTTGATACCACATATTCTATCCACCTTTTGTCATTATTATGAGCCCCAATTTTGAGAATCACTTGCACTATTTTTGCAGTATTGACATTTTGCAAATACACATGCATGCTTTAATTAAATTAACGACGAGCCAATTATTTCTATCATAGATTCAATTACAATGGGTTGAAAGTTAAACTTTTGTTTTATATATAGTTCAAAAATAATTAATTACTCTTTCGGCATCTATAAACTAATCTTGGATTTTAGATCTCCATTTTTTTTAAACTTTAGTCAAAGATTAAAATGAAAAAATTTCCGTTTACGCGTCTTGTGTTCACCGAAAAAACCCATTATTTCTCCCACTAACTTTTTATCACCGTAAGGTTTCTTCATACACACACCCTCATATATATATACACATGCACACACATCTATATATATACATAAAGGTTTTTTTCAATGCAGCGACAAATTTTGTTCCTCTAATGGTGAATTTATTGAATTAGTTAAAATCTCTTACTATTGTTGTGGATTGATAAAGAAAAAATTGGGTGCGAAACTAATTCAAAGTCTTGTTTGGCTTTTGAAGTAAAGTTGGCGCGGAAAGAATATTTTGGTGGGTGCATTTAAAATTAATCTTTTGTTTTTACCCGCAACTTCTTGCATTTTATCTACCCTTAATTTATAGAATATTTAAATCAAGTTTTACAAAATTATCATTTGAAAATTGAGAAGCATACCTAATCACTTAATCAGAATGTACTTCCATATTAATTTTAATTATTTATTAATTCTGTTTAAGAGTCTATTAAAATTTTTTTATGAAACACACTCTCTATTAAATTTTCGATCGATGGATTGGTCAATCAAATAATATAAACCCTTAATTATATGAGTGATCGCAGGCTTGAAAAATATGTATTTTTTTTAAAAAAAGTTTATCAGAATCCTTTTTTCCCTTACTGCTATGGATTATATCTTCAAATGTGTTTGTTTCAAGGTTTTGTGTAGAGTAGCGCTAACTTTTTAAAAATAAAAATAAAAAAAATGCTAACCGGTAATGTATTTACAATCATCCTTATTTCAGCAACAAATATAGATATGTGACATAATTGTCAAATCCGATTTAGACACTAACCCAGTAAAAGGATCAAGTGAGTAGGTCACCGGTTCAACCATCGATCGATCGGGTCACTGGTTGAATCACATATATAAAAGAACATACAAGAATATAAATATTTATAGGACTATAAGGATAACTAATCAAACCACAGATCTAATTTACAATATACTAACATATTTTAGATTATTATACATAAAAAAGGAGCTAGGCTATAAAGAGGGATTCCCTCACTTTAATAAAAAGAAGGGATGATCATATGGAGGGGCAATTGGATGAATTTTTTCATAAGATTTTGTAGAGATGATCTATATTATGAGTAGATCACTTCCACCAAATTTCAAAAACAAATTCAACCTAGAAGTGGGTGAGATTATCATCAAAAATTTGAACGGCCGAAAATGTACATATATATCAATTTTTCAAAACACCCACTTCTAGGTTGAATTTTTTTTTGAAATTTGGTGGAGGTGATCTACTCATAATATAGATCATCTCTACAAAATCTTATGAAAAAAAATCATCCAATTGCCCCTCCATATGATCATCCCTTCTTTTTATTAAAGTGAGGGAATCCCTCTTTATAGCCTAGCTCCATAAAAAAGAAGAATTAATTCTTTAAATCACAATGCAAGAATAGAAAAATAACACATCTATATGAAAATTTGACAAAAATAAATAAAAAGTTTCATGACAAATAGTATCTATATCCTCTCGTCTTCTATTTCTTCTTCTTTTTCTCTCTTTTTTATTTATATAGGATAATATGTCTATTTCTTCAAATTGATGAGATGACTCGGAAGACCGTGACTCGGAACTTTTAACACATTATCGTAGTAGCTTCATTGTAGCCACAAGCGAAAAGATATATCTATCCCCCTAATTAATAAACTCTTCTGACAGAATTGCTAAGAATTATTCCAATCATGCATATAGCTACAAATCCATAGGTGGTACCACATTCTCTTGTCTTCTTCTCATTATGATGAGCCCCACTTTTGAAAATCACTTGTACCAACTTTTTTTTTTCCTGGATATTTTAACTTTTAAATTTTGGATCGATTGATAAACGCATAAATCATTAAAATGTGTACACACTATCACCTAGGTATGATATTGCGAAGAGATCCAAAATCATCCTTTACTATTTACATTGAGGGTGATTTACCTTTTGACCCCTATTTAATTAGTATTAAGCCCCTATTTAACATCTTAATTAGTACTAAGGACTACTAGGTTATTGAAATTAGTTGTTTGTCCCTGTAGCCTTAAATGTTATGAAACATTCCATAAATGCATCTTTGTCATGTCGAAACTACCCCTCTATCAAATATCTTTATTGCTGCATTTATGTATTTAAAGTAAGGAAACTTGACTTGTTTTTTCTTTCTTAATTTAAAAACTTAATTTTCGGAAAAATTAAGTATAGAATAATTCACGAAAAAAATAGTTTAAAATCAGAATTTAAACAGAGAAAAGGATATTAAATAGTTCTTTCCATTAGTAATAGTAAACACAAATTTTTTCATTGTCTAACAGATAAACCGTTTAAAAAAAATAAAAATGACTTCATGAATATTACAACATGAACATCCAAAATATATGTATTGATTAACGATTAATTGGTTTTCAATGGTGACTTTATATATATATATATATATATGTTTCTACATAAAGTGGCATTACAAATAGGTGAATTGATTTGAAAAAATATCAAATATGTAAAAAAAAAAGGAAGACATTTTAGTAGCTAGAAACATCAAATGGTTGTGTTTTAAAGTAAGTTATATCACGCATATTGTTTGATTTAATAATAATAAAAGACATTAAAGCAATTTAAGATTACCTGGATTGGCGTCACTTTATCATTGTTATTCGTGTAGCTGTATCAACATTTTAGTAGCGGTTATGTATGTCGGAGTAACCGTCAATTACCACTCTAGGGAATTGAACAATCATGTCCCTTAGGATGTTGTAATAGTTATAAATGGAGTTGTACGTTACTGTTGGATTCAATGAACCATAAAGGGCTACACAACCTTCAACCATTTTGACAAATAATCAAAGCAGCCTATACCCTTAATATTTTGATATGTCTAATACAAATGCTTGTAATCGATCTCTTAAGAGTTCAACTCTTCACCCACTATCTTAGAACCAAGCAAACGAAGAACAATGGGTCCGAATATGAGGAATATGATGAGGAAGATGAAGCTAATGTTGAAACATATGATGATGGCGGTGATGAAGAGGACAAAGAAGATGACGACGAAGGCAATGGTGGTGACATGGGTGAGCAACCATGGTTGGAAGAGATGATGATTGATTTAACGATGGAAGAAAATGAAGAACTCAATAACTTTTATATGTCATCATGCTGATAAAGAGATATTGCAACATGTTGCATTGTTCGGACAATGACGTACGATTATTGCGGCCATAGCTTTTCGTCTCACAATCCATGATGAAAACAACGGGTCTAGGGTTTAGTTAATTTTTTTTTTGTTTTTACTTCTTGAAAGTTTGGTATTCATTAATTAATTTATTTGGTAACTTTTTTTTTATTAATTCTAAATTAATTATTTTGTTATATTTTGTCATTTAACTTAAGTAATATGTTGGCTTGTTATGGTAATGTTTCTACAAAGATTCTTCTTATTTTTGATATGGTTTTCAGGACAATTAAATCGTTGTTCATATCTCATGAAAAATGTATATGCTTGATTTAATTTAAAATAAAAAATAAAAAATAAAAAAATGCATGTGCTAAAACAAATTCAACTGTCTCGTTTGTTAATCTAATATGCACTGTATTTGTTATACACGATACAATGTGTGGACAGATTGAAAGGTTGCTAAATGAAACAGTTAAGTCATTAAAAATAATAAATATTGTTATTATTATTATTATTATTATTATTATTATTATTATTATTATTATTATTATTATTATTATTATTATTATTATTATTATTATTATTATTATTATTATTATTATTATTATTATATCAAAAATGGAGACATACCATATATAAATAAAAATCATAATATTTGTCTTCAAAATAATAAACGAATATAATAGATATATATATATATATACAAATGAGAATTTGTATATATACAAGTAATGAGAATTTGTCATCGCAAGATTAAAAATAACAAACATTTCATACTAAATTTTTTTGAAAAAACAAAAATATTTTTATAAAATTCAACATTTAAATGTCACAATAGTTTAATCAAATCAATATTTAACAAATGTAAAAGAACACATAAGAAAAGTTAAAAATAAAAAAGGGAAGAAGAGAAACAAAAAGTTATATTAAGGTGAATTTTATAATTCAGACAAAAATAACACATGTTATATATAGTAAAAAAAATAGAACTGTTAAAGAATTACATATAATTTTAAACAATAATTGTTATATGCAATATTTATTAGAAAAGTTAGTTGACAGATAATATTTTTGTTAAAAATTAGTTTTTTATTAGCGTTATTAAATATATTTATGTTTATATTAAAATTAATATAGAACTATTTTTCAAGCGATGCAATGCACGGGCTGCGTCTTATAATATAAACTTATTCAATTTATTTATGTTGGTAAAAACTAATATATATATATATATAATATAATATAAGATATATATATATATATATAAGGAGTAATGAGCGTGCCTTCATAATTGATTTTGAGGGTTTTTAAACATTAAATATTACTTACAAAAAAAAATTCAAAAAAATATAATCCTTCCATCAAACTTGTTCGAACAATAAGAATGCATATATGTCATAGATGTTGGCTAAAGCAATAAAACAACCATATTTACAGTTTGCTTAGTTTTGCAACCATTATAATAGACAATATATATAATCAATCTCGAAACAAAAAAAATCTAAAAGTTGAGTTCTCATTTTATCGATCAATTAGAAATTCACAAAGTCGTGCTTCGGGTCGTCCAATTGATTCTCGCACTTGTTGGAAATTTATGACTTTTGATCTACAAAAAACAAGAAATAATAAATAAATTATGAAGAGAAAGAACATATATATAACTATCAATGTCTATATTAAATAGTTAAACAAATTCGGAAACATATAAATTATTCATCAACATATAATATATATATATAATAATGTAGTTATATATCTGTTACAGATAATGTTATGGTGAAATATTATCTATAACACATATATAATACTAATATATATATATATGTATATGTTTACAAATGTTTAAAGTAAGGCATTACAGATACGTATAAAAATAAGTGTGAAATATCAAATGTAACAGATATATATATATAAACATGTAAAAAAATGCATTATAGTTACATGTAAAAATAAATGTGAAAATCCAATATAACATATATATATAATACTAATATATATATACAAACATTGTGAAATATCAAATGTAACAGATATATATACAAAACATGTAAAAAAATGCATTATAGTTACATGTAAAAATAGGTGTGAAAATCAAATATAATAGATATATAATACTAATATATATATATACATACAAACATGCAAAATAATGCATTACAGATACTTGTAAGACTAAAGATGAAGATAAACCAACGTAACAGATATAGATATACAAACATGTAAAATAATGCATTACAGATACATGTAAAAATAAATGTGAAATATTATCTCTAACAGATATATAATACTAATATATATATATATATATGTATATGTTTACAAACATATAAAATAAGGCATTACAGATACATATAAAAATAAGTGTGAATTATCAAATATAATAGATATATATTTATAAACATGTAAAAAAATGCATTACAAATATATGTAAAAATAAGTGTGAAAAATTAAATGTAACAGATATATATATATATATATATATATATGTATCTATACGAATAATATTACGCTAAATTAAAATTATGTACAATAATGAAAATGAATAGTAAAGTGTATATTCCTTTTTCAATGCAAAATTCAAAATCACGGTTTAAATATGTTATTATACAAAGTAACATTTGAATTTTAATTCTTACTTCATTTAATTAAATTGTTATACTCAATAATAATTATGTTTTCCTTTTTCAATTCAAAATTCAAAATCGTGGTTTAATTATGTTATTATAGAAAGTAACATTTGAATTTTAATTCTTGCTTAATTTAATGAAGTCATTAAACTCATGAAATCCATAATTATGTTTTCCTTTTTCAATTCAAAATTCAAAATATGCAATATCAATTTATGAGTTATAAAATTAAGCAAGTCCTAAAACTTTCTAAAATACAACTAAAGGGCAAATGATCATTTTGACTATGCCCTCCCTATTTGATAAATCGTATTAAAGGAAACTCTAAGTCAAATTGTCAATCTAGGGATGTACTCCTAATTTTCAAAACTAGTTAGTCCTAACCACTAATATGTTTTAAAAATAGGGATTAAATCCTAGTTTTCTATTTATTTATCCCTATCCACTTTGGCATCCAAAGTTTGCATTAATTCTCCTTTGACACCCATTTGGATGGATTCCGTCAAGTCAAAAATTCAAACCGTTAAACCCCTTTGTCAATACCAAAAATACCCCTGTTGCTGGATATAAATAAAAATGAAGCCATTTTCACAAGCCCATATCTCACTCGATTCAAATCCAAATGATGCGATCCACATATAGTTGGAAAGCTCTTGCAACATAGATTATAAATACACTAATATTATTCAATAATAAACACTATAATTGCCTCAAAATTTCTACCAAAGTTGGTAAAAATTAACTTTAAAAAAAAACGTTTCACGAACCCATTTTCACAAGGCCATATCTCACTTGATTCACGTCCAAATGATGCGATTTACATATGGTTGGAAAGGTCTTCTAAGATAGATTTTTAATACATTAATAATATTCAATAATAACCAATATAAATTCCTCAAAATTGCTGCCAAAGTTGATAAAAAAATCACTTTTAAAAAAAAAAGTTTCACGAACCCATTTTCACAATGCCATATCTCACTCGATTCACGTTCAAATGAGGCGATCCACATATGGGTGGAAAGCTCTTGCAACATAGATTATCAGTACCTTAATGATATTCAATAATAAGAAACATAAATGTCTCGAAATTGCAGCCAAAGTTGATAAAAAAAATCACTTTCTTAAAAAAAAAAAGTTTCATGAACCCATTTTCACAGTGCCGTATCTCACTCGATTCATGTTCAAATGATGCGATCCACGTATGGTTGGAAAGCTCTTGCAACATATTAATACATTAATAATATTCAATAATAAGAAATCTAAATGCCTCGAAATTGCTGCCAAAGTTGATAAAAAAATCACTTTTCTAAAAAAAATGTTTCACAAACCCATTTTCAAAATGGCGTATCTCACTCGATTCAAGTCCAAATGATGCGATTCATGTATGGTTGAAAAGCTCTTGCAACATAGATTATGAATACATTAATAATATTCAATAATAATCAATCTAAATGCCTCGAAATTGCTGCCAAATTTGATAAAAATTATCACTTTAAAAAAAAAAAAGTTTCACGAACCCATATTCACAATGCCGTCTATTTATATAAAAATATAGAGACCAACTCTCTTTGGAAAAGGGTCAAAAATACTTAAAATATAATTTTTTGCAATAAAAATACACTTTTCAAAAATAAAGTCGAACCAATTATCGTACAAATCATGTACCGGTCCGAAATTTTGAAAACATTTAGAGCCCCGAAAATGCACCGAACTAGTCCAAGTTTCGATAACTTATACTAGTCCACCCCTTTAAACAAAAATGCTAGCCACATATTTAATGAACCACCATTATAAGGACATGTGGACTTGATATATTATTATTATTATTATTTATTTATTAATCTTTTCTTTTTAAATCCTTTTCTTTTTATTTTTTTTCACCGTGTAAATTTGTTTGAACTCCAATTCGACTCAAATTTTTGGAGCAACTCTAGGAATATATTAGGAACACAATTCAAGAGTTTTCTCATAGATTCAGTTCGCCAAAGTATTACAGACACGGGAAAAACATTAACAAAAATAGTAAAAAAAATAATTTGACCCAAAAGGTTTTTCTGCAAATATCATCTAGGAAAATAAATTCAAATGCCAATGCTCACTGTATATATCTCAAATTAATATTTCAACACATCTATTTTGTAGCTTGGCTTGCTTGTAGTTCTTTAGATTTAATCTCGATCGATTTGAACAACTTACAAGCACGCGTGTTTTTGTCGAAGGAATAAAACCAACTAAAACTTAGACTTTACAACTTAAGTTCATTGATAATCCTAGTAGACTTGAAAACTAAAACTCTAACCCTATCCTCAAAACTCATGAATTTTGCCTTTGGTTTGAATTTAGGTCTAGTGGGGATAAGTTTTGGTTAATTTCTTGGAAGCAAATTCCTTGCTCGTTAACAAAATTTTCTTAACTGTCCCTTGTGATAGCAATACTCACACCAAAAAGATTGTGATAGTGTGTACTTATAAGACTCAAACGGGATCACTTCTTGAACTTCCTCTTGTGTATAATAAACTAGATTAAGAATTCACTGAATTTGCCTAATGGGTTTTCTCTTCACGAAATTATTTTCTGTATCTACCTTGACAAAAGTCAAGTTTTTTTTTGGAAACCTTTTCCATGGAATTTGAACTAGTAGCAAACTTATCAAATCCTAACCCACTTTTATCATTCGAGAAGCAAACAGGGCTTATAAGCATGTGAATGAGTTTCTTGGACCTATTCTCAAGATCAACTTTGACAAATTTTGCCTTATCAAATTATCTTTCGAGTTGCGTAACTTTAAGTTTAAGGCTATCATTGTCTTTATCCAAAGAGGTAAGGTTGTCTTTTAACTTTTCATTATCATCAAGGAGCGACTGCCTTGTGAGTTCACATTCAAACACTTTGATTAAGAGTGCACTTTTCTCATCATTCAATTAACCTATCAAACCCTCGCACTTTTGAATTTGTTCCATCTTTTCATCAAATTTTTTTAACCTTTTATTAAGATGGATTTATCTCTTCTTTGCCTTAATCAATTCTTCACACAGCTGGTCATAGGTTGTTTACAGATTAAGCTCTTCTTCAACTTCTTCATCGGAAGCATCGTCTGACTTATGAGAAATGTTAAAATCGATAATCTTTTATTCCTTAGGATTTGAAGACTCGTGTGGTACATAACTAACAATAAATGCCACATAGTCTTTCTTCTTATGGGATTGCGAATAATCATCATCATCATCATCATCATCACTAAGTGTATCATGTATGGCACGATTATATTGATTCGCTTTGCTAACCTTGTTAAATTTAGTTGCTCATTTCTAAGCTTGATGACCTTTCCCATTACATTCAAAGCATTCATCGCTTTTAGACTATTTCTATATTACATTTGGAACCTTTGATTTCTCTGATTTGATGACCAATTAGTATTTTTGTTACCATTCCATTTAGAAGAATTTTTGGAAGTTTTGCTCTGCTGAAAGAGGATTTTTTTTTTTAGGAAATTTGGCCATCTTTTCTTCATCAAGATCAAGGTCCTCATCATCAAAATTTTAAAAATTTTCAACTTTGAAAGCAATGTTATTTTTCTTTTGTGATGAGAATTTTAAGAGAATATTAGCTTCAAAAGTTTAAAGAGATCCTAAGAGTTCATTCTTTTTTCAAATTATTTAAATCTTTACTCTTTTCTATAACAGTAATTTTGGGAATGAATCGGTCTGGCAAAGATTGCAGAATTTTCTTTATAATTATATGTTCAGGAATTATCTCATTTAGATTGTAAAGAAAATTAACTATATCTTTAAGCCTACTTGGAACTCTGCGATAGTTTCACTGTCTTTAACTCTAATTATTTCACATTCTAAAGTTAAACATTGAATTTTAGAATTTTTTACAATGTTTGTACATTCAAAAACCAACTCTAAGATTTCTCATCCCTCTTTTGAGGTTTCACACGTGGCAATCTTTTTAAATTCGTCCTCTGTCACACAACTTTGGGTTGAATTTATCCCTTTAGAGTTCCACTTAGCTGATTCTAATTCACCAGTAGTTCATAATTCAGAAGGTTTGAGATCAACTTTTGTAACATTCTCAATCGTGGTACTTGTGGTGGGCGATTTCCAACCATTCACTACTACAAGCCATACGTCTTCATTTTTGGATTTTAATAAAATTCGCATCCTAGCTTTTCAGCATGAATAATTAGAACCATCAACAATAGAGGCGATAGATGTTTGATCTTTATCCATAATAACAAAAAAAAAACAAAACCAACACAAACCTAGGTTATGACCTAACCCTAACAACTTAAGGTAACCTCTTCTGATACCAAATGAAAACTCTAGAGCGCGTGAAAGGGAATTAACTAATTAACCCTAGATTTTTTATTTGGAGATTTGATTTTCAAAAACCAATTTTAATTGAATCGGGAAGTAAACTTAGAATTCTATGGATTTTAATTCTGAAAAACCTGTTTAATCTTTTCTAACATGCATCAATTAATAAAGTAATTAAACAGATAAGTAAATTCCAGAATTAACGAGGTATCCATGCAATGCAGAACTAATCCTTAACAATCCACTATATGTACAGCGGTTTACATACTCGATTAATCACAAATCATACAAACTTACAAAACTTGAATAGCATAAACCGCCAGCAAAAGTTTCCATCTTCTACGCGTATAGTCCTCCTATTCGAATCGCACTAACAGGTTCACAATGAATCACTCGCTACGGTATCACACCGCTTTTCAACACCGTTTGCGAATCACACGCACTTTGGGATATAATTTGTTCTTTAAAGAAAGAACGCTTACTTTGGCATGATTAAAAAGCCCTAAGGTAGTTTTATGTTTTGAGGTTTTAATCTCTTTCTATGGTGTGAAAAATTCTCTCAAAACATGTGTTAAAAGTGTGTAAAAGTCCCATACCCTATTGGTCTATTTACATAAAAATATAGAGACCAACTCCTTTTAAGAAAAGGTCAAAAATAGTTAGAATAAATTTTTTTTGTGATAAAAATGTACTTTCCATAAATAAAAGCCAAACTGATCCGAGTACAAATCATGTAACGGTCCAAAATTTTAAAAACAATTTTGAGCCCTGAAAATGCGCGGGACATGTCCAAGTTTCTTTAACTTGTACCAGTCCACCCCTTTGAAGAAAAATGCTAGCCACATATTTAATGAGCCTCATTTTTAATGAACCACCATTATAACGACGCGTGGACTTGTTAAAAGAAAGCTAACAATTTAAAAACCAAACACAAGTTTTCCTTTTAAAAAAAGGAATCTCACCGTTTGACTTTTCTTTTCCCTTTCTTCTTATTATTTATTTATTAAAAAAATTCTTTTTAAATCAATTTTTTTTCTTTTGTTTTTGTTTTTCGCCTTGTAAATTCCTTTGAGCTCCAATTCGACTCAAATTTTTTGACCAACACTAGGAATATATTAAGAACATAATTCAAGAGTTTTCTCATAAATTTGGTTCGCCGAAGTGTTACATATGCGGAAAAAGCACTAAAAAAAATAATTCAACCCAAAAAGTTTTTCTGAAAATACCACCTAGGAAAATAAATTCAAATGCCTATGCTCACCGTATTTATCTCGAATTAATCTTTCAATGCATCTCTTTGGTGGCTTGGCTTGCTTGTAGTTCTTCAGATTTAATCTCGAATGACTTGAACAACTTACAAGCATACGTGTTTTTCTCAAAGGAATAAAGTCAACTAAAACTTAGACTTTACATAACCCATATTCTTATATAGGATGAACCTCCTCTATACATTCTTGTCTTGTTCTGTCTAGTTCATTATTATCTTAATCATTTGTTCAATTATTTGACCGTGTGGTCGGAAATAGACTAACTATAGATTTTCGCACAAACAATCACTATCTTACCAAACAAAAAATGATGCACCTATTCTTGTTATTTTACCAAACACGCATACATTGTACAAATAACACACATATTCTTGTTATTTTAACTCAAAAAGCTACCATTTTAGCTTAAGTATGGCTTTAGTTTTCATTTGCATGTTTGGCCTCTATCCATCTATAGCTTTGGCAACAAAAGATTCATCACATATTAATGTCAATAACAGGACCCATATAGAAACTTACATCGTCCATGTAACATTTCCACATACCAAATCTAATTTCCTTCGACCACAAGAGCTAGAAAGTTGGTATTACTTGTTTTTGCCACCAACCATTGCCCATTCACACCGCTGAACACGCATGCTTCATTGCTATCATAACGCAATCATGGGTTTTCTAGAAAGATTGTCTCCAGAAGAAGTAAAATCCATGGCGAAAAAAGACGGGTTTATGCTTGCCAGCCCCGAGAAGGTTCTCTTTTTTGCTTACTACTCGTAGCCCAACGTTTTTATCATTGCAACAAAATGTCAGGCTTTGGAAAGACTCAAATTATGGGACGTGAATAATTATTGGAGTTTTGGACACTAGAATTACTCCAAGCCATCCTTGATTTAGCGATTGTGGATCTCAATGGCACTACCTACAATAATAAACTAATTAGAGCGAGGAATTTTATTGATGGTGATACGCTGGTCGACAAAAACAGGCATTGTACATACACAGCAAGCACAATGGCAGGTTACCGTGTGATTGGTGCCAAAGTTTCTAGTCAAGCAATTGGTATGGTAGTGGCATTGTACCTCTTACTCACTTGGCTAGCTACAATTTGTGCTCACAAAGGACATGTCTTGAAAGTGGAATATTGGTTGGAATAGACACTGCCATTGCTGACGGAGTCGATGTGCTTTCAATCTCCTTAGGTGCAGGTTCATCTCTTTTCCATGCTACCAACCTTGCCATTGGCACGTTGGCTGCTATACAAAGGGGGTATTTGTAAATTGTTTTGCAGGTAATCAAGGGCCAAGGAGAGCTACACTATCAAATGAAGCTCCATGGGTTCTCATAATTATGGCAAGCACAATTGATAAAAATATTAGGGCAACAACGGTGCTCGAAAACAAGTTCGAACTCAATGGAGTGTCACTTTTCCAACCTAAGAATTTTCAACAAACATTGTTGTCAATTGTCTACCTCGGAAGGACTGGAAATATACCTTTGTACATTGCTACGGAGGATTTTTCAACAATAATGTTAGTGTTGCAGGAAAAGTCTTGTTATGTGTCGATGGTGGTAACATAGGACGTGTACAAAAAGGTGAAATGTGAGAGATGCCAATGGCACTGCAATGATTCTCTTGAATAAAGAAATCAACGGCGATAGTACTCTGGCAAAAGTTATACACGTTCTCTCAACAACATATGTGAGTTACAAAGATGTAAAAAAAAATTACAAACTCAACTGTAAAGCCACAAGCAACTATTGTATTTAAACGTACTATAGTTGATGTAAATTATGCGGAGGTGTCTTCCTTCTCATCCAGAGGTCCCAATAAGGCCAGCCCTAGCATTTTGAAACCTAACATTATTTGAGGCACATCAATGGCTTGCCCTCACTTAAATGGAATCGTAGCCCTTCTAAAATGTAGACACCCAAATTGGTCTCCAGCCGCCATTAAGTCCGCTATCATGACTACTATCAATGTGTCGAAAGTTGATGGCAATCCCATAACAGACGAAATAAAGAAAACGGTGAATTGGTACGCACTAGGAGCAGGCCATGTAATCCTTCAAAAGCATACAATCCATCTCTATGGTTTTATTAGATCAGGTAGTCATATTTCTCTCTGTTTGTTTGAGTTTTTTTCATTCCCTCCTTTAGGATATTGGATGTATTCATACAGTAGCATAGATTGGAGTGGAGGCAAGTAGATTGACACTTGTGGATGTAGATATAACACAACACTATTAAGATTTGTTCTTGCTCTTTTTCCTACTTTATTTTTACATTATTTTAGCATTTATTGTTGATTTGAATTCCATTTTGAGTGCTTTAGTTAGACATTTTTTACTCTTAGGGTGTTCGTTATAGGATTTTATCTTTGGTATTCCCCCACTTAATCAAAATTTTACCAATGATGCATTAAAGCACATGCATATTTTCTATTTATTATTTAACATAATAAAAACGAAATGGCGTTTACTGCAAAATTGTATTAGATAAAAGGGGTAAGTTGCCAGGTAAAATAAAGAAGGGGTGACCTATAAATCATAAAATATGCAAGGGGATTTATTGTAATTTCCCATATTTGCAATATAACAATTTCTTATTCTCTTTTTTCTCTCTTCATCACACAATGTTTACAATACACCAATTTATTGGGTACAAGAGAATACTCTAAATTCCTGGATATTTCCATGAAGTAGATTTTTCTATGAACTATTTCAAGTACATGATAATTCTTAGGAGCATTCTAGAACCCATACTACTACAAGATATTGGAAAAAAAATTTGTGACATAATGCACCTAGACCTAGACCACTCTAAATTTTTCTAACCTTAAATCATCAAGAACCTATTTTTTATTGTGAATTGCATTTTTCAACATAAAGTACTTTTAATTGTGGGTAAATCTAACATTGCTGGTGCACATGTTAAAAAAAAAAAAAAAAATAATGTGTAGTTTAACATGGGTATGTATTCTAACACTCCAAAATCATATTTAGTGACACTTTATATAGATCTTTGGGACACTTTTAATAGATTTTGGAGTGCTAAAGTATATTTCTGGAGTGCTAAAATCATACTCATTAACATTATCAAATATTAACTTAATTTCTTTTCTAAAGCCTATCAACAGCGTGAGTAAATTTAACGAATAACTCTCCAATAAACATAATAAATCATTAAAATGTGTAACTATACTCTAGAAGAAAATGTAGCTTTAGCGAGAAAATTTTAGTGACAAAATTAAATTCGTCGCTAGACATGCCTTATTAGTGAGAAAATTTCAACATTCCTCACTAGTTCAAATTAAATGGAAATTTACATTATGTAATAAAATTATTTTCTCGGTATTACCTAATATCTTGTGAGGTTATAAATAATCCTCACTATAAATATTTTTTTCGTCATAAAAGGCAAGCGAAAATTATTTTTCTTTTCTGAGAAAATAAATTTGTTGCTATACATTTACTTTTGGCAAGGAATTAAATAATCGTCACTATATTTAAGTTTTTTTCTCGTGAAAAAACAATTAGAAAAATTTCTCTTCCACGAGGATATAATTTTGTCGTTATACATTTACTTTTGGTGGCACTTAAATAATCCTCACTAAATATGTTCTTTTTTTGTTGCAAGAAACAAGATGAGTTTTTTTTCTTTTTTGTGAGGAATTAACTTTGTCGATATTCATATACTTATGGCGAGGAACAAATAATCTTCCCTGTGTTTAAGTTGTTTCCTCGTGAAAAAAACAATTAGAAAAGGTTCTCTGTTGCGATGATAAACTTTTGTCGCCATATATTTACTTTTGGTGAGAATTAAATATTCATTACTAAACATGATCCTCTTTGTCGCAATAAACATGAAAATTTTCCTTTTTTGTGAGGAGTTAATTATGCATATTCATATACTTGCGTCAAGGAATAAATAATCCTCGATGTAATTAAGCTTTTTTTCTTGTGAAAAATCAATTAAAAAAATTCTCTTTTGTGAGGATATAATTTTGTCATTATACATTAACTTTTGGTGGGAATTAAATAATTGTCATTAAATATGTTCTATTTTGTCATAATAAACAAGATGAATTTATTTTTTGTGTGAGGAATTAATTTTGTCAATATTCAAGATCCCTAAAATTAGTAATTCTTTTAATGATAGTGTGTATATATATATATATATATATATTATTTTCAGCAATATAATGGGTTGGGAGTGGGGACACAAAATAACTATTAAAAAATGTTGTTAATATTAATTATAAAGGAAAACATTCATATTGCTAATTAATCAACTATTAAAAAATCACACACATTAGATTAACGTGTATGCTACTAGACCTGATAATGGGTCGTGTTGATTTGAATCGGGTTTGGATGAAACACTGGTAAAATCGAGCATGACCCATTAAGCTAATATGCGGGATTTTAGTACACGAACACATTTCGTTACCTTATCAGGTAACACGATGCAACCCATTTCACCTGTGCATTAAGCTAACGAGTTAGAACCCGATAACTCGACACGATTAACCAGAAAACAACATAAAGTCATCAGGTTTCCAGCCTGATCCAAACAGTTTAGGACGAGTTTGGGACGGGAATTTTTTTAAGGCGGGTTAGTTTGTTTTTTGCTGAAAAAATCCAACTCGAGTTCGTGGTGAATTCCGATTTAAGCATCTTAATGCCTAACTTGAATATATATATTATGTAAAAAAAATACATATATGTTTTAATATTAGTAAATTAATATTTGGGAGTATATATTTGTTTTAATATTTGGCGTGGAGCGGGTTAACTTTAATTTTTAGGGAATTAATACAAGTCGAGTTTGTATTTGGCCAAATTAAATTCATAAAAGAAAATAATGAAAGAAAAAAATATACAGTCACCACACATAAAGGAGGACATACTGCCGAAATGGAGGAACCTACATTACCTTACAACAAAAATAATAACCTTAATTATATACCTATAAATAGAAAAGGGAAGGTTCGTTACAAGATATGTTATGCGGAAACCCAAATTTTTTGGCACCCATAGATGTCTATTATTGGGTGAGACCAAACATAGTATGATTTAATGTCAAATTAATATTGCATACTTTTATTTTTTAATTAATATAGACTAAATATTTTCAACCAATTAATAAGTTGAAGTATTTTTGTAGACGAATTACAGTGGCTTAAAAAAAAGAGATTTTTTTGGTAAGAATCCTAATATAAATCAACTATATAATTGATATTTAAATATTAATTCATAGTATTTTATATTAGAATCCTAGCTAATGTCAGTCTACATACCAAATAGAGTATGATTTAATAACTAATTAATGGTGAGTACTTTTAATTTAATAATTATAATAGAATAAATATTCCTAAATAATTAATAAAAATTTCAAATTCACCCCTCCACTCGCACTTTATAAGGCGCGCAAATTTTTCCCAGTTCCAATATACATAGATAATGCGTGCCTAATTTTTAGGCTATTATATTTACCTTTTATTTCATGATATTTATCTTCCTCTTCCTCCAATACGAATTGTTGAATTCCTTTCAGTTGAAACAAACCCTAAATGTATGAAAATTTTATATTCTGCATATATAACATATATATATATACTACATATATACACACAAACCCACGCAAGCACACACACATATATATACACATACATATATATTAATTTATGCAAAATACACCTTAATTGCCACTATTAATTTTTTTTGCATCTTATTTAGTTAATTTATATTCCGTATCAAATGTTATGAAATCCTAATAATCTATTGTAGTTACTATACGTGCTATTTGGTTAAATATTTCCAATAATTGTATATGTGATATATCTAATTTGACAAAAAGTCCTAAAAATTTTATACGTGATTTATGTAGTTTGTGTTATCTATTTGTTTGTGATATTTGAGTAAACATCCAATACCTAATATGTAGTAGTATACATTATTTTGTAAGTAGTATTTGAGTAAGTATTCCTATATCCAAAATCATAAAGATCTGGCTTATAACTCTTAATTGCTATTTGTGTAAGCACTAATTTGGTTATAGACTCATGTCTTTATAGTTTCTCAATTTATATATGTACAATATGTTAAATTCCCCTTATTTATTATTGATGAACCAAAATCATTATACCTGCTATCTACAATCTCAATTTGAGTAAGATTTGATGATGAAATACGTTACGTCTAATTTGAATTTTAATTACATGCTATCTAAATTCTCAGTTATTTTTGTAGTATTTCTTTGAGTAATATTGAAATACAATACGTTAAATTGGGTTTTGATTCCCAGCTATTTGAGTAATAATATTTACGATGGAATACATAACGTATAATTGGGATTATTTGAGTAATATTTGATAAATGGAATGCATTACGTATATAATATGGGATATCTGAGTTACATGAGTTTATCTCTGATAATTGTTATCCTTATTATTTGAGTACGAGTTCATTAATTTGGTTAAATATAAAATTAATAATTGACATTAGAATACATTATTTCTAATGTGTTTCTGATTCCCATGATGTAGGCACATTTGAGTAACTTCATATCTGAGTTATTTATGACCGAGTAATATTAGTTATGATTCCAAGTACTTTTTATGAATTATGATTCCATAATTTGCTTACTGACTCGAAGCAAAAGTTTGACGTTGAAATATAGTATATTAGTTGAGTAATAATATTTATGATGGAATACACTACGTATAATTTGCAGTTATTTGAGTAATATTTGATGATGGAATGCAGTACGTATATAATATGGGCTACCTAAGTTATATGATTTATTATCTGATAATTATTATCCTTATTATTTCAGTATGAGTTCATTAATTTGGTTACATACAAAATTAATAATTGACATTAGAATACAATATTTCTAATATGGGTTTTTGAATCTCATGATGTGGGCACATTTGAGTAACTTCATATCTGAGTAATTTATGACCGAGTAATATGGGTTATGATTCCAAGTACTTTTTATGGGTTATGATTCCATAATTTGGTTACTGATTCAAATTAGATTAATGCGGATTTTTGATTCCCATCACACGTTTGAGTAACATCATATTTGTGTAATTTATGACAGAGTAATATGTGTTATGATTTCAAGTACTTTTTATGGGTTATGATTCCATAATTTGGCTACTGACTCAAGTTAGTAATCTAACGTAGAGTTCCGCCACTACTCCTTGGATTATTTATGATTGGCCTTTATTTATAAATTTGGGTAAAAAGTCCCATAATTTTTGTGAAAAAAAATCTTTGGTGTATATACAAACTTATTCTTGTAGCCACAATGTATATATACTAACTTATATTATTTGAGCCTTATTTTATACTTTGGAGGTTTAGGTCAACCTGATGCCTCTTTTTACCCCTCTTTTCTTTGTGACATTTAGAATTTTGATGTTACGTTAAAATTGTTATGGAATTGTGACATTGCTTATATAACAACTAGTTTTTTTTTTCTTTTTCATTTTTAATTTACAGAAGGCTATGATCGAATTGAAAAGAGAGCAACTAAGCTTGGATATGAGTGAAGGACTAAGTGAGGCTGAAATATGCGACAAGGTACTCGGAAAAAGATCAGGGTTCATGAAGGGTCATAGTTTTAGCCCACGATCGAAATCATCTAAATCAACCACCCAACCTTTGCCACCACTTGAAGCAGATACTGAAAAGGAGCAAATGAAAGCGGAAATCGAAAGCTTGAAATAGAAACTTGATCAAGTTGCTCAATTTGTGCAGGATTTCCAAGGTTCCCAATTTTCAATTCCTTCCGATCCATCTACATAAAGGTTGTTATATTTTTTAGTTAGACATTTAGTTTTTCTAATTTTTCTTACTCAATTTAGTGGGGAAATTATCGTTTTACGAGTTAGTTTTAATTATTTAGTTGTCGTAAATATGTTTTTTAGAATGGACATAATTTTATTGAATGCAACTTTGTTTTGGTTTATTGTTTATTGATTCGATAATTTTTTACGAAATAAGTGTCATAGTTATGCTAGAATTGTTATATAAATAATGATAGAGTTGTTATACGAGAAAATTATGAACGTATGGCAGTGAAAGAATTTATCGCTATAACATGTTATTAACAATTAACTTTATTAATGATAAATTTGTTTTGTTCATCAATTTATGTATAATGAGGAAACGAAATGTGTTTGTGGTGAAAACATTAGTCGCAACAAGTTCTTCTCTTAATTGTTTCCATAATTATTGAGAAAAATTAATGCATTTAACAAGAAATATTATGTCATTACAATTCCGTAACGAGATAATTAAATTTTGCATTTAAAACTTTATAATAACAAATTTAGCAACTATATTAACGAGAAATGGATAACACATTTAGCTGGGAAATACTTTAGTTGCCATATGTATTGTGCGACAAAACACAATTTTTATCATCATAAAGCTATTGCGAAAGATTGAACAATTTATCTTCATAAAGCTATTACGAAGAATTGATCAATTTATTGCCATAAAGCTATTATGAGAGATGGGCCAATTTATTGTTATAAAGCAATAACGAGGGATAGAACAACAATCTTTGCGAGAAACTAAACAAATTTTTCAGAGAGGAAATATTTAAATCTCCGAAAGTTTCTCACGACAAAACTTATCTCTATCTCACAACGATATTCGTGGGGAATTGAATACATTTTAGTGGGGAAATATTTTTACCGCATTTCATTTCTTGTGATGAAACTCATCTTTCCTCACTTTAGAGCTGTTACGAGGGAGCTAGTGCAACAAGTTTATCGACAAAAAAATTTTCTCGCTGTACAACTATTGCGAGGATGAAAAACCTTTATCGACAAACATTTTTCCTCATTAAAGCTACGTTTTGTTGTAACAAAAGGTGTGAATACATGCAGAATCATCCTCTACTCTACACATTCAACTAGGTAATTATAAAAGCAATTTTGTGTTTGACGTGCAGAATAAGAAGATGTAATATGATAAAGTTCTCTTGTTCTATGTTTACTTATTGGCCAAGACTGAATAATAAGGTGAGTTATTTTATTTTATTTTTTGTAAATTTAAATAATTTTGTTAAAGAAACGAAGATCAATCAGTACACGGCATAAACCCCCAGAATAACAACTCAACATAAGGCTTCAACATAACATAGATCAAAACTAAACCAAGCAACAAATCAACTAATAAACCACACTATATCAATACAACATGCACAATCCATAATACTCCATTCCTTGCATAATAGCCAACCTAGCTCGCATAATCCCTTTTATTTCTCTATTAGGGTGAATTATTTATCATACAAAGATGTTTTATCTAATGATAAACGCTTAATATTGTCATTCATACGCTCATTTTCGGAGTTGTTTGACACGTTTATTTCTCTAAAACTACTCGGTTTGCCAACTTATTCCACGATTAGTCTCGTAACACTTTTGTATTTAACAATGCTTGGAAAGGCACATTTTGTGTTTATTTTGGTGTCTTTAGATTTCAAGAAACATTGTATTTAATACAATAGTGGAATTTTCCATGGACAAAAAGAATTCAAGAAAGTGAAAGCTCCATGTGATTAAAGAGCATCCAAGAAAGTGGAAGTCTCCATGTCCATGTGATTAAAGAAAGAAAGTGGAATTGTCCATGTGAAAAAAGAGCATCCAAGATAGTGGAATTCTCCACCAAAAATAAAAAGCATTGTTTATTATTTTAGCATCCAACACATCTCTCCTATTTATAGTCTTCATTGTTGTTTTGGAGAGAGGACTTTTATTACTTCTCATTTCTCAATTTATAGAGAGCTTGTAATAGTTTTATTTTCTAGAGAGAGAAATGGAGTTCACTTTTATAATTCTTGTCTCTACATTTATTATGGAGTAAATTTCTTTGCTAAGGCTAAAAAATGAAGTTTGCAATGCATTAATTATGTAAGTTCAATTCTTATTCCATTGTTAGTATTGTTAAATACTTTTTGAATCCTTCATCTTCTCCATTTTTTCAACCATTCATAAGCTAGTAAGATAATTTTCATATGATGATTTGATTTTGTATGCCTTGTATACATAGATCTCAAGCATTAATGAGAAAATGATACACTTGTGTATTTCTTACTAGCCTATGTTCATTCTTTCTTTGAATGAGATACTTTTCATTGCCAAGCATGATTAGTCTTTGAATATTCATAGAAATTAAACACCATAAATTTGAGATTTTAATCTTTAAATACTTTAATGATATGTTGAGTGCTTTCTACACTTTATGTGATTTTAAGACTCATCATCTTCTTAGTTAAAGTATTGCCAAAGAAGATCTTTTAAATTTATGTCATAAACAACTTCATTAATCATTTTACGGATTCAATTTGTATTTATCAAATAAGTCTATATAGGACGGTTTGACCTCCACCTAGACCTCCCAATCTTAGACAAATGAAATGTTATGATTTATTGAGCTAAACTCCTTGTAGTTGGCCATTTTCATAATCAAGTCATTTGCCTAGGGGAAACTAACAATGAGTTCTTAAATGCCTAGTTTAAATTTATGCATTTTCTTTTTGTGTATTTTAAGTTTGAATCTTGGTTGATATTATATGGGAATGGGTTGCACTTGCTTCACACCCTTTGTCACAAGATAAAAATGAGAGATACACTTGTGTTGATATTTGCTTACACCCTTTCTTTATATGGCATTTATATGGGAATGGGTTGCTTTTGCTCCACACCCTTTTGCTTAGAAATGGGTAAAATATTCAACACTTAGGAATTGCATTGAGAACTTTGAATGAGATTGATTTTACTTAACTTTGCAAAACAAATGAATTCTATAATGCCTTAGCCTTTTCTCATCTATTATTACATCATTTTAATTTTTATTGCAAGACTTTAAAATCAACAACTAAAATCAACCAATCATATTCTCTTAAACAAAGCCTTGGACTCGTAATCACTACATCGTCTTTCCGACTATTCTTGTGGTTCGACACTTGGACTTACCAAGTATTATAACTTGACAACCTGCACTTGGGTACCTAAGCACGGAAGTATTTTCGGCACGTCATGTTTTTGGCGCCGTTGCCGGGGATACGGTGAAAGACGGATTACGGATTTTGTACAAAAATTCACTTTGTAAGTATTCTCTCCCTTTGTAAATTATTTTTTCTACTTATCATTTATTTTTTTTTAGGTGAAAAATTTTATTCGAGATCACCCTTCCGGGCTTATGCCCGAAAATTTGTACATTGATCTTCGCATAAGTCCACCAAGAGGCCAACCACTACCAAGGCATCCTACTCCTTCACCTACTCCTTCCGAAATGGCTAACGAGGATAATGAATCAAATACCGGAGAGATCGATAATCATCCTGAACCGGTTCGAACAATGAGGGATTATCTTCAACCACCTCGGGCGACGTCTAATTCTTGCATCATTCTCCCCACCGGACAAGCCGGAACATTATCCTTCAAGCCAGGTATACTTCAACATATCCCCTCTTTTCATGGTATGGAATCCGAAAATCCGTACTTACATTTGAAAGATTTCGAGGAAGTTTGCTCCACGTTTCGTGAGGCAAACACCAATGAGGAAGTAATGCGTTTAAAACTTTTTCCTTTCTCCTTAAAAGATAAAGGAAAATTATGGTTGAATGCTCTAAGACCGCAATCTATTCGGTCTTGGCAAGTACTTCAATCGGAGTTTTTGAAAAAATTCTTTCTCGTCCATCGGACTAACGCTTTGAGAAAGGCGATATCCAATTTTTCGCCAAAAGAAAATGAAAGTTTTTATAAGTGTTGGAAAAGATACAAGGAACTTTTAAACGCATGTCCTCACCATGGCCACGAAACATGGAGCCTTGTAAGCTATTTTTACGAATCTCTTACTCCTAAAATGCGTACATTTGTAAAGACCATGTGTAATGGTCAATTTTTGAGTAAAAGTCCCGAGGAGGCCTTGTTGTATTTTGATGAATTGGCGGAAGGTGCCCAAAATTGGAACACCTATACCGAGGAACCTAAGGCCAAACCTCTGGGAAAGGGTGGGTTGTACCAAATATCCAATGATGATGACATGGGGGTAAGGTTGTTCCAATTGTCTAAGAAGGTAAAGGCCTTAGAGACAAACAAGCTTAGAGATGTCAATGTAGTGTCATCAAGTCAATTGTGTGTCATTTGTGAGAAGGTGGGGCATTCCGCGGAGGAGTGTCACACAATTCCGGCCTTCAAAGAGGTCCTTCAAAGTCCCTCACAAGTCAATGCTCTGAACTCATATTCTAGGCCACACAATGATCCATTTTCTCAAAGGTACAATGAAGGGTGGAGAAATCATCCAACCAAGACCACCTCCACCCCAAAACAACTCTTTTGGCCAAACTAACCCAAACCCAAATTCAAATTTGGAGTCTCTTTTGCGGCAATTTATAGATAAGACCAATAGAGAGGTTAGTGATTTGAAAACCCAAATGTCCAAACTCACAACCGCGTTGTCCACCCAAGAAAAAGGAAACTTTCCATCCCAACCCTTAGCCAATCCCCGAGGCCAAGCTTTAGTGATCAATGAGGGCGAATCAAGTGGAAATGTTGAGGAGTTAAAATCTATCACCATCCTTATGAGTGGGAAAGAGATTGACAAAACTATAGTTCCTAAGGCCAAAAACCCGGTGGACATAGCCGAGTCAAGTCAAGTTGAGGAGATCACCTTAGAAGAGAGAATAAGGGAAAGAGAGAAAGTTGGAAAAGAGGATTTAGAGAAAATCAAGAATAGTATAAAAGTCCCTTTTCCCGAAAGGTTAAATCAACCTCCTAAGGAAAATCAAAATGCCGAAGTTCTTAATGTGTTCAAACAAGTGAAAATTAACATTCCATTGCTTGATGCGGTGAAACAAATTCCTTCTTATGCAAAATTTTTAAAAGATTTATGCACCACTAAGAGGCGATTGAATGTTAAAAAGAAGGCATTTATGGCGGAACAAGTGAGTTCAATAATGCAAGGCACTCGAATTCCAAAATTCAAAGATCCCGGTTGCCCCACCATTTCTTGTTTGATTGGCAACTTTAGAATAAAAAATGCATTGCTTGATCTGGGGGCGAGTGTTAATGTTTTGCCATTTTCGGTTTACCAACAATTGGATTTAGGAGAGTTGAAACCCACGAAAGTCACGATCCAATTGGCGGATCGGTCGGTCAAGATTCCAAGGGGAATTGTAGAGGATGTGCTAATTCAAATTGATAAATTCTATTTTCCTGTGGATTTCATAGTTCTTGACATGCAACCGGTATCCAATCCCGAAAATGAGATTCCCGTAATTTTGGGAAGACCCTTTCTTGCAACATCAAATGCTATCATCAATTGCAAGAATGGGATTGTAAAATTGGCCTTTGGAAATATGACTCTTGAGCTCAACGTTTTTTCAATAAGTAACAAACAAGATGATTTTGATGATGAAATTGAACATGTAAACATGATAGAGTCACTAGTACAAGACCATTTTTCTTTCACTTATGAATCGGAATCATTGGAAGATTTGCTAACCACTCCCAATGATCCCGAGGAATGTGTGCATGTGTTTTCTTTGGATGATAGGAACAAGGAAGAACTCTTGAAGAATGAAGAAAATGCACAAGAGGAACCACCAAATCTTGAAGGAAAGATGGAGCTCAAGCCTCTTCCTAGCAATTTGAAGTACGCTTTCCTAGGTGCTTTTGAAACTTACCCCGTGGTAATTTCTTCTGAACTCTCAAAGGATCAAGAAGAACGGTTGGTAAGTATGCTAAGTAAGTATCGAAAAGCTTTTGGGTGGAAATTGGCCAACCTCCAAGGAATTAGCCCATTGATTTGCACACACAAAATTTACTTGGAGGAAGGTACAAAGCCATCAAGACAATTTCAACGCCGGTTAAATCCTCACATGCAAGAAGTAGTAAGAACCGAGGTGTTGAAATTGCTTGATGCCAAGATCATCTATCCAATTTCGGATAGCAAATGGGTAAGTCCGACCCAAGTTGTACCTAAAAAATCCGGGCTTACGGTAGTAAAGAATGAAAATAATGAGTTGATACCCCAAAGAGTCACCACCGGGTGGCGAATGTGCATAGACTACCGTAAGTTAAATGAAGTCACTAGAAAGGACCATTTTCCTCTTCCATTTTTAGATCAAACACTTGAAAGAGTGGCGGGTCATGAGTTATATTCTTTTTTAGACGGATTTTCTGGGTATAACCAAATCGAAATTGATCTTGAGGACCAAGAAAAAACAACCTTCACATGTCCGTTTGGTACTTTTGCTTATCGAAAAATGCCTTTTGGTTTGTGCAATTCACCGGCCACTTTTCAAAGATGTATGTTGAGCATTTTTAGCGATATGGTAGATAAAACTCTAGAGGTTTTTATGGACGATTTTACCGTTTACGGTAAGTCGTTCAATAATTGTTTGCTCAATGTTGAACATGTGTTAGCAAGATGTATCGAGAAGCAACTCATCCTCAATTGGGAGAAATGCCACTTCATGGTGACAAAGGGCATTGTATTGGGCCATGTTGTATCGGGGAATGGCATTGAAGTAGACAAGGCGAAGATCGAGCTTATCTCAAAGCTCCCCACCCCCAAGTCAATCAAGGATGTTCGCTCATTTTTAGGGCATGCTGGATTCTACCGAAGGTTCATTCAAAATTTTAGCACGATTGCTAAACCCATGTGCAAGTTGCTCTTGAAAGATGCCCCATTTGAATGGACCAAGGAATGTGAAGAAGTCTTTGTAAAACTCAAGCACATGCTCACTACCGCACCCATCATGCAAACCCCCGATTGGAGTCTTCCTTTTGAGCTTATGTACGACGCAAGCGATTACGCCGTGGGAGCGGTCCTCGGCCAAAGAAAGGACAAAAAGCCCGGGGTCATTTACTATGCGAGCCGAACTCTCAATGAGGCTCAAATGAATTACACCACCACCGAGAAGGAATTTTTGGCTATTGTTTTCGCTCTTGACAAATTTCGGTCATACCTCATCGAATCTCCAATTGTCATATTTACAGACCATGCTGCACTCAAATATCTTTTCACTAAGAAAGATGCGAAACCAAGGCTTTTAAGATGGATTCTTCTTTTACAAGAATTCAATCTTTTCATTAAAGATAAGAAGGGTGTTGAAAATGTGGTGGCGGATCATCTTTCTCGCCTTTCATTCAATGACCACATTGAAGAGAGTGCTATCAAAGACTCTTTTCCAGATGAGCAACTATTTGCAATCTCAAGTTTGCCATGCTACGCCGAGATCATGAACTATCTCGTCACCGGAAAAATGCCAAGTCCTTGGAGTGCTCAAGATCGAAGAAAATTCTTGTCCGAAGTCAACCGCTTTTATTGGGATGATCTGTACTTGTTCAAGTATGGGGCGGATCAAATCATTCGACGATGCATTCCCAATGATGAGTTCGAAAGGGTTTTAAGCTCTTGCCACAATGAAGCCTGCGGTGGGCATTTCTCGGCCAAGAAGACGGCCGCCAAGATTCTACAATGTGGCTTTTATTGGCCAACGATGTTCAAAGACGCCTACGCCTTTTGCAAAGCTTGTCCGAGATGCCAAATGTTAGTAGGAATCACAAGAAAAAGCATGATGCCTCTCAACCCGATCCTCGTAGTTGAAATTTTTTATTGTTGGGGCATTGATTTCATGGGACCATTCCCATCCTCTTTTGGTAATCTCTATATTCTTCTTGCGGTTGATTATGTTTCCAAATGGGTGGAAGCCATAGCTTGCAAAACAAATGATCACAAAGTTGTAATTCGATTTTTAAAAAATAACATTCTTGCAAGATTTGGCACCCCAAAGGCAATTATAAGTGATGGAGGCTCACATTTTTGCAACAAACCCTTTGAATCATTAATGCAAAAATATGGTGTGAACCATAAGGTCTCCCTCGCTTATCAGCCTCAAACAAACGGACAAGCCGAGCTTGCTAACCGAGAGATAAAACAAATTTTAGAAAAAACGGTAAATCCGAATCGCAAAGATTAGTCAATACGACTAAACGATGCTCTTTGGGCATACCGAACCGCTTTTAAAACAACTCTCGGGATGTCTCCATATCGCATTGTGTATGGCAAGCCTTGTCACTTGCCCGTTGAATTGGAACATAAATCATTTTGGGCAATTAAAATGATGAACTTTAATTTGGAAAAAGCCGAAAGCAACCGAAAGTTGCAACTTGAGGAGTTGGAGGAATTAAGGAGGGATGCATACCAAAATGCTAAGATAAGCAAAGAACGTGCAAAAATTTTTCATGATAAATCTATTTTAAGAAAAGAATTCAAACTTGGGCACAAAGTTCTAGTTTATGACACGCATTTGCATCTCTTCCCGGGAAAGCTGAAATCACGTTGGACCGACCCATACATTATTCGACATGTATTCCCTTTTGGGGCCGTGAATGTTGAGGATCCCAAAACCGGCTTTGTGTTCAAAGTGAACGGGCAACGCCTTAAGCCATTTTTGGAATTCCCACCACAAGAGGAGTCCACCACTCTTGAAGATCCGACCTATACCTAACAAGCATAGGTGATGTTTGTATATAATTTGAATTTTTTTTTACATATATAAAAAAAAGAAAAAAAGAAAAACAAAATTCGCTTTATTTTATTTCCTTCATTTTTGGGTTTGGTTTGATAAACATGATATGAGGATTGAAATGTGGTTGTAATGCATGCGTGTTATGTTTTATCTAATTCTAACCCGTCTTTTTTGTTAGTGTGTACATATAATAATTTTGCTTTGAAAATAGCTCTCTTTTGCCTCATGAAAATCGAAAAGCAAAATGAAAGACTGTCGATTTCTCGTTCTCTTCACATTGAGGACAATGTATTCTTCAAGTTGGGGGGTAATGTACTTAAACTTTAATGGCTTTTCAATTTCTGATTTTTTCATGTGTTTAGAGCTTCAAAAAAAAATAACTTGAAAGTTTGAAAAATGATGATTGATGAATGATTAAAAAAAATGATGATGATTAGTTCATTAGCTATTGGCATGAATTCCTTGATCTATATGGAATTTTGAGTGATAATCTACCTTGCTTTACTTCAATTAGATTCATGACCCTAGAAACGTCCCTTAAAATGTGTAAATGCTTCAAGTAGAGAAATTCTTTCGTAACACTTAGAGTAATTTTTATTTTGTGAAGAGGGAATTCTTGTCCAAAATTGATGAAAGTTTTTTGCGAAAAGATTCTCCAATAGAGAGGACAAATGCATGGCACTTTGAAAAACTTGGATGACTTTTAATCCTAATATTGACTTAAAGCTTCACTTGACTAAATCATAAGTCTCTTTGTCTAATATTATGGATAGGTAAAGGTTACCATATGAGAAAGGGTGAATAGCTTCCTTCAAGCTTAATAAATAAGCATAAAATGTCAAATTTTATATAGTGAGTCTGCTGCCCCCCATAGAGATGAAAACCGCATTGAACTAATTTAGCAAAAATTCCAAGAAAATATAAGAAAAGTGCTTAGAAATGGACAAAAATTTGAAACTTTCGTTTTTGAAGGAAATTCCTCTTCCATCTCTAATGATCAATACTCTTTGTGTTTAAATGAGAATTTTGCTAATATAAGGCTTAACATGTGATTAAAGGGAAGTATGGGTTAAGTTTCTAAAGGAGATAAGCAATTTAGATAGTCATTCAAAACCCACAAGTCTAGAAATAGTGATAGTAATGTCATAAGCTTTGCAAATTGAACTTTTGAAATCATCATTCTCGTCATTCACCATGATTAAACTTTTGATGTTTGTAGGTATTATCACTGTAAACCTTCACGAGACAAATCTTGTCTTCTAAGGGAACTTGGGAGTTTTTAAAATGGCTTAGTGCATTTTATCAATGCATTTTCGAATATTATACATAGCTATTTTTTATTTTGCTTGCTAAGGGACTAGCA
Organism: Lonicera japonica; assembly: GCA_021464415.1. NCBI lineage: Eukaryota > Viridiplantae > Streptophyta > Magnoliopsida > Dipsacales > Caprifoliaceae > Lonicera > Lonicera japonica. Next base: position 24,297,395 of record CM038470.1, on the reverse strand, counting down.
AGAGAAAAGTCGGGGGGAGTTGATAAACGCTTAATATTGTCATTCATACGCTCATTTTCGGAGTTGTTTGACGCGTTTATTTCTCTAAAACTACTCGGTTTGCCAACTTATTCCGCGATTAGTCTCGTAGCACTTTTGTATTTAACAATGCTTAGAAAGGCACATTTTGTGTTTATTTTGGTGTCTTTAGATTTCAAGAAACATTGTATTTAATACAATAGTGGAATTTTCCATGGACAAAAAGAATTTAAGAAAGTGAAAGCTCCATGTGATTAAAGAGCATCCAAGAAAGTGGAAGTCTCCATGTCCATGTGATTAAAGAAAGAAAGTGGAATTGTCCATGTGAAAAAAGAGCATCCAAGATAGTGGAATTCTCCACCAAAAATAAAAAGCATTGTTTATTATTTTAGCATCCAACACATCTCTCCTATTTATAGTCTTCATTGTTGTTTTGGAGAGAGGACTTTTATTACTTCTCATTTCTCAATTTATAGAGAGCTTGTAATAGTTTTATTTTCTAGAGAGAGAAATGGAGTTCACTTTTATAATTCTTGTCTCTACATTTATTATGGAGTAAATTTCTTTGCTAAGGCTAAAAAATGAAGTTTGCAATGCATTAATTATGTAAGTTCAATTCTTATTCCATTGTTAGTATTGTTAAATACTTTTTGAATCCTTCATCTTCTCCATTTTTTCAACCATTCATAAGCTAGTAAGATAATTTTCATATGATGATTTGACTTTGTATGCCTTGTATACATAGATCTCAAGCATTAATGAGAAAATGATACACTTGTGTATTTCTTACTAGCCTATGTTCATTCTTTCTTTGAATGAGATACTTTTCATTGCCAAGCATGATTAGTCTTTGAATATTCATAGAAATTAAACACCATAAATTTGAGATTTTAATCTTTAAATACTTTAATGATATGTTGAGTGCTTTCTACACTTTATGTGATTTTAAGACTCATCATCTTCTTAGTTAAAGTATTGCCAAAGAAGATCTTTTAAATTTATGTCATAAACAACTTCATTAATCATTTTACGGATTCAATTTGTATTTATCAAATAAGTCTATATAGGACGGTTTGACCTCCACCTAGACCTCCCAATCTTAGACAAATGAAATGTTATGATTTATTGAGCTAAACTCCTTGTAGTTGGCCATTTCCATAATCAAGTCATTTGCCTAGGGGAAACTAACAATGAGTTCTTAAATGCCTAGTTTAAATTTATGCCTTTTCTTTTTGTGTATTTTAAGTTTGAATCTTGGTTGATATTATATGGGAATGGGTTGCACTTGCTTCACACCCTTTGTCACAAGATAAAAATGAGAGATACACTTGTGTTGATATTTGCTTACACCCTTTCTTTATATGGCATTTATATGGGAATGGGTTGCTTTTGCTCCACACCCTTTTGCTTAGAAATGGGTAAAATATTCAACACTTAGGAATTGCATTGAGAACTTTGAATGAGATTGATTTTACTTAACTTTGCAAAACAAATGAATTCTATAATGCCTTAGCCTTTTCTCATCTATTATTACATCATTTTAATTTTTATTGCAAGACTTTAAAATCAACAACTAAAATCAACCAATCATATTCTCTTAAACAAAGCCTTGGACTCGTAATCACTACATCGTCTTTCCGACTATCCTTGTGGTTCGACACTTGAACTTATCAAGTATTATAAATTGACAACATGCACTTGGGTACCTAAGCACGGAAGTATTTTCGGCGCGTTATCTAATTAGCGAGGGATAAAATGTCCGGGTAAAATTAAATAATAATAGCCGACATTCCTATTCAATTCATAAAAAACATCAAATTAGACTAGGCAATTTATCATGTTATAAATTTTTACACTTATAAGGACCTGCTAAAAACCGTGTCTTATTAGGTACTCCCACAAACACACATAGAAGGAATAAATTATATCTAAGTAATCAACCTATAAGAAACGTGAAACTAATAAACGTTAACCCATTAAATTGGGCCGTACATATGTGTGTATATATATATCCTAATAATAATCTATTTTATCGAAATGCCAATAAATACTACTTCGCTCCAATAATTCATGTAGGTAGATACAATTTATCAAGACAAGCCACCTTCTTATTCAATTTATCAAGAATTATATGAATGATGAGGAGGCCACAATATTTTTAATTAATTTTTTTTTTAGTGTATGAGGAGCTTTTTTCCCTTATTGCTTTGGAGGTGTATGTTTAAGGTTTTGTGTTCACTAGTATGTGCTTACTTCTTCTTCTTCTTCTTCTTTTTTTTTATGCTAACATGTTTATCGACATTTACGATCACTCTTGTTTCGGCACCAAATACTAACATTAGAAAGCTAGGGACCAAGTAAATAGGTCACTAATTGAACCGTATATATAAAAAACCATGCAACAATTTAAATAATATAACCATTTATATGACGGGCGTACTATAATGGTCACTAGTTAAACCGCATAACCAATTTACAATATACTAACATAGATTAGACTATTACACATAAAAAAATAAGAATATGTTTTTAAGTGTCATGACAAGAATAAAAAGTAAACACATTTATACGAAGACTAGATAAAATAATAGGGTGATTTTATTTATATCCGTGATATTTTGCAGTTAATCCACCCTTAAATCATAGATATTTTAAACAAATGTTCACAATATTACACTCTTAAAAATTGATAATTAATTATATCCACCAATTAAAATTAATATATAATTATATCAATTTAGATTTCATTTTAATTAAGATTCCCAATCTAAATATAATTCCTTTTTAATTTATTTCATTTTTACCTTTAAAGAATTTTCAAACGGTTTAGGGATAGGGTTTAATGATCATTATGCGTTGATTGATTTGAAAATAATTGAACATCGATTAACTTATTAGTACATATTTTGTTTAACAAAAAATACAAACCCTAATATCAGTACGTAATTTAATTATACAACAATGAAAAATCTTTTGCCAACGAGAGAATTGAACAATACTTTGTAACACGAATAAGACTTTACAGTAAAATTAATGGATTAAGGTGGCATTGGAAGTTGAGAAAGAATTAAGTATTAATGTTGAAGAGGGTTTATTTTCATCGCAATCAGTAAAGATTGCACGTTCAATAGTGTGTTCTTTTTTGTTTTGCTTATAAATTTATACTTGGGATTATATTCTTATTTGAAATCTGGTAGAAGAAATTAATTCCGGATACCACATTACAAACTGTTGCAAAACTTGAGTTAATATCTAATACCAGATCCAAAACTAATTTGTTGTCTCAAAATAATAATTGTATTTTCTTATTTCTTTTAACTTAAGAAAATCAGTTATGCTTTTTTTTTTAGGGTCTTGAGGTATCCGCCCCAAAGGAATTGATTATTCTGGAAACTTTATCGATGTTACAATCGGTTAAAAGTGATATCAATGATATCCCGATGCAAGAAGTGTTGCAATCGGTTAAAACTTTATCAGTTTTTAAGATATATACACATATTTATCAATTATTAATATAAACCCTAGATGAAGAATATGAAAAATAAATTATTATTATTATTATTAAATTAATAATATTTTTTTGTCAGTTTATCCACGCTCGCGGATTAACTTAATAGGTAATATGGATTAACTTAACGGTGCAGATTAACTGCAAGATATCGCGAATAAAAACAAAATCACCCAAAATAATAATAAATAACAAAGTTTTCATGACAAATGGATTCTATATCCAGCCACTTGTATTCTTTTTCTTCTTCTTTTCTCTCTCTTTTTTTTTAATGTAAGAATATATGTTTATATATATATGTTCGAATTAGAGTAAAGGGCAAGAACTGTGAACCTGAAATTTTAACACATTATTACACTTCATTGTAATCACAGGCCACATGAAAAGATATATCTATCCCCCCTAATAAACTCTTCTACGGAATTGCTACATATCCAAAGGTTGGTATGTACCACATACACTCCATTAATTCCTTGCATAATAATAGCCAACTCAACTCATATAATCCCTCTGCTTTTTCCATCTTCTTTATCCTACAAAGACATTTCATCTATTCAGATAAAATTAAATAATGATTTCTGGCCTTCTTATCCGATGCATAAAAGCATCAAATTGTTACACTCATAGAGACTTGCTAAGAGCTGTGTCTTATTAGGTCCTTGTTATAATCAATAGCGGATGGAAACGGGACAAGGCCACCCCTATCTTCTTGAAAATTTGAGTGGTACCCCATAAGTTTTTGAAAATTTGATTAAAAATAGTATTATTTTGTTATATATAAAGATGATAAATCTTACCGCGCCCTTTCAAATTTTCCCCTATAAATAAAATTTATAACTTTTGGGGCTCAAACATATAAATACAAATTCCAACCTAACGTACAACGGGATTTACAAGTATAAAAAAACACACAACAATTGCGAGTCATCCTCGGTTATCTTATTCTGAGCGTATCTGACTAATTAATCAACCTACAAGAAACGTGAAACTATTCAGCTTTAACCCTAGTATATATATCGGGCCATATATGTGTATATATATCTTACTAATAATCTATTTTATGGAATTGCCAAGAAATACTGCTTCGCTTCAATAATTCATATGGGTAGGTATATCAAGAGGATGGTACTGACTTAGCTAATAGGCACGCTGTAAATGTGGAGCCACGTTTTTCTTGGATTTCAATTTGTAACATTGAAAATTTGGACTGATTCATACAATTTCTAATATGTAGTCAGTGGTCCCATCATGTAATTTGTTGAAGTAATATTTCTCTATTAATCTACCTAGCTGCAATTTAAATTGACCTTATTAAAGATAATTCGTGTTTTACATTCTAATTGATATTGTATGCGTTAAACTCAAGTTATGAATGGTTTTCATCTCCCAAATGGCTATTACTAAAGACTAATTATCACGTGTATAGTTGCAACAATTTGATTACCAAAACAAAAAAAAAACACAATCAACTTTCAAAATACTCCATCCGTCGGCCTATACTATAGAGAAAAAATGATATACACTAGTCTGCCCACAACACTAAGTTCATTACAATCTCAACATCAATGTTAACTTTAAAATCACGAAAGAAAAATTGCTATTAAACCATACAATCACAAAATAGTTTTTCACTACGGAAACACAATATTAATTAACCAAGAGTAAGGATCGCAAAATCAATCTGAACATGAACAATATTCAATCCCACAATTGAACAAGAGTAAGGATCGCAAAATCGATGTTACACAAATTGTCTTATATAAGTATGCACCCCATCATACGTGACACAATATTAATTAACCAAGAGTAAGGATCGCAAAATCGATCTCAACATGTACAATATTCAATCCCACAATTGATATTGAGTCAATATTAAACCACAAAAAAGTTACACAAATTGTCTTATTTAAGTGCACCCCATCATACACGACCAAATGGAATATTTAACAATAATTATAGCGGATCAAAGTGAAAACAAATTTTTAGAAAGAGTTTAGAAGCGTCGGAAATTCAAGCTCAATCCATATGAGGGGCATTGTAAAACCCCATCAGAACGAGCCTGCAGTTGATTAAAAACAAAAAAAAAGGTTACCCCCATTTGATAACCCACTATACTACCCATTTCCTAATAAATTTCCATAAGAGTTTTTCAAATATATATATACACACAAATATTTTATACCTAGATTTTCTTAAAAATAATCAGGGGTAGGACAGACCCACTTTGGCCAACGCAACTACTCGTATTGAATCCACAACCGAAGGACCACCCTTGTTTAACACGAGAAAAAAACATGCACCTAATCCTTTCATCTTTCCTGCACAAACACACACATAATGTCTATAAATACACACACTTCGTTGCTGTTGTACCTCACCACTACCATTCTAAAGCTCTTCAATATTCATTCATCACACAAGCTATAGATCATGGCTTCCGTTCTCCTTCTCATTCTCACTGTCACTTGCATGTTTAGCCTTTACCCCTCTATAGCTCTGGACCCAAAAATTTCATTGCCAAGAAGTGATAATGAAGACCTTGAATTACATTCATCAGGTGTGAGTGTCACAAACAATACCCATTTAGAAACTTACATTGTCCATGTAAATTTGCCATATGGCAAAGCGGATTCCATTCCGTTCCAAGAGCTAGAAAGCTTGTATCACTCATATTTGCCGTCAAAAATCGCCTTCGCCCAACGCAGGACACGCATGGTTCATTGCTACCGTCATGTAATCTCGGGCTTTGCAGCAAGATTGACGCCAGAGGAAGTAGAATCCATGTCAAAGAAAGACTGGTTTGTGTCTGCAGCACCCGACAGGGTTTATTCGTTACACACCAGTCGTAGCCCTGCCTTTTTAGGGTTGCAACAAAATACGGGGTTATGGAGGGACTCGAATCAAGGGAGGGGAATGATTATTGGAGTCTTGGACACGGGAATTGCTCTAAACCACCCTTCATTTAGTGACAGTGGAGTTCCACCACCGCCAGCAAGATGGAGAGGGAGGTGTGATCTCCCCAGCACCACCTGCAATAATAAATTGATTGGAGCGAGGTCCTTTCCTGCAGGTGATGCACCGGAGGACAGAAATGGGCATGGGAGCCACGTAGCAGGCATAGCAGCGGGTAACTTTGTGAGTGGGGCCAATGTGTTTGGTCAAGCAACTGGTACGGCTAGTGGCATTGCACCTCTTGCTCACTTGGCTATCTACAAAGTGTGTGATGATACAGGAAATTGTTCTGAAGCCTCAATATTGGCAGGGATTGACGCTGCAATTGTTGATGGCGTTGATGTGATTTCTATGTCCCTAGGTTCAGGTTCAGCCCCTTTCTATTATAACAACGTTGCTATTGGCACATTTTCAGCTATGCAAAGGGGGGTTTTCGTAAGTTGTTCCGCTGGAAATGATGGGCCAACTACAGCTACATTATCAAATGAATATCCGTGGGTTCTCACCGTTGGTGCTAGCACTATTGATAGAAATATAAGGGCAACAGCGGTGCTCGGAAATAGGGTTGAACTCAATGGGGAGTCACTTTCACAGCCTAATAATTTTCCTTCAACATTGTTGCCTCTTGTCTACCTCGGTAGGGCTGGAAATCAAGAAGCTGCATGGTGCTACCCAAACGCATTCAACAATGTTAATGTCAGAGGAATGGTGGTATTGTGTGACGATGGCGGTGACATAGGAAGTGTAGACAAAGGGCAAATTGTTAGGAATGCTGGCGGCGCTGCCATGATACTCGTGAATGAAGAAATCAATGGCGACAGTATTCCTGCAGAACCGCACGTTCTCCCAACAACACATGTAAGTTACAGAGATGGGACAACAATCAAGACCTATATAAACACAACTCCATTACCACAAGCAACTATTGTATTCAGAGGAACTATAATAGGGGTAAATGGTGCACCAGAGGTTGCTTCGTTATCTTCAAGAGGTCCAAGCCAAGCCAGCCCTGGCATTCTAAAACCAGACATTATTGGCCCTGGAAGAAACATTCTAGCTGCATGGCCGTTTTCTGTTGATGGCACCACTACAAGAGCAACATTTAACATTATTTCAGGCACATCAATGGCTTGCCCTCATTTAAGTGGAACTGCGGCCCTCCTAAAAACCCTGCACCCGAGTTGGTCTCCAGCGGCCATTAAGTCAGCTATTATGACTACCTCCAACTTGTACAACAACGATGGCAATTTTATTGCTAACCAAAATAAACAGCAAGCAAACCTTTTTGAGCTCGGAGCTGGCCACGTCTTCCCATCAGTAGCAAACGATCCAGGTTTGGTTTACGACATTCAACCAGATGATTACATTCGATACTTGTGCGGATTAGGTTACACGGATCCAGAAGTTAGCAGTATTGCACAACGCCCAATAAGCTGCTCACCTGGATACGCGATACCTGGAGCTCAGCTAAACTATCCTTCATTTACGATCAGGCTCACTTCTTTTCCACAGTCATATACAAGGACGGTGACTAATGTTGGGGATGCCATTTCATCTTACACTGTGACAACCAGTATACAACCACAAGTTAATGTAGTTGTCACTCCAAATAGGCTCGACTTTACCAGGGTCAACCAACAACTGACATATAGTGTGACTTTTAGCCGAGCTGTGAGCGCCGCCCCAGGACTTTTTGAAGGATATTTGACATGGGCTTCATCAAGGCATGCTGTTAGGAGCCAGATGTCTGTAACATTGGCTTGAGGAGATGTGTAGAGGTTCTAGCAAGGAAGAAAATTAAAATAAATGTCCTATGTATTATAGTAAATTGGATTCATTCCACTTGCTAAAATAATTAAATAAAGAGATCCAATGTACGTTTATTACCTTATTACCTCCGTGTTATCCCCTTATTAGCATAAATATCAAGCCAATATTAGTGATCAATTAATTAAATTTTTAAAAGTAAATGAGTAAATTTTATCAGCTAATTAAAATGAGCTACATATAGCAGAAATCGGAGTTACTTCCGCTAAAGAGATTAGAAACTTATCAGATTTTGAATCCTGCTCACCTTTTTAGAAAGTGAATATTTATACCAGACTTCATTTTGTTCCATAAATTATTAAGCCAAGAAAGATTTACAAAAATAATCTATATTGTAAGGGATCGACCATGATCAGCAAAAAGTTTTCCTCAAAAGTCTCCTTATCTAAAGACTCGTAACGGTGTATATTAAATATGACTGCTTAGTTATATATTCTCTCACATTAAAACATTAAATTAATCACATTGAAACATCAAATCAATCATAATATAACACACATATACAATAAAAAATACTCTCAACACACTCGAAGTGACTTTTCTCCATATATATTTATAATCTACGGATTTATAGACTTAGCCCCCCCCCCCCCCCCCCCCCCCAATCAATAAGCCCATATTTGTAATTATTCTCCGCACCAAATTTACATTTTGCTAGACCCATTTTAGGATATAAATAGTGATTTTATATGTAATTTATGTTTTTATTGTTAGAATATTATCCATATTTATGTATAATTGCCTTTTCTTATTATGTCCATAATTACATGATATCCATGTCCCTTGATTTTTGCCATAGATTAGGATATATATTCTTTTCATATCCTTTGATTTATGCCATAGATTAGGATATCTATTCTTTTCATATCCCTTGATCTATGTCATAGATTAGGATATATATTCTTTTCATATCCCTTGATTTATGCCATATATTAGGATATATATTCTTTTCTTGTATTGCTCTCTAGCCCTATATATAGGGCTCATTTGTATTGTTTTCAAGATCATCAAATACATCATTCTCTTTCTCTCATCTCTTACATAATTATCTTAACCTTGCTCAAGCTATCATGGTATCAGAGGGATTGTGATCCTACTCAAAATCATTCTCTATCCTAACCCTCCTAAATCATAACCAACTGATAAGCACCCAAAATTGTTATTTATAATTCCCCAAATGCCTAAATTTAATTGTCAAAAATTGCATTACGTTATCTAATGTTGACATTTAGTTGTTTTGTAGGTTCTTGTCTCAATTGATGTAATTAAATGCTTAACTTTGTTAAATATGTGAGACAGGACACCTAAAGTGGCTCGGATAGTTTTTAAAGCATAACGTTTTGCTCGGAACTCCAAATCACGCATTTCTTGAGCCTAAAATCAATAGAATTTCGAGAGCCACAACTTTCCAGTTCAACACTTTTCCAAATTCGGCCATCTTCAGATCCAAAATTGCATTACAAAATTTCGACAGCAAAAGAAAAAAAGTGAGAAAAATATCCCAAAAGTGTGTGGTGCCCACTCTCATGTTTTAATCACTCAACCCCTAACCCAACACTCCACTTTCTAGACAATTTCTACAAATATCCTCCTACACACTCAACACCCCCTCACCCCATTGTCTACTTTCATGATTATGTTTCTCTCTCATTTTCTCACATATACTGATTCATATTTGGCCAAGATACCATACGAGATTTTTGAAGAAAAGAGGAGAGCTCGGATAAAGAAAGCTTGTTGTAGAGAGAGAAAATATTTGAGTGTGAGCTACATATTTTTCTTCTTCTTGTATTATTGTTTCATTTGTTGAAGAAGACAATATTGTAGAGTGTTGAGAGAAATTCTTTTACTCACATATTTGGAGATATTTAAGGAGCTATTTTATTATTTGTTTTTTTCTTCTATCTTTATGGACGGCTAATTTCCTTTTTGAGGGGAGAGATGAAGCCTCATTTTTATTTGTGATTTAGAATTTTATAATATTGCATAAATATACTCATTTGTGATTTTTCTTAAATAAGATCTTTGGATTACTCTACACACCATAGGTGGTCCCATTTTGGTTTTTATACTTGACTTAAGAGATGAGCTACATACCATAGGATTTTCTTAAGTGCATTTTATTTTTCAAATTTATCTTATAGTTCTTGAGTGTTAATGTGAGTGAGTGACAACCTTATATTATTATTATTTCTAAAAGAAGAAAATATAGATCTTGAAAGGAAAAATCTCTTATAAACAAATAAATTGTCAAATAGTATTTGGTTAGCTTTTGGGTTCACTCTACGTACCATAGGTGATTCCATTTAATCAAACTAGTATAAAATTTATTTTGGGTATATATGTGCAATAATATATTATTCTAGATCCATTGATAATTTGGTGGTGAATTCTTAACTCTTGAAATCCCTACACTTTATTTATCCAAAAACAACTTTCTCTACTTTTATTACATTTTATTAGTATTAAAATTATTCTTAAGAAAAGTAAGCATTTCTAAAAGATAAAAAAAATGGTTTTTATTCTAAATCAATTATTTTCTCAATTTTGTCTTCATTGATTCCTAAACAACTCCCGTGGATTTGACCCCTTACTACTACTATCTACGTTACTAATATATTTTGTAGGTACATAAGGGTTTTTGATCAAGCTATTTTTAGCAACGAAGATAGCTCCCTATACCAACCTACATAGCCAAACTGCACCTCGCCATCACAAAAAATGTACTAAATCCAAAAACAACCAAACCATAATCATTGTCTCACCCAAACGATCCAGGCTCCGTCAAAATCATCTAAAAAAAATTAGCCACGTCATCACCCAGCACAGTCATCTGCCTCATCTTTGACCAGCCATGTCATCACCCAGCACAAACATCTGCCACGTGTTAGCCACGTCATCGTTGACTGCCATGTCAACCAGCCACGTCATCACCTAGCACAGTCATCTGCCACGTGTCAGCCACTACATCATTGACTGCCACGTAAGCAAATATTTCTTATTATTTCGATATTGACCCCAGAATTTTTGATTATTTGAAATTAACCCCAAAACTTTATGTTATTCTCCTAGTCACCCCATACCTTTTTGTTATTCCCATATTTACGCCAGAACTTTTTGTTATTCTCATATTCACCCCATAACTTTCTGTTATTTCTATATTTACCCCAACACTTTCTGTTATTCTCATATTCACCCCTGAACCTTCTGTTAATTCTAAATTAATCCAAAATCTATCCAAATCGCCCCAAATCTCCAACACCCATCCCAAATACTTTCATGGATCGTCCCAAAATCTCTCGACCTATTTTCATCACTTTCAATGGACCCAACTATATCCACTGGGCCCAGGCCATGACCAGTTTTCTACAAGCTTAAAGGGTGTGGCGTCTTATCACTGGAGAGGTTACTGAACCATGTCAAAAAAAAGATGAGTCAGATGAAAAATTTTGCCATCTGGCAAGATGACTGGATCGATAAAAATGGTGATATCATTACATGGTGCCGCGATACTTCTATTTCCTCCATTAATCAACAGTTTGGGCACTTTACCACTAGGAAAGAAGTTTGGGATTTCCTAAAATCTTGATACATTACTAAAGATCTTGCACACCAATACCAACTTTTGACTGCCCTCCAAGCCAAAAAGCAGCAACTGATCAATTCATTGATGATTTCATATCTGAGATGCAAGCTATATGGGATCAATTATCTCTTTCTGAACCCGTCTGGTTGTGTACCACTAATGCCGAGAAGTTTGTAACTTATAGGGATTAACAACGTGTGATGACACTACTCATGGCCTTGCATGACCGTTTTGAGCATGTTCGAGCATCTCTTCTGCATCACCATCCATTGCCAACTCTTGATGACACTGTTATGGCCCTTTATTTTGAAGAAACAAGACTTGGGGTAAATTCCAAGAACTCTAGTGGAGTACTTGCTGTCACTCAGTCAAAATCTGGACAATCATCAAAGGAGTGTACATACTGTCATGAGACTACCCATACGCTGCTCTACTGTCCCAAACGGGTTTGTAAGTATTGTCATAAGCGAGGTCCAAAACATTTCGGTTCTGATTGTTACAAGAATCCTGCTATAAATAATAATACCAGATCTGACACTGCTGCTGTCGCCACTCAACCACCACCTAGTCCACCGCCACTTGTCACCAACAATGATCTTGCAAAAATGCTAAAACAGGTTTTATCTGGTCCATCTAATGCAATGTCTGTAACTTCAGGTAATTCTTGGTATTTTGATTCTAGCTACTATAACCACATGACATCTGATTCCACAATATTGCTTTCAAAACATTCTACCCCGCACACATCAATTACCTGTTACCTATATTGGACTAATATGCACATCTAACCTATCCCTTTCATCTACATTTCACATACCTAAGTTGACTATAAATCTTATATTTGTTGGTCAACTCTGTGATCTTGGTCTGAATGTTGTATTTTCTTCTTCTGGTTGCCATGTACAAGATCCAAGGACAAAGCAAATCATTGGGATAGGCCATAAAGTTGGTCGGATATTCGAGCTCATTCACCTCCATACACTATCAGAACTCACCTCTACTTTGTCCACTGCTCCAGCTTTCTTTAGCTCTCCCTTCGAACTATGGCATTCTCGATTAAGTCATGTCTCCAAAGATAGGCTTAGATCTCTTATTTCTACTGGTAAATTAGGAACTGTCACATCAAAAAGTATATCTTGTTTATCATGTCAACTTGGAAAACAACCTGCGTTATCTTTTAATAAAAGTGATTCCCTTTCCTCTACACTTTTTGATCTTATTCACTCTGATGTGTGGGGACCCTCTCCTTATAGTACCAAAGGGGGGTCAAAATATTTTTTTGTTTTCATTGATGATCACACTCGATGTACTTGGATATATCTTATGAAAAATTATTCTAAATTACCACAGATATATTACAATTTTACCAAAATGATTCAAACCCAGTTTTCTAAACCAATCAAAATATTTCGGGCTGACAATGCCATGGAATATAAAGAATCCAATTTTTTAACTTTTTTGCGTTAGCAAGGAACTATCTCTCAATATTCTTATCCTGGCACTTCTCAAAAAAATGGACGTGCTGAACGCAAATATCGTCATATTTTAGACACAGTCCGAACCCTTCTCATATCCAATGGATGTCCTGAATGTTTTTGGGGCAAAGCAGCTCTTACTTCGGTCTATACCATTAATCGTCATCCTATTCCATCTTTTCAAAATCAATCGCCTTATGAAACGCTGTATGGTCATTCACCAAATTATCACCTTTTAAGAGTTTTTGGTTGCGTTTGCTTTATCCTCCTTCAGCCTCATGAACATTCCAAACTCGAACCTCGCTCTTGCCTCTATTGCTTCCTCGGGTATGGGATAGAACATAAGGTTCATCGGTGTTGGGATCCAATCTCAAAATGACTTCTCATTTCTTGTCATGTTATTTTTTGGGAACACAAAATGTTTCATCGATTTCTAAATTTCATATCACCACCGAAACCTCTTTCCGGTTCTTCACTAGCTCTACTGCCAATTTATACCCATCCGTCTCCTCTCCTCCCATAGAGCTGAGCCCATCTATCACTGCCAACGATCTATCTAATGACTCGTCTCCTGTACCAACAACAGACTATTCTGATAATGCTGGTTCGTCCAACGATTCTAAGCACCAAACACCTCAACCTTGTCAGTCAATCGGGTAAGACAGTTACCTCATCATCTTCGTGACTATCACTGTTATTCTACCATATTTTCACATCATGAACCCACATCTTATAAAGAGGCTAGTTCTAATCTTATGTAGCAACAAGCTATGTCTGAAGAATTACAAGCCTTAGATAAAGCCCAAACTTGGGAGTTAGTCACTCTCCCACCGGAAAAGACAGCAGTCGGATGCAAATGGGTCTATAAAAGCAAAACTAAATTAGATGGATCTATTTATCGATACAAATCTCGACTTGTAGCTAAAAGTTTTAATCAAGAATATGGTATCAATTATGAAGAAACCTTTGCTCCCGTTACTCGTTTAACCATTGTCAAAAGCCTTCTAACAGTTACCGCTGTTTGTAAATGGGAACTTTCTCAGATGGATGTAAAGAATGCCTTCTTAAATGGCGATCTTTTTGAAGAGTTTACATGAAACCACCTCCAGGGTTTTCACATTCCATCTCTCAAGTTTGCAAGCTTCGTCGAGCTTTATATGGCCTTAAGCAAACTCCTCGTGCCTGGTTTCAAAACTTCAGCTCCACCATTCGAGAAGTAGGTTTCATTTATATTTCATATGACTATGGCCTTTTTATTCGAAAAAAGGAGACTCATATCACACTTCTTATTCTCTATATGGATGATATGATTATCACCGGGGATGATGTTACTAGTACTTCTGATCTCAAACAATCTCTTAGTCAACATTTTGAGATGAATGATCTTGGCCATCTGAATTACTTCTTGGGCCTTGAAGTTCTCTCTGATTCTGTTGGTTATTATCTCTCTCAGGCTAAATATGCTTCTGATATCCTTTCCCGGGCTAGTCTCATAGATTGTAAAACTGTTGCTACTCCACTAAAAGCAGGTCTTTGTCTCACTCTTCTTGATGGTACTCCTTTTGATGATGCAACTCTATATCGTCATATCGTTGGCAGCTTAGTCTATCGCACCGTTACTCATCCAGATATTGCATATACTGTTCATATTGTCAGTCAATTTATGTCAGCTCCGCGATCTACCCACTATGCTGCAGTTCTTCGCATTCTTAGATATATTAAGGGGACTTTATTCCATGGTCTCCATTTTTCGTCCACATCCTCTCTTGAGATTCGGGCCTATTGTGATTCCGACTAGGCTGGTGACCCTACTAATAGACGTTCCACTATAGGATACTACATTTTCTTGGGGGATTCACTTATATCTTGCTGCAGCAAGAAACAATCACTTGTCTCTCGCTCGAGTACTAAGGCAGAATATCGTGCTTTTACAGACACCACTCAGGAACTCATTTGGCTACGCTAGCTCCTTTCATACATGGGAGTTCCTCATCGTCTTCCAACTGTCATTGGGTGTGATAATCGGAGTGCTATTCAAATTGCCCACAATGATGTCTTTCACGAACGAACAAAACATATCGAGATTGACTATCATTTTGTTCGTCAGCATACGTCCAGCAATTCTATCCGCCCTATTTCTATCTCTTTCGACGATCAACCAGTTGATATTTTTATTAAAATTCATCTACTAGGTCGTTTTCAAGCTTTAATTTCCAAACTCAAGATGGTTTCTCATTTACCACCTTGAGTTTGAGGGGGGTGTTAGAATATTATCCATATTTATGTATAATTGCCTTTTTTTATTATGTCCATAATTACATGATCTCCATGTCCCTTGATTTATGCCATAGATTAGGATATATATTATTTTTATATCCCTTGATTTATGCCATATATTAGGATATATATTCTTTTCATATCCCTTGATTTATGCCATAGATTAGGATATATATTCTTTTGTTGTATTGCTCTCTAACCCTATATATAGGGCTCATTTGTATTGTTTTCAAGATCATCGAATACGTCTTTCTCTTTCTCTCATCTCTTACATAATTATCTTAACCTTGCTCAAGCTATCATTTATAATAATTATAAATGTTACGATGAAATCGCGCTAATGTGTGCTACGAAATCAAATAGTTGTTAAGGTTTGCAAGCCTAGAAAACCAAAATAGTGACACAGAACACTCTCACATGAGATGAATTGTGGTCCAAAATAAATATCCCTCTCCATCTCCATAATTTTCTATTTCTTATGTTTTCCTTCTCTTATTTTCCGTTCCCTTTCCCCCATCTCTCTCCGTCTCTCCATTATTACTACCTTCCTATATATTTAACCCCTCTTCTAACAAACATCCCACCAATTAGTCCAACTCTTCACTCAAAGCCTCCCAAGTCAAAAACACATATTTCCTAGATCGAATTCTCATTTCATCTCCATCCATTTCTTTCTTGCTTTACTCCTATGAATCCATCCATTCAGCAAAAATGGAAGAATGAATAACACAAAATAGAAGTCCGACAATTAGGCCAGTCTAGCCGAGCAGCTAGGCAGTGTTCTTGGTGGCGAGGAGTTGGGCATTTGCCGAACTCCGTTTTATTTTCTTGCATTAATTATTTTCTATTTACACACTTGAAATTTTTATCGGTATGATAGAAATTGTGAGATATATACAAGGGGGGAGAGTGAAGTATTGAAGGGTGAGGTCTCTTTGTGTTAATTATGTCACTTTTTATAGGAGATATATTTGGAACCATTTATATTATTTGTTCATCTCTTAACATGATATGCTAATTAATCTCCATTTTAATGAAAGAGATGAAGTCACACTTTTATTTATGGTTTAAATTATTTTATTACTGCACAATTTATACCCATTTGTAATCTTTCTTTAAAAAATAAGTTTTGGATCACACTACATATAATAAGTGTCTCGTATCCCATAGGTGTCCTGTATTTGATCTTTATATTAGGCTTAAAGATATAATTTACATACCAAGAGATTTTCTGTTGAGCCAAATGTACTTTACAAAGTCTTTTATGCATTAACCGTTAATAACATGGAATTGTCAAACCACTGATCATATTAACACGGGGTTATCAAACCTTTATGTGTAATATTCAATCAGACTACAATTAATGTCGACTAAATATAAATTAAAACCATCACAAAAATAATGCAAATCCCTAAAATTAGACTGAAATAATCAAAGGCATCGTACACCTTGGAAAAGCATGCAATATAAGTAATTAGATTAAAATTTTAGTCTAATTACAGTTAACCTACTTAAATCCACGTTGAAGACTGTCCCAATTGCACCAAACAAATGATGGCACAATTTAAAGGTGGAAAAATGATGGCGAGTTATCCTCATCGCTCAAAATAACTTAATAAAAAATCCTTAATTATATACCTATAAAGTATATTAATAATGTAGATAGTAGTTGTAAGGTATCAAATTAACGGGAGTTGTTTAGGAATCGAAGAAAACAAAATTGAGAAAATAGTATATTCAGAATAAAAATCAAATTTTTTTGTTCACTAAATGCTTGCTTTTATTAGGAATAAACAATACTAATAAAATGAAGTGATAGTAAAGAGTGATTTTGGAAAAATAATGTGTAGAGATTTCAACGGTTAAGAATCCACTACTAAATTATCGATGGATATATATAAAAAGATATATTATTGTACATATATACCCAAAATAATTTCTATATTAGTTTGATCAAATGGAATCACCTATGGTATGTATAGTGAACCCAAAAACTAATCAAATAGTGTTTGATAATTTATTTGTTTATAAGAGATTTTTACTTTCAAAATCCCTATTTTCTTCTTTTAGAAATAATAATAATAATATGAGGTTGTCACTGATTCACATTAACACTCAATAACTAGAAGATAAATTTGGAAAACAAAATGAACTCAAGAAAATCCTATGGTGTGTAATTCATCTCTGTCAAATATAAAAACCAAAGTTGGATCACCATTAGTATTTAGATTAATTCAAAGATCTTATTTAATAAAATCACAAATGAGTATATTTATGCAATACTATAAAATTATAAATTATAAATAAAAATTGGGTTTCATCTGTTCCCTTGAAAGGGAGATTAACCTTGCATAAAAATAGAAGAATAAAACATATAATAAAATGGCTCCTTTAATATCTCCAAATATGTGAGTAAAGTGAGACAAGAATTTATGTCAACACTCTACAAATTTTATCTCCTATAAGGTCAATTGTTATTGGCTTATTCTTTCGACAAAAAAACAACTTATTTGAAAGGTTGACGTGTCAAGTGAGATCATCTTTGAAGACTACAAGTGACGAAGTTAAGCAACTAGTTATCAAGAATCATACTTTCAAGATTATGATTGGTAAACTTGGGAAGGAATTTGGTTTCCAACTTTAGCGGGTGTATATTTTTTTTTCAAAAGAATTTTTAAACATGTTAAAAGATTTCAAATCATGAACATAAACTTCTTGATATTGAAGTAATTAAGGCTAAAATGTTTCCCAAGTGATTTGGAATTCCTTTAATGCAAAAATGGACTGAAAGTAATTCGGACAAGTACAAAATCTATTTGTGGAACTATTCGGCATGAAAATCCTTAGAAAAACTAATTCCAAAAATTGGACCGGTACAAGTACTTAGTTTTGATTGGTTCGGCAGTAACAGTGTTCAGTAATTTTCCAAATTGGTGGACCAGTCCAGCTTTTGCTAACCTAAATCGGTCCGGCACCACTTTTCTGCATACATTATTTTTATCGTAAAACTTGTTTTAATATGGTAAGTTACCTATTTCAATGAGGAGTTGGACCTTTTGTTTTTTATAAATTAACTCATAAGGACTCATACCATTTAATGGTCTTTTAAGATCAATTTATACACTTTTTAAAGAGCAATTTTGCATCATACCACCTAGGGTTTAACCAAACTCCATACTAAATTAAATGTTCTTCATCAAAGAACAATAAATCCCAAAATCCGTTATTAAAGCACGAGGCTGTCAAGGAGATCGGAACGAGTTTAAGGCGTGTGATACGTTGTATTCCAAATTAAGTGATTCGATGAGGAAGTTGTTGCATTAAACATGACATGTATAAGCTGTTCTTGAGTGATTCAAGACTATATGTATGTGTTAGTTAATGATTAATCAAGTATGTACCTCTTGTGTTTATTACAGTAAAATTTGCTTTTGATGATTAGCCTTACACTTCAGGGATACTTCGTTAATTCTGGTGTTGATATTCTGTTTGATTGATTGATTTATTTGATTCATGCTAGACAAAATTAAACAGCTTTTTCAAAATTAAAATTTATATACGATTAAGGTTTATTTTCTTCTATAACCACAAAAGGATTTTTACAAATAATCAGAGAATAACTTGTAAAGTCGAATTTTTATTGGCTTAATTCCTTCGACGAAAACACAATTTTTTATGTGTTGTAATTTGTTCGAGTCATTCGTATTCTCTCGCGTGAAAAATCCAAGATACCGGATAGCTGATATTCAAATACCTCGTTCACATTACTTTGATAAGGTTTGAAAAATCTTTGCTTAGGTGGTGACATCTTATTGGTTCTTAAAAAGTATTTTCTAAAAGCTTCTTTTGACCAAGTCAAAAGAGAAGTTCAAATTGAACTTCTCTTCCTTTTTAATCATGAAAATCTTCTTTGATATTTTCAAAATAAACCAAATTCAATGTTTTTAGACAAGCCTTAACTGACCTTAAATGTTTTGGGTACTTCTAATCGAGTACAAAACACAGCAAAATTAATATGACATTGTTTTTCATTTTTGCGGACTGGTATGCCCAATTTCAAATACCGGTCCGGCAGTAAAAAATGCATGAAATCCGCAGTTGCGGACCGATATGCTGAAAAGCCAATACCGGTCCGGCATTTAAATATTCCTTGCTTTTCCAACTGCGGACCGGTATGCTGAAAAGCCAAAACCGGTCCCGCTTGTAAATTTTGCCTAGTTGTTTTTTCATCCACTTGCCCACTTGCCTTTTTATACAACTTGCTTTCACACTTTCCTAGGCATGAAATATATTGAATCAAGGCACGATAATACATTGAATGACAACTCATTTTGAGATATTTTTCAAGCAAGTTGCAAAGCTTTTTAAACCTTGAATCTTCAATAAATACAAGGCTATGCTACTTCATTTTATAAGCTTTTCTTTTGAAAAAAAATTCCACATTTCATATCTTTGAAAAGAAAAAATCCTTCACCACCTAGGATTTGATTTTCACATGCCAAAAAGAGTAGTTCTTCCTTAAAAAGAACTACAAATCCCAAAGTCTTGACTCAACCTTTTGTTGTCAAGATAATCGAAACGAGTCCGAGGCGCGTGATGCGTTGTATTTGAATTTGAGCGATTCGACGGGAACTGTACACATCAGAGGTGGAAACTACAGCTGCTCTTGAGTGAGTGAAGTTCTATAAGTCTGTAATTGTGATTATGTTGTTTTTAAACTCGTGTGTTATAGTAATAAGCTTTTGAGGATTATTCCTACGCGAGTAGGGATACCTCGTTAATTCTGGTGTTGTTTGTATATTCAATTGATTGGTTCTCTCTTGCATGCTAGACAAGAGCTACAACGTTTCAGAATTAAAATTGGTAGAAACCTAGAGTTTATTATTATGCTTCACTTATAATAAACAAATTTTAATAAGTAACCATTTTTCAAACTCAACTAGGTAATCCTTATTTCCGCATCGTTTTTCAATTGGTATCAGAGGAAGTCCCTTAATCTGCTAGGGAGATCCTAACCTAGTTTTCTGGTTACCATGGGTAAGGATGAGATGTCTTCCGCACTTATCCTTAACATATCCAACTACCCCTATTGGAAAGCTAGGGTTCGTGTTTTTCTTAAATCAAAAGATGAACATGTATGGCTTGCTGTCCAAACAGGTTGGAAACCACCCATAATAACGTCAACTATTGATAACTTCACAAAGACTACTATCAATCCCACTGAACTATGGACCACAACCGATCTAGAATTAGCCAAATAGAATTTTAAAGGTTTGAACGCCATTCAAAGTCATGTCACTGAGGATGAATTCAAAAAGATAGCCACATGTGAAACATCTAAAGAGGCATGGGAAATTTTAGAGATAGTTTATGAAGG
This sequence comes from Lonicera japonica, assembly GCA_021464415.1. Classification (NCBI taxonomy): domain Eukaryota; kingdom Viridiplantae; phylum Streptophyta; class Magnoliopsida; order Dipsacales; family Caprifoliaceae; genus Lonicera; species Lonicera japonica. Next base: position 24,276,375 of record CM038470.1, on the reverse strand, counting down.
AACTAATACCGTAAAGAACTCTAAAATTCAACGTCTAACATCCGACTTCGAAATGATTAGGATGAAAGATAATAAAACTATCACAGAATTCCATAGTAGGTTAAAAGATATAGTAAATTATTTGTACAATTTTGATGAAATAATTCCTGAACATCGAGTCATCAAGAAAATACTAAGGTCTTTACCTGAATGGTTTGTTCCTAAAATCAATGCCATAGAAGAGAGCAAAGATCTAAATGCTTTAAAAGAAAATGAACTTCTTGGATCTCTTCAAACATTTAAAGCTGATGTTTTCTCTAAATCATTATTCCAAAAGAAGGACAAGACCATTGCCTTCAAAGTCCAACAATCTCAAAATTTAGAAACTGAAAATGATGATGATGACCTAGAACTCAATGATGATGAGATGGCCTTAATTACTAAAAATTTTGGAAAATTCCTTAGGTTGAACAAGCAATTCAATAATCGTCAAAGTAAACCTTTTGGAAACAATAATCAAGGAGGTCCATCTAATCAAAGAGGAAATCAAGGGTCAAGGCAGTAAAGTGGAAATAGTGGCGTTAAGAAAGATGAGTGTTACGAATGCCATGGGAAAGGTCACTATGCTTGGGAATGTGCTACCAAGCTCAACAACCTTAGAAAGGCGAATCAAACCAATCGCTCCATGAATGCTACACTTAGTGATGATGAAAATGATTCGCAATCCCATGAAGAACAGTAATTCACTGCTCTTGTTGCTAGTCTTGGGCAACAATCAATCCCTTCAATTTTTAAAGAAGCACAGCTCTCTGAATGTAGTTCGTCTCACAAATCTATTAATGCTTCTAATGATGAAAATGAAGAAAAACTTGATCTTCGTATAGGCTATGACCAGCTATGCAATGAGATAGTTATAACCAAGAAGAGTAACATTAAACTCACCAAAAAGCTCAAAACATTTGATGAAAAAATGAAACTCTTCAAAAAGTGCGAAGCTTTGAACGATTCCCTAAAATTCGAAAAAGAATTACTTTTGGTTAAGATTTCTGAGGTTGATATCTCAAGACAAACTCTTTTTAAAGAAAACGAAAGCCTGAAATCAAAAATTAAGAATCTTGAAAACGAATTAGAAAAGGCAAAATTCGTTAAAGTTGATTTTGGTAATAGGTCCGATAAACTTGATAAAATTCTCATGGGACCTGTTCGATATTCCAACAATAAAACAGGATTGGGTTTTGATAAATATAGTCCCTCGACATCTCAAATAAAACCTATTTTTGTGAAACCTAAGATTCCGGAAAAAATCTTTCCAAAACCTCAAAATCCTAAAAGTAATTCTTCCACTCCTAAGCAACCTCAAAAGAAAGTGAACTTTCAACCGTACTCATGCACTTATTGTCATAATGAAGGTCACTTGAAAGAATACTGCTTTCAACTTAGGAGATCACAAAATGTCTATTCACAATCCAACTATAGTCACTTGACTATGTTCGAACAGCACTTGGCTCACTTGGTTAATAAATCTCAAAATCTTATTAGAAGTCTTGAAAGGGCGTCTTTCCCTAATAAGAATTCTAAAAATAAGAAAACCAAGAAAAACACTTTCACTGTTACTTCTTTGAAAAGTCAACCTATACTTAAACAAATTTGGGTACGGAAAAACTCTCTTAAGTGTTATGTGATTCACACTGCCTTCAAAGCTCAAAATTCCTCCCATTGGTATTTTGATAGTGGATGTTCTAGACACATGACGGGAGATAGAGCACTTTTTTCAAGTTTATCTGAGAACAAGGATGGTGCTGTTACTTTTGGTGATTGTAGTAAATTTAGTGTTCTTGGAAAAGGAATAATTTCCATATCTGGTTTTCCAACACTAAAAGATGTTCTGTTCGTAGAAGGATTGAAAGCAAATCTCATTAGCATAAGCCAACTGTGCGATAACGATCTTCGCATTAATTTTACACGAAAAGAATGTACAGTTCTTGACATCAATGGAAACTGTATATATTACGTGGAGAAAGATCGGCTGATAACTGTTATTGTATTCTTCCTTAGCCAAAAGTTATTTGCAACAGTGCTACACTTGACAAAAGTGAGTTGTGGCATCAACGCCTTGGCCACATGAACAACAAAGATTTAGACAAATTGTCTAAGAAAGGCTTAGTGCGTGGCTTACCATCTCTAGGAAAGTCTTCATCTGAAATATGTGGAACATGCCAAAAAGGGAAACAACTCCATAGTCCACATAAGAAGACTGGTTTTCTTGCTACTTCTCAAATTTTAGAATTAATGCATATGGATCTCATGGGTCCTATCCGTACCGAAAGTTTAGGAGGAAATAAATACATCCTAGTAATGGTTGATGACTTTTCTAGATTTTCTTTTGTACGATTCTTACGAAAAAAGTCAGATGCTAGTGAATCAATCATTAATGCCATTAGATTGATACAAAATCAAAATAATCTTACTATTGTCAGAATTCGTAGTGGCAATGGTGGAGAATTCAAGAACTCAGATCTAATTGAATTTTGTTATCAAAATGGAGTCAAGCATGAATTTTCTACACCTCGCACTCCTCAACAAAATGGCATTGTTGAAACAAAAAACAGAACCATTCAAGAAATGGATTATTCTATGCTCCTTGGAAAACAAGTTCCTCGGAGATTTTGGGCTGAAGCGGTAAACACTGCTTGTCACACTATGAATCGGCTTTATCTCTGTCCGAGAACAAGTCAAACCCCCTATGAGATTTGGAACGGGAGAAAACCAAATTTAGCATATTTTCGTGTCTTTGGCTGTAAATGTTATATACTTAAAGACCAAGGAAATTTGGGAAAATTTGATTCAAAGAGTGAACAAGGAATCTTCCTAGGCTATTCTCCAAATAGTCGGGTTTATCGTGCATATATTTTGAATACACATAAGGTCATAGAATCTATCAATATAGTTGTAGATGACAAGACTGTATGTAAATTCAATAAGCCCTCGGAAGAATTCACCGATGTGTTCGATGAACATGATGAAAGTGAGAAAAGTGAATCTGAAAATGTTTCACAAAGCGAACTTGATTCTGAATCCCACAACAATGATGAAGATGACAAGTCCTCTCCAAAAGAGGACAAACATCTTCATTGTGTTCAAAAACATGTAGATCCCGATAAAATCATTGGCAATCCTAATACCGGTATCAAAACACGTGAACAAATCAGAAATGAGGTAAGTAATCATTGCTATATCTCACAATTCGAGTCAAAGAATGTGAAAGAAGCACTTCTTGATGAACATTGGATTATTGCTATGCAAGAAGAGTTGCTTCAATTTGAGAAAAATCGTGTGTGGGAGTTAGTACCTCGACCAAAGAATACTAATGTTATTGGAACCAAATGGATCTTTACAAAAATTAGATGAAAATGGCTCCATTGTTAGAAACAAGGCGAGGTTAGTAGCTCAAGGTTACACATAAGTGGAGGGTATTGATTTTGATGAAACCTTTGCCCCCGTTGCAAGGTTAGAATCCATTCGGTTACTTTTAGCCATAGCTTGTCATCTCAAGTTTAAGCTATATCAAATGGACGTCAAAATTACCTTCTTAAACGGATACTTACAAGAAGAAGTATTCGTAGAACAACTAAAAGGATTTGAAGATCCTAAATTCCCAAAACATGTCTATCACCATCGTAAGGCTCTCTATGGATTAAAACAAGCTCCTAGAGCTTGGTATGATCGATTGACATCATATCTCCTCGAGAAAGGATTCACTAGAGGAAGTGTTGATAAGACATTGTTTGTGCGTTATAAGAATAAAGGAATTTTGGTTGCACAAGTCTATGTGGATAACATCATTTTTGGATCCACAATAGATAAATATACTCAAGAATTTGCAGATTTTATGACTCGAGAATTTAAAATGAGTATGGTCGGAGAATTGAATTTCTTTCTTGGTCTTCAAGTAAGTCAATGAAAAGATGGGATATTTATATCTCAATCTAAATATGCTAGAGAACTTGTTAAGAAATTCAATTTGGAAAGCGCAAAACTATGCAAGGATACTAATGGCAAAGATGTTGAACAAACTCTTTATCGAAGCATGATAGGTAGTCTTCTTTACCTAACAGCTAGTCGTCCTGATATTGCCTTTAGTGTTGGAATTTGTGCTCGGTTCCAAGCTTGTCCCAAAGAGTCTCATCTCACAGTTGTAAAACGCATTATCGAATATGTGTGTGGAACTCTAGAATATGGCATATGGTATTCTTTTGATACAAATGCTTGTCTTTCTGCTTTTTTGGATCTTGATTGGGCTGAAAATGTGGTAGATCAAAAAAGCACATCGGGTGGATGCGTTTTCATGGGAACATCACCTGTTTCTTGACATAGCAAAAAACAAAATTGCATCTCGTTATCCACTGCTGAAGCTGAATATGTTGCAGCCAGGAATTGTTGTACACAACTTCTTTGAATGAAACAAATGTTGAGTGATTACGGGATAGATCAAGATACTATGGTTGTCTACAAATACTAGTACAATTCGAATTTCTGAAAATCCAGTTCAGCATTCAAGAACAAAACATATTGAAATTCGATATTATTTCATTCGAGAGTTATTTGAAGAAAAAATTGTGTCATTGTCATATGTTCATACCAATAGTCAACTAGCTGATATCCTTACAAAACCTTTAGACTGTGCCACATTTCACAATCTTAGAAAGTCTCTAGTTGTTTGTTTAATTGAATGATCATTGTTTTGTTTTAGCCTTGGTCTATTTTAGCTCCTTGTCTAGGTAACCGATGGCTTATCAAAAAGAAATTTTGGAAATTTTATTCGAAATTTGATATTTTATGTTTTATGCCACTCTCATGATTTTTGTTCATATTTCCCTTGCATATGTTAGAAAAAGTTTACATGAAATACTACTCTCTATGCCATTAAAAGTCAATAGCTTATATATAAGTTTTGCTTTAATCACATAAGAATTCTCTATATATATCCCTCACTACACTGCACGATCTTTATAAATTGCATCTGAGAAATTTTTGAGGTAAGCAGTAAGCTTTCTATTTGATATCTCATCAGCTCTTCTATACAGATTGTTTAGCTGAAAAGTGTCTTAAATCATCATAATCAAGTAAGGAAAAGATGTAGTAGTGAGTGAGACAAGCAAGAAAGGAAAAAAAATGTAGAGGGAATGCAAAAGGGCTACCATAGTGGAAAGAGAACGTAGCTCCCAAAACGTATATTGGTGTATAGCTGGCCTCCACTAAGCGGAGAAAGCCTCCATTAAATCATAAAGAATTTCTTGCATATGTACAATAAAAAACAAATTACAATCTATATTTTGGTTTGAGTGAATGAGGGAGAAAAAGTTGAATATGGAAATGATTTAGAGGTTCTTCTAAACACTCACAAGTATATGAGTGCACGAGATGGATCAAAACTCACATTTCATCACTTGCATTCTAAATGATCCACTTTACTGCACAAATGGGATATATTAGTAGGACTCTATGTTAATTAATTCAAAACTATTCGATAATGAAAGTTTGAGGGTCTGGTATCTCATTTGTAAACTGTTGCATTTTGGGCAAAAACTGGACAAATTTCATTCAAAATTGCATAACCCAGGAAAAATCAGATTTTGCATTGCGGACCGGTATCCATGTTTTGCAATACCGGTCCGGTACCAATATTGTCTGAAATTTGTGATGAGCGTACTGGTATTCATTTCATTCATACCGGTCCGGAACTAAAAGTTGCAAAAGCCAAAAATTTTCCTTCTCGCGGACCGGTTCCTCATTTTTTCATACTGGTCAGGCTTTAATGCTTTGTGCCAATCTTTCTTTGCGGACCGGTACTCAAAAACTCAATACCGGTCCAGCGCTTGTCGCAAAACAGGGGTTTCGTTTTTTTAATATTGTAATCCATTCTAAAACCCTCACTTTAAATCCCTCCTTCTCTTTCCACTCTTTCGTCCTTCACCCAAAACCCATAACTGACCCTCGTATTCCCTTCTCACGGTCTTTCAAGCCTTCCAATCCTCTTTACTCGTTGCTCCACCTTCATTGGAGACCACTGTGGCCTGCGTTTATTCTCTCCCATCTCTATTCTATATCATTCTCGTCTCTATTTCGGGGTAAGATCCACACTCTTTCTCTCTTGATTCTGATTGCTTTTTAAACTCACTAATTAGAGGTTGTCTAAGTAGAACATTGATTGGGATTTCAATCCTACCCCTCTTAGATTCTCGAAATTGGGGCTTTTATACATTTGGGTTTTAGTTGAATTTGCGACCTGACATTTGATTTCATTCAAAAATGAATATCTCCGTCATAGTAGTTGCATGTATTGTGATCTTTTGTCTCTTGTCCCTTCTGTGTTGGTTCATGGATAAAACCAAGAGGCCAAGTAGGACTCCAAACCCATCCACCTCACCCTAATCCTCCTCCCTTACAACCTCCCGTTAAGCGACCACGTCGCGATAAGGGATCATCCTCCCGTACTCGCTCTTAGTCTAAACGAAAATCTACAGAAACTAATATTCCCTTAATACCACACGATGATCCTTCTCGAAGGATTTATCAACTTCAATTGGAACATCATGATACACCGAGCAGATTTTTTTATAGATTTTGATCTCAAGACGATGTTAGGGGATATTCATCTCGGTTTGTAGGTCTTAAGGTCATTTGTGAGCGCGAATTTAGAATTGATGATTTTAATCCCTCACGAAACAAACCTAATATTCCTCTTAATGTCCGAAATTGGATTGTCTCACATGGATGGACTCCTATTTTAGAAAATCATGTTTGTAATCCCCGCATTGTGAGAGAATTTTACTATCGTGGTGAAATTCGAGTACAATCCCCCTAATTTCGGTTCATTGTTAGTTGGGTATGTGGGAAAGAGATTACTATCTCTCCCACCACGATCCGTGAAGTCTATTCCATTCTGGATGTTCCAAACCCCCAATTTCCATTTCCATCCACCGATAACATTACTTTGGATGACATTCTTTCTATTCTTATGGGGGCGGAACACAAATGGGATAATCTTCCGAAGATCAATACGGGTTTTCTCCTTCTCGACTATCGAGTGTTGTATTCCATCTATCATCATTGCATTCGTCAAGATACACATCACTCGAAATTTGGTCCTCTTGAGTCCTTGCCTTTGTTTGCCATTAATGCGGGATTATCTATTGACATAGGTAATCTCATTTTTGATGGCATTGCTCAATGTCTTCTTTCACATCACGATGGTTTAGGCGCTTATTATCCTCTTGTCATGGGTTCCTTAATCACCAAAATTCTTGTGCATTTTTATCAAATTCCGCGTTATAAGAAAGAAGTGGCCGTTAAACCACTCCAAGGACCTTACAATCTTGGAAGTTGGAATCAATCATTGGCTTAGGCCCCTATCTATGAATGTGCATCAAATGATGCCGATGATTGCTTCCTTCAAATGAAGATTCGTGAACAAACCGGGAGCAAAGGTCGAGTTGTTCAAGGCCCCGCTCGTAGAACCACAACTCCAGCAGGGGAAATTGAAGATATCCAAGGGTTGTTCGACTTTTTGAAGAAAATCATGCACAAAGTAGAACGCATTGGGAAGAAAGTGGATCGTATTGGCAAGAAAGTAAACGTTTCTCCCCATGCCAGTGACAATGATGAGTAAGCACAACAAGCCCAACCCGCATCTATGGCATCAAGTGACGATGAAGACAGCGACGAAGACATTGTTAGTGATAGTGATAGTGCTGAATTTTAGAGCCTTTTATTTTTCATTTTTCTCTATCACCTTCCGTTTTTACATGTATCACTTGGATGTTTTTTTCTTGGTTGTTGATACTTTGACATTTTCCCTTTATGATTGATGTTTTTCTTTGTCTATTCCTTACAAAAAGGGGGAGTATGATTGTATGATTGTGTGATTTGATTAAGGGAGAGATTAACTACATGCATTTGTTATTGATATCAAAAAGTTTATTTAAATCTCATTAAACAAATGTTACTCAAGGTTGTTGTGTTTTTAGTTCCTATGATTACATATTTGATTGCACAAAGGATGATTCTTGAAATTAATGCAGCTGTTCGAAAATTCAAGGTGTTGGCGTGTCTTGTATTTTCTAGATTGTAGTAGGCTTTTTGATCTTTATAAATTATAATTTCGTTTGGGATTGCGTCATTATAGTTATTGATTCATCGAGCCTGTTAAGGCTGTAATAGTGTTTTGTCTTGGAATAGCCAAAGGGGGAGATTGTAAAGCCGAATTTTTATGTATTGTAATTTGTTCGAGTCGTTCGTATTCTCTCGCGTGAAAAATCCAAGATACCAGATAGCCGATTTTCAAATACCTTGTTCACATTACTTTGGTAAGGTTTGAAATCTTTGCTTAGGTGGTGTCATCTTATTGGTTCTTAAAAAGTATTTTCTAAAAGCTTCTTTTGACCAAGTCAAAAGAGAAGTTCAAATTGAACTTCCCTTCCTTTTTAATCATGAAAATCTTCCTTGATATTTTCAAAATAAACCAAATTCAATGTTTTTAGACAAGCCTTAACCGACCTTAAATGTTTTGGGTACTTCTAATCGAGTACAAAACACATCAAAATTAATATGACATTTTTTTTTCATTTTTGCGGACCGATATGCCCAATTTCAAATACCGGTCCGGCAGTAAAAAAATGCATGAAATCCGTAGTTGCGGACCGGTATGCTGAAAAGCCAATACCGGTCCGGCATTTAAATATTCCCTGCTTTTCCAACTGCGGACCGGTATGCTAAAAAGCCAATATCGGTCCGACTTGTAAATTTTGCTGAATTGTTTTTACAGCTGCTCTTGAGTGAGTCAAGTTCTGTAAGTCTGTAATTGTGATTATGTTGTTTGTAAACTCGTGTGTTATAGTAATAAGCTTTTGAGGATTATTCCTACACAAGTATGGATACCTCGTTAATTCTGGTGTTGTTTGCATGTTCAATTGATTGGTTCTCTCTTGCATGCTAGACAAGAGCTACAAAGTTTCAGAATGAAAATTGGTAGAAACCTAGAGTTTATTATTATGCTTCACTTATAATAAACAAACTTTAATAAGTAACCATTTTTCAAACTCAACTAGGTAATCCTTATTTCCACATTGTTTTTAATAACTTACCTAGGTTAATTACTCAGCATTTGTAATTTTTCATCTCCTTCGTCAAATTAAACAATAATACAAAAAGACAAAAAATATGAAGCACTCAAATATTTATTCTCTTTTTTTCTTTACACCACGCTTTCCTTCTTTCTTGGCCAAATGTGAACGAATATATGTGAGAAATGGAAGATAAGTGTAATAAGCAAGTAGACAATATGGTAAGGGGGATGGAGTATGTGAGAAATGGACCCCGGAATGGCTGAATTTAGAAAAGCACTGGACTTTGTTATCTCACTTAATATTATTTAATTTACTTTCATTACTTTGGTTTACTTTGTTTTACTTATTTTATTTTTGTTGGTCGGACAACAACCCTAGAGGGGTGTGAATAGGGTTTTAAAAACATAATGCGGAATTAAATGTTTTTAAAATATTTAAGTAATGCAACTTAGCTAAGCAATAATATCAACGAAATAATCAATTTCAAGTAATCAATCCCAAGACAATCAAATAAGAAATTTCAAAATATAAGCAATAATATAGCAATAAAAAGAGAGCTTGAGTTTAGAAAGATTAAACCAATTTGAAGCTTAAGACTTTTTTGTCCTCACGGTTCGGTTTCCTAAATCATACGTCCTCGCTCGATTAGTTCTCCGAGAATTTTTAGTATTCAATCTTCTTCGGGTGAAGATAAAACCTCAATACAAATGTTTCTATGCACACAACACTAACAATGTAGCTATACCTACTACACTTCTCATAAGATATGTTATCTTGCTCTACAAAGAGACAAACTCTCTTTTGAAATGAAGAATGAATTATTTGTGGTGATACACACCAATACAATAACTCTCAAGTGTATTTGAAGATGACAAATGAAGCTCACACTAGAGTTATCAAGATTGATAAAAAAATATATAGCTCAAAAGATGAAAGATTGATAAAAAATGTGTTCTTGATCGAATCTTTGTATTTTTGAATATATGAATAATAGAGTATTAAAATGATTCAAGCTGTGTTAAAACATGTCTAGGACCTTATATATATAGCTTGCAAAATCATATGACCGTTGGGGGTGATTAAGAAAGGTTTTAGGTCAAAGGTAAACATTTTCAAACTTTTCAACAGCTAGTTTTGACAAAAAATTCAAATTTGTTTTGATAAGTTCTCCCAATTTGACCATTGGCTCATACTCAAATTTCAGTCAAAAGTGATAAGAGATGTTGTCGAAGTAATGTAAAAATTTCAAAATGATCGGAGTCTGGGAAGGCCTCCATCTTACTGTTAGATCAAAACTGTGCGAATTTTAAATGTAAAATAAAAATATTTTTGAAATTTAACAATTTAGTTCCAAATACAATTCTAATGATTTGTGAACCTCCAAGATATGTTTCTAAGAAACATATTTTTATTAGAGCTTAAAATATGATCATTTAAAATTAATATGAATTTATTTTGAAACTCGGTCTTTGTAAAATGATGTTTTTCGAATAAATTCAATTTCAAGCTTGTTTGAATCAATCTTTAAAAGATGCATGAATATGTTTAAGTTATAAGGATTTGATCAATAAAGTAACTTTACATAAATCTTAAGCACTCACTCAATTACCGAATTAACGAGTTTTCGAATGCTTTGATTTGTTTCTTTGGATTAATCTTCATTTGAAGCTTTTTCCTTGAAGCTTTTCATTTAGTCTTTTAATCCTTTGTGCTTCATGATTTTTACTGAGAGATTTGATCTTCCTTATATTGTCCAATGATCGAATAGTGATAGAATAATCCTTGTCGTGTTTTTCTTGAATTTTTCAATTAAATGAATTGTTTACTTATATCAAGAAACATGTTAAATTACACATATTGATTTATTGTTATTATCAAAATAAGATTAAGACCTTAGGTCAACAAATTTATTTTACTCCAGTAATTTTTTTGTTAGATTAAGAATTTAGTGAAAATTTAACAAGGTAATTATAAAACATATTGTTTGAATCTTTGTGAGATCAACCTTTCTTTCGCCCTATATTATCAACTTATTCGTGTGCTTGTGAGTATTAAAATTTATCACAACATAAATTTAGTCTTACTTTCATCTCCTTTTCACTGTTTTTTTGTTGGTTGTTACTGTTCATCCTAATTTTTTTGGTGCCAATCAATCTTGCTGGACGTATCAGTGTTCATAATTTTAAAGGTTGATAATTGTGAATGGTGAAATGAATTTCTATTACTATTAGTAGTTGATTACATATTTAGGGGGGGGGGTATATATATATATATATGAACATCTAATTAATTTATAGATGTGTGGGGTGAATTAACATTATAATAGAATAGGGAATATTGGGGTATCTTGGGCACATTGTATTTCTTTAAATACATAGTAATAAATAACTTAACTGGGTAAACTTACAAGAATATTTTTGGTATAAATAATCACAATACAAATGTTACTATGCACACAACACTCACAATGTGGCTATACCCACTAAACTTCTCACAAGATATATACTCTCTTACTCTACAAAGAGGCAAACTCTATTTTGAAATAAAGAATGAATTATTTGCGGTGATACACACCAATACAATAACTCTCAAGTGTATTTAAAGATTACAAATGAAGCTCACACTAGAGTTATCAAGATTGATCAAAAATGTGTTCTTGAATCTTTGTATTTTTGAATATATGAATAATAGAGTATTAGAATGATTCAAGGTGTGTTAAAACATATCTAGGACCTCATATATATAGCTTGAAAAATCATATGGCCGTTGGGGTGATTAAGAAAGATATTGGGTCAAAGGTAAACATTTTCAAACTTTTCAACAGCTAGTTTTTACAAACAATTCAAATTTGTTTTGATAATTTCTCCCAATTTGCTCCCAATTTGACCGTTGGATCATGCTCAAATTTTATTCAAAAGTGATAAGAGATGTTGTCTAAGTACTGTAAAAATTTCAAAATTATCGGTGTCCGGAAAGACCTCCATCTTACCGTTAGTTCAAAAATGTGCAAAAATTGAGCGAAGTTTAAATGTAAAATAAAAACATTTTTGCAATTTAACAATTTAGTTCCAAATACAATTCTAATGATTTTTGAACCTCAAAGATATGTTGATAAGATGCCTATTTTTTTTAGAGCTTAAAATATGATCATTTAAAATTAATATGAATTTATTTTGAAACTCGGCCTTTGTAAAATGATGTTTTTCAAATAAATTCAATTTCAAGCTTGTTTGAATCAATCTTTAAAAGATGCATGAGTACATTTAAGCTATAAGAATTTGATCAATAAAGTAACTTTACATAAATCTTAAGCACTCACTCAATTACCGAATTAACGAGTTTTCGAATGCTTTAATTTGTTTCTTCGGAATGATCTTCATTTGAAACTTTTTCTTTGAAGCTTTTCATATAGTCTTTTGATCCTTTGTGCTTCATGATTTCCATTGAAAGATTTGATCTTCTTTGTCTTTTCTAATGATCGAATAGTGAAAGAGTGATCATTGTCATGTTTTTCTTGAATTTTCCAAGTAAATGAACTGTATACTTATATCAAGAAACATGTTAAATTACACATGATTGATTTATTGTTATTATCAAAATAAGATTAAGACCTTAGGTCAACAATCTCTCCCCTTTTGATAATGACAATAAATTAATGTGTGTTAACAATAACAAGCGAAAATAGCATATAAATGTAAATAAATAATATGCCCCCCCTCAATTTATGTGAAGATGACAATTAAAAAATATTGCAAATATTTGAGATAGTTTCAAAACCAAAATATATATATATATATATTATAAAAAAACCTTTCAAAAGTGTGAACGTAGAAAAGCATTTAAAATCTTAAAATCTTACCACAACACCAACACCATACACACATTTTCTCCCCCTATGACAACATCAAAAAGGGATCTAGGCCGTGCGAGGGCGCTAGATTTTAGATGCACGAGGGGGCGCTACATATTTTGACTTTTTGCTTTAAGAAGACAGCTTTTCGTCTTCAGAAAAAAAAATTAATGACAGTTAATTATTCTTCGACTGCAAAATCATTGTTAGTTTACAATAACATGCAAAATGAAGATTTCCAATATTAATCCAAGTCAAACATAATTAATGAACTTTTTTTTTATCAAACTAGATGTCACAAGCTCTAGTCATACCAAGTTCACGACAGATAGTACAAAAACGATCGTCTGGGAGTAGTTTAGTGAAAATATCCGCAAATTGAGATTCGGTGCTAACGAATTCAATATCAACTTCACCTTTTTGCACATGATCATGAATAAAATGATGTCTTATCTCAATGTGCTTAGTACGTGAATGTTGTATCGGGTTCTTGGTCAAGATAATAGCACTTGTGTTATCACATTTAATGTGAATGTGGCTAAGACTAATTCCAAAGTCTTCTAGTTTTTGTTTAATATATAAAGTTTGTGCACAACAACTTCCGGCCGTTGAAAGGGCCATCGAATTTTGTTTCTTACTTGACTAAGATACTAGTGCATGTCCTAAAAAATGACATGTGCCACTAGTGCTTTTCTTATCGATTTTGCAACCGGCAAATCCACATCGGAATAAGTTATTAGGTCAAATGTGTTTTCTCTTGGATACCACAAACTCAAAGAACTAGTGCTGGAAAGATAACAGAATATATGTTTTACGGCGTGTAAATGGGATTCTTTTGGATCCGCTTGAAATCGTGCGCATAGACAAATACTAAACATGATGTCTGGCCTAGAAGCCGTCAAATAAAGTAAGTTACCGATTATACCTTGATACTTCTTGATGTCGACACTCTCACCACATTTGTCTTTGTCAAGTTTCAACGTTGAACTCATAGGCGTACTCATTGATTAGCGCCTTCCATGTCGAACTTCTTCAAAAGTTCCTTTACATAGTTCTCTTGATTAACAAAGATCCCATCTTTGCATTGCTTTACTTGCAATCAGAGAAAATAATTTATCTCTCCCATCATACTCATTTCAAATTCTTTTTGCATACAAGTAGAAAATTCTTTGCTAAGATTGTCATTAGTAGAACCAAAAATAATATCATCAACATAAATTTGCACAAGTAGCATATCATCGGCATGATTCTTAATGAATAAATTAGTGTCTACTTTGCTTCTAACAAATCCATTATTAAGAAAAAATGAACTTAATCTATCATACCATACTCTAGGTGCTTGTTTCAAGTCATATAATGCGTTAGACAATTTAAACACGTAATTCGGATACGTATGATTTTCAAATCCTGGAGGTTATTTCACATAAACTTCCTCTTCAATAAATCCATTCAAGAAAGCACTTTTAACATCCATTTGATATAGTTTGAAAATTTTAAAGCAGGAGTAAGCAAGTTGCATGCGAATAGCTTTTAAACGTGCAATGGGTGCAAATGTTTCTTCATAATCAATGCCCTCCTCTTGATTGTATCCTTAGGCAACAAGCCTAACTTTATTTCTAACAATTACACCACTTTCTTCCTTTTTATTCCAAAATACCCATTTAGTGCCTATAATAGTATGATCATTTGGTTTGGAAACAAGTGTCCACACTTTATTTCTCTCAAATTGATTGAGCTCTTCTTGCATAGCCATCATCCAATATTTATCTTGTTTGGCTTTATTTATAATTTTAGGCTCATATTGAGAAATAAATGCCACATTATTGCAAACATTTCTTAAGGATAATCTAGTCATGACCTTACTAAATGGCTCTCCAATAATTTGATCAATAAGGTGGTTTGACACAAATTTCCAACTCTTAGGTAAATCATTCAAGTTTTGATCGGTCTTACTTTTTATCTCCTTAGAAGAAGTTTGAGCACTCGATGGTTCTTCCTTAGATGTATCAGTAATTTGAATATTTGAAGCTTTTTGAATAATTTCAACATCATCATCGGAATGCACTATGGGTGCAAAAGGATTAGACTCGTCAAAAACAACATACATAGATTCTTGAACAACTAAACTTTTTTTATTGTAAACACGATAAGCTTTACTATTAGTAGCATATCCAAGAAATATTCCTTCATCGGATTTAGCATCAATTTTTTCTAAATGATCACGATCATTTAAAATGAAACATTTACAACCAAAAAGCTTAAAATATGAAATATTAGGTTTCTTGTCATTCCATAATTCGTAAGGTGTCTTATCTTACTTTTAACGAATAATAACACGATTAATTACATAGCATGTGGTATTAACAGCTTTCGCCCAAAAATATTCCAGTAAAGAATGTTCATTTAACATGGTTCTAGACATCTCTTGAAGATATCTATTTTTCCTTTCAACCACACTATTTTGTTGATGAGTTCTAGGTGCCGAAAAGTTATGATTAATACCATGCTCATCACAAAAATTCTCAATATCAATATTATCAAATTCTCTACCTCTATCACTTCTAACATGTACAATGGAAGCACCTTTTTCATTTTGAACTTTTTTATAGAATTTAGCTAATATATGAGGTGTTTCACTTTTATGAGTAAGAAAGAATACCTAAGTAAATCTAGAAAAATCATCAACAATCACAAAGGCATACAATTTACTTCCTAAACTAGCAACCAAATTAGGTCCAAATAAATCTAAATGTAATATATTAAGTGGTCTAGTAGTAGTAATATCTTTCTTAGATTTAAAGGAAGACTTGTGTTGTTTACCAAGTTGACATGCATCACAAATTTTATCTTTAACAAATTTAGTTTTAGGCAATCCTTTAACTAATTACTTTTTAGATAATTTGTGAATTAAATCTATATTAGCATGACTTAATCTTCTATGCCATAACCAAGAAGCATCATTCAACACGGATAAACATTTAACATCTTGTTGAGACAAATCGTCAAATTCAAGAGTATATACGTTATTAAATCTATAAGCAATAAACAAGATATAATTATCACTAATATTTTTCACAATGCAATATTCGGATTTAAAAATAACTTCATAACCTTTATCACACAATTGACTAATTCTAAGCAAGTTATGTTTTAAACCGTCAACAAGTAAAACATTATCAATATAAGAAGATTTATTACCAACTTTACCTATACCAATGATTTTGCCTTTGGCGTTGTCTCGAAATGTGACGCTGCCTCCTTGTTTAGGAGTGAGACTCAAGAAATTTCTCTTTTCTCCCGTCATGTATTTCAAGCATCCACTATCCAAGAACCACTTTGTTTTGCTAGCTTTTCTCTCATGCAAACCTATACCAAAATCTTAAGTAACTTCTCTTTTGGTACCCAAAATAAGTTGGGTCCTTTGAGGTTAGCGTACATAGTGGTTCCTTTAGGAATCCAAACGAGTTTGTTCTTTGTAAAATCCTTTTCTTTGTAATAACAAGAATGTGCATTATGAGTGTTTCTTCCGCAAAATGAACAAAGACTAATGTGATTATGCAATGTGTATGTATTGGAGAAATTTTTGTAATCCTTTTGGTTATGGATTTAATTGTAATCCAAACCAGCTTTATCAAAGACACACCTTTGTACTCTCAATAGTTTATCCAAGTTATCTTTTTCATTTGTGAACTTGGTTAGACTTTTAGTTAAATCCTTTACTTTTTTCTTTCAAATCCTTATTTTCTAGTGCAAGTAAGTTTGAAGTCTCCTTTTCTTTTTCCTTTTTCAAATAGTTGATTTCTTTTTTTAAAATCAATGTTTTCCTTTTCTAAAGTTTCAGATTTGGCAGAAATAATGGAATTTTCTTTCTTGAGACTTGCATATCTTTTTGAGAGAATTTCAAATTTAATATGCAATTCTTCAAACATGGTAAATAGTTCATCATATTCATTATGTACACTTTTATTATCATCAAAATTATCACTAAATGAGTTAAAGTTAGAATATACCTCATCTTCTTTTGCCATAAGATAAAGGTTAGCCGTTTCTTCATTGCTAGAATCGGCATCCGATTCTCCTTCTTCCAAATCGCTCCATGTTCTTTTTAGTGCATGCTTCTAAGTGGACAATTTGGCTTGATATGACTAGGTTCATGGCAATGATAGCACTTTTTGATTTCATCATTTTCTTCTCTTTGTTGATTTGATCGATTATTGTTTCTTCTGGAGAGTAATGGATATTTGTTATCATTTCCTTGAGAATTTTTTCTTCTTAACTAGAAATTTCATAAATTTTCTAGATAGAAGCACCATGTCTTCATCACCATTCATTGATACATCATTATATTCATGTTGGATAGTTTTGATAGCTAAGATTTTCTTTGATTTTGTATCTGCTTCTTCTTCTCTTTGAAGTTTCTTCTCATGAGTTTTTAGAGATCCCAAAAGCTCGTCCATGCTAAGTATTTTGAGATTCTTTGCTTCTTGAATCGCCGTTACTTTCGGTTGCCACTTCTTTGGAAGAATCTTAAGAATTTTTCTTATCTTATCTTCATTAGAATAAACCTTTCGAAGAAGATCTAAATCATTAGTAATAATAGAAAATCTACTATACATGGAAGCAAGGGATTCATTAGGCTCCATTTTAAATAGTTCATAATCATGAACAAGCATATTTATGTTATCGTCTTCAACTTGAGTGGTTCCTTCGTAAGTAACCTCAAGTTTATCCTAAATTTCTTTGGCCATTTTGCAACTAGAAATTTTTTTATATTCATCCATGCTTAATGCACAATTTAAAGCATTTAAGGCTCTAGCATTATATTGAATTTTCTTAATATCATTTTCATCATACTCGAACATTTTCTTAGGAACAATTTTTTCACTATTATCTCTTTTGGTAATTTCATAGGGTCCTTCAAGTATAACTCTCCGTTGTTCAAAATCAATGGATTGTAAAAATAGACTCATTCTACTTTTCCAATAACTATAATTTTTACCATCAAATAAAGGTGGTCTAGAGGTGTAGAGACCTTCGAAAAACCGGTTCCTTGATATATAGACATAATCGTAAACTCTAAGATTGTTAAATTAAAATAAGAGTACAACCTCTGATACCAATTGTTGGTTGGAAAACAACCCTAGAGGGGGTGAATAGGGTTTTAAAAACATAATGTGGAATTAAAACGTTTTAAAAATATTTAAGCAAATCAACTTAGCTAAGCAATAATATCAAGAAAATAATCAATTTAACAAGCAAATAAGCAATTTCAAAATACAAGCAATAATATAGCAATAAAAAAACAGCTTGAGTTTAGAAAGATTAAACTAATTTGAAACTCAAGACTTTTTTTCCTCACGGTTTGGTTTTCTAAACCACACGTCCGCACTCGGTTAATTTCCAAAGAATTTTCACTATTTAATCTTCTTCGGGTGAAGATCAAACCTCAATACAAATGTTACTATGCACACAACACTCACAATGTAGCTATACCCACTACACTTCTCATAAGATATGCTCTCTTGCTCTACAAAGAGACAAACTCTATTTTGAAATAAATAATGAATTATTTGTTGTGATACACACCAATACAATAACTCTCAAGTGTATTTGAAGATTACAAATGAAGCTCACACTAGAGTTATCAAGATTGATCAAAAATATATAGCTCAAAAGATGAAAGATTGATCAAAAATGTGTTCTTGAATCTTTGTATTTTTTTAATATACAAATAATAGAGTATTAGAATAATTCAAGGTGTGTTAAAACATATCTAGGACCTCATATATATATCTTGAAAAATCATATGGCCATTGGGGGTGATTAAGAAAGGTTTTGGGTCAAAGGTAAACATTTTCAAACTTTTCAACAGCTAGTTTTGACAAAAAATTCAAATTTGTTTTGATAAGTTCTCCCAATTTGACCATTGGCTCATGATCAAATTTCAGTCAAAAGTGATAAGAGATGTTGGCGAAGTAATGTAAAAATTTCAAAATGATCGGAGTCCGGGAAGGCCTCCATCTTAACGTTAGATCAAAACTATGCGAATTTTAAATGTAAAATAAAAATATTTTTGAAATTTAACAATTTAGCTCCAAATACAATTCTAATGATTTTTGAACCTCAAAGATATGTTGCTAAGATACATATTTTTATTAGAGCTTAAAATATGATCATTTAAAATTAATATGACTTTATTTTGAAACTCGGTCTTTGTAAAATGATGTTTTTCGAATAAATTCAATTTCAAGCTTGTTTGAATCAATCTTTAAAAGATGCATGAATATGTTTAAGTTATAAGGATTTGATCAATAAAGTAACTTTACATAAATCTTCAGCACTCACTCAATTACCGAATTAACGAGTTTTCGAATGCTTTGATTTGTTTCTTCGGATTGATCTTCATTTGAAGCTTTTTCCTTGAAGCATTTCATATAGTCTTTTCATCCTTTGTACTTCATGATTTTTACTGAGATATTTGACCTTCCTTATATTGTCCAATGATCGAATAGTGAAAGAGTGATCCTTGTCGTGTTTTTCTTGAATTTTTCAAGTAAATGAACTGTATACTTATATCAAGAAACATGCTAAATTACACATGATTGATTTATTGTTATTATCAAAATAAGATTAAGACCTTAGGTCAACAATTTTATTTTACTCCAGCAATTTTTTTGTTAGATTAAGAATTTAGTGAAAAATTAACAAGGTAATTATAAAACATATTGTTTGAATCTTTGTGAGATCGACCTTTCTTTCGCCCTATATTATCATCTTATTCGTGTGCTTGCGAGTATTAAAATTTATCACAACATAAATTTAGTCTTACTTTCATCTATTTTTCACTGTTTTTTTGTTGGTTGTTACTGTTCATCCTAATTTTTTTGTTGCCAATCAATCTTGCTGGACGTATCAATGTTCATAATTTTAAAGGTTGATAATTGTGAATGGTGAAATGAATTTCTATTACTATTAGTAGTTGATTACATATTTAGGGGGGGGGGGGGGCGCTATATATATATGAACATCTAATTAATTTATAGATGTGTGGGGGTGAATTAACATTATAATAGAATAGGGAAGATTGTATTTCTTTAAATACACAGTAATAAATAACTTAACTGGGTAAACTTACAAGAATATTTTTGGTATAAATAATCACAAAAAATAACTATCCTTCTTTTTAGGGTGGATGGACCATAGGACTGAGCGGATATAAAGAAAATCACCTATTCAAAACTCTTTACTAAAAACACTATTAATTTTTTATGGATTGGGTCGATCAACTAATATAAACCCTAGAATTATACAAATGATGAGAGGCTGGAAAAATAATTTTTTTGTTTGGTTTATAAGAAGCTTTTTTCCCTTTAATTATTACTATTGATTATATTTTAAAAGATATACGTTTGCTTTATGGTTTGTGTTGAGTAGTGATAACTTCTTCTTCTTTTTTCTTTTAAACAATGCTAACTTATTTATCAATATTTAAAAATTCTTGTTACAAAAACAAATTGAAATATGTATCCACTACACCAAAACAGAGAATTAGTAACGGTCATTTTTTTCTATCTATAACGGTCTAAGTCCGTTACTAGCCGGTCACGTGTGTAGTCCGTTACAGAAAAAGTTAAAACCGTTACTACATCTAATTAACTAAATTTAGATATTCTTTTAATTCAGTAACGGTCTTAAAATTAGATAGTAACGCTCAAAATTGAGTACCGAGTGTTACTACATAAATTTAATTATTAATAATATTAAAAAATGTTAGATTTTCTTATGAAAAAAAAAAGAAAGTAGCCCAAATCTCCCAAATTTTCATTCCAAATTTTCGTTCTCCCTTTTCATTCTCCCTCTCAATTTTTGGCGTTTCTCTTGCCAAAATCCCCAAGTATTCCCGCTAGTTGGTCTTTCTCGCCAAACCCCCAAATTTTCTTGCTTGTCAATCGTCGGTGCTCTCCTCCTCCGACAATGGTTCCTCTTTGGTTGGTCGGTGTTCAAGTTGCGGACTTATTTCTCTCAGTAGATGAAGGTAACTTCTTCTTCCTTTTATTAACCATTGCTTAGATGTTCTTCAATTTCTTAGAAGAACCCCTATTTTGTTAGATCTAGGGCGGGTTCTTCTTCTTCTTCTACCTCTAAACCATAGCTTAGTTGTTCTTCTTCTAGCTTAGTTGTTCATTAATTTATTGAAAAACCACAGTTCTAAATAAGGATTTACAACGTTTATGCATTCCTTATAGTTTGGGGTAAAATTGTGGTAAACGAGGGAGTGAAATATTGTGAATACTATTAGAAAATTTGATGAACCTCGCTCGATCTGTAAACCTTGCTCTGAAAGATAAACCTTCATACTCGCTGGTCATCGTTCTTCAACCACCATTGCATTAACCTAGGGCTTTTTTCTGCTCGATGCCTATTCCTGCAATATTTGGACTTTGCAGGTAATTAATAGCCAAGTTTGCTCCAATATTTGGATATAATTTGTGAAATCTTATTTGATCACATTGTTAAACCTAACTTATTGTTTTGATTCATTACTCTTGGAATCCTCTGGTTTGATGTTCTGTTTTTTTTTAATATATATATTTGTGTTCCATCTTCAAGCCACCTTGTTCAGGCTATTTGAACTCTTTTCATTTTCAATAAAATAGCTCTCTAGGAACTTTGGTCCCCCGGAGTTAATTTATTAAAAAAATAAAATAGAAGAAAATATTCATTTCATGTGAAATTGGTAAAGACTAACATAGTGTCTTGGTAAAGAGAAGGCAAACAAATTACTGGATAAAATTATTTCATGTGGAGCACTTTACAAATTACTTACATAATAGGATCGAGAAGGATCGTCCCTAATTTTAAATGTATTTAAAAACTCCCTTTCAAATTCATTTCTTATATATATATATTCGCTCATATGGAACAATTACTATCGTTTTATAATGACAATTATTTTCTTATTTGCCAATCCCTACACTTTATCCATTCGACATATTTACCTGTCTATGCATGGTGGATACTATTGACAGATTGGGAATAAATAGATATTTTGGACATGAGATCAAAGTTGTTCTTGATGAAGCATACAGGTAGTTCTCAACAATATTACACTTTTTCTTTAGTTCTTTGTATATCTCCTAGACACAAAGAACAGTGTTGATTTCCATCGTGTAGACTGACAAGGACTGAAAGATATATATTATAATCTATTGGTTGATGACAATTATAATAATATACAAGTGCTAGGAGCTGAGGAATGAAGAGGCATTTTCAGGCTTTGCCTATTGCGTCATGGCATTTCTACTACTAAGAATGAATGGATATCATGTTTAATCAGGTACAAATAAATCTATTTATCTATTTATAGACACACACACACACATAAATAAATATATTATGTACTCTATCCATCAGCTTAAGTTAACAATTTCACTTTCTTTAAAAAAAATTGAAATACATGTTCTTAAATTAATAATGTTACGTTAGTTTTGAAATTAATGCATCAAATTTCACCATAACTAAATAAGAATTATTCTAATTAATTTGGTAGCTGCATCAAAACACACGGAATGATTTCCTGTGAAAAGTTTTTTTTATAAAAACGACACTTGCAATTAATTTGATATTCATCGAGGGTGTTTATATATGATGGAGAAACTCAACTTAATTAAGTAAATACATGGTGCAGATGCCTTGGAAGAATTTGTTGATCAAGAGCATTTCTTCAATACAGTAAGTCCACAATTTACAAACAAAGAAACAATCGTGTAGTTATACATGGCCTCACATATCACATTATTTCTTAAAGAACCTATTCTTGACAAAATAAATGGCTGGACAACCTACTCTTGAAAAAAAAATGGCTGGACGACCTCTTTCTTGAGGCACCATTTGTTGAATCAAGAGATTTATGAGGAAAAATTATACAAAAAGGTAATAATTACTTTAATATTTATATTAAAGTTTGCTTCGTTTTTGTCCCAATCCAGGATGATTTTTTTCCAAGTCCATTGGGTTCCTGGTTAATTAATATATATACCACAATTTGGACCAAAATCTAGGTGGAATATGCTTTCGACTATCCGATTGATAATCTAACTTGGCTTACGAATAGGAGAGGCATAGAGCTATATGACATAGATAATTTTTGAATGCTCAAAGTCAGAACATCTTACAGGTAATGAACTAAAATAATAAATATATGTGTGTGTATATGTCGATACATTAATTCTTGTAGTATAGTTATATATGATCATGTGGAAAGCTTTGTCAAAGTAGCAGTTTTACATTTCTAGCGTGGTCTGGTGGATATTTATGTCTTTCATTATGTTGAGGAGAATGCCATTCTTCTGTTTTATATTAGATCCAATATAGTAACATGTTAGTTACACTTATTTAGCTGCTCTTGCACGTATGCATGAGAAATTCACATGAAGATCCATCGTGCATTGGCTCTAACACATAGACCACGTACACGTACTGGATATCTTCTATATTAACATTTACATACATATCTCAAAAGTAATTTTGTTTTCCAAATTAATTCGAGTACTTCTTACTTTATGTTATATATAGGGAATTAATTTGGTTTAAATTAACAGATAACAAAATTTTGATTTATGTATGTTGCCATTTTCCATCTCCAGGTGTTCGAATGTTGATAACAAAGACATCCTTATACTTTCACAACAAGATTCAAGACATACACCTTGAAGAATTTAAACAAGTAGAAAAGTAAGTATACACCCCTCTTATATGTTTAATATTAGATCATATGCATCATTCTACAAAAAATTATTAGAGGTCGGAAAGACTAAATTAAATTAAAAGCTTAATTTGTCCTCTAATAGAAAATGCGTATACAATAATATTCCTTCATCTCCCTAGCCATCCACTGCCGCTCCGGTCCGCCCCCAAACCCCCATGCGCAATTAACGTGCTTTCAGTGGCAAAAGTGTTATTGCCCTTAGTATGTTGGAAACAGTGCTCTACGCCAATAGATATAGTGTTAAATTGTTGCTTATTTTGGCACTAGATCCATATATATGGTAGTACATGGATGCAAAATAACTTAAAATAATTTAAAGATAATACATTCATATCGAAGGTAGTACATGGACAAATTAACTCAATTAAAGGCAGTCATATCCAAATTCATATAATGGCTACCATGATCCTCATGTTGCCCAATTCATTTTATATGTACTGTTCATCTTTGCCACACATATTCTTAAACTCCTTTTCTTTTCGTTTTGAAAAGCACATATTTTTATACTCTAGTATGGGCCTTTATATATAATTTACTTAAATTTTAAATTTCAGGAGTACTTGGAGCCCTTGATACAAAAGCCTTACTCTATTACTTATATTCACGCTGCGGCTTCTCTACAGTGTATGTTTTGATTCCTTATATTACCATCTTTTGCAACTTTGGGTGTAGTTAACTGGCTTTCATGGTGAATGAAATATTATTGTTTTGATGTTTGCCATATTCACACGGCAGCTTCTCTAAAGTGTATGTTTTGATTCTGTATATTACCATCTTTTAGAACTTTGGGTGTAATTGATTGGCTTACATGGTAAATGAAGTAATATTGTTTTGATGTTTGCCATATGTTAGTTAAACAGTGCAAGGTCTTTGCCAAGTGCTATGCACTTTTATCAATAGCTATGTATTACTAATTCGGAATAAGTGTTCTCTTGATAATGTTATTGGTTGAGGTTCATTGTGATTGTATACAATTGGACCAATGTTCTCTTGATAATGTCATGGGAAGCTAATTCCAACTGCAAGGGGAATAAAACAATTTTTTTTTGTTTTTTTTTTGGTATTAGTAACGGCTATAAACCGTTACTAACTCAGTAACGCTTTTTATAAGGTTGCGGCATCAGCAACAGTTTTTATCCGTTACTACTAGAAAATTAAATTAATTAATAAGTACAATATAGTAACGGTCTTCAAGTTGACTGTCACGGTTAAAATCCGTTACAGTCATAATTATAGTAACAATACTTAATTAATTTCAGTAACGGTTTTTATCCGTTACCATGTCAACTGCCATGCCTAAATAGTAACGGACATTTTGCGTTACAAAAATTTTCTGTAACGCAAAATGTCTGTTACAAAATGCCTGTTTTGGTGTAGTGATCACAATTATCAAATCTGACCCAAACACTAATCTAGTAAAGAGACTAAGCTAAGTAAGTAGATCACCGATTCAATTGGCTATAGGATCACTTTTTGAATCTCATATATAAAAGACCACAAAAGAATTAAATAATATAAATATTTATATGACTATAAAGGTCACTAGTCAAAACTACATAGCCAGTTTACAAACTAACATATATTAGACTATTATACGTAAAAAATTAGAATAAACTTTTTAAATGACAAGGCAAGACAAAAAAATGACATTTATATGAAGATTAGATAAAATAACAATAAATAATAAAGTTTTCATCATAACAAATGATATCTATATCCTTTTGTCTTCTTTTTATCTTTTTATTTTATGTAGGACAATGTCTCTGTTCGAATTAGAAGAAGGGGACTCTAATTATGAGCCTGAAACTTCAAAACATTATCACACTTCATTGTAATAATAATTATTACAATCATGCATATAGATGTAAATCCAAAGTTGGTATCGCAAATTCTCTTATCTTTTTTCTCATTATGATGAGTCCCTTTTTGGAAATCAATTGTACTATTTTTGCTGGTACTGATATTTTTCAAATACACACGTTCCAAACGTGCAGCCACATTTTTTTTATAATTTTTTGGGGATGTTTTAACATTAAAAATATGGAGTGATTGATAAGCATAATAAACCATTAAAATAAGGATATACTAACAAGTTGTGTGAAATGATCTAAAATCATCTTTTACTCTATACATTCAACTAAGTAATGACAAAAGCATGAATAATTTGTTATAGGAAGCTAGGAACTAAAAATTGTGTTTTACATGTGCATAAAAATAAAAACTCTCTAATGACCCTATTCCCTATTCGCTTTGTAACTCCTATCTCCCTTTCTTTCCCCTTTTTTCTATGAAGAAGGTGGGGAGGATCCTTTTTTAATAAATAAAGCAAGAATATGTATGGTTTTATCAAATTAGGTGGTCATCTTTCTCTCTATTTATGAGAGTTTTTTTTCCTCCATCCTTTAGGATGTGGAGGTGTTCATATAGTAGCATAGTTGGAGGTAGAGGGGGACAAATCGACGCTTGTACTCAAATCTAACTAACGACTATGAAGATTTATTCTTTCTTTATGTCCTGCGATATTTTTGCCTTGTTTTAGTGTTTATTGGTGATCTAAACTCCGTTTCGGGTGTTTTGAGGTTAGTCATTTTAATTGAAGTTTAGAGAGGGATGAGAATATGAATTGTATTTTAATAATAATGAATTAATACAAGAGGACCCTATTTATATGGTTATGCATAATGGGAAAATAAGGAAACATAATACCATAAGGAAACCAATATAATAAGGAAACCTAATTAATTATAATATATTTTAAAACTCCCCCTTAAATTGGTACATAGATATTGAGCTTGCCAAACTTGCTGATAAACCCGAAAAATATCCTTTTAGAAACATCTTTAGTAAGTACATCGGCCAATTAACTGATATTCCGAGCGTATATGACGTACTGCAATTAAGTTTTCCCCCAATTTATCTTTAATGATTAATCTATCCACTTCCACATGCTGTGTTTTATTATGTTGAACCGGATTTTGAACAATATTGTATGCTGCCTTATTATCACTATATAACATCATAGGTTCTCTAGGCAGATAACCTATATCAGTCAATAGCAACTTCAGCCACAATAATTCCTGGACTTCCGCTGCCATTCGTCGATATTTTGCTTTGGCACTCGAACGAGTAATGAAACAATATTTATGTCCCAATCAGCATTAGTGTACCCTTCAATTTTCAAGAAATTATTGTTCTTTGTAAACAAAATCCCTTTTCCAGGAGTTGCCTTCAAATAACTAAGAATCTTCATCACATCCCACATATGATTCTCTCCAAGATTATGCATGAACTAGCTAACTGTACTCAGAGCATAGGAAATATCGAGTCTAATATGCGCTAAGTACATCAACCTTCCTACCAATCTCTGATAACGCCCTTTCATCAACAGGCACTTGATCAGCTTCAATTTCCAATTTCAATCCTTCTTCCATATGAGTGTCTGATGGATGGCGAGCAGACATTCCAATTTCAATCTTTGAATTTGAGTTTTTTTATTATTTACATTTAATTTAATTATTTTTATTTTAGCAATTGTTGTTTATCTTTAGTAAGGTTACTTTTGGAAATTACATTATAATTTATTTTTAATAAATTAAAATATACTTTGTCCTTGATTAAAATGTTGTCTAATCTTAAAATTGGGGTATCCTTCGTTGGAAAGAGAGTAAGAGATTTGTCCTTTAAAAAAAACAAAACCCAAAAATTATTAATTGAGTCGTCCCTTAAATATTTATTTTACTTTTCCTTTTCTCATATATCTTAGGGTTTATTTTATGTACTATGTCTACCAAATTTGAGACTCTTTGTAATAACACAATTATAACAACAATTATCAACAATATTTTAGATCGAGCAGTGCTAACATGACAGGCGCCGTAAGTCTTCGAGACTTACAGCCGATTTACTTTTCCAAGTTGAAGTGTTCTAGGGTTGTGTGAGACTTGCCAGAATGGTAATTTCCCCTTAATTTTAGGAAGGTACACTATACCTCTAGTTATATTTAATAGGTTCTCAAAGTATGTATGATTCTTTTGAAACTTTAGTTCCACTACTCACCATTTTTGTCAATTTATGCCATGGGTCAAACATTGGGACAAATTAGCCCCCACAATTGAATCAAATAGGTGATTGTGGATTGGATTGGTTCATGGTTTCTTGTAAATTTTTTTATGATAGTTTGATTTTTGTTTTAAAATTACAAAAAATAATTTGTTTGTGTAGTCCTAAACCATTAACTAGAACCACTTGGCATAGACTAGCAGTCAAGGCTCTCACTTTCAATACGGAGGTTATGTGTCTGATGCCCTATCTTTTAAATTATTGTCTTATTGATGTTTATAGATTGTAAAAAAAAGAGATTTCGACCTTCTTTTTTATTTAAAAAAGAAACTGACTAACCCCAACATTAGAACTATGATTATAATCAAATTGAATCGAGACTTGATGTTCTGTTTTGGTAATCAATTAAGAGTTTATCTTCTTTTTTTATGACAAAATTAATATATTATCTTTTATGATAAAAACACATTTTATTTTTTATCATTGATTATATGAAAAGTAAGGCATTTTAAAAAATGGGCTTTTAGGATATTTAGTCTCCGAGAAAAAAAAATTGATGCGATCCTCTAACTTTCTTCTTAAAGGATACGATATTTATCACAATTATACTTTGACGAAAATTCAGATATACAGATACAACATTTGGAAGGCACAATACAATAAATGAGTATATGTAATAGATACACTAGTACTGTATCTATGATGGGGATTTCATCATTTAAAAAAAAGATAGATTAGAAAACCGCACTCTTTAATACTTTATGGATCCTAATATTTCTTTTTAAGAACACGCAAATGTTAAATTCGGCTTTCAATTTAGGACTGAACAAGTATCATGTAAGTATGGTACACTATTAATTTTATTATAGTGACGTAGTATGATGAGTAAATTTCTTGGTGTTTTTAACAGTGTGATAAAGAAGGTGTTTAATTGTTATAAAGGGAGAAAAATTGTCTAGTAACAGAGGATGGATTGAAGAAAATAAATAAATTATGGTGTAAATATACAAATAGTACAAAATATATCATTAAAATAAATAAATGTTGTTTCAAAGTTATTGTGGAAACCGGTGATAGAGGTAGCCGGTATAACTCTGCCTAAATTTGAGGTCTAAAATTGTCCGTAACTTTCACTAGAGTACGTTACGGCCGATTAGCTAGACTTTTTCCTTTCAGATCTATTAAGAAATCGTAATGGGTTACACAAACCCATTCATACAAATCTGCTAAGGAATGTGTCTTATTATAGGCCCTTCTATCAATTTTAAAGTGTATATATCTACCACATAAACTCAAGCCACCTCTAATTAACTGTCCACTCGTCTTTTATTTCTTTTTTGTAGGACAATATTTGTATATATATTCGAATTAAACTTCAACATATTATCACACTTCATTGTAAATTTAGTAGCTCCGAGCGAGAATGTGCCCCCCTTCGTGAGTTGGCTTGAAGCTATGTGGAATGTTGTTTTTTGTTTTTTTAAATCATAATTATATTCACGTAGCCCATTGGTTAACTTCTAGGACATGCGATAACTGTCTTTTTGGTGATTGGATTGGGTGTTCCCCCCGCCTCACCTTGTTTCTCTTGTGGCCTCGTCAGGCTAGTTGTTTTAGTGTCTTTTGTCCCTTGTTTTCGGATTTAGTTGTTAAAAAAATTAATTAACCACAAGCTACATTAAATGATATATCTACAATGGAATTGTTAATATATAATATTCCAATCATACATATAGCTACAAATACAAAGGTTGGTACCACATATTCTGTTGTCTTTTTTCTCATTATGATGAGCCCCCCTTTTGAAAATCACTTGTACTACTTTAATTTTGCAAGTACCGACTTTTTGCAAATGGACACGCTGCGTATTAGGAGTCACCTTTTTTTTTCTTCTGGATATATTAGAATTAAAAATTTGGACTAATTGATAAATCTACTAAACTATTAAAATGTGTATACAGTAATAAGTTGTGTGAAGAGATCCAGAATCATCCTTTACTCTACGTACACATTCAGCTATATAGTAATGAAAAAATCATGACTAAATTGTTATAGGAAGTGGTTAGGAACCAATAGTTGTGTTTGACGCACGGGCAGATTCTAGATTTAAACTACCGGGGGGTGGTTCAAAATTTATCGTACCAAAAGAACGAAAAGGAGCGGGACCTGCTGAAGAGAACGACAACAGTGAAAATGCCATTGAACAACTGTGAGAAAGAATTATTAGAGAAATTAGGACTCAGTGCTAGAGTCAGGGGCGGACCTAGGGGGACAGAGCGGGCTTCAACACAGGGAAATTTTTTGAAAAAGCTTCTAGCACTTGTAAAAAACATAAATTAGTTAAAACCCATCCTTTTACTAAGTTTTAGCCCACCTCTTTGCTAAGTTTTAGTCCACCCCTTAGCCTAGCTCAAATATAAATTAGCTAGAGTCTGTAATAGATAAATTCAAATCATTAAAAACTCGCAGAGCTCAACTTTGTTAAATACTTTTCATTATGTATGAATTCAAATATTTAAATTATGATATTAAATTTTATTTTTTTACTATATAGTTATACTTTTGATAATTTTTTTATGATTTTTTTGTCTATTACTATTAGCTCACCTCTTGAAAAATTCTTGGATCCGCCTGTGGCTAGAATATCAACAGCGATGGTGGTTCCAACGAGAGAGATGACTCTAATAAATACCGCCAGTAAAGAAATCAACGCTGCTAGCTAGATTGAGAGAAGGCTATAGCTAGCGAGAGAATGTGATTGCTTTTTATACATAAATTTTTAGGGTTTGTTCTTTGTAAAAATGTGTGTGAAAGAAATAGAATTTTTTATATTTTCAAAATAATGGACACAATTTAATCTATCAAAAAGCAAGCAAAGGCAAAACTTAAACATCACAATAAAAAATTAAAGAACTTAAGAAAATTTTGACTTTCAAAAAAGCACCTAATTTTTTTGTCAAATACGCATTTGACATAGATCGAGAATGTATAGCTGCCATTGATAAAATTTGGATAGACACTCAAGATTAAGCCTGAATCCTATGATGCACGGACACACTCTCGGAGGGCACGTATCCTGCCCGACACATGTCGGACACGCCGACACGCCCCGACAAGCTCCGACACGTGAGGGACACGCGTGTCGGAGAGTGTCCCATTGTTTATTATTATTATTATTATTATTATTATTATTATTATTTTCATCGACATGCTGGGGACAACTTAATTACATAAACTAATTGATGAATCAAGCTAAAAGAGGATAGAGCAAGTCGAAATAGCAAACAGAGGACATAGCAAGACAGTCGACATAGCAGGTAGAGAACAAATCAAGTCAACATAGCAAGAGAGACGGAGATGGAGATAGAGAGACGTAGAGAGAGAGAGAGAGAGAGAGAGAGAGTGAGAAAGCAGCGTACCTGTTTGGGTTGAGCAGTTGTCGATGGCTTAGAGCTGGGGCTAGGGTTTTGTTTCGATGGTGGCTGGGGAATGGGGCTAGGTTTTACGGGTAATGAGAAATGGTATTTGTTCCGTTTGTTTTATTTTTAAGTTTTATTATTATTATTTTCACCCCATATTTTTAGTTATTTTTTATATTGACCCCATAATTATGGTCCTTATGGAACAACGTACTTTCATGTTTTGAATATTTTCCATTTAGGCTATTAATACAATCTATGTTCATTTTATTGAATTCTTAAATATTATAATGTTTATTGCACATATTTAATTAATTAATTAATTAATTAACAACGTGTCTCCTCTACGTGTCACGTGTCATGTCGAAACGCGTATCGCGTGTCGCGTCCATGCTTCATTGCCTGAGGCATAAAAGAAGAACAGTTGTGTAGCATTCATGGGTTGGAATCAAAATCACATAGGACCCTAGAGAATTAATATTTTCACATAGACCCTACAAATTAAATAAAGAATAGAGGGGGTACGTTCAATTGAACCCCTACCCTTTACTGCCTCCGCCAGTGTCTTGAGTTTGCGTAAGAATTAAAAAGTTCTCTGGAAACCCTATCCTTTGTTCTCTCTTCAACTCCTCTTTACCTTTCTTTCCCCTTCTTCTATGAGGAAGAAGGGGAGTACCCTCTTTTCTTCTTAATATTAACAAATAAAGCAAGAATTTGTATGATTTTATCATATAAGGTAGTAATCTTTCTCAAAATTTGTGAGAATTGTTTCGTCCCTATATTAGGAGTGGAGTTGTTTGTAAAGCAGTATAGATCGGACTGGAGGGGAGCAGTCCGACGCTTGTGGAGTCAAATATAACTCAAGACTATGAATATTTGTTCTTGCTCTTTTTCCTATAATATTTTTGCATTGTTTTAAAGTTTACTGGAGATCTAAACTCCGTTTGGGGTGCTTTGGCTGGCCCTTTTTTTCTCTTGGGTGTTCATCATGGGTACGTATGGATGACGGGAAAGCAAAGGAAGTGTGCCAGAAAGTTCATTTTCCTACACTCTTGGTGTGTTTGGTGTGCAAAAAAGTGTATCCATAATTTTTTTTACTACTTTCCCATGAGAAAACTTTTCTTGCAAAACTCGTCTTGCAAAAATGATTGGATTTTGAGAGAAAGTCACATGAAAGCTTAGGTAATTATGTATAAAATATAATTAATAATGTGGGCGCCAAAAAATTTGGGCAAACCTACAAGATGTATTCTAAACAAGATCGATCGAGCAATAGACGGAAATGGTGAAGGAGACAAAAGATTTTTGGGTACGGTAAGTTCCTCCGGTAGCACTTATGCTATTTCGGTAGTACATCATCCGTTTGTGTGTATGTGTTTGATTATATTAGATCAAAGGCAATTGAAATGAGAATACAAGTTATCACTTTCTCTCTCTAAAAGGAATTCCGCTGGCTAGTTCATTCTTCTCCCCTTTAGGATTTGGAGAGAGAGCCCCCCCTTGATGGCTATCCCTCCTTCTATTTATATTCGTAGAATTAAGGTTACACATGTTACATTAATGTTAAGGATAAAAAACTAAAAATGGCTTATTCTACCCCTTTTACAAATTCTCTTATAGAGTTTGGGTCGGCTAAAGTTCAGGCCCATTATCATCTTTATAATTTTTAGTCACCCACAAGTCTCCCCACAAATACTTATAAAATAATAAAATGATTAATATATAATTAAATTGTAACTAATTAATTTAAAATTTTCTTATAAAAGTTTCGAATTTCTATTAAAAATTTAGTTTTATGTGTTTATATATTTTGTAATTTAGATCAAAATGTTAGCTAATACTAATATTTTAGTATGTTGGTGATTGTTTTGAACTTTGATAAAATCATAATCATTATTTTTTGTAATCTTAGTTCTTATTTTATTTATTGTGTTATCTATCAACACGTATAAGAAAGTTTCTTTTTTGTTCACATCACTTTAATTCACTTTTTCTGGGAATAACTTTCTTACTTAACTTTCTTAATAACCAAACGGAGCCATATAGGATTTTACCTTTGATATTACCCCTGTTCATCGACATTTTTTCCTTGTCATGTAAGGCCTTTACCAAAACTTTTGTTTCTTCGACCTCTGATAGCACCTTCAATATCGGTTTTGATCTTGTAAAATTGCAATTATAAAATGAAATTTGTGTTTGACATGCAAAGTGAGAGTTACACGATATGATAAACCTGTGTATAGTGTTCATCAAGACTGAATATTAAAGTGAGTAATATTATTATTTTTTTTGGAAAAATTTAAATGAATTATGGAATGAAATTGGGGAATTTTCTAATAATAAGTTAATTCGTTTTTTTTTTTTCAATATTATTTAGATTTGGAAACAGGTCTTGTCAGGTCAAATATTGTACCGGGTCTTATCGAGTTTGGGTGAAAACTTACTGAACACGTACATGACCCATTAATATAAAGGATGAAAAAATCACACACGTGTACATGATTTGTTACATTATGGGATAACACATCATGACCCATTTCACCCTTTAACTAGTTAGTACGGGTAAACCCAATAATCTAACACAATTAATCTGAAAAAAAAATATAAATATGCTTTAAACGAGTTCTTAAGGGATCCTATAGCAGGTCTAATGGCTCTTAACGGGTCTAACGGCTCTTGTTCTTAAAGGATCGAACGAGGTAAACCGAACATGAATGGTTATTAACTGTGTTTTATCGTTTCCACCCGATAATGACCTGAACCCAATAAGGTTCTACTCATTAACTTATAATTTTGTATCAATTTTTGTAGTATTATCGTGTCAGGTCCAACTTTACCAGGTAAAAAAATCACACACACACACAGTCAATTCTTTACCTTGTTGGGTAACACAAAATGACCCATTTCACCCTTTAATCAAGCCAACTAGTTAGCCCAGGTAAAACCAATAATCCGACACGACTAACATGAAAAAATAACCTAAATATGCCTTAAACGGGTTTTTAAAGGGTCTTACCGTGTCTAATGGGTCTTATCGGGGTCTAGCGGATCTAATTCTTGATGGATCGAATGGGCTTGTCTAGCTAGTAAACCTAACACGATTCGCCATTAAATGTGTCTTATCGTGTCCACCGACAGTGCCCCAAATCAAATAAAGTTCCAACCATTAACTTATAATTACGCGTTAATTTATGTCGTGCTATTATGCCATGTGTGACTTTACTAGGTCTAATATTAATCAAATGAAATAACATCGTGTTGTTGCTTAATATTATATATTTTCAGTAAAGATCCGCTAAGCCGCCACAAATGAATTTATTGTAGCGATTTATCGTTGTCCGCCGCAAATAACTAACTATTTGTAACGGGAATATATCTAACCGAGGCAAATAATTTTATTTGTGTTGGGACCAAAATTCGCGACAAATAAATGCCTTTAGAAATATAATTCGGGTTGTTACCAAAAAAATTGTCACAAAAGGACCTTTTTCTTGTAGACAAAAATCAATTAGTGCACAGTGCATAACCCCTAAAACAACAACTCAACATAAGGCTTCAACATACATAACATATATATACATCAAAACTAAATCAAGCAACAAATAAACACAAACCACACTATATCAGTACAACATGCACAATTCCTAATACCCCCATTCCTTGCGAATAGCCAACTCAGCTCACCAAAATCCCTCTTCTTTCTTTATTAAGTAAATTATTTATCTTATAAAGACATTTTATTCCATCAGAGAGGGATAAAATGTCCAAGTAAAATTAAATAACTATACTTGACCTTCTTATTCGACCGGTAAAAAGCATCAAACTAGACTAAACAAGTGATTATGTCATAAATTATTACACTCATAGAGACCCACTAAAAACTATATCTTATTAGGTCCTCACTATAATGTTTTTGAGGAGTACGTACCTCCATGTTAAAACACACACAATAAATAAATCATATTTAACTAATCAACCTTTAAGAGTCCTGAAAGTACGTAAAAAGTGTTGACGCTAATACATATATATATATCTTGGCCATATATCTATGCACACACACACACACATATATATATATACATCGTACTAATAATCAATTTTATGGAACTGCCAATCAATACTTTTGCTCCAATAATTTATAGACACGTACAACTAACCAAGAAGATGGTACCACATATTCTCTTGTCTTTTTTGAGCCCCCACTACAAGATAACTTATACCAGTTTCGCTAGTACTCGTTGAGAATATAAATTCTACATTAAAAAATGGATCCTTTTATAACAATATATACAACAGAATAAAGATATGTGGCACAAAAAAAATATTGGATATGTTTCAAGAGCATTCAAACTTTAAAACTGATTTAATTTTTCTGATTTTCATAAATTAGATCCAATCCACCTATCATTCGTTGGATTGGATTTGTCGGTATCATCGGTTTGAATTAGATTGTGCCCACCACTAATATTATCTGCTTTCAACCCAAGCTGTCAAGTTTTTTCGCCTCATAAGTGTCTGTTACTATATATATAAAGACTAATAAGAATATACTTTCCTGTTAATTTCATAAATGTATATTTGATTCTAAATTTAAATTCCTAATCAGGGTATAATTCCATATTAATTTTATTTCATAATTTTCTTTAAGGGCCTAATAAAAAAATCTTTACTAAACACACTATTAATTTTTTTGATCGGATCGATCAGAGAATATAAATTTAACCCTTAATTATATGAATTCCATCAGACACTAAAAAAATATGCTTTTTTTTAGGTTGTAAGAAGCTTTTTTTCTCCATATTGCTATGGATTATATTTTTCAAGGTGTTTGTTTTAAGATTTTGTGTAGACTAGTGCTAACTTGACGCAACTTAAAATAACGCGCTTTGATAGAGCCCAAGTGCAGGCACGTCAAGTTGTAATATAGTCTCGGAAGTCCGAGTGTCGAACCACAGGGATAAGTGAAAAGGGATGGAATGGATTACGGATTAAAGTGTTTTCTGATTCTTGTAAATTGAAATGGTTGTAGAACAACGGAAATGTAAAACAGTTGTGAAAATTAATAAGAAAGCACTAAGGTAGGTGGAGGCTAGTTACGATTTAAGAGACGGTGATCACTAGCTCATACAAAGATTACAACACAAGATTTCTCGATATATGGGGAATGTTGGTGTATCTCTCAATAGCAAAGGGTGCGACGCTAGGCGACTCATTCCCGAGTTGAAGCTATATCGAGAAAGAGACAAACGACATTCCACCAAAGACGGGGTTATCATTCCTACCTCTTAGCTACGGGTGTGAAGCAAGGCAACCCATTCCCGATGAAGCTAATCCGAGATAGATATGACAAACTCATCATTAAAAGATTTAACATAAAGCAAGTGTATGTAATCTCATGGTTTAAAAAAAATGAAAATTAGAAAGCGAATCCAAACAATGAAACGGAATGAAATTTATGGGATAAATTTGTCATCTCATCATTTATAACTTATGGTAGAAAACAAAGAGTCTAAGTATCACATAAAGTGTAAGAAGCACTCAATGTATCGATAAATGAATAAAAAAATGAGATTAACAAATTTATAATCCATCCATAAAATTTTGAGAACCGTTCATAATTTCTACGAAGAGGAAAAAGTTCCATGGATGGGGGAAAAAGACTACAAGCTTTCTAGAACCATATAACTATGTTGTATGTTCATAAACAACCAAGCATTAAATATACAAGGCATATAAAGTCTTAATTTAATATGAGTATACCTAGAAAGCTTGTAACAATGGAGGAAATGAAGAAGAAAAGGATCTACAATTATTTTTCAAACTTTAAACATGGATTGAGCCATAAATCACCAATTATTATATCGCGATTTACCTCCGTAACATTAGTAAAAGACTACTCCATAATACTCAAAGCAAGAATTATAGAAGAAGTATTCATTTCTTAAAATCAAAGTAAACTTACAAGAAGAAGAAGAAATTACAAGGTGTTAACTCTCCCTTCTCTCTAAAACTTGTACAAAAAACTAGATATCTTAGCCTAGAAGCTAAGAATTAAATATATATTACAAGGTTGCAAAATATCTAACTAAATATCTAAAATAGCTTGAACCACTAAAATAGCCCATTTTGGGTGTGAAATGGCCAAGTTGCCAGGGCCATGATCGATCATGGTTATGCCCATGATCGATCATGGAAGTGCTCTGCCAGAAAATTTTGGTTCCATGATCAATCATGGTTATGCCCATGATCGATCATGGACATGCCTATGATCGATCATGGTTATGCCCATGATCGATCATGGTTCTGGAATTTCTTCACTCAGCACTTAGCAAGCCTCCAAGCCTGCTCTTGATCACTTCATGCAATGCCATTGTATCCCAATCCTACAAACACATGGAATACTACAAAATACACACCAACTTGGGCCATGTTAGATACAAAGTTCGCTAAGGCATTAATCTCGAGATAAGTGGATAATTAGGCAGAACAAAAGCAACAAACGCGTCAAGCGACTCCGGGAAGGAGCTTAAACATGACAATATTATGCGTTTATCATAACTTTATTTTTTTGTTTTTTTGTTTTAAAAGAATGCTACCTTATTTATTGGTATTTACAATTATTCTTGTTTTAAAACCAAATGAAAATGTGTTATAGTTATCAAATTCGACCGAAACACTAATCCAGCAAAAGAACGAAGTAAGTAGGTCATTGGTTCAACCAACGTGTCATGTTATTGGTTGAACCACAAATATAAAAGAACACGCAAGAATTTAAATAATATAAACATTTATATGATGTACTATTAGTATCACTAGTTAATCCGAATAGCCATTTTACAATATACTAAGATATAGTAGATTATTATGCATAAAAAATAAGTACAATTTTTTTAAATGACAATGCAAGAGTAAAAAAATAACTCGTCTATGAAAATAATAACAAAATAAGAAATAATTCTATATATTCAAATTAAAGAGAGGAGATCTCAACTGTGAACCTGAAACTGCAATACATAATCATGCTTCATTGTAGGCACAGGACACATGAAAAGACATATCTATCCCCCTAATAAACTATTCTAACGGAATTGCCAATAATAATTATAGCAAATTATGCACGTCGTCGTTGATACCACATATTCTATCCACCTTTTCTCATTATTACGAGCCCCACTTTTGAAAATCACTTCTCCTATTTTTGCAATTACTGACATTTTGCATACACATTTATGCTTTAAACGAGGAGTCAATTATTTTCATCATAGATTCAATTACAACGGGCTGAAACTTAAAATTTGGTTTTATATATATTTCAAAAATAATTAATTACTCTTTCAGAATCTATAAACTAATCTTGGATTTTAGATCTTCATTATAAAAAATTCCACTTTTTTTAAAGTCTAGTCAAAGATTCAAACTAAAAAATTTCGGTTTACACATCTTTTATTCGCCGAAAATACCCATTTCTTCTCCCACTAAATTTTTGCCACCATAGGGTTTCTTCATACACACACCCTCATATATATATATACACATCTATACATAAAGGGTTTTTTGAATTCAGCGACAAATTTTGTTCCTCTTTTGGTGAATTTATTGAATTAGTTAAAATCTCTTCCTATTGTTGTGGATTGATAAAGAAAGAATTGGGCATGAAACTAATTCGAAGTCTTGTTTGGCGTTTGAAGTAAAGTTGGGGTGAAAAGAATATTTTGGTGGGTGTGTTTAAAATTAATATTTTGTTTTTACCCGCAACTTCTTGCATTTTATCTACCCTTAATTTTTGGAATATTTGAATCAAGTTTTAAAAAATTATCCTTTGAAAATTGAGAAGCATACCTAATCAAAATATACTTCCATATTAATTTTAATTATTTCTTAATTTTGTTTAAGGGTCTATCAAAAAATCTTTACTAAACACACTCTCTATTAATTTTTCGACCGATGGATCGGTCAATGAAATAATATAAACCATTTAATTATATGAGTGATCGCTGGCTTGAAAAATATATTAATTTTTTTTTAAGTTTATCACAAGCTTTTTTCCCCTTATTGCTCTGTATTATATCTTCAAATGTGTTTGTTTCAAGGTTTTGTGTAGACTAGTGCTTTTACAATCATTCTTATTTCAGCAACGAATAGTTACTATGTTTTAAAGAATTGGTGCAAAATATGTTTTAGCATCTTGATGTGTAGCATTGAATGGATATTAAATCTGTTTTAGCACATTCAATTTAATTATTTATGTTCACCTGTGGTGCTAAAAAATTTTTAGCACCATTCTAGTGTTGGACAATTAGTGCTAAAACTGTTTTAATACCATGTAAATAGTTAATATGTTTTTAGAGAATTAGTGTTGATGATTGACCGTTGTGAATTTTGAATTGTTTTAATCGAGATTGGTGCTAACTTTTTTTTGGTGATGTGATATTTTATATTTAAAGTTATTATGTTATTAGTTAAATAAGCAAGAGACGTCCTTTTGCCCAATTAACTCGGACTCATAGGACTTATAAACGGTGAACCTGAAACTTCAATACATAATCATGCTTCATTGTAGCCACAGGACACATGAAAAGATATGTCTATCCCCCTAATAAACTCTTCTAAAGGAATTGCCGATAATAATTATAGCAAATTATGCATGTCGTCGTTGATACCACATATTCTATCCACCTTTTCTCATTATTATGAGCCCCACTTTTGTGAATCACTTGTAAATACACATGCATGCTTTAAATTAACGACGAGCCAATTATTTCTATCATAGATTCAATTCCAATGGGTTGAAAGTTTAATTTTTGTTTTATATATAGTTCAAAAAAAATTAATTACTCTTTCGGAATCTATAAACTAATCTTTGATTTTAGATCTCCATTTTTTTTAAACTCTAGTCAAAGATTAAAATGAAAAAAAATTCCGTTTACGCGTCTTGTGTTCACCGAAAAAACCCATTATTTCTCCCACTAACTTTTTATCGCTGTAAGGTTTCTTCATACACACACCCTCATATATATATATATAGTTATATACACACACATCTATATATATATACATAAAGGTTTTTTTCAATGCAGGACAAATTTTGTTCCTCTAATGGTGAATTTATTGAATTAGTTAAAATCTCTTACTATTGTTGTGGATTGATAAAGAAAAAATTGGGTGTGAAACTAATTCAAAGTCTTGTTTGGCTTTTGAAGTAAAGTTGGCGCGGAAAGAATATTTTGGTGCGTGCATTTAAAATTAAAATTAATCTTTTGTTTTTACCCGCAACTTCTTGCATTTTATCTACCCTTAATTTATGGAATATTTAAATCAAGTTTTACAAAATTATCATTTGAAAATTGAGAAGCATACCTAATCACTTAATCAGAATATACTTCCATATTAATTTTAATTATTTCTTAATTTTGTTTAAGAGTCTATTAAAATTTTTTTATGAAACACACTCTCTATTAAATTTTCGATCGATGGATTGGTCAATCAAATAATATAAACCCTTAATTATATGAGTGATCGCAGGCTTGAAAAATATGTATTTTAATTTTTTTTTAAAGTTTATCAGAATCTTTTTTCCCTTACTGCTATGGATTATATCTTCAAATGTGTTTGTTTCAAGGTTTTGTGTAGAGTAGTACGAACTTTTTAAAAATAAAAATAAAAAAAATGCCAACTGGTAATGTATTTACAATCATCCTTATTTTAGCAACGAATATAGATATGTGACATAATTATCAAATCCTATTTAGACGCTAACCCAGTAAAAGGATCGAGTAAGTAGGTCACCGGATCAACCATCGATCGATCAGGTCACTGGTACGGTTGAGTCACATATATAAAATAACATACAATAATATAAACATTTATAGGACTATAAGCATACCTAATCAAACCACATAGCTAATTTACAATATACCATACTAACATATTTTAGATTATTATACATAAAAAAGAAGAGCTAATTCTTTAAATCACAATGCAAGAATAGAAAAATAACACATCTTTATGAAAATTTTACAAAATAAATAAAAAGTTTCATGACAAATGGTATCTATACCCTCTCGTCTTCTATTTCTTCTTCTTTTTCTCTCTCTCTTTTTTTATTTATATAGGATAATATGTCTATATCTTCAAATTAATGAGAGGGCGATCGAACTGTGACTCGGAAGACCGTGACTCCGAACGTTTAACACATTATCGTACTAGCTTCATTGTAGCCACAGGCGAAAAGATATATCTATCCCCCTAATAAACTCTTCTGACGGAATTGCTAAGAATTATTCCAATCATGCATATAGCTACAAATCCAAAGGTGGTACCACATATTCTCTTGTCTTTTTCTCATTATGATGAGCCCCACTTTTGAAAATCACTTGTACCAATTATTTTAATTTTTTTCCTGGATATTTTAACTTTCAAATTTTGGATCGATTGATAAACGTATAAACCATTAAAATGTGTACACAATATCACGTAGGTAATGATTGTGTGAAGGGATCCAAAATCATCCTTTACTCTTTACATTTAACTAGGTAATAATTGTGTTTAATGTGTGGAAAAGAACAAAAGCTCATTCTAGAAACTTTATCTCCGGTCGTTTCTGTAACCCCTCTCTCGCTTTCTTTCCCCTTCGATCTTCTATATATGACGAAAAGGGGAGGACCTTCATTTTTCTTTAATATTAATAAATAAATAAAGTAAGAGTCTATTTTATTTTATCATATCAAGTGGTCATCTTTCTCTCCATTTGAAGGACTTTTTTTTCTCCCTCCTTTAGGATGTGGAGGTGTTTGTAGAGCAGTATAGATTGGAGTGGAGGTGAGCAGATCGAAGCTTTTAGACCTACTTGAAGACTGTGAAGATTTATTCTTACTCTTTTTCAATTCCTATGGTATTTTTGCATTGTTTTAGAGTTTATTGGTGATCTGAATTCCAATTCGGGTGCTTTGGTGGTCGGTTTTTCTCTAGGAGTATTTCTTGTAGGATTTTATCTATGATGTTCTCCGCTTTTTCAAGATTTTTATCTGGTCATGTAACCGTTGTTTCTTCGACCTTTGATAGCATCTTCAATATAACAACTGCGATAATGAAATGAAACTATTAATTGCTTCGATCTCTTAAAAGAAAAAAAAAATAAAAAAAATAACAAGTTTGTGTTTGATGTGTAGAATAAGAGAATGATAAGATTCTATAGTCCTATGTTTAATGATAGTCCGGCCGAACTGAATATTAGGGTGAGCTATTTTTACTTTTTTCTTTTTTTGGGAAAATTTAAATAAATTTATTAAAGAAACAAAAATCATTCAGTACACAGGACATGAGCTCCAGAACAACAACTTACATAAGACTTCAACCTAATATACATCGATATACATCAATACTAAACCAAACAACAAATCAACTCACAAACCACACGTACTATATCCACAAACTTCATAAAATCTCAAAATCCTAATTGAATAACAATCGATATTATCAAAATACGTGTTGGGATCACCATAAGTGAGAAGTCCGCATTTGACAACAGAAATAAGAAATATATCCCGCACGAATATATATATATATATTAAGTCTTAACAATTAGATGATAATACTTAAACATGATAAGTTTATCTGATGGACTCTCTGTATATATCCTACTAATAGGCCAATATAGTTCATCCAAATCATATGTACATATATAAATAAAGGTAGGTAAAAACAATATACAAGTTTGGCAAATAAACACGCGCTTTAAATGAGGAGCCACGTACCATTTTTTAACCTTAATGTTGAAGATCGAGTTGGAGTGGTTCCATCATTTAATCTTGTCAAACAAAGATGCATCTAAGTAATGGGACTTGTTTATTGCATCAACTTAATTTCATCCAATAAAATTTAGTTCGCTCATTAAACGGATAAATTTTTGTTTCATGAAATTTAATAAAAAATATTTTTATAACGAGTAGATTCATCTCCACAAAATCATCAAACAAATCAAAACCAAGCAGGCCGGTGTGATAAAAATTTGGCATATATATTCATTTTGAATCATTAATATTTTAAATCACCCACTTCAAAATTTAATCATCTAATGAATTTTTTTTGTAGATAATCTATAAGGCCGAATAGATGGAGTAGAGTTAATCATTTTCAACCATTAAAATTTGAAATCATTTCTATCAAATTTAATAAAAAAATTAAAACTCATTCAATTAATCTTTTAACTAGACTCGTTTGACAAATTGTACCAAATAGTGAGAGAGAGGAATCGGATCTCGAGCAACTTATAAATTAAATATTAATAATAATATATAATAATGATGAAAACGTGCACCTACTCTCTCTCTCTCAAACAAACAGCTAGCGGCTATAAATAAATGCACACTCTTATTGTTGCAAGTCACCGGTACCATCCTCAAGCTCTTCAATATCATGGATAACAAGAGCTATAGAATGTTGCCAAATATTCCTTTCATTCTCAGTCTCATTTGCATGTTTAGCCTCTGTCCCTCTATAGCTTTGGACCCAAAAATTTCATTGCCAAGCAGTGGTGATCAAGAACCTGAATTATTACATTCATCGGGAGTGAGTGCAGTCACAAACAATACCCATTTACAAACATATATTGTCCATGTAAAATTGCCATATGATAAACCCAATTCCCTTCCATTCCATGAGCTAGAAAGCTTGTATTACTCGTTTTTGCCACCAACCATCCCCTATTCCCAACGACAAACACGAATGGTTCACTGTTATCGTCATGTGATAACGGGCTTTGCGGCGAGATTGTCACCGGAAGAAGTAAAGTCCATGGCGAAAAAAGATGGGATTTTGTCTGCCACCCCAGAGAAGTTTTTTTCTTTACATACCACTCATAGCCCTACCTATATGGGGTTGCAACAGAATACAGGGCTTTGGAGGGATGCAAATTATGGAAGGGGGATGATTATTGGAGTTTTGGACACTGGAGTTACTCCGAATCACCCTTCATTTAGCGACGCGGGAGTACCA
Source organism: Lonicera japonica (assembly GCA_021464415.1). Classification (NCBI taxonomy): domain Eukaryota; kingdom Viridiplantae; phylum Streptophyta; class Magnoliopsida; order Dipsacales; family Caprifoliaceae; genus Lonicera; species Lonicera japonica. The sequence continues at coordinate 24,232,182 of CM038470.1, read as the reverse complement.
ACACGGCCGACTAGGTGGAGGGGGAGGTGTGATCTCCCCAGCACTGCCTGCAATAATAAATTAATCGGAGCGAGGACTGCTTTTGCAGGCGATACTCCAGCAGACACAAATGGGCACGGGACCCACGTAGCAAGCATAGCGGCCGGTAACTTTGTAAATGGTGCCAATGTGTTTGCTCAAGCAATTGGTACAGCTAGTGGCATCGCTCCCCTTGCTCACTTGGCGATCTACAAAGTTTGTCAGCAAACTGCAAGCGGAACTTCATGTCCTGAAACTGCAATCTTGGCTGGAATTGAACTCGCCATTGATGATGGCGTCGACGTGCTGTCACTATCCATTGGAGATGATCCATCTCCTTTCTATTCTGACACGATTGCAGTTGGTGCATTTGCTGCTATACAACGTGGGATTTTCGTAAGTTGTGCCATCGGTAATAGAGGGCCAACTAGAGCTTCATTGTCAAATCAAGCACCATGGCTTCTCAGCGTTGGTGCTAGCTCGATAAATAGAAATATCCGGGCAACAGCGGTGCTCGGAAATGGGTTACAAATCAATGGGGAGTCACTTTTGCAGTATAGTAGTTTTCCTCCAACGTTGTTACCTCTTGTTTACCTTGGTGGCAGTACCGGAATTCAAGAGGCTGCGTGGTGCTATCGACAATGGTTCACCAACATCAATGTTAGAGGAATGGTGGTGTTGTGCGATGATGGCGGTACAATTGGACTTGTAGAGAAAGGGCAAAATGTGAGAGATGCTGGTGGCCTTGCCATGATTCTTGTGAATCAGGAAATCAATGGTGACACTATTCCTGCAGAAGATGCGCACGTTCTCCCAGCAACACATGTGGGATACAGAGATGGAACAACAATCAAAACATATATAAGTTCGACTCCATCACCACAAGCTACAATTTTATTTCGAGGAACTGTATATGGGGTAAATTATGCACCAGAGGTCGCTTCCTTCTCTTCAAGAGGTCCGAACACAATCAGTCCTGGCATTTTAAAACCCGACATCATTGGCCCTGGAAGCAACATTTTAGCTGCATGGCCTTTCTCTGTTGATGGCACAACCACAAGAGCAACATTTAACATTTTGTCAGGTACATCAATGGCCTGTCCTCATTTAAGTGGAACTGCAGCCCTACTAAAAACCTTGCACCCAAGTTGGTCTCCAGCGGCCATTAAGTCAGCCATCATGACTACTGCCAGCGTGCTGAATGGCGATGGTATTCCCATTACTGACCAAAACAGGCTAGAGGCAAATTGGTTTGACCTTGGAGCTGGGCATGTCGACCCGTCAAGTGCAAACAATCCAGGCTTAGTTTATGACATTCAGCCAGATGATTACATACCATACTTGTGCGGATTAGGTTACACGAACCAACAAGTTAGCATTATCCTACATCGCATGGTCAGTTGCTCGAGTGCGATTCCTGAAGCTCAGTTAAACTATCCTACCATTTCGATCACGCTCCCCTCTGGTTCTCAGACATATACTAGGACGGTGACTAATGTTGGCGACGCCAGTTCAACCTACAATGTGATAGTTAATCTTCCATCATCTGTCAGTGCGGTTGTCACGCCCAGTAGACTCGATTTTACCAGGGTTAACCAACAATTGACATACAGTGTGACTTTTACCCGATTAACGAGCACCGGACCTGCGCTTGTTCGAGGATATTTGACTTGGACTTCCAGTCGATATGTTGTTCGAAGCCAAATCTCTGTTAAATTGACATAAGAAAATTTGCAGATCAAGATTTTAGCAAGGAAAAGGCACTAATGATGAGATCCTTGTTTAATACAATTATAAGTATATCGATCGTTCCACTTGCTAAAATTATATTAAATAAAGAGATCAAATAAAAGTATATGTATATCGATCTCCTTTGTATCCCAGCGTTATTGCACTTTTCAAATAAATAGAAGATAATATATACATCAAATAATTCTGAAGAGATTACAAAAAAAAATAATTAAAATTTTAACCAGAACAGTATGATTTCTGGACAAAGTTCAAAATGATACGACAAGGTAAATGAGGAGCTAGCCACTTTATTTATTTATTTTGAATACTTCAACATTGAAATTCAAAATAAATGAAGAACAGTATGATTTGGGTTTATTTCATGTACTATGTAACTCAATTTGAATCTCTTTGTAATAACATAATTATAACGTGACAATTATCAGCAATATTTTCAGATTTAGAAATTCCACTCATTCATACAAACCTGCTAAGGAATGTATCTTATTATATCCTTATGTCAATTTTAAAGTGAATGTAACACATATACTCAAGCAGACTCTAACTATATCCTCGCGTCTTCCTTAATTTTCTTCTTCTTTTCTCTATTTTTTATGTAATACAATATATTTATATATATGTTCATTAGGGGGAGGGAGCTCGAACTTTGAAGCTGAAACTTCAAAGTATTATCACACTTCATTGTACATACAAGCCATGTGAAAAGATATATCTGTCCCCCTAATAAACTCTTCTATGGAATTGCTAATAATTATTACAATAGATCATGCATATATATAGCTTCAAATCTAAATTTTGGTACCACATATTCTCTTTTAATCGTAGTAAACCATTAAAATGTATATACACTAACAAATTGAGTGAAGAAATCTAGAATCATACATTACACATTGAATTAGTAATGAAAAAAGCATGATTAATTTGTTACATGAAGTAGTTAGGATTTACGAACCAATAATTGTGTTTTATGTAGGAGTGGAGTCGGGATTATTGGAAAAATGGATAAAAAAACACTATTTTCGAACCATTTTGTGGGTAAATTTCAATGAGACTTCATACTTCGTTGTGAAAGGTTTTTATAAATTCGTGTTTTATTCCACGAGGATATTAAAATTGTATATTTGTTTGCTCAAAATGGTTATGGGGTGAATGAGAAATTGTCACTCAAAGTGAGCTACTTGAGATGGACAAATGGAATGGAAAAGGATAACTCCCTCTTGAGAACTTTGTGGGAAAAAATGATAGGTTTATAAGGGATCACTTCTTATAAATTTATTAAGCATTCAAGAAAAATAAGGCTATCTTTCGCTCTACGACAAACCATGCGACTCGTGTACACTTGTACCTGGTGAACACAAATGCGGTGTAACTATTTTAAGAAAATTGTGTAATACAAAAGATTGTGTTCAATTTCCTTACTAGAGTCTTGTTTAACTTTCAAATGATTATTTTTGGCCATTTTTGCTAATAGGATTTCAATTTGGAAGGGGGTTGTCAAAATTTACCATACCAAAAGAATGAAGAGGAGTTGAGACTGTGATAACTAACGCTAGTAAAGAAATCAGCGATGATGGACTAGGAGAAGGCCAAAGCTAGCAAGAGAATGTGATTCTTTGTCATATATAAATTTTTCGAGTTATTAAAAATTTACCCCCTTAAAGTTTACCGGCTTTTGCACTTTAATCCATTAAGTTTAATTTGCATAACTCTAGTCCTTGAACTTTGATCCCGATTTCACTTTAGTCCAATACCCCATATGCCGTTAGCTTGTTGGACGGAAATTGACATGTGCCTTGCACTTGGCCACTGTAGCATGGGCAAAAGTGTCTAGCAACATTAGTGAAGCTCATGTATCCTTGTGTTAAAACAAGGCTAGGGAAAAATTAAGTGTGGGAGTTGAAAAACGACAGTGTGAAGCACAAATGAAGGTGAAGAAGGTATAACACATTGACCTAGAATGGAGTCCTCTCAGATTTTCCATTGCCTAGACAGAAAGCACCAATAGCGCTTTCATATGTGCCATTGCAACAACCAACATTTTTACTTTTAAGAGAGAAAGATTCAATTTACATACCATACATTGGAGTGCCAAAGTCTTCACTTTCAGGTGGCCTTAATTCCCAGTTCATTTTCCCCTAATTAATGCCTTTAATGGAACCTTCAATGCAATTAATTTTCTCACTTTGTCACACTGCCCTTTTTCACACCCACACTTAATTTTTCCCTAACTTTGTCTTAACACAAGCATATACTAGCTTCACTAATGTTCCTGGACCCTTTTACCCACGCTATACAGTGGCCATATGCAAGGCACATGTCCATTTCTCTCCAACAAGCTAATTAACGGCATATGGGGTATTGGACTAAAGTAAAATCGGGATCAAAGTTCAAGGACTAGAGTTATGCAAATTAAACTTCATGGATTAAAGTTCAAAAACGGGTAAATTTTATGGGGGTAAATTTTCAATAACTCATTTTTTAGGTTTGTTCAATGCAAAAATGGGTGTATGAAAGAAAATGAGCCTTTTATATTCTCAAACTAAAGGGCAAGATTTAATCTATCAAAAAACAATCAAATGCCATAACTAAACATTACATTAAAAATTAAAGAACTCAAATTTTCGACTTTCAAAAAAGCATCTAAATTTCCAGTTAAATATGTGTTTGACACAGATCAAGAATAACTGCCTTTGATAAAATTTGACTAAACGATCAAGGTAAAGCTTGAAGCACAAATGAAGTACAACTGTGTGGCATTCAAGGTATATGACCCTGAAGAAAAACAAATTCATATAGATACCATGAAGAATTATAATTTTCAAATAAGACCTTATAAAAAAATAAAAATAAGGGGGGTTCAATTGACCTCCTACCCCTTACTACCACCGCCCCTAGTTTACCTTTGAATAATAATAAAAACTCTCTAGAAACCTTATCCCCTATTCTCCCTCCAATTCCTCTATCATTTTCTTTCCCCTGGCCTTCTTTTGTGAGGAAGAAAGGAAAGATCCTATTTTCTTCTTAATACTAATACATAAAGCAAGAATCGGTTTAATTTCATTATATCATGGGGTCACCTTTCTCTCTATTTGTAAGATTTGTTTCCTCCTTCATTTAGGATATGGAGGTGTTTATAAAATAGCACAAATTGGAGTGGAGGCGAGTAGATCAACACTTGTGGGCGCGAATCTAACTCAAGACTTTGAATATTTGTTATTGCTCTTTCTCCTATGATATTTTTGCATTGTTTTAAAGTTTATTGGTGATCTGATCCTCGTTTCGGGTGCTTTTGGTTGGACGATTTTTTCTGTTGGGTGATTCTTATAGGATTATTTATCTTTGATGTTGCCCCTTTTTTATCAAGGCTTTTACCTTGTCATGTAAGGCCTTTATCATGACCTCCAACCTCGAATTGCATGTTTAATATCGGTGTTGATCTCGTAAAATTGACATTATGAAATGAAAGTATTATTTGTTTCTCTAAAAGAAATTAGAAATTTGCAGTTGACTTGTAGAATAAGAGGACGAGATATGATGAGCCTTTGTTTAGTGTTCGTCAAGACTAGATATTAGAAGGAATTTATTTTTATTTTTTTGGGAAAACCTAAATAATTTTATTAAATAAACAAAAATCAATTAGTACACAATGCATAACCCCCCCCCCCCCCCCCCCGAACAACAACTCAACATAAGGCTTCAATGTAACATACATCAAAACTAAATCAAGTCACAAACCACACTATATCCGTACAACATGCCAAATCCGTAATACTCCATTCCTTGCATAATAGCCAACTCATCTCGCATAATCCGTCTTCTTTCTCTATCGAGGTGAATTTTTTAATCTTACAAAGATGTTTTATCTCACTAGAGAGGGATAAAATATCCGGGTAAGATTAAATAATTATACCTGGCATAATTATTTGATTCATAAAAAGCATCAAATTAAACTAGATAATTAATCATGTTATAAATTACTACACTCGTGAAGACCCGCTAAGAAATGTGTCTTATTAGGTCCTAATTGTAACGTTTTTGAAGTGTAAACACCCCCAAAACACTCGTACAACAAATCAATTGCATCTCACTAATCAACCTATAAGAGAACCTAAATCTAATAAGCGTCAACCGAATACTATGTGCCATACATGTGTATATATATATATATCCCACTAATAATCTATTTTAATTAACGAGTTGCCAATAAATACTTCTTCGCTCCAAAAATCCATGTCCAGCAAAAGTCAACCAAGAATGGGCCAAACAATTCAAGCCCATTAAATTAAATCAAGCCCTAAAGCATCGAAATGGTAATAATAAATTGATATGATGACCGCAGCATTGGGAGGAATTCGGCGGTATGCCGAGCACTCTCTTCCTCCCCTCTAAATTTTCTTCTTCTTTCCCTTTAAGTTTCATTTTGAAGATTTAGAACTTCAATTTTATTCTTCAATTAATTTCATACTAGTATAAATTTATATTAGGATTACGATTAGTATATTTAATTAATTTTATTGCACGTATTTATTCTAATTGACTCTATTAATTTAATACTTTAAGGGTGTGTTTGTTGCGCAAGATTAGAAGCATGATAGGATTAATTAATCATATCCGGTGTTTGTTGTCGGAAAGGATAGGATAAATAAATCATGTCATATGTTTGACGCAAGGGTAGATAGGATATTTTAATCATATCCCACGTTTGACGCAATACGGGACTGGATTGCGTTCGGGATTAATTATCACTTTATCCCTTTAGAGCCAGATAAATATATACCACCCCAATAGGTGGTATTATTTTATCCTATAATTGCCGGATAACAAAATGAATATAAAAATTATTTTTTAATTATTTTTTTAATCTTTTTCTTTACACCTTTTAGATAACCAAATTTATTAATGAAAATTTTCAACCACCCAAAATCACAATAACTCAACTAATAAAATTCATTTCTTTTATAATATGGCTTATTTATTTATTTTTTTATTAAATGAAGATATTTATAAGAAACTTTAATTTTATAAAAAAGGGTTACATTAGAATTTGAAATTGTACTTAATGCCTAGTTCGTAAATATTGTATGTGATATAACTTTTCTCCCGAAAGAGTTTTTTACTTAACTTATTTATAATTGGAAGAATCGCATTAGTTAAAAAAATTGTGCACAACAATTAAAATTGCATATATTTTTAAAAAAAAACAAGTTGTATTATATAATATCTGGACTTGTAATCCGGAACTCCATCAAATGCAAAGTTTATTAAATCTTTATCCGACTAATCCGTATCATGTACATCCAATCCCGTTTAATCCTTATCCGACTGATTTCTTTACTATTCTATCCCACATAATTCCTATCCGACTAATTCCGACTCTTATCATATCCGGTTTTTATCTTATCCTACCTTACCTCTTTATTCGGCGCGTCAAACGCACCATAACAGTGTTTGTTGCACGGGATTAGGAGTAGTATTGGATTAATTAATTATATCCGGTGTTTGTTGTCGAAAATGATAGGATAAATAAATCATATCATATGTTTGCACAATGGTGGATAGGATATTTTAATCCTATCCCACATTTGGTGCAACACGGGACACACAATGGTGGATAAGATATTTTAATCCTATTCCGCATTTGGTGCATCACTGGACTGGATTGCACTCAGGATTAATTGTAATTTTATACCTTTAAAACCGGATAAATATATACCACTCCTATAGGTGGTATTATTTTATCCCACGGTTGCTGGATAACAAAATGAATATAAAAATTAATTTTTAATTAATTTTTTTATTTTAATCTTTTTCTTTACGCCTTTTAGATAATTAAATTTATTAATGAAAATTTTCAACCATCCAAAATCACATGCAGTAACTCAAATAATACAATTCATTTCTTGTATAATATGGTATTTTTATATATTTTTTCTATTAAATGAAGGTATTTATAAGAAACTTTAATTTTAGAAAAAAGGATAATATTAGAATTTGAAATTGTACTTAATGCCTAATTCGTAAATATTGTATGTAATATATAACTTTTCTCTCAAAAGAGTTTCTTACGAAACTTATTTTAAATAGGAGAATCGCATTAACTAGAAAAAAAAATTGTGGACAACAATTAAAATTGCATATATTTTTAAAAGAAAAGCAAGTTGTATTATATAATATCTAAACTTGTAATCCGGAACTCCATCAAATGCAAAGTTTATTAAATTTTTATCCGATTGGTCTTTATCCTGTCCAATTTTACTTAATTCTTATCCGAATTATTCCTTTCCAATCCTATCCCACATAATTCCTATCCGACTAATTCCGACTCTTATCCTATCCGGCATTTATCTTATTCTATCATACCTCATTATCCGGTGTGTCAAACGCAGCCTAATGTTAAATACAATTCTTCTTATTGGATGCCTATTTTAATTCATCAAAATAAGTTGGATTGTTAGATTGACCTTATGATTTATTGAGAGCGGATATATGGCGAGTTTTAATAGATATAGCGAATGTTTTGACATTATATAAAAGTTTGGTTGTGGAAGAATTTTAATTAAATTTTATAAATTAATTAAACTTAAATGATACTAGTTTTCGGAAATAATTGAGTTGAAAGACCATATTATTGCGAAACAATGGTAGAATTTACGCTCATGGATATTTAAAAGGATGATATTAAATATATGACTTGTAAAGTTCCGTATATTTTTTTTCTTTATTAGTTTTATTATTTTAAGATAAAGGGTGTGATAATATTTACCATCTGAGAGAGACATGGAATTTTTATCAACTTCCTTAAGAACGTGAGGTACTACAAAAAAAAACGGGTCACGTTTAACGAAAGACAGAAGGAAACACAAAAAATCTAATATTTAATTTCTTTGTTCGGCTAGAAGCAGCGTGGACAGCGGCAGTTGGCGATACGAGCGGCAATCTAGAACAAAACTCTGATAGTCTAATACTAAATAGAGGTAGGCCAGGGATATAAACTCTATACCTACGTTAATTATTCCGTTGCAATGTTTATTCATGGTATGTGTAAAATATGTCTAGGTGCATAGACCATTTTGATTAATTGGTTGGGACATTGATATTTTAATATTTTCCTTTTTCTACACCCATACCAAATTAAAGTATATATATAAATCTGTATCTTTTGTATGGGTACTTAGATCAAGGACCAAAGCAGGTGGTTGCTCGGTTTGAAGGCTTTGAATAGAACCATGGAACATGATTTGAAAATATATATATTTAGAAAAAGCGCATATATATATATATGGGGCTGGACCTGAGAATTCGAGAAGCTGAAGCGAAATTTATCAATGAGGCTCTTCTTTCTCAAATTTTTAGATCTTTTTTTCTCTAAGCGTTCAAATTTAAAGAAAATAAATTAAATTAAATTAATCTACATAAATGATCACTACTTATTTTTTGATCAATAAATTTTTCCATTAAATGCTGGCAACTAGCACGGCAAATAAGCAAAAAATTACATTATGAACAAAAACAACTACTTGAGCCAAAGAGAGTTCGTGTATCCAAAGAGAAAGATGCAGCGTTATTATCCAAAGAGAGCTCGCTAATTGATGCTAATCGACCATCTCCTTCTCCAACGAAGAATTCCACCCCCCCCCCCCCTTTTTTCCTCCTTTGGTTTATGCAGTGGCAGCACTGCCAGGTGTTAAGCGTAGTGCTTTAACTTTTTATTTTATTTTATTTTATTTTGTCAACCTTTAGCTATATGTTAAGTGTTAACTCGTTTGTTTTTTGAATAAACTTATAAACATATTACAATATTACCTCTAGGGTTTTGAGGCTTTACAAACCCGACTTCAAATTTAAAAAATTTATGAAACCTTCAAAAATTTGAGAACTAAGACAAGAACCTATTGCAATTCACCTTAGTTCCGGCTCTTCATATATACAGTTATACATATTTGGGTTTTTAATTTGTTGGTTAAAATAGTGCACGGTATATGGTGATGGTCGGAAGCTTATTAAAGTGATGGTGACTTTAATATTTCGTTGGTTGCATCTTCTTGTAGTTAGTCCATTAAGGTCTCGTTTGATTCAGGTATTAGAATCAATGGGATTAATAATACCGGTAATAATAGTACTAGACTATTAATCCTGGTATTAATTTAATACCAATACTTTGTTTGATTCATGCAGCATTAATACTGTGATATTTCATGATGATGTTAATACCATGTTTGATTTTGTAACTCGTATACGGAATTATATTTTGGACTAACAAAATTAAAAAAAAATTAAGAAATTTTTTCAAAAACAAAATTGTAAAAAAAAAAATTTTTAAAAGAAAATAAAATAAATTAAAATAATAATAATATAGTAATAGCAATAGTGGCATTTTTGAAAATATTATATTAGTAATGACATTTTTGAAAATATATAGTTCATTTTTGTGAATCCTGGATAAACAATACTATCTCCCTCCTGGTATTAAATTATACCACAAAGAGTGGTATTAAGTTAGTACCGGTATTAGTAATACCAGCACATTTTTGCGAATCAAACAAGGTATTGTAAAAAAAGTGGTATTAACAATCTCATCCCACTTTTTAATACCCGAATCAAACGAGGCATAATATTATAATATATATATATATATATATTTATATATTGATATGGCTAAATTTATAAAGGTCCAGGCCATTAGTTTAGGTACTAGATAATTCTTTTGGAAATCATGCTTTTAATGTTAATTTTGTCATTCAAGTTATGACCACAAAGTTATGATCCCTCACTGACCTTGAGCATATAGTGATTAGAGTCGGTGCGATTGTGTGCATGGCTGGAACTGTGTTTTAATCGTTAAAGTAACAATAATAATTTATTTATTTTACTACACCTTATGAATGTAACCCTTTATTAATAGTAGGATATTGGTAAAAGCACCTATAAATTTTAGCATTGACACCCTTTTTTTAAGCATCCATATTATTTTTTTTTATTTTAAAAGAGCACCCTTAATATGTAGAAGCATGCTAATACGGTAACATAAAACTAAACATATATGTCGAAACTTAAGTTCATCTATTTTCTATAAAAAGAGTTCACAGTTAATCAAATAACAAAAGAATGTTTAGCCTACGGTAATAAAATATGGATTATGTATGATAACTCTTGTCAACACTTTATCCGGTATAATTCATAGAATATCTAAAAGATCCAACTCCAAATTTGAAGACTTAGAAGTATTAAAGGCTTAAATTTAATGACAATTTGTGTAAGTTTTAAGATGTAAAAACATATCTCAATCACATTCAACTCAATTATTTGGGACAAAAACTATGAATAGTTTCAATAATAAGCACCCCACCTATATAATGTGCCAAGAGTACGTTCAGAATAATGCATTTATTAATATAATATCTTGTGATGTAATTAGTGTAAATTAAACACGAATTAACCTCGATTAAATGAAATTTTTGAAGAGTATAGGAATCTTGATTAATCATGGACAAAATTGTAAAACTTTTTAAGTTTAGTATGAACTAAAATGTAAAGTTGCAAAAGTTCAGACTTAAAATAATAAAGTTACAAAACTTCAGGGTGAATTATTGTAATTAAGCTAAAAGTTAGATATTTTTTTTACACCATCAACTTGCTCCACTTTATTTATTCTTCATTCTTCTTCATTTTTGTTGAATGTTGTTGAGAGAGAGATGGAGAGAAAATAAAATAGGTACGAAGCTTTATTTTTATAAATTGGTCATTCAAACTCCGCCGAATCATGTCAGGTCTTAAGGGAAAGTTGTTCTATACGTCGAGGGCTACGCAAGGGTATAAGAATTTCGGAGTTGTGCTAGTCGGGGTTCAGGTTATCATCTCAAATTTCATTCTTTGTGGCTAGATATTTTGAGGTGAGGGTTAATTATGATTATTTGTGTATTAAATTGTTAAAATTCTAAATATTCCTTAAATATATGATTTTTGCATGTATAAGTTATTATAATTAATTAATTAAAAAATGGTTTGTGATAACCAAACAAATGCATATGAATAATGATGGGACAATTTAGTAACTAATTTGCTTCGCCAACCACGAGTTAGCACGTGGCCATCCACGTCAGCAATCAAACCTATATCGACGAAAGGAGCTCGAAAGAGCCCTGTTTGACCACTAAAAGGAAAGTGGAGCCCCTCATAAGTTGGACACTTGCTCGAGAGTCAATTGCGCACAACGGAATACGGAGCTCGGGTTCTAGAGCTCTTTTAATGAGCTCTGGAACTTTATCACCCAACCACTCTAACAGAGTAGCTGACGAACAATATGGACAACTACTATCTATTCTGGAGAACACGTATAACCTCCATCACCTTCATTAAATACATAGCGATTGCATTTAATGCACTGAAATTCATTGAGAAGCAAGGTCAGAGTTGGTGATGATCGAAGCATGGCACTAGACCTACTCTGGAAGCTCTGGCCATACGTTTTCTCTCAACCATATATATAGAAGAAGCATTTACTTCTGTTAACTAACTCAACAAAAGACAATTACTGCTAAACAACCAAGAACAACAAAGAGAGAACAGCCTAAAGAGATATAGAGATATCGAGCACACATTCGAGCTCTAAAAATAGATAAGCTTGAATTTGTGTAGTTGTAGGCATACTCTCATTGTAATATTATGAGGATAGACTGGCTAGAAAGATCATTGTGAATTTGTAATAGCCACATAGTTATATCAATAACAAGGCATAGTCAAGTTCTTAGCTCTATTCCACAGAAGATGAATAACTCACATTTTCATATAAGGCCAATCTCCTCTATACTTCTTTGACCCTATTGGTTTATTTATTTTTCAATCGTTCTATCCGATCATTTGACTGTGCGGTCTAAAATACCTTTTTCAGTGTTTAATACCAATGATTTGGCGCCGTCTATGGGAAAAGCACGTTCTCAAGTCACATACACATCTTTTTAAACAAAAATACACTCCAAAAATCACCATCTCTTCTAGGCACACTCAGCCAGACCCCCTACTGGCGCTGCAGGAGCAACAAGCTGCCCTCCAAATCAAAATTGATAGGCTTATAGCTCAGAGGGAAACACATCTAGCTAGCTCAAGAGATAGGTCAGATTCAGCCTCCGCGTCTGCGGCTGCTCCCCCAGTCCTGCCACGAGTCCCAGCCAGGAAGAGGCTTGGAGGCCATAGCAGAGAATCTAGGGGGAGCCGCAGTAGAACCAGTAAGTACGAATATGGTCGGTCAAGCTCCAGGAGAGAATCTTCCTTTGAGGAGGTCTCAGCTGCAAAACCTCCCCCATCGCTGAGGGATCCGCAGGTGCATGTGGTCCGAAAGAGACGCTTAAAGGGAGCCTCACAATGTCAGAGCCAAAATAGAGGGGCTCGACCTCCCCTTCCTCCAGCCTAAATACCTGAACGAGAAGCAAACGCCAGACCTCGGGGGTCTGTGTTCGACAGAATATCTTACAAACGGTCTGTGGAAGAGGTTGAAAATAGATTAATGTCAGAAATACGAGCTCAAATGGCTATAATATAATGAGGATGATCGGCCATTTAGGGTGGGAGCTCGGTCGCAGCTCTGGTAAGGGATTCTAAATCTTTATTTGCTAAGCACATTCAGAGCTGTCAGGTCCCGAAAAAATTTAAACTTCCAACGCTGAAGTCACATGACGGAACCACAGACCCTGTGGATCATTGGCAACAATATGGAAATATAATTAGGCTTAAGAATGTCCTAAATGGTATTGTGTGTAGAGATTTTATCACCACTCTTAATGGGGTAGCCCGAATGTTGTGCAACAGTCTACTCCCAAGATCAATCCAGAGCTCACAAGAGCTCGATACCAAGTTCGTTTCCTATTTCCTTGGGACTCAAAAACAGTCTAAGTCCTCCACTCATCTCTTCACCATCAAGTAGAGGTCGACGTAAAGCTTGAAAGAATATGTGTGTCTGTTCAACCAAGAGAGCCTCATGATCACAAACCTCAACGAAGGGGTAGTAGTGGTAGCCTTCATGGAGAGGGTGAGCTCCAAGTATTATCTTATGACGCTGGCAATAATGTCTCATAAAACCATGTCCAAGCTCCTGAATGAGGTTAATAAACAGATCGGCGTGGAGGAAACCTTGCAAGGAAGGGATCTGTTAAGTCTGTTAGCCCTCCTACCCTCTTCCAAGTGTTAAAGGGGACACAGTCCACCCTGCGGACAAGAGAGAGGATAAAAAAAGCAAGAAAGGCTAAAATAAATTCGAATCGAGCGAAGGCAGAACTCGCCAACAATTCACTCCCCTAACAGCTCCTTTAGGTGAGGTCTATGCTTAGTTGAAGCTAGGGCAAATCATAGAGCCCCTAAAAATGAAAACTTTAAAGAAGAAAATGAACACGACCAAGTACTACTGATACCACAAGGACCACGACCATGAGACAAACTATTGTTGGAAGCTAAATGAGGAAATTGAAAAGCTAATTCAGGGGCGACAACTCCGCCAATACCTAGACAAGAAGAAGGAAGCTCCCCCAAAGGCAAAGGGAAAGGACCACGAGAATAAGATCTTCATGATAGAAAGGGGGTCATCTTACTATGAAAACAACAATTGGTACATGAAGGTTTATATTAGACAAGCCAAGTCTTCGAGCTTGGAGATAGAGTGCTTCAACTTCAGGCCAACAAAAATGGTGAAGTATGATGTGCAGGAGATCACCTTCACGAACGAGGATATGAACGGGGAGAGTTCCCTCACGATGATCCTTTAGTGGTGATGGCAATGGTGGGCAATCAGAATGTCTATCGAATTCTCATAGGCATTAAAGCTACCTCCAACCTCATGTACAATAGCGCCTTTAAGGCCATGGGTCTCACTACCGAGAACCTGAACCCTTTAACGGTCACGCTGGTTGGTTTTTTTTGGAGAAAATACCAAGTCCCTGGGAACTATCAAGCTCCCTGTGACCTTAGGAGTAACTCTAAAACATATTACCACCATTGTCGAGTTCCTGGTACTGTACAGGGCTCCTCACTATAATGCCATCATAGGCAGGGGTACCCTTAATGAAATAAGAGAGATTATTTCAACTTGCAGTTTGACTATGAGATTCTCAACCCCCCACGAAGTTGGGGAAGTCAAAGGAAATCAAGTGGAAGCCTAATACTTCCAGTTCGGAGCTCTAAAGGATTGGCTAGCACAGTTGTAGAGATCCAAGCCGCAGTTGTAAAAGAATTGCCTAACACAGAAAGGCCTATCGGTTCAGAAAAATGGGAGATTGATACACTAGGCCCCCGAGATGAGGACAAAGAGCTTAGGGCCAAGCCGGTTGAGAACCTAGAGGACCTGCTTTTGGACCCACTACAGCCTGATATAGTGTTGAAAATCAGCAACCAGGTTAAGGAAGAGCTCTTCCAATGCCTACGGGCTAATGCTAATGTCTTCGCCTGGTCTCACGATGATATGAAAGGGTTGAACCTAGAAGTTATGGTACACCAGCTCCATGCTGACCCAGCCTTTAAGCAGATAAGGCAGAGGAAGAGAAATTTTACAGCTGACAGAAACTTAGTTGCAAAAGAAAAGGTTCAAAAACTCATTTGAGCCGGTTTTATCCGAAAAGTCCACGGCCTAAAGTGGCTTTCCAACGTGGTGCTCGTGAGGAAACACAAAAAAGTAGAGAATGTGTGTCGACTTCAAGGACCTCAACACAGCCTGCCCAAAAGACAGCTTCCTACTTTCAAAGATTGATCAACTGGTAGATGCAACCACGGGCCAAGAAATGCTGAGCTTCATGGATGCATATTCTGGCCATTATCTAGTCATAATGTGTGAACACCCCAATCCACGACTCTCGTGTGAACCTAACAAGCATTCCGCATTAAGTCTTGAGTCATCATGCATACAAGAGGCCATTAGGAAAAATCCTGATTTTCGAGCGCGTTAGGAATATACCACAACCAGCCGCACGCCTCTAACCGCACAGTTGGCTCCCAACCGTACGGTTGGCTCTGAGCCGCCACGAGCCGCAAGCCCGAGCCGCACGCCCTAGCCGCACGCTCCCTCCCTAGCCGTACGGCTGGCTCCTAGCCGCGCGGCTACCCAGGTCATTTTTCTGCATTTTTCCTCTATAAATAGGACCTTTGGGCTCTCATTTTAGGCATCAACATTGAATAGTATTTTTGGTAAGTAGAGCTTTGTCAAAGTCTCTAGAAAGTCATTTTTAGAGAAATTCTGAGAGAGAAGTGAGAGAGAAGGCTAGTGAGAGAAAGCTTTAGAGAGAGAAAGCTCTAGAAAGAGAAGGAAGTCAAGGCAAAGTCCTCCTATCTTCTTCAAGCGCAGCAGGTATAACTTTCTACCAAATCCTTAATTTCAGTACTGCATTTAATTTCACTTTTAATACAGAAAATTAGATAACTTGCAAAGAAATTCATTGCTTTCAAAACAAATCCTTTCTAAGTTTTACAAGAAATCTAAAACCTGTTTTGACACATTTTCAAAACAAACAAAAATACAAAAACAGTTTCCAAAAGAAAGGAACTACGAGACTCTGATTTCATTCTACGAATGAATACGTAAGCGCTCGCAAAGCTCGAGTCCGATTTCAAAATACCGTTTTAAATCAAATTTATCCGAAAAGGACTATTCTGAAAACCATTCGAACTACTTGCAAGATATCTAAAATAGGAATTAAATACATGATCCATTAAGAGACTGAAAGGGCGAATTGGGTGCCTAACACCTTCCCAATTCGTAACGTAGTTCCCGAACCCTAGCAAAGTATATTTTAAAACTTTGGTTTCATACGTATGAAAGATAATTCGTTTTCTAATTGTCCTTTGTATGATATTTTGTTTGTTTTCTTGTAAAACAAACTGGCGACTCTATAAAATACGTTTTCAAATAAAACCGAGAACGAGGACTCTTTTCTTCTCTCGGGGTATGGGTCCGGATTCTCACATAATGGCCCTCAAAGAAGAGGAGAATACCTCTTTCATCACCAATGAGGGCACCTACTGTTACAAGGCCATGCCGTTTGGTCTTAGGAATGCTGGAGCTACTACCAAAGGGTCATGAGCACCTTGTTAAAGGATCAGATAGGCAAAAACATGGAAGTGTACATCGATGACATGCTAATTAAGATTCTCAAACTCTCAATAAGGCTTTCGCCATACTTAAGCAAAATGGCATGTCCCTCAATCCGGCTAAGTGTGCCTTTAGAGTAAAAGGGGAAAAGTTCTTAGGTTTCATGGTGACTCTAAGGGGAATCAAAGCTAGCCTTAAGAAAATTTAAGCTCTAATCGACATGAGATCTCCAACCAAGCCAAATGAGGTCTAAAGCCTGGTAGGAAGGGTGGCAGCTCTAAACAAGTTCATTTCCAAGGCTACAGACAAGTGCAATCCCTTATTTAAAGCTCTTAAGAAAGCCTTCGAATGGACAAAGGAGTGCGAGTTGGCTGTTCAATAGCTCAAGCAATACTTGGGAGCTCATCGTCTTCTTAGTTCACCAAAGAAAAGGAAAATTATGAGCATGTACATGGCAGTATCACAAACAGGAGTCAGATCAGCTCTTATGAAAAACGAAAAAGGGGCACAGCTACCGGTCTGCCACAAGCAGAGCCCTCCAAGCCGCAAAGTTGAATTACCAAAGGTTGGATAAATTGGCCTACGTGCTCCTCATCACTTTTAGGAAGCTGGGGCCTTTCTTCCAGGCCCACACCATTGATGTGCTCATAGACCAACCATTGCGAAGGGTCTTTACAAGCCAGAGCAATCAGGGAGACCAGCCATTTGGGTTGTACAGCTCAGAGAATTCGTGATCAATTCCAAGCCTCGAACTTTAATCAAAGGCTATGGTGTAGCGGACTTTATAACAGAGTTCACTTATGATGAGGAGTAGATCTTTGAACCACTAGAATTGCTACCACCTGTGGACCTATGCACCTCAAGCTTTGCCACTTCATTGAACTTATTGATAAATATTCCCATATGAATACTTCATACAGATGATGGAGCTTTCAACTTTAAAGGTTCTGGAGCTGGCTTAGTACTGATCACTCTTGAAGCTAATACATTAGAGATACCTCTGAAATTCCTCTTTAAGGCCTCCAACAACGAGGTTGAGTATGAAGCCATCGTATTAGGTCTGAGAATATCTGGCGACCTAGGGACAAGACAGATGGCAGTCTACAACACCTCTGCAGTTGTGGTTGGCCAAATATTTGGTCACAACATGGCAAAAGAAGAGTACATGGCTGCTTATTTGGCTAAGGCTAGCATAGCAGCTCAGAGATACACGAATTTAGACTTTGTCAAGGTCCCACGAGCTCAGAATAATAAAAAAGACCACTTGGCCAAGCTTGCTTCATCCTTAGAAGTGCCTAGCGGCGTTCACATAGAGTACCTGAAAAGGAAAGCTATCAAGGAGCTCGTAGAATTAGATGTGGCCCCGGTACAGGTCTGCAAGTGTTAGATTGATCCAATTCTGGACTACCTCATGAGTAGAGTTCTTCCAAAAAATAAGAAGATGTCCAAGAGGATAAAATATATTTCCAACATATATGTGGTCATCGAGGCAACACTGTACAAACGTGGGCGTGTTCTTAAATTTCTACTCTGCTTACATTATCACCAAGCCTAAGTAGCTCTATTAGAGGTTCATGAAGGATTGTACGGGAAGCATCCAACAACTCGCTCA
Organism: Lonicera japonica; assembly: GCA_021464415.1. Lineage (NCBI taxonomy): Eukaryota > Viridiplantae > Streptophyta > Magnoliopsida > Dipsacales > Caprifoliaceae > Lonicera > Lonicera japonica. The sequence continues at coordinate 24,213,736 of CM038470.1, read as the reverse complement.
CTAGTTCTCAAAGTTGGAAGACAAGGCTACTTCTAGCCTACTATCCTATAAGACGCCAAGGAGCTCGTGAGAAAATGTTACGAATGCCAATGATTCGCTAATGTCTAATAGCTCCCAGCGGAACTATAGACCCCTATTAGGCCTTTCTCTCAGTGAGGCATGGATATAGTTGGGCCTTTCTTTTTGGGAAAAGGACAGACGAAGTTTGCAGTGGTGGCCATCGATTACTTCACCAATTGGGCTAAGGCAGAGGCACTAGTCAAGATCACCACCATAAAGATCCAAAACTTTGTGTGGAGGAACATCATCTGTCGTTTCGGTCTCCCAAAAGATGATTAGTGACAATGGAAAACAATTTGATTGCGACCTCTTCAGAGACTTTTGCAAAAGACATGTAATTAAAAACCATTATAGTTCTGTCCAACCTCAAGCCAACGGCCAAGCAAAGGTCACTAACATAACCCTATTGAGCTCGTTGAAGAAAAGACTTGATGATGCCAAACAAAATTGGTCGGAAGAGCTCCCATCAGTTCTATGGGCTTACGGACCACCATCAGAGGTCCAAATGGTGAATGTCCTTTCTCCCTGACTTACGGAACAGAAGCAGTTATCCTAGTGGAGATAGGAGTACCGACAAACAGAATCAACCATCATGACCTAGCTCGTAATGATGAAGGCATGCTAACTAATTTAGACCTCCTTTAAGAAAATAGAGAGCAAGCTCAAATTAAAGAAGAGGCCTATAAAAGAAGCATGGTCAAAAGTTACAACAAAAGGGTCAAACACATAAGTCTGAATGTAGGCGACTTGGTGCTTCAAAATGTTATCGTAGCAACCAAAATTTCCTAACATGGCAAGCTTGCTGCTAAATGGGAAGGTCCCTACGTGGTCACCAATGTTAGCAGACCTGGCACTTACTCTCTGAGGACTGTAGACGGCATGGAGCTCACGAGACCATGGAACATAAAACACCTCAAGAGATACTATTTTTGAGCTGAAATACTTTGTACTTTTGTAATAATTGTTTCCAATGAAAAATTTATATGAAATATTTTGTTTGGTACTTTATTACTTGTAAAGTGCACTCTATAAAAATTCTCTCACAAAGAGGTCAGTTTAATAAGTGCCCAGCTCATTGAGTACATTTGCACTCTGTAAAATTCCTCTCACAAAGAGGTTAGTGTAGTAAGTGCTCAGTTTATTGAGCACACTTGCAATCTGTAAAAATCCTCTTACAAAGAGGTCAGTTTTGTAAGTGCCCAGCTCATTGAGTACACTTGCACTATGTAAAATTCCTTTTCACAAAAAGGTCAGTTTTACCACTGAAGAGGTATGGTGATAAATGAGAAAACTGTCAAAATTTTCCTAAGTCAAAAGGGGGCACGACTCTACTCTAGACTTAGCCAAAAGAAAAGGTTTTCCTTTTAAAACTCTAAAGACCTTGAAAAAACTCCTATCACCATATAGGTCAGTCGCCAAGCGTAAAAGGTACTCAATACAAGTCTGCTGAGAACTGTACAATTCCTCTCACAAAGAGGTCGGCGTAGTAACTGATTAGCTCAACGAGCACTTTTACACATGGAGGAGTCCAACTGACACTTGAGAATTCTTAGTAAACTTTACTTAAAGTCTAGGGGGCATGACTCTTTTAGACTTAACCAAAGTAACAAGAATTCCATTTGCACAGAGAGGCCCAATAAACTAACTTGACAAGCTCAAACATGTTATGTAAAGACCTCTTTGGAGGCAAATTTTTATCTTTCTTAATTCGGTTCAACCTTTCTCTATGTTGTGGGGCATTAAAGTGTCACAGAACTCATTACATCTCACATTACAACTTAAACAAAAAGAAAAAACAAAAATTAAAGTAAAATAAGACAAGCAAATTTTCAAGGCAAAAATGATTTATTTCATTGATAAGGAGGAACAATTACAGAGGTCCTAAAGCTTCTATTACAAAAACAAAAGTAAAGAAAATTGGAAATCCTACAACCGCAACTACTAAGCCTACGTAGCTCCTCCTGCCTCATCACCACCGGCATCATTAGGCTTGCCCGTCTCCTACTTCTCCTGCAAACTCGGTTCCTCTTCTCTGATTAATTGAAGAATACCCATAACATCTCCCCTCTTCTCTAAGATCTTTACCACGAGCTCTGAGTTAACACCCATGTTTATAGGTGTCAAAAGAGAATTTCTTTCCCGCTCTTAGGTTTAGGATTTCTCTTGACTTTCTCTAGTAACTAGTTTAGAGTTCCTCTCCTAACTGCTAGCTGGTAGCTATTCTTTCCTAGTAGCTCGGTTCTTAGGTAGCTTCCTATCCTATTAGCTATTAGCTTGTAGAATACTTACTTAAAAATACTATTAAATTAAGAGAACATAATAATATTATCATTTCCAAAATCAACATCATCCCATATCCATGATTTTTTTTTTCAACAACCTTGTCTTAAAAAAATAATACTAACAAATATTCACGACTCACACACATATAAGGATGTGTAGTCAAAGTATCCGAGATAAGACTAGTAAATATTTACATCTCAAAACTTGTCATTTGTTTGTGCTTAACTTATTGACAAAATATACAATAAACAAAAATGACGTAGTTTCTTTTCCTATAAACATTTTCATCCATCCTAGACATGGCAGTGGACATCCCTTCTTGATACCTGTAAAGAGAAACATATATAAAAGTATGAGCTATAGGCTCAGTGAATGCAGCTCTTTCTTCAATAGTAATCTATAAAAGTATATATATATACACATATCATATATAATCATATTAAATTTCCATCCTCTAGCCGTCATATAAGGCATCAGATGTACCACATATATAACCGCTCTATAGCCTCAATTATTAGGCATCAAGCATCCATACCATATACCATATACCCATCCTCTAGCCCTATATATAATGGGCATCAGATGTACCACATATATAACCACTCTATAGCATCAATTATTAGGCATCAAGCATCCATACCATATACCATATACCCATCCTCTAGCCCTATATATAATGGGCATCAGATGTAGCACATATATAACCGCTATATAGCCTCAATTATTAGGTATCAAGCATTCATACCATATACCATATACCCATCCTCTAGCCCTATATATAATGGGCATCAGATGTACCACACATATAATCGCTCTATAGCCTCAATTATTAGGCATCAAGCATCCATACCATATAACCATCCTTTAGCCCTGTATATAATGGGCATCAGATGTACCACATATACATATTCCACACCATCCTTCATATTTATACATTCAAATGTATATAAATTCCAAGTGAGTACACTCACCTCAAGTCCACACCAACGTATTTATAAGTTCTATTTTCTTGGTTCGTTGGAAGTATCTGTTCCTTCACCTACCAATCTAACATAATTAGTATTCCAATTCTACACCAATATAATCATTTATAAGTGTGCAAAATACACTAACAATTACATAAATGTATACTCTTTATGTACTTGTTAATTTATAACACATCATAACCTTTCAGAATTAGGCCCAGTCCGAATCCTCTACACAGACTAGGACTTTCTGATCCTCGATCATTCCCAAATTTTTATAGTAGTTACACAACATGTTTATAAACAATATTCCAGAATTTGAGCATTATCCAACGACTAAAACATCGGATATTCACAAAATAACTTAGTACAAACATGTTGTCCAGAATATAACGTATGACAATAGTCCAACTTCACAGATTATGCTGTACCAATTGGCTAAGAGCTAGGTGCTCTACCATATATTTCTAAAAAGCTCTGTGTGTTTACTTTTTAATGCAATTTACGGTGCATAAATCGAATTTTTTTACAAGGAGTTATAGTAATTCTCCCACAGTGACACCAATCTGCCAGAATTATAAACTTATAAATTTTTAGCACGATTTCTACTTATATCATCTATTATTATCTCTTCATGATCAAAAAAAATCCAATTATATCATCACAACACAAGAACACTAAGAAACAAATTCAAAACCATGTTATTTCATTTTCAATCATAATTTTTCAATTTCAATTACTATAAACACAATAAAAGGATGATAAAAAACATAAATGGCATAATTTAAACTTATCCTTTAATTCTCTAATTTTTCTTATTTTTCTCTTCTTCTCCTTGTTTTTCTCTTCTTCTCCCTATTTTTCTCTTGATTTTTCTCTTATTTTTCAAGAATATCAATTGATCCAATCATACACATATTATGCCATTTACATACTACCCCCTCTATTTCTATTTCACACAGCTAAATCCACTTACATACTTTATTTTTAAATAAGTTCCTCATGAATTATTATTCTAACATGAGTTCTTATAATATAAACAAATCTAACTCACATTTTTCCCACAAAATCAAACATCATGGCAAAATGCACAATTCCACTATTCACCACACATTAGGAATAAATTGATATTATTAAATGCACAAACATGATTGTAAATACGAATAAATACTTAAACATGTTTAAATGATACTAAAATATTTATTTTAAGATTTGGAATGTCACAGTAAGGAGCTCTATACCCTCAAGATTGTCAAGTTATTGTAAGGCGAGCTCCTGGCACTTGAAAAAACCAGCCACGTTGATTACGCCAAAATATTGCATTTTTATACGTATTTATATGGCTTAATATGCATGAATTTGATTCTAATTATCCTAAATTGATAAGAATTGAGCTTTAATCATGAAATGGGATAATATGTTTGTTTCTAGTGCATTATAACCTTTTTACAGGTTAAAAATGAACAAAAACAAATTTAGAAGTAAATCCTCCCAAAGTTAGTCATTACCAGTCAAATTTGGAGCTGAATTGAGTTCAAGAGCTGAACCGAAAGAAAATTCCAAGCTCAAGCATAAAGAAAGTTGATGGAGGAGACTAATAGAAGCCAATAAAGCAGTCCATACAAAGAAGAGTCATTTGAATCAAACCAAGAAATTTTTAAATGAAGAAGAGATTCACCGCAAGCAATGCTGATGTTCTAACCAATTATGGTATTTATTCGTGAAGAATTTGAAGAAAAATCCAGAAATAAAAGTTATAGATCTCTGAATTAGCTACACGTAGGCGAAAACCTTGCATTAATCGGAGTTCGGAGTACAAAGTTATGATAGAAATACGATCAGTGCACCAGTGAATTGGGTTTGAGCACGAAAGAATACCTAAATTCATGATGGATATATTTATCGAATGGGGTCCTTAGCCTTGATGGAAAGTGACTAGCTCTCTACTCATACTTAGTCAAGGGTTCCCGCGGTCAACAAGTTTTAATTATTATTTTTAATGCTTAGTCCTTATTATTTTTAAGCTGACCCGAGAATTTAAGCAGGAGCTTTTGGATTATTATTATTATTATTTATTTTATTTTATTAATTAGTTTTATTTTGAATTTTGAAAGGACTCGAGGTTTATTTTTTGTCTAGGTTGAAAATATTTGGGAGAGGGTCGCCATATATTATTTTTTAGAGTTCTTCAAGAATTTTTCAGAATCCTTTACTATCAAAGAGAATTTGAGAGATATTTTCATTTAGTTTTTGGCTTGTATTGAAGAAGAAGCATCGTATAATTCTATTTCAATTTGAGTTTGTGCGAGTCCTATTACAGTTCTTCAATAACTGCGTAACTGTAAGTTTCTTTTTCTTTCAATTTTATTTTTAATTTATTTCAATTAATGCTCATTAATGCTTAGATTTTTAGTTAATTATGTGTTTGGATGTGATTGATGATTGAAATTCATGCTTAATTTATAATTTTTATTAGATTTGTTTTGTAGAATCCTGCGTAAAACCCTAAAAATATGTGCTTTCTTATTTTAATCATAACTTGCTCGTTTCTTGACCGATTTTGATGATCCACCTATCAAAACGACTGCAATCAAATTTTATACAAAACCTTACTGTTTTTGGGATCTAAATCCCGAGATTTTCTGAGGACAGTAAGTGATTTTCGTGGCTGCCAGTGTGCTATTTTTTCAAAATTTGTTTAAATCGTATTTTTTATTTATTAATCGTCCTTTAGTTTCAATTGCTGTGAAATTTTGCATGCTTATTTAATTAGATTTTAGAAATATATTTGATCAATTTGTGATTGAATTTATCATTTTTTGCTTAATTTTTATCAACATGTTAGCGTAATTTAGTAGTTAAGGGTCCGTAGCGAAAGCATGACGGACTAATGTGAGTATACGATTTAATTGCGATTGTGGCTTGAATTTCTCATGGGTTATAGGTCAATTAATAAATCTAAAAAATATAGTAACCTTTCATGCGTCAAAAACATGAATTTTTAAAATTATTTCTCGATTATTCGACAAAAGAACCGAAAAACCTCAAATTACAAATTTGTGTACTATAACTCTAACGAGGCTGAATAGAGGATGGTCCTTATCCCTTATTGAGTTGAGTTAGTTATCCAAGTGATTTGAGAGTTTCGAGCACTGTTTTGGTGTCATTCCGGAATCGGTACCGAAATAGTGTCAATTTTAGCTTTTAATGACTTTTTAAGAACGGTTTTGATGTATGTCATACATAAGCATAATCAAACCTTAGGAATGAGTTAGGATTTTGATATTTACTAAAATTGATTAAATTTAGTCTATTTTTGTCACGCACTAGCATTACTAAGTGAAAATCAATTTTTTTAAAATAAATCATAAGTTCCCTTATTGAAAACTAATGTGACATGCAGCTTATATGAGTTTTGTCATGCACTTCTCATGATATGCTCATGAACTTTAGTATTTAATAATTGGTAAGCTGAGGACATTCATTGTTAATAGGAACTCAGGTCCACAGTCATATCTTGAATCGGTTAGTTATACTATCTGTAATGTCGTAGTTATGGATACCCCTAACGCTCTTTTCCCATTTTATTAGATACTTGTTTTAGTTACTGCTTATTTTATCCTTGCTTTATTTATTTATTTTATTTTTATTTAATTATTTATTTATTTTTATTAATTTATTTTCTTTTAAGTTTAACATTTAATTTCTTATTCTGTACTTTCCCATTCTAGAAAATTTATTATTTTTTCTTTATTTTATTTTTCTTTTCTTCTTTCTCCTTGCTGAAAGCTTAGCTAGAATAATAGAATTACCCTCATTCCCTGTAGTTTGACCTTGGATTTCCAAGTATATATATTATAACTTGACTGCTTGCACTTGGGTATATAAATTACGCGTTTCTGAGCATAGTTACACGTATGCATCGCTGATTTTGGCGAGAGGTCCTCCTTGAGAGCAGATGTTCTTTATGGACTGCAGTTCGATGGCAGGAAAGGAGTCCTTGAGTTCTTTATTCTCGTTCTCTAGCTCGGAGAGCTGACTTTCATAACCTCACATCTCTGACGAGAGGAAGATATCTCGTTTTCCCTCACCACCAATTGATTCTGGAGTTCCTTGAGACCTTTAGTCGCCTCCTCTCTGCCTTGACGTTCCAGCTCCACTAGTTTTAAGGCCTCTTCCTTGCCTCTGCATCTGAGTTTCATCTATTCACAGTTTGCACTGACGGCAGCTTGATTTTGATCTTGGAGGGTGCTGAACTGAGCCTGAAGGCTCATTGTCTTAGCTAGCATCTGCCCATCTTGGGCCAACATTGTCTTCTTCTCCTCTTCAGCAACTGCCAGATCTGATTGAGCTTTGTTTAAAGCCTCTTAATTTGTAGCCAGAGCTGGGTTATTCGTTCCCTCCTCAACCAGGTGGAAGGTAGAGTAAAAGAGGGAGAGGGCTTGAAAAAGATAAGATAATTAGAGCTCAGGAAATGAAAATTCAAATATAAGAGGTGAGTTGGGAGTATTTACCTTGGTTATATGGTAACTGTACTCATCAGCTAACTGGTTGACCCTTGCCACCCTTGCCTTTTGGAGCATTCGTATGCCCAAAGGGGGCAAAGTCACCCTAGGATGAAGAACCTTGACCCGTCTCCATCCGTCCTGGGGGTGGCAGAGCTCGCAACACCTTCAAAAGCTGATTGGCACTTAGCTTCCTTAGCATCGAGCTCCTGCAGGTCCTCATCATCAGAGATTACCTACTTGTAAGCTATCCTGGAAGGTGGGGGCTTTGTTGAAGAGAGAGGCAGCACGACCTCGTCATCGAGATCCCCCTTCTTTTCAAGACCAACCTCTTGTGGGCCTCAATGTGGGAGGATGCCTATAGGACCTGTCATCAAGTAGACGTACGAGCTCACGATGCCCCCTGGTCACCACAGTGCTCTAAGACAGAGGCCCCCTCACCTATCTTAGACTTCTTAGCCTAGGTACCTCTTTGAAGAGTCATCTTTTTTTTACTCACCATCCTAGGGTTGATCGTTAGAGATAGAGCTGTAACATATAGGGACGCATGTCAGGATATGTATAAAGAGCTCTATGCTAAATAATAAAGTACATAAAGCATAACTTACGTGGAGATACGATGGGAACTTGGCAAAGAGGGATGACGCTTGCGGGTTGCTTGCGCTTTTTCCTCTGAAGTCATTCTTCCTCCTCCTCTTCCTCATTCAAAGGATGGAGGAGCTGTGGGTCCATCCTTAGAGGACTTAGCAATTACGGTGGAGTGTTCCTTCTCTGTGAGCACCACAAATGGCTTCTTTAACTCGAGCTCCTCCATAGTTTTTATAGCCTCATCCATGTCCGTGGGTCTGGGCCCTAGGCCAAAGCACCAGAGCATCCCTGGAGTGGTTATCTCTGCATAATGCTTCAAGGTGAACCTCTTGGCATCCTTTAGCCAAAGAGTATTCACAAGAGTAGGCCCATTCTCCTTCAATTCACTCCAAAGAACAAAATGGCACGAAAGAGGTTAGCTCGGGGACTATCAGAGAATCATAAAAGAGGTGGGAGTAATCAATACTTACGAATGGTATTGGGCCCGGTGAACCAAGTCTTTAAGTCCACAACGCTGGGGCAGTCGACCTCATGCTCCCAACCCGTCCTAGAAACTTAGAAGAATATCTTCTTCCAATTGGAAATGTTGTCAAGAAGGTTCTGGATGAGCTTGGAAGCTCCTAACCTGCTCGGGCAGCTAGGGGTCCCACAATTCCTACTCCCTCCGTCCTTGGGTTAAAATAGGGTGAGAAATTCCTCTATTGTGACCTCGTGGCTCTTGGAAGATACGGCCCTTAATAGTAAGATGATGCCTATTAGGCAGCTTCATATGATCGATGATGGCTAGACGAGGGCCAGGTCGAAGGCTGCAAGCAGTTCCCTCAAGTGGTCATCCATGGGAAACCAGAGTCGGCATTTGAAGGCGAACTCATAGAAACATAACTTCTTAGGTTTGTAGTAGCAGGCCCTCTCCTCCAAGTCGGGAGCCTTAATCCTAACGCCAGCAGGAATTTTGTACCTAGCCCTGAATGTCAAAATATTTGTCTTAAAAAACGTAAAATGGATGGAGAACACCGACAAGGAGATGATGTACTATAAATATGCCTTAATGGCATTTTTAGAAAAACCAATCGTTGGTGGAAGGAAGATGTTGGTGACTATCTCATCATTATCCAAGATAGAGATGGTTCTGTGTTGGGGAACGGCGACCTAAGCCGCACTAGAAGAAAATCATGCCTCCCTTTGAGGAGGGATCTCTTGGTTCAGGCCTTGGCTAGTCAAGTGCTCCGTGAGCAACGCAAGAGAATGAAGAGGGGTAGAGGGTGCGAAGTGAGGAATAAACTTTATAATGTCCTCTAAAGGAACACTTAAGAACCTTTGGAAAGAATTCTCTAAAAGGGATCTGTAGGCCAGATTAGTAAGAAGATGAAGCAATTTGGGATTTTTGGGCTCTAAGGTACTTAGGGTGAAACAAAGATGAAATGAAAATTCTTTTATGGCAAGTATGGTTTATATAAGGTGTGTGGGATAAGCTAACTCTCCACTAAAGCCTTAACTACCCACTCACAGACCCACTACCACAAGGTCGCGCGTTCTCCAAGAAATCTGGACTTGATGGGCACGATCTCTTCGAAACAGTAACTACCAAATGAAGAGCTCTAAATAGCGAAGTAGTGGAAAATAAATGAAGTTTTCGAAGTTGAAAACTCAGCCCTTCAAAATTGATAACCCATGTCGGTCGTCAAAAGCTCGCGCTGAGGACTTCTTGAGCTATCAGAGCTTTGATCTGACATCGACTCTGAATTGTGGCCTTATCTTCCATATTGAGCTCTTCTGAGCTGAACAGCAAGGATAGGGGGCAATTGATGGGACAAATTAGGAACTAATTTGCTCCGCCAACCACAAGCTGACACGTGACTATCCACGTCAGCAATCAGACCTATATCGACAGAAGGAGCTCAGAAGAGCCCTATTTGACCACTAAAGGGAAAATGGAGCCCCTCATAATTGGACAACTACTCGAGAGTCAATTGCGCACAACGGAATACAGAGCTTGGGTTCTAGAGCCCTTTTGACGAGCTCTAGAGCTCTATCACCCAACCATTCTGACATAGTAGCTGACAAACATTATGGGTGACTGCTATCTACTTTACAGAATATGCAGAACCTCCCTAACCTTTAGTAAATGCATGCTAATTGCATTTAATGCACCAGAATTCATGGAGAAGCAAGGCCAGAGTTGGCGATGATCGAAGCATGGCTCCAGACCTACTCTGGGAGCTCTGGCCATATGTTTTCTCTCAGTCATATATATAGAAGAAGCATTTACTTATGTCAACTAACTCAATAAAAGACAATTATTGCTGAACAACCAAGATCAACAGAGAGAGAACAACCTGAAGAGAGATAAAGATATCGAGCACACAGTCGAGCTCTAAAAAAAGAGAAGCTAAAAATTTTGTAGTTGTAGGCATATTCTCGTTATAATATTGTGAGGATAGACTGGCTAGAGAGATTATTGTGAGTTTGTAACAGTCACATAGTTATATCAATAACAAAAAAGAACCGAGTTCCTAGCTCTATTCTATAGAGGATGACTAACACATATTTTCATACGAGGCCAACCTCCTCTATACATCTTTGACCCTGTTGGTTTGTTATATTTATTATTCCAATTGTTCAATCCTATCATTTGATTGTGTGGTATAAAATACTTTTTTCAGTTTTTAGCACCAACAAATAATTATTAAAAATTTTAAAATTGAAACATCGAGTTCTATATCCTATTTTTTTTATTGAATTGTTTAAAATTTATGTTTGATTAACCTTACATCATATGGGATTAAACTTGCATAATTATTCTTCATATTGAGATATTTGGCATCATAAACATGAGCTGCATCAATATTGTGTTAACCCGGTAGCTTGGCTATATAAAAAATTCTCTAAGGCATATGTCTCGAATATCTATCTCTTGGAGAACTTATATATCTTATCTATGTACATTGGTAGCTTTCTATGCTTATGATGATATATTCTTGGAATTGGCAAGATTTCGGTTAATTTGTCAATGGTGATTAGCTAGTTGATATATTTATGGCCTCCCGACGATGAACGAAATTGGGTATGACTAGTGCTTGCTTGTATGAAAATAGGTAGGGCTTGGTGCCTTTGGGTTGAAAATCCCTAAACCTCTGAAGGTCAGCAAATTGTCGACTGTTTAGAGCCAACGGTATGGAGTCCGAAAATCTAGACAACTGTAAGACACTAGTGGTTATATTTATATGATATTGGTGGACGTGTGGTCCAATTCTGATATGATGCTATATATTATGATATTCCTTGAGATATCTCTTAGGGGCAGTCAGGCCCATTGTTATTATTATTATTATTATTCGATTCGACTTCGGTAGCTTTTGGAGTGGTCAGACCCATTATTATTATTATTATTATTATTATTATTATTATTATTATTATTATTATTATTATTATTATTATTATTATTATTATTATTATTACTGCTACTATTATTATTATTATTATTGGGATCGACTTCAGTATCTCTTAGTGACGCGGTATAATGGTTGAAACAAGGGAGATAACCTGCATATGCATAAACATGCATTGTTTTTATAAAAATGATGGTTTTAAATTGAATTATTTATTAAAGTATGATTTGTTATTAAACTGTTAATTATATTTTAAACATATTATTCCCTATTATCCCCCTTACTGAGATGTAAGCTCACCCGGTTTTTATTAAACAAATTTAGGTACATAAGAGACGAATGAGTTTAAAAAGACAACGGGTTCGGGGCTTTGATACTGACTTAATTTTTTTATACATGTGTTTATATGGCAAGCCACGGCTATGGTAGCTAAGTTATTTTAGATGTTTAGTCACATGTTTACTTGATTTTGTGTATCTTTTGGATATGTATATATGTGCTTTTATTATATATTATCATCATCTCTATAAATATCTCATTTGATTGATTTTAGAATCTTCAAAAAAGTTTAGGTCTTATCGGAATTGATTTGATATGAAATTGTACTTTTGAGGGGAGTGTATCAGATATACAGCAGTCTATGTGAAAGACAAAACATATCCAAATTGCATTCTTGTGTCAAATAAATGTACCGGTCCAGAACCACGCGTTTGCACAATTTCATTTTTGCAGACGGTACGTTGTATAGTTTGACTCCTCCTAGTTTTGAAAACAATTTTATCAACGTTTTAAAAATACATTATGAAAAGTAATTGAACAATAATAACTAATTGCAAGTTTGTCCAACTAGAAGGGCGTAAACAAAACATTATTGCATTTTATCTCTACATTACAAGCAATTTTATTAAACAAATATATAAATAATATACTTAATTAAAATTAAATAAGTACGCAGAAAATAAATTTAATTAAAATTAAATATGTACATAAATAATAGACTTAATTAAAAATTATTGAAATTTTAACTAGAGCATTATGATTCCTGGACAAAATTCAAAATGAGGAGCCACTTTATTTCTTTATTTTGAATATTTTGACATTTAAAATTTGGACTGATTCATGTAATCTCTAATATTTTGATCCCACAAAACTAAAAACATGTAATTTCTAGAAATAATATTACCAAATGTGAGAATATGATCGTATAAAAATGTACTAACTACATCCAATAAAATGCGCCATATTATTATTTTTTAAATGAAAAGATTAATTGGAACATCAACCAATTGAATCTTATTTTAAGATATATTTATCTTTTGTTACTTTTATTTCTCTATACTTGGCCTTAGTTTATCTTCAAGTTTTCATACATCTTTTTAGAGTCAGCTAGGGCTTTATGTAAAGCCTGAAACCGTCGTAATGAATTATCACAAATTATTGACCATTGATCAACATCATTAATCAAAGGTTTGATGAATTATTGATATTTTATGATTATTTTAAAAGGTCATTAAAAGGTCAGATTCTTTTAACAGGTACACACATATGTGGCTATACATACGCAGTTCGGCTTTAAATAGGACAATCATTCTGAAAAATAAAATAATAGCTATTTTGGATGTATAAATAGAAGATTTTTTTTATTAAATTTCGTGGAGATGATCAATATTATGCATGAGTGGATCATTCACAAATTTATTAAAAATTTAAATCCAAAAGTAAATGAAATGACAATAAAAAAATTTCAATTGCTAAAAATACGCATATATATTATTAACCTATTACATGATAACACCCTAAAGCTCAGAGAAGTTTATCTAAACTAGCTAAAGGTTAGGCCATCTCTGTATCTATATATCATAGTAATAAACTATTTTATGAAATTGGCAATAGTTTATCCCGCCATACAAACATAGGTTAGTACTAAATAAATAAAGTATTATATATAATAAGCCACCCATGTGAAAATTAAGAATACAAGTTTTATAAATATACACGCTATAAATGAGGAGCCAACATTTATTAATACTAGAAATTAGGTAGAAGGGCTTATTATACATTGATTTTTACCAAAAATCCAATGAATAATATTTTTTTGAATGAAGGGCCTATTTTTAATTGGTAATAGTGTAAGAGGCCTATTTTGTTTTATATTTTAAATGAATGTATTTGAATAAATTTAAATATCATTTAATTAATAAAAACATGTTATGTATTACCTAAATTACCCCTTTTTATGAAATTTACACAAAAAATATGGACTGCAAAGTTCATATTGCAGTAAAATATGAACTGCAAAGTTCATATTGCAGTGAAATATGGACTGCAATATGAACTTTGCACTAAAAATATGGACTGCAAAGTTCACATTGCAGTAAAATATGGACTGCAATATGAACTTTGCACTAAAAATATTGACTGCAAAGTTCACATTGCAGTGAAATATGGACTGCAAAGTTCATATTGCAGTGAAATATAGACTGCAAAGTTCATATTGCAGTCCATATTTTAATGCATATTGGTATTTTTTAGTTTATTTTTAGGGTTGTGATGTCATTTTATAATGAAAAAAAAAGATACATGTCATATTATCAATAAAATAAAAAATAGGCCCTTTATTTAAAAAAAAATTATTCCTTGGCTTGAGTGTGAAAATATTTCTCTAATAAGCCCTTTTTTTTAATTGCCCCTTATTAATATTAGTATTGCTGCAGAGTTTGGATTAGTTCCTTCGATCTTATCAAATGAGGAAACATCTTAAATGACAAATGTACATGATATTAAATTAAGAAATCAAAATAACAATAATAATAGTGGCGTATTAAATCAGCAAAAGCTCACATCGAGACTTCAAATTTGACCAAAAAATGAACTTTTCTACTGTTCTAAATCAACAAAATAAATTGTGGCCAGGATTTCAATTTTTATTTTTTTTAAATATGATATACTGAAGATATTTGGAGCAATTGGGCATAAGGGCTCTTTATAATAATAACATACTTATAAACGACACTTAAAAATTAGCCGTGTAAATTAATGACATTGTACAAAAAAGACACTAATACCCTTTCCTTATAACATCTCATATCTCATTATGATACTAACAGCAACCAGAAGGTGCTAAATACATTTAGAAGGTAGTACCACTTGGACAACAATCAGAAAGTGCTAAAATGATTTTAGCACCATTACAAAAGATAGAATAACAAAATTGATGAGTTTAACATCCACTCTATATATTATATATATATATGTATGCATATATATATATATATATGGATCGACATAGGGTTCATAAAAAAGAAAAAAAAAGAGTTACGATCAGATTTTTTTTTCAAAATCCCGCTGGGCTGTCCAAATTGGTCGATTTCGATAGCAAAATGACCTCTGATCGTCTTTAACTTTGTCTACTGAACAAGATATTCAAAAATCAGCTAAATCCAACGGTTCAATAAAAAATTATATCTGTTTTATAATTGCCACTGCAAATAAAAGAAGAAGAAGAAGAAGAAGAAGATGAGAACGGTGCTCCTCTCGGCGATACGATCGGAGAGTCAAGTGGTGGTGGCGGTGGTGGAGGAGGTGAGATCATTGGTCGGAGCTGAGCATGGTAGGTCAATTTTAGAGAGAGAGAGAGAAAGCACGAGGTGTTGGAGTAGAAAACAGGTGAAGGAGATTGGGCAAATTTTATCCACACATTATATTAAGGGTAAATTTGTCCATCAACATTTATGATTTTCCTTAAAATAAATTAATATTATGAAAAGTTTCCTTACTATAAAACCAAATTATGAAATTAGTACTACTTTTCTTTATTAAACATGGGTCCGTCCTTAGAGTTGTAAAACATTACGGAGCGAGACCCTATAACTCATTATCTCAAGATATTTTATGTGATTTTAAAAAAAAGACTTTTCTTAAACACATATTTCTAACCATAAGGCACGCACATATATACATGATCAGCCAAATTGCTTTATATATAGGTGGTGTAGTATGCTTAAAAGATTCGAATCTTTATTGAGATAGCTGCGCAAATTTTTAGTGCCCGGGGATCACAAAGCAGGCTATTATTATACAATTAGGGAAATTAGTTGACAGTAGAGTTTATTTATTTATTTATCGAGATATAGATGATGCTGCTTTCAGGTTGAGGAAGGACATGATGAATTTAAGGGCACCTCTGCAGAAGATACTAGCTTTTGAACTGAATTTTGTTATGTCCACCAGCATATGGGTTGGGGTCCAGGGTGCTAATTGGGCCCACCGGTCCGCGCACATAATAACAATATTATCTAAAAGTTAAACATCTTTGAGCCACAGATGTAGGTTTTTATTTGAAAAAGCCTTATTGATATGTGTTGACACTCCTTTACTTATACACCCATATTGAGTTATATAATATTTTCATATGGGATCAATGGTTTGAGCCAACCATTCTCAACAAATTTTTCATTTATGTTAAGTGAATTTATGGGTTTTTCTCCATTTTATTGTTGGGCATAAAGTGTATGTTTGATTGATTTAAATTTCACATCAAAAGGAATGGCTTTGAAGTAATGATCATAAAGAAAATAGCAGAGTAGGAGGAATGTTCTTACATTCGGCATTAGACTTCATCCTAATCAAATGCAAGAAAACTCTAGGATTAAAGGAGTGGGTTAGACGAGTTGGTAAGACTCCTACCCAAATTCAGGAGAAGTTCTGAATTCGAGTCTTATCAAGAACTTTGTAACGTACCAATTTACTGTTCTTAATCAATATTCATGGATACCACTATGCCTTCGTATTTGATCTTCATTATCACTCTCATTTGCATGTTTAGCCTTATACCCAACTCTATAGCTTTGAAACAAAAAACTTATTAATTTTCTAAGGAATAATAATAAAGAACCTAAATTACATTCATCAGGTGTGACTGCAGTCATAAACAATACCCATTTACAAATTTACATTGTCCATGTAAAATTTGGTAGGTCTATAATATTTAAATAGCGTAAGTCCTAAGGATACTAATCATGTCTAGTTCTTAAGGGATCAATCTTTAAGAAGCATTCATAAATCATTTACGTTATATAATGCGAAAGTTTTATAGGTTTGTGGCCTTCCAACATTTGAATCATGAAGTGCTCAATAGGTTCTCTCTCTCAGATGAGGAAGAGAAGTATAGCTTATAACGATTCGACTTAGGGACAATAACCCTAAGGTCTTTATATGCTAGCTCAAATAGAGTCACATCAATCCTAATATAACTAGTTTTGGGTCTATGACTTAGATCTCGGACTATTAAATTTCTTTAGATGATACATGGGAAGTGCCCTATTGGCCGACATCTCTTCAACCCATATCAAATGTGATGGTGATTAATGGAAAGTCTGTGCAACCCTTTACTCAATGAGAGTAATAGTTGATAATTCTTATGGAGATTTTGACAACTATGTTTGGTTTATAGTCGGTGGAGGTCCTAGCGGCCTTGTGTAAACTGAGGTCAATATAGGCTCTAGTAGCTTTGTCTGATCTGAGGTCGATGGAGGTCATAAAGACCCTATCTAATCTATAACTAGTGAAGCTCCAAACAGCTTACCTGATCTATAGTCAGTAGAGGCCCTAGCAACCTTATCTGATTTGAGGTGTACGGAGCCCCTAGCAACCTTGTCTGATTTAAGGTGTATAAAGTCCTTAGCCGCCTTATCTAATATGAGGTTGGTGGGCCCTGACAGCCTTGTGTGATTTGAGGTCGATGAATGCCTTAGAGTCCTTGTCTGATCTATATTCAGTGGAGGCCCTGACAGCCTTGTCCGATCTAAGGTTGATAGAGGCTTTAGTTTGTCTGATATATGGCTGGTGGATGCTTTAATGGTTTTATCCGATCTGAAATCTAAGGATACCTTAGTGGCCTTGTTTGATCAATGATTAATAGAGGCTCTGGTGGCCTTTTCTAATCTGAGGTCATCGGGGGCCCTGCTTGATCCATGGTTAATGGAGGCCCTAGTGGCTTTGTTTGATTTAAAGGTTATGGAGGTTTTAGTGGCCTTTTATAATATGGGATCGATGGATGCCCTGGCAGCCCTACCCGATCTATAGTTAGTGGAATCCCTGTCATCTTTATTTGATTTATGATTGATAGAGGCTTTTGCGGCCTTGTCAGATTATTTAGTCAGTGGAAGCCCTGGCAATGCTTTTTAATAATTAATTTCTTAGTGGAGGCTCTGGCGATGCTCTCTAATAGTTTAGTGGTGGAAGCCTTGTATGAACGTTTCTTTGTGAAGGCCTTGGCGATGTTGTTTAATCGTTTAATTAATGGAAGCCCTAATGGCCTTATCTGATTTATGATTGATATGGATCTTGATCATCATGTTTAATTTGAGGTTGGTGGATGCCCATATGGCCTTGTCTGATTCAAGTTGATGCCCTAACGGCCTTGTCTGATCTGACATCAGGTGCCACTGAGGCAAGGCCAGTCATCCTTACAATTGTCGTGGTTGGATTGACATGCTTTATTGATGGAGACTCTAGTTTGAGTAGTCTGTCAATATGGTCTTTGCTTTACTAATCTACTAGTTTGTGGCTTCGAAATAGCAATACTTGAATTTCTTAATCGTAGATGAAAGAGATAAAAAGGGAAAAAGGGAAACATCTCCATGTTTAACGCAAAAAAACAAATTGGTAAGCAAGAGATCAAAAACCAAGTTTTTCGTGTGGTTAAAACAATCCGCATTTGCAACTTGAATGAATCCTCTAGAAAAGTCGAGGTAGGGAGCGACGTTCCTTTGGCTTGCCCGATTCTTCCGCTCCCCCCTTGCGAAAATTGTTCTTTTTAGTTTTAAAAAAATAACAATATATTTCCTTTTGATTGCTTTTCATATGAGAAGTGAATGGGAAAATCACGAGGAGGTAATCTTATAGTGAGTTTCAACAACGGAGGTTGGTCAGCATTTGGCTGTACTTGCCAGTATCTTTGTGAGAGATAGACATGATGAGGCCCTAATTTACACATTTCCTCACGATTGATAGTGAATAACAAAGAAATCAATCTTATAAGTTGGACTTTTCCTACATGCAGTGTAGGTAAAGCATGGTGAAGGATTAGGCTCCCTCATATTTTGCAAGATCATGCGATATACTTAGTAGAGAGTACGTGCAAGGAACTTTTGATGTACTTTTCGGCTACGTGAGTATTTTTGTCACTCAATATACATTAGGAGCATACTTGGTCAAGGAGAATGTAAATAAATGCTTTGGGTTTGTGTTGGCCTGAAAACCAACCCCCTACTCATATATAATATTTCCTGGGTTTAAGGTGAGACTCACACTCATAGATTATGCACAATTGGTGGTGCCGTAAATAACAATATGTTCAGTGTTTTATGATTTTCGCTTTTGGTGTGTTTGAATTTTTTGCAGTTTTTATTAAAAAAAGAAAGAAAGAATGTATTTCTTCATATCCCAACAATTGAACAGGTCTGGCCAGCACCTAGTTCTATATTCAAAAGCCTTAAGCATACGTCTAAGTTCATCTGTTGGGAACCTAGTGCGCCTCTAAGTCAAGTTTGCAAAATAAAAGTCTTCGCACCACGTGAAGGCCTGTTGAATACAAGTAAGGAAAATAGTAAAGCATGCAAGATATAAAATATGTAAACATAAAGTCCACACATAAAATCCTAGTTTTCTTTTATCCCCAGCTGAGTTGCCAATGTGAGAATCCACAAATGCGGCTCCCAATCCCACTTTAAATTAGACCTGAAACGTCGGAGAAAATTCCGACGGTCTATTTGCTTCTATGAGATGTTAATTCATATGATATGTCCCTCTATCTTATTCTACGTGCAAGAAGGTTTACTCAGAGCTGTCAATACGTTTTATGAGAAAACTGATAAAAAAATTATAAGGGAAAAAGTATATAAGCCTTTTTCTTACACATTTGTATGCAAAATCAGAATTATACGGGATTCGAAAGAACTATATTACGAATTTAGACATTGTTAAGCACCAGCTCCGCTCTTTCAGTCTCTAGTGCTTTTATGTTGGTACCACATATTCTCTTGTTCTTTTTTTATTATGATAACCCCCCATGGAAAATCACTTGTACTATTTGCAAGTACTAACACTTTGCAAATGGACACGCTCTATACGAGGAGCCACCCTTTCTTTTTGGAATATTAGCATTAAAAATTTGGTCTAATTGATAGACATAGTAAACTGTTGAATTGTGTACACACTACAAATTGTGTGAAATTATGCATTACACATTCAATTAGTAATGAAAAAAGCAAGACTAATTAGTTGTAGGAAGTAGTTAGGACCGAATTGTCGTGCAAAGAAATTGATATATTTTAGTTTATTAATTTGTACTTTGGAGAATATATATATATTATCATTAATTCTTATTTTCTTAATGCTTCTCAGGTGTTAGAAAAGAAATTGAGAAGATTGAGAAAAATAAAGAAATTAAAGTGAGTGAAGACACCTAAAATTGGTCAATACTTCTGAGTACGTAACTTTTTACTCGAAACTCCAAATCATGTTATTCTTAAACCTATTTTCAAAAGAATTTCTAGATCTATAACTTTCTATTTCAGTATTTTTTTCAAATTCAGTCATGTCAAGATCCTAAATTGCGACGTAAAATACAGCAATTTAAAAAAGCAAAAATTCGTTGTACTCAAGTATGGTCTCAAGCTCACTCACCAGGCATAAAATTAAAAAGGAAATGCCTAACAAGCTTTTAAATAGGAGAAGCCCAATGCAGCTTGGGACCCAAGTCTATGGCCATGTAAAAAAAAAATTTCCTTAAAGCTCAAGCCTTATTAAAACAAAGGAAAGCACCTTATAAAAGGAGATGCCAACCACAACAATTATGGAAGCCGTGTACACAGCAACCGACAGCTTCTCTAGCCGAGCACTACCTTCTTTTCTCTACTTTGTTCTTCTTCTTCTTCTTCTTCTTCTTCTTTTTCTTTTTCTTTTTTTTTATATTGCTCGAAGACTTTAAAAAAAAAATTTAGTTAATTAATTTCATGCAAAGTAAGTTTACTTTAATTTTATTATTTCTTGTTATTTAATTTTATTAATGTTAGCGTAAATTTGTGCTAGAATTAGAATGAGTATATTTAATTGATTCTATTTTGCGTGTTCATGCCAATTGACTCTACAAAGTTAATGTTTTAATGTTAAATGCAATTCTTCTTATTGGATGCCTATTTTAATTGATAAAAAATAAAGTTAGATTCTCATTATTTTTTCTCGGATTCACCTTATGATTTGTTAAGAGCGGACATGGTGTGTTTTGTCGGATATAGTGAGTGTTTTGACCTTATACATAAGTTTGGTTGTGAAAGAATTATAATTTTATTTTATTAATTAATTAAATTTGAATGATTTTATTTTTTCGCAAATAATAGAGTCAACAAACCAAATTGTTGCGAGATAAGAGTAGAGTAGAGTTTATGCGCATGAATACTTAGTAAGATGATATTAAATATATGATTTTGAAACCCTAGTTAATCAATTCATTAATTTTGTTATATTACTTAACATTATTTAATTTAGTTCCATTACTTTAGTTTACTTGTTTTGCTTTGTTTTATTTAATTTGTTTGATTCTCATAAACTTTCTTAACTAGATTAGGAATTTAGTGAAAATTAACAAGATAATTATAAAATATATTGTTTGAATCCTTATGTGTTAGATCTCGCACTTGCCTTACCTATACTATATATTGATTCGAGCACTTGCAAGTATTTAAAATTTATCACAACACCAAATATTGTGTTTTGGCAAGAGCGGAGTCGGGATTATTGGATTAATAAAAAAAACATTTTCAAACCATTTTGAGGATAATTTTCAATGGGAGTTAATACTCCGTTGTGAAACGTATTTGTAGATTCGTGTTCTACTCCATGAGATCATTGTAATCATATATCTATTTGCTCAAAATGGTTATGGGGTGAATGATAAATTGTTACCCAAAGTGAGCTCTTGAGATAAAAAATGGAATGGAAAAGGGTAAGTCCCACATGGGAACTTTGTGGAAAAATCGATGGGTTTATAAAAGATCACTTCTTATAAGCTTACTAAGCATTAAAGAAAAATAAGGCTCTTTCTGGCATCGTAGGAAGTGCAAATCTCTTGTCTACAAAAAATCTTGCGACTCGTGTACCCCCATACTTGCTAACCCGTTAGCTAGTAAGAAAATCAACAATGTTGGACTAAGAGAAGGCTCTAGCTAGCGAGAGAATGTGATTATTTGTTATACATAAATTTTTAGGGTTTGTTCTATGCAAAAATGTGTGTATGAAAGAAAGTGAGCCTTTTATATTTTCAAACTAATGGACAAGATTTAATCTATCAAAAAGCAATCAAATGCCACAATTAAACATTACATTAAAAATTAAAGAACTCAAAAATTTTCGACTTTCAAAAAATTAAGCATCTAATTTTTCAGTTAAATATCTATGTGACGCGATTCGAGAATAGCTGCCTTTGATAAAATTTGAATAAATGATCAAGATTAAGTCTAAAGTACAAATGTACTACAAATGTGTGGCATTCAAGGGTTGGAATCCAAAGCATATAGGACCCTGAAGATAAATAAATTCACACAGGAACCATGAAGAATTAAAATTTTCACATAGGAGCCTATAAATAAATAAAATAAAAAACGAAACGGGTTCAATTGACCGCCGCCCCTTACTGCCTTAGCCCCTGGTTTGACGTTTGCAGAATAATAAAAACACTCTCTAGAAACCCTATCCCCTATTCTCCCTTT
This sequence comes from Lonicera japonica, assembly GCA_021464415.1. Classification (NCBI taxonomy): domain Eukaryota; kingdom Viridiplantae; phylum Streptophyta; class Magnoliopsida; order Dipsacales; family Caprifoliaceae; genus Lonicera; species Lonicera japonica. Next base: position 24,191,177 of record CM038470.1, on the reverse strand, counting down.
AACTTTTCTCTCCCTTTTTTCCCCTTCTTCTTTGAGGAAGAAAGGAAGGAGCCTCTTTTTTTCTTAAGATTAATAAATAAAGCAAGAATGCTATCAGGTGGTCATCTTTCTCTCCATTTGTAAGATTTTCTTCCACCCTCATTTAGGATGTGGAGGTGTTTGTAAAGCAGCATGGATTGGAGTGGAGGCAAGCAGATCAACAATTGTGGATGCAAATCTAACTCAAGACTTTGAAGATTTGTTCTTGCTCTTTTTCCCATGATATTTTTGCATTGTTTTAAAGTTTATCGGGGACCTAAACTCCGTTTTAGGTGCTTTTCTTTTGGGGGTGATTCTTATAGGATTTTATCTTTGATGTTGCCCTTCTTATTGAGGGGTTTTACCTTGTCATGTAAGGCCTTATCATGACCGATGTTTTTTCAACCTCGAATTGCATATTCAATATCGGTGTTGATCTCGAAAAAATTGATATTATGAAATGAAAGTATTATTTGTTTCTCTAAAAAAAAGAAGTTTTTATTTGACGTGGAAAATAAGAGGACGGAATATGATAAACCTTTTTTTAATATTCATTAGGACTGAATATTAGAGTGATTAATTTTTTTCGGGAAAAGCTAAATAATTATATTAAAGAGACAAAAATCAATCAGTAGTTCAGTACAAAGTGCATAACCCCTAGAACAAGAACTCAACATAAGGCTTCAACATAATATACATCAAAACTAAACCAAGCAACAAATCAACTCACAACCAGACTATATCGGTACAGCTAGCATGCCAAATCCGTAATTCTCCATTCCTTGCATAATAGTCAACTCAGCTCGCATAATCCCTCTTCTTTTTCCGTCAGGGTGAATTTTTTATCTTACAAAGATGTTTTATCTCATTAGAGAGGGATAAATATCTAGATAAGATTACATAATTATACCCGACGTACTTATTTGATTCACAAAAAGCACCAAATTAAACTAGACAATTGATCATGTCATAAATTGCTACACTCATGGACACCCGCTAAGAACTTTGTTTTATTAGGTCCTTATTCTAATGTTTTTGAAGTGTAAATAACCCCAAATATCCATTACTATGTGCCATACATGTGCATATATATCCTACTAATAATCTATTTTAACTATCAAATTGCCAATAAATACTTCTTCGCTCCAATAATTCATATCGGTAGATACAATTAATCAAGAGGAGCCACCTTTTTCTCGATCCCCCATTTAAAAATAACATATATCAGTTTCCCTTCTACCGAGAGCATTTTTAACACTAGTGTATATATATATATTGTGTAAAATTTATATTTGTAAAATTTTTAATCTTCAGCAGTCTTTTAAAAGTGAGATTTGTGTAAAATGCACTCTCATTTTACACTGCCACATCAGCTTTTTTTCCCCTCGATTTTTTTTAATAAAACTTTAAAATACAATAATTTTAAATACAAATTATGGATTCTAATAAAAATTATAAACATCCACAAGAGTTGGCTTAGAACCATGAAATTACATATAGTTGGACCACTCCTGTCGGAACCGACCCCCATTTTTTATGAATCCCGTTTTTTGTAAATTTTTCTATCCCTTCCTTTTTTTTATCATTACCCCGTGTGGAATGGATACAATCGAAATGGACAAATTGATTCAGCCGAATCATTGCCTCATGAAAACCTATAAATCAAGATACATCATAATTATAAGATTATGTCCAGAAAATTCAAGAAAAAATTAACAAAAAAATTGCATAAAAATGAGATCTAACATGTGTTGACATCTTATTGGTTTTTCCAAATTTTACACAAGAGTTTACAAAACAACTATTGGAACGTAATTTTTTATTTTTTAAAATTTTAAATTTTGTATAAAATTAGATTGATACATATTACACAACCATTAATTTACCTAGCTTTCATTTGATCATATTTTGATGATAAACCCATGTATTCACATTCTAGTTGATATTGTCTACTTTCAACTCAAGCTGCCAAGTCTTTTTATCTCCCAAATGTCTATTACTAAAGACTAATGACAACATGCATATATTACAACAATTCAAGGGTAATTTATTTATTTTCTATCTGCAACTTTTTTTGGTTTATCCATCGTAATTTATGAAATATTTGAACAAATTTTCACAAATTTTCATCATAACAAATGGTATCTATATCCTCTCGTCTTCTTTTACTCTTTTTATTTTTATGTAGGACAATTTGTTTGTGCTCGAATTAGAAGAAGGGGACTCGAATAGTGAGCCTGAAACTTCAAAACATTATTGCACTTCATTAATGTAGCCCCAGGCCAAATGAGTAAATATGTCTATATCCCCCTAATAAACTCTTCTATGGATTTGTAATAATAATTATTACAATCATGCGTATAGCTACGAATCCAATGTTGATAATAACATATTCTTTTGTGCTTTTTTCCCATTATTATGACGAGTCCCCTTTCGAAAATCAGTTGTACCATTTTTGCAAGTACTGACATTTTGCAAATACACACCCTCCAAACGAGGAGCCACCTTTTTTTGTGGGGTTGGTGGGGATATTTTAACATTGAGAATTTGGGCCCATTGATAAGCATGAATAATTTTTTATAGGAAGCTAGGAACTAAAAATTGTGTTTTACACGTGCATAAGAATAAAAACTCTCTCTAGAAACCTTATTCCCTGTTCTCTCTGCAACTCCTCTTTCCCTTTCTTTCCCATTTTTCTCTTTAATTAATATTAATAAATAAAGCAAGAATATATATATATATATGGTTTCATCAGATCTTTCTTTCCCATTTTTCTCTTTAATTAATATTAATAAATAAAGCAAGAATATATAAGGTTTCATCAGATCAGACCTTTCACGATATTGAACCCAACTTGAACACCTTTGAGATATAGGTGTAGAGTTTTATTTTAAAAAGTCTCGTTACTAAGTGGTGACACTCCCCCACTTATATACCAATGTTGAGTTTTATAATTTTTCCGTGTGGGATCAATAGTTTGAGTCAACCATTATCAACAATATCCAAACCAGTCCACCTTTAACTCCACCTTGTACTAACACAGGTCCACTTGGCTCCACTTAGACCTATAATTTAGTCCACCTTGGATCTATCTTTGAACTGTTCAAGTAGATCACCACTCAACACTGTCCGCAAGATCGTTCACTTTTGGTCAATGCACAGCTCAAAGTACACCCTATTTCACCTTATTCGAGGAACATACACAACCACCTTGGCAGTACCCTGCGTGTACGTAGACTATAGCAACTCTACCCCCAGTTTCTACGAGTTTAACTCCACCGTAGGCTCCACCGAGTCCAGCTGTCCAATATTGATGTTGATCTTCAAAAATTGCTATTATTAAATGAAATTTTTATTTGGTTCTCTCAAAAACAAAATATATATATATATTTATTTGACATGTAGAATAAGAAGATGTGATATGATAAAATTCTCTTATCTTATGTATAGTGATATATAGTCAGGACTGGATAATAGAATGAGTTTCTTTGTTTTTTCTAAGAAAATTTAAATAATTTTATTAGAAAAACGAAAATCAATCGGTACACAGGGCCCAAAACAATCCCCACTCCCCAGCAACCACCGTAAGCGAAGATAACGCTAGAGTCCAAACATCTAATTTCTATTTCGATTGTGAGTATGAAAAGTAACATGTACACAGAACCCAAGTGCTAACTAATATGCTTGTAAGTTTTTCCAAAAATGATCACTTTGAAAACATTAAAATTAAGATCCGAATGTGAGTAATCAAGCTTCAAAAAGCCCCGAGTCAATATCCCCAAAATTATTAAACAATATGAACTATAAACCAACATATCCACGGACTTCATAAAATCTAAAAAAAATCCTAATTGAATGGCAATTTATGTGATCCTAATACATGTGTTGTGGTAGCAATAGTTCGTTGATGAGTCGCCGATTAGGAGGAAAGGATCCAAATATATATATACCAGTTAGCAACTCGTGCGATATGTGCACGGTTGGGTTGCTAATTTTTTTTTTTTGTGACACGTTGGTCAAATTAATATTGTGAATTCGAAGATATATTATTTGTCATCTTCAAAATAGCAAAAAAGTTGCATAAACATAAATTTATTTTTTTTTTGTCCCGAAACCTAAAATCTACTGATAAACGCTTAATATTGTCATTCATTTGCTCATTTTCGGAGTTGTTTGACGCGTTTATTTCTCTAAAATACTCGGTTTGCCAACTTATTTCGCGATTAGTCTCGTAGCACTTTTGTATTTAACAATGCTTGGAAAGGCATATTTTTGTGTTTATTTTGGTGTCTTTAGATTTCAAGAAATATTGTATTTAATACAATATTGGAATTTTCCATGGACAAAAAGAATTCAAGAAAGTCTCTATGTCCATGTGATTAAAGAGCATCCAAGAGAGAAAGTCTCCATGTCCATGTGATTAAAGAGCATCCAAGAGAGAAAGTCTCCATGTCCATGTGATCAAAGAGCATCCAAGAAAGTGGAATTCTCCACCAAAAATAAACAATAAAAATAAAAATAAAAAAATAAAAATAAAAAGCATTGTTTATTATTTTAGCATCCAACACAACTCTCCTATTTATAGTCTTCATTGTTGTGTTGGAGAGGGGACTTTTATTACTTCTCATTTCTCAATTTATAGAGAGCTTGTAATAGTTTTATTTTCTAGAGAGAGAAATGGAGTTCACTTTTATAATTCTTGTCTCTACATTTATTATGGAGTAAATTTCTTTGCTAAGGCTAAAAGATGAAGTTTGCAATGCATTAATTATGTAAGTTCAATTCTCATTCCATTGTTAGTATTGTTAAATACTTTTTGAATCCTTCATCTTCTCCATTTTTTCAACCATTCATAAACTAGTAAGATAATTTTCATATGATGATTTGACTTTGTATGCCTTGTATACATAGATCTCAAGCATTAATGAGAAAATGATACACTTGTGTATTTCTTACTAGCTTATGTCCATTCTTTCTTTGAATGAGATACTTTTCATTGCCAAGCATGATTAGTTTTTGAATATTCATGGAAACACCATAAATTTGAGATTTTTATCTTTTAATACTTTAATGATATGTTGAGTGCTTTCTATACTTTATGTGATTTTAAGACTCATCATCTTCTTAGTTAAAGTATTGCCAAAGAGGATCTTTTAAATTTATGTCATAAAAAACTTCATTAATCATTTTAAGGATTCAATTTGTATTTATCAAATAAGTCTATATAGGACGGTTTGACCTCCACCTAGACCTCCCAATCTTAGACAAATGAAATGTTATGATTTATCGAGCTAAACTCCTTGTAGTTGGCCATTTTCATAATCAAGTCATTTGCCTAGGGGAAACTAACAATGAGTTCTTAAATGCCTAGTTTAAATTTATGCCTTTTCTTTTTGTGTATTTTAAGTTTGAATCTTGGTTGATATTATATGGGAATGGGTTGCACTTGCTTCACACCCTTTGTCACAAGATAAAAATGAGAGATACACTTGTGTTGATATTTGCTTACACCCTTTCTTTATATGGCATTTATATGGGAATGGGTTGCTTTTGCTCCACACCCTTTTGCTTAGAAATGGGTAAAATATTCAACACTTAGGAATTGCATTGAGAACTTTGAATGAGATTGATTTTACTTAATTTTGCAAAACAAATGAATTCTATAATGCCTTAGCCTTTTCTCATCTATTGTTATATCATTTTAATTTTTATTGCAAGACTTTAAAATCAACCATTAAAATCAACCAATTAAATTCTCTTCACAAAACCTTGGACTCGTAATCACCACATCGTCTTTCCGACTATCCTTGTGGTTCGACACTTGGACTTACCAAGTATTATAACTTGACAACCTGCACTTGGGTACCTAAGCACGGAAGTATTTTCGGCGCGTCAAGTTTTTGGCGCCGTTGCCGGGGATACGGCGAAAGACGGATTACGGGTTTTATAAAAAAAAAAAAAAAAAAAAAAAAAATCACTTTGTGGAAAATTTTATTCGAGATCACCCTTCCGGGCTTATGCGCGGAAATTTGTACATTGATCTTCGCATAAGTCCACCAAGAGGCCAACCACTACCAAGGCATCCTAGTCCTTCACCTACTCCTTCCGAAATGGCTGACGAGGATAATGAGTCAAATACCGGAGAAAATAATAATCACGATCCTCCGGTTCGAACAATGAGGGATTATCTTCAACCACCTCGGGCGACGTCTAATTCTTGCATCATTCTCCCCACCGGACAAGCGGGAACATTCTCCTTTAAGCCAGGTATGCTTCAACATATCCCCTCTTTTCATGGTATGGAATCCGAAAATCCGTACTTACATTTGAAAGATTTTGAGGAAGTTTGCTCCACGTTTCGTGAGGCAAACACCAATGAGGAAGTAATGCGTTTAAAACTTTTTCCTTTCTCCTTAAAAGATAAAGGAAAATTATGGTTGAATGCTCTAAGACCGCAATCTATTCGGTCTTGGCAAGTACTTCAATCGGAGTTTTTAAAAAAATTCTTTCCCGTCCATCGGACCAACGCTTTGAGAAGGGCGATATCCAATTTTTCGCCAAAAGAAAATGAAAGTTTTTACAAATGTTGGGAAAGATACAAGGAACTTTTAAACGCATGTCCTCACCATGGTCACGAAACATGGAGCCTTGTAAGCTATTTTTATGAATCACTCACTCCCGCCATGCGCACGTTTGTGGAAACGATGTGTAATGGAAATTTTTTGAGCAAAAGTCCGGAGGAAGCTTTGTTGTACTTTGATGAAATAGCCGAAGGTGCCCAAAATTGGAACACCTACACGGACGAGGTTAAGGGTAAAGTTTCCGAGAGGGGGGGTTTGTACCAATTGTCCAAAGGTGATGACATTGAGTTAAAATTTCTTCAATTGTCAAAGAAAGTCGAAGCCATGGAGTCTTGTAAAATGAGGGAAAGCAGTGTAGGTACTAGCACCGTTTGTGTCATTTGTGAGAAGGTGGGACATTCCACGGAGGAGTGTCACACAATTCCGGCCTTCAAAGAGGTCCTTCAAAGTCCCTCACAAGTCAATGCCTTGAACTCGTATCCTAGACCACACAATGATCCATTTTCTCAAAGGTACAATGAAGGGTGGAGGAACCATCCTAATTTTAGTTGGGGGGGAAATCAAAATACTCATCAAAATTCGAATGCAAATTCCTACCAACCAAGACCACCTCCACCCCAAAACAACTCTTTTGGTCAAGCAAACCCAAACCCAAATTCAAATTTGGAGACTCTTTTGCGGCAGTTTGTAGACAAAACCAATAGAGATGTTAGTGATTTGAAAATTCAAATGTCCAAACTCACCACTGCTTTAGCAACCCAAGAAAAAGGAAAGTTTCCGGCCCAACCAATAGCTAATCCTATAGGGCAAGCCATGATAGTTGAAGGGGAGTCGAGTGGGAATGTAGAGGAGTTAAAATCCATCACAACCCTTAGAAATGGAAAGATGATTGACAAAACTATAGTTCCTAAGGCCCAAACGCCGGTGGACATAGCCGAGTCAACACCAAGTGAAGGAGTAGAAGAAGAAAAGAATGTGAGGGAAAAGGAGGAGGAAAAGAGGAATGAGAAAGAGGACATAGAAAAAATCAGAAATAACATCAAAGTCCCTTTTCCCGAAAGGTTAAATCAACCTCATAAGGAAAATTGCAACACCGAAATTCTTGATGTGTTTAGGCAAGTCAAGATCAACATTCCATTGCTTGACGCGGTCAAGCAAATACCTTCATATGCTAAATTTCTCAAAGATTTGTGTACCACAAAAAGAAGGTTGAATGTTAAGAAAAAAGCATTTATGACAGAGCAAGTGAGCTCTATCATGCAAGGCACTCGTATTCCAAAATTTAAAGATCCTGGTTGCCCAACCATTTCATGTTTAATTGGCAATTGTCGCATAAAAAATGCTTTACTTGATTTGGGAGCTAGTGTTAATGTGCTTCCTTTTTCGGTGTACCAACAATTGGGGTTAGGAGAGTTGAAACCCACCAAAGTGACAATTCAATTAGCGGATCGCTCCGTTAAGATACCGAGAGGGATAATAGAGGATGTTCTTGTGCAAATTGATAAATTCTACTTTCCCGTTGATTTCATTGTTCTTGATATGCAACCGGTAGCAAATCCCGCTAATGAAATTCCTGTCATTTTAGGAAGACCATTTCTTGCCACATCTAATGCCATCATTAATTGCAAGAATGGAATTGTTAAATTGGCTTTTGGAAACATGACTCTTGAGCTAAATGTGTTCTCTTTAAGCAAACAACAAAATGATTTTGATGAAGAAAGTGAACATGTGAACATGATAGAGTCATTAGTCCAAGATCATTTTAATAATACTTACGATTTGGATTCAATGGAAGAGAATCTAACCACTTCCAATGAATTCGATGAGTGTTTGCAAGTGTTTTCCTTACTTGATGATAAGGTTCAGGATCCGAAGGAGCAAAAGGGGAGCACATCCGATCCAACACTAAAGCTTGAGGGACAAATGGAGCTCAAGCCACTGCCAAGCAACTTGAAGTACGCTTTCCTAGGTGCTTCCAGAACCTACCCTGTGGTAATCTCTTCCGAACTCTCAAAAGAGCAAGAGGTGAGGTTGGTAAGTATGCTTAATAAACATAAGAAAGCTTTTGGTTGGACACTAGCTGACCTCCAAGGGATTAATCCTTTAATTTGCACTCACAAAATCCACTTGGAGGAAAATGCTAAACCATCTAGACAATTTCAACGCCGTTTGAACCCAAACATGCAAGAAGTTGTAAGAAATGAGGTATTGAAATTACTAGATGCGAAAATCATTTATCCAATCTCTGATAGCAAATGGGTGAGTCCAACCCAAGTTGTACCAAAGAAATCCGGGCTTACAGTAGTAAAAAATGAAAAAAATGAATTAATACCCCAAAGAGTCACCACCGGGTGGCGAGTGTGCATTGACTACCGTAAGCTTAATGAAGTAACACGTAAAGATCATTTCCCGCTTCCATTTTTGGACCAAACACTCGAAAGAGTAGCCGGGCATGAATTTTACGCGTTCTTAGATGGATTCTCCGGGTACAACCAAATTGAGATTGATTTAAATGATCAAGAGAAAACCACCTTCACATGCCCCTTTGGCACCTTTGCATATCGAAGGATGCCATTTAGGTTGTGCAATGCACCAGCGACCTTTCAAAGGTGCATGCTAAGTATCTTTAGCGACATGGTGGAAAAGACCTTAGAGGTATTTATGGATGACTTTACCGTTTACGGTAAGTCATTCGATAATTGTTTGTTGAATGTTGAGCAGGTTTTAGAAAGGTGCATTGAGAAACAACTTGTTCTTAATTGGGAGAAATGTCATTTCATGGTGACAAAGGGTATTATCTTAGGGCACATTATTTCGAAGAAAGGAATCGAAGTTGACAAGGCAAAAATAGAAATTATCTCAAAGCTCCCCACCCCCAAGTCAATCAAGGATGTTCGCTCATTCTTGGGGCATGCCGGATTCTACCGAAGGTTCATTCAAAATTTTAGCACCATTGCTAAACCCATGTGCAAGTTGCTCTTGAAAGATGCCCCATTTGAATGGACCAAAGAATGTGAAGAAGCCTTTGTAAAACTCAAGCACATGCTCACTACCGCACCCATCATGCAAACCCCCGATTGGAGTTTGCCATTCGAACTCATGTGCGATGCAAGCGATTACGCCGTGGGGGCGGTCCTTGGCCAAAGAAAGGACAAAAAGCCCGGGGTCATTTACTATGCAAGCCGAACTCTCAATGAGGCTCAAATGAACTACACCACCACCGAGAAAGAACTCTTGGCTATTGTCTTTGCCCTCGACAAATTTCGGTCCTACCTCATTGGGTCTCCTATTGTCATTTTCACCGATCATGCGGCCCTCAAGTATCTTTTTACAAAGAAAGATGCAAAGCCAAGGCTTTTAAGATGGATTCTTCTCCTACAAGAATTCAATATTTTCATAAAGGATAAGAAGGGTGTCGAAAATGTGGTGGCGGATCATTTATCTCGCCTTTCATTCACCGGCCACATTGAAGAGAGTGCTATTAAAGACTCTTTTCCGGATGAGCAACTATTCACAATCTCTTCCTCACCATGGTATGCCGATATTGTGAACTTTCTTGTCACCGAAAAGATGCCAATCCATTGGAATGCCCAAGACCGAAGAAAATTCTTGTCTGAAGTCAACCGTTTCTATTGGGATGACCCGTACTTATTCAAGTATGGGGCGGATCAAATTATTCGACGATGTATTCCCAATGACGAGTTCGAAAGAGTTCTAAGCTTTTGCCATAATGAAGCTTGTGGTGGACATTTCTCGGCCAAGAAGACGGCCGCCAAGATCTTGCAAAGTGGCCTTTATTGGCCAACAGTGTTCAAAGATGCCTACCAACATTGCAAATCTTGTCCAAGATGCCAAATGTTAGGAGGGATTACAAGAAAAAGCATGATGCCGCTTAATCCAATCTTGGTGATTGAAGTGTTCGATTGTTGGGGAATCGATTTCATGGGACCATTCCCATCCTCTTTCGGTAACCTTTATATTTTAGTAGCGGTTGATTATGTTTCCAAGTGGGTAGAGGCCCAAGCTTGCAAGAAAAATGATCACAAAGTGGTGATCCGATTTTTAAAAGAAAATATTCTTGCAAGATTTGGCACTCCCAAAGCGATTATAAGCGATGGTGGTACTCATTTTTGCAACAAACCTTTTGAATCTTTAATGCAAAAATATGGCGTAAATCACAAAGTATCACTCGCTTATCATCCGCAAACCAATGGCCAAGCCGAACTTGCCAATAGGGAGATAAAGCAAATTCTTGAAAAGACGGTAAATCCAAATCGCAAGGATTGGTCATTGCGTCTTAATGATGCACTTTGGGCCTACCGTACGGCTTTTAAAACAATTTTAGGAATGTCTCCCTATCGGATAGTATATGGCAAGCCTTGCCATCTTCCCGTTGAGTTGGAACATAAATCATTTTGGGCAATTAAAATGATGAATTTTGATATTGAAAATGTCGGAAGCAATCGAAAGTTACAACTTGAGGAGTTAGAGGAATTAAGGAGGGATGCATACCAAAATGCTAAGATAAGCAAAGAACGTGCAAAATTTTTCCATGATAAATCTATTTTAAGAAAAGAATTTAAACTTGGGCACAAAGTTCTAGTTTATGACACGCGTTTGCATCTCTTCCCGGGAAAGCTGAAATCACGTTGGACCGGCCCATACATTGTTCGACATGTATTTCCTTTTGGGGCCGTGAATGTTGAGGATCCCAAAACCGGCTTTGTGTTCAAAGTGAACGGACAACGCCTTAAGCCATTTTTGGAATTCCCACCTCAAGAGGAGTCCACCACTCTTGAAGATCCGACCTATACCTAACAAGTATAGGTGATGTTATATATACTTTTATAAAAAAAAAAAAAAAAAAAAAAAAAAAAAACAAAAAAAACAAAAAAAAAAAAACTTTTGCTTTATTTTCTTTCCTTCCTTTTTGGGTTTGGTTTGATAAACATGATATGAGGATTGAAATGTGGTTGTAATGCATACATGTTATGTTTTATCTAATTCTAACCCGTTTGTTTTTGTTAGTGTGTACATATAGTAATTTTGCTTTGAAAAATAGCTCTCTTTTCCTCATGAAAATCGAAAAGCCAAATGGGAGAATGCCAATTTCTCGTTCTCTTCACATTGAGGACAATGCGTTTTTCAAGTTGGGGGGTAATGTACTTAAACTTTAATGGCTTTTCAATTTCTGAATTTTTCATGCGTGTAGAGCTTAAAAAAAAAAAAATTGAAAGTTTGAAATATGATGATCATTTTTTTTAGAATTGTCTTTGAATTGATGGTTTTTGACATGGAATTCTTAATTCGGATAGGTAGTTGAGTGATAATCTCCATGGCATTGCTTTATTTAGATTCTTGAGCCTTGTAGTTTCCTATGAATATGCATAATGTTGTGGTTTGATTTAGTCTTTGGTATCACATAGAGTGATTTTCATCTTATGTAGAGAGAAATAATGTTCAAATGCAATAAAAGCTCTTTCGAAAAGATCCTCCTTAGAGGGGACACATGCATGGCACTTAAAAAAAATTTAAAAACTTGGATGACTTTTAAACTTAATATTGACTTTAAGCTTCACTTGACTAAATTCATAAGTCATTTTGTCTAATATTAAGGATAGGCAAAGGTTACCATATGGAAAAGGGGTGAATAGCTTCGTTTGTGCATTTAAAAAAAAAAAGAAAAAAAAAAGAAGAAGTTATGAATGCAAAATTACAAAGTGAGACCGCTGCCCTCCATAGAGATGCAAACCACCTTGAGCTAATTTAGCAAAAAGTCCAAGTAAAAGATAAAAAAAAAAAAAAAAAAAAAGTGCTTAAAATTGACAAAGTTCTTGAGCTTTTGTTTTTGAAAGATTTCTCTCTTCCACTATTGATGAATAGAACTATTTGTGATTAAGAATGATTGTGTCAAAGATCCATATACATAGTGTGTTCAAATGGGAATGTGGAACTAGTTTCTAAAGGAGATTGTAAGCAATGGAGATCGTTATTCAAATGCCAACATTCCGGAAATTGTAATAGTAATGCCAAACACTTAAATCAATTCATGAAAATGCTTCAATTCTACTACTTAGATTTCAAACTTCGGATGTTTGTGGGTATCATCACTGTAAACCCTCACGAGACAAACCTCGTCTTCTAAGGGAACTTGGGAGTTTTTAAAATGGCTTAGTGCATTTTATCAATGCATTTTCGGATATTATATATAGCTATTTTTATTTTGCATGCTAAGGGACTAGCAAGAGATAAGTCGGGGGGAGTTGATAAACGCTTAATATTGTCATTCATTTGCTCATTTTCGGAGTTGTTTGACGCGTTTATTTCTCTAAAATACTCGGTTTGCCAACTTATTTCGCGATTAGTCTCGTAGCACTTTTGTATTTAACAATGCTTGGAAAGGCATATTTTTGTGTTTATTTTGGTGTCTTTAGATTTCAAGAAATATTGTATTTAATACAATATTGGAATTTTCCATGGACAAAAAGAATTCAAGAAAGTCTCTATGTCCATGTGATTAAAGAGCATCCAAGAGAGAAAGTCTCCATGTCCATGTGATTAAAGAGCATCCAAGAGAGAAAGTCTCCATGTCCATGTGATCAAAGAGCATCCAAGAAAGTGGAATTCTCCACCAAAAATAAACAATAAAAATAAAAATAAAAAAATAAAAATAAAAAGCATTGTTTATTATTTTAGCATCCAACACAACTCTCCTATTTATAGTCTTCATTGTTGTGTTGGAGAGGGGACTTTTATTACTTCTCATTTCTCAATTTATAGAGAGCTTGTAATAGTTTTATTTTCTAGAGAGAGAAATGGAGTTCACTTTTATAATTCTTGTCTCTACATTTATTATGGAGTAAATTTCTTTGCTAAGGCTAAAAGATGAAGTTTGCAATGCATTAATTATGTAAGTTCAATTCTCATTCCATTGTTAGTATTGTTAAATACTTTTTGAATCCTTCATCTTCTCCATTTTTTCAACCATTCATAAACTAGTAAGATAATTTTCATATGATGATTTGACTTTGTATGCCTTGTATACATAGATCTCAAGCATTAATGAGAAAATGATACACTTGTGTATTTCTTACTAGCTTATGTCCATTCTTTCTTTGAATGAGATACTTTTCATTGCCAAGCATGATTAGTTTTTGAATATTCATGGAAACACCATAAATTTGAGATTTTTATCTTTTAATACTTTAATGATATGTTGAGTGCTTTCTATACTTTATGTGATTTTAAGACTCATCATCTTCTTAGTTAAAGTATTGCCAAAGAGGATCTTTTAAATTTATGTCATAAAAAACTTCATTAATCATTTTAAGGATTCAATTTGTATTTATCAAATAAGTCTATATAGGACGGTTTGACCTCCACCTAGACCTCCCAATCTTAGACAAATGAAATGTTATGATTTATCGAGCTAAACTCCTTGTAGTTGGCCATTTTCATAATCAAGTCATTTGCCTAGGGGAAACTAACAATGAGTTCTTAAATGCCTAGTTTAAATTTATGCCTTTTCTTTTTGTGTATTTTAAGTTTGAATCTTGGTTGATATTATATGGGAATGGGTTGCACTTGCTTCACACCCTTTGTCACAAGATAAAAATGAGAGATACACTTGTGTTGATATTTGCTTACACCCTTTCTTTATATGGCATTTATATGGGAATGGGTTGCTTTTGCTCCACACCCTTTTGCTTAGAAATGGGTAAAATATTCAACACTTAGGAATTGCATTGAGAACTTTGAATGAGATTGATTTTACTTAATTTTGCAAAACAAATGAATTCTATAATGCCTTAGCCTTTTCTCATCTATTGTTATATCATTTTAATTTTTATTGCAAGACTTTAAAATCAACCATTAAAATCAACCAATTAAATTCTCTTCACAAAACCTTGGACTCGTAATCACCACATCGTCTTTCCGACTATCCTTGTGGTTCGACACTTGGACTTACCAAGTATTATAACTTGACAACCTGCACTTGGGTACCTAAGCACGGAAGTATTTTCGGCGCGTCATCTACATTGTAATAAGAATAACTTATATTACCTATTTAAAAATTTGCAATGAATTATTTAGTTACATTTCAAGGAATGTAGATATTTTAGCGTTTGTATTGATTGTATGTATACAGCTAATATAAGTGTAATAATGATATTGGAGTAACTATTTTGATCAAATTTTGAAGCTCTAAAGAAATAGACGTTGATAATATATTTATGAAATTCTCCTTCAATGATTACTCTATTTTTGCTTTGACAACGAATTGTTGCTTAATTATGTATAATATGTCATTAAGTAACAACTCAAATATTCATTAACAAATATTTCATTCACATCATGCAAATCTAAAATGACATATATAAGTATTTAAAAGTTTATCGGACTATCATTATCATTTTATATAGCGAAATAAACTCTAGAGGATAATAAACTATATAACCCCAAAAACTCCATCATATGTTGTTTAGTGTAAATAAATTGTCTTCGACCTAAAAGTTTTAGCCCGTAAATGGTTATGCATCCACACGTACCACCAACTATTCCTAGAATGTTTTCATACTGAGAGATCTTTGATTTCGTATCTTTGTTCTCTTCAAGTATTCTGTCATAGTCTTTGTCAATTTTTTTGTAGCAATGTTGGTAGTGATGCATGTTAGGAAAATTGACATCGCTAACTTCAAAATGGAATCTTTATTTCAAATATAGAATTGCTTGATGTGTGGCATCTTGCATAGCATCACTCGAGGTGAAAGATCAACCCCAAATTACCTGCATTTCTTCATTATCAACCATTTAAAGCTCACATAATTTGAACAAAATCATCTTTTACTACTATGTAACCGTAGCTATGATGTGAAATTTGTAACTTATCGATCACTTGAAAAGGCAAACTTTCAAAACAAATGTGAAGCTATAAAAATATCACATTGTGGTAGCCCAAGTGTAGGCTCGTCAAGATGGAATAAAATCTCAAAAGTCCTAGTATCGATCCACATGGGTAGTTGGAAAGGAATTAAATGGATTACAGATTTAAGGTTTTTCTGATTTGGTAAATTGGTTAGTTGTAGAATAACGTAAAAGTAAAACGGTTGTAAAAAGTATTACGAAAGCACTAAGGTACGTGCAAATTGTTTGTGATATAAGAAACGACGATTACTATTCCATACATAGATTACAATACAAAATTTTTGAGAATGGAAAACATAGTGTTTTTCTCAATAGCAAAGAGTGCGAAGTTAGGCAATTCATTCCCTGATTTAAGCTATATTGAGAAGGAAAACAATAATTCCACCAAATATGAAGTTGTCGCATCTATCTCTTAGCAACGGGTGTAAAGCTAGGCAACCCATTTCCAATAAAGCTAATCCGAAATAGATATGATAAATTCATCATAAAAAAGTTTAACATGAAGCAAGTATTAGAAATCTCATGATTTAAATGAATGAAAATTAGATAGCATATCTTTACAATGAAACGAAATGAAACGAAGCTTATGGACTAAATTCGTTAACTAATCGATTATCACTTAAGTAAGACAATAAGGAGTCTAAATATCACATAAAGTGTATGAAGCACTCAAAATATATCGTCATGTGATCATGGGCTTTGCAGCGAGTTTGTCACCGGAGGAAGTAAAATCCATGGTGAAAAAAGACAATTTTCGTCTGCCTCCCCAGAGAACTTTATTTCTTTACATACCACTCATAGCCCTTCATTTATTGGGTTATAACAAAATGCAGGGTTTGGGAGGGATACGAATTATGGAAAGGGGGTGACTATTGGAGTTTTGGACAATGGAGTTACTCCGAATCATCCTTCATTTAGCAATTCTGGGGTACCAACACCGCCAGCAAGGTGGAAAGGGAGGTGTGATCCCCCCAGCATTGCTTGCAATAATAAATTGATAGGAGCAAGGACTACTTTTCCAGGTGATACTCTAGCAGACACATATAGGCGCAGAACCCATGTAGCAAGCATAGCTACTAGTAACTTTGTAAATGGTGCTAATGTGTTTGCTCAAGCAATATTGGTACAGCTAGCAGCATTGCTCCGCTTGCTCACTTGGCGATCTACAAAATTTGTTACCAAACTGCAACAGGAGCTACATGTCCTAAAAATGCAATTTTAGGTGGAATTGACCTCGCCATTGATGATGGCATCGACGTGCTGTCAATATCTGCTGGATTTCTTCCATCTCCTTTCTATTTTGACACCATTGCAGTTGGCACATTTGCTGCTATATATACAATTTGGGAATTTTGTAAGTTGTGCCATCGGTAATAGTGGGCCAATTAGAGCTTCATTGTCAAATCAAGCCCCATGGCTTCTCAACGTTAGTGCTAGATCGATAAATAGAAATATCTAGGCAACCGACGCTCAAAAATAGGGTACAAATCAATAGGGAGTCACATTTGCAGTATAATAATTTTCCTCCGACGTTGTTACCTCTTGTTTACCTTGGTGGCAGTACTGGAATTCAAGAAGCTATGTGGTGTTATCGAAAATGGTTCACCAACATCAATGTTAGAGGAATGGTGGTGTTGTGCGACGATAGTTATACAATTGGACTTATAGAGAAAGGGCAAAATGTGAGAGATGATGGTGGCTTTGCCATGATTCTTGTGAATTAGCAAATCAATGGCGACATTATTCTTGTAGAAGATGCACACATTCTCCCTGCAAAACATGTGGGATACAGAGATGGAACAACAATCAAAACATATATAAGTTTGATGCCATCACCACAAGCCACAATTTTATTTCGAGGAACTGTATATGGGGTAAATTATGCACCAGAGGTCGCTTCATTCTCTTCAAGATGTCCGAACACAGTCATTCCTAGCATTTTAAAACCCGACATCATTGGCCTTAGAAGCAACATTTAGCTGCATGGCCTCTCTCTGTTGATGGCACAACCACAGGAGAAACATTTAACATTTTGTCAGGTACATCAATGGCCTGTCCTCATTTAATTGGAACTACGGCCCTTCTAAAAATTGTGCACCCGAGTTGGTCTCCAACGACCATTAAGTCGGCCATCATGATTACTGCCAGCTTGCTGAATGCCAATGGTATTCCCATTACTGACCAAAACAAGCAAAAGGCAAATTGGTATAACCTTGGAGCTAGCCATGTTAACACATTAAGTGCAAACAATCCAAGGTTAGTTTATGACATTCAGCCTAATGATTACATACCATACTTGTGCGGATTAGGTTACACAAACCAATAAGTTAGCATTATCCTACATCGCACGGTCAGATGCTCGAGTGGATCTATAATTCATGAAGCTTAGTTAAACTATCCTACCTTTTTGATCATGTTCACATCTGGTTCTCAGACATACACTAGGACTATGACTAATATTGGTGACACCATTTCAACCTACAATGTTAGAGTTAATCTTCCATCATCTGTCAATGTGGTTATCATGCCCAGAAGACTAGATTTCACTAGAGTTAACCAAAAAATGACATAAATCGTGACTTTTAGCCGATCAAGGAGCATCAGACCTCTGCTAGTTCGAGGAAATTTGAGATGGACTTCCACTTGACATGTTGTTCGAAACCAAATATCTGTTACATTGACATAAGAAAATTTGCAGATCGAGATTTTAGCAAGGAAAGGGCACTAATAATGATAAGATCCTTGTATAATACACTAACTATGTAGAATATAAAATTAAAAAGGATTGACCGGTGTAAATACATTAAAATTTGGGGAGGTTTCAATAAATAAATTTAGGATTTTGTTATGATTTTTAATCGGAAGGTAATGGATAGACTTATTTGACAGCAACTAAAAAGTTCATTACTACAATTGATTATAAAAAAGGTTAAATGCCAAAAATGCTTAAAGGGTAAAAATTTGTTGCCATTTTTTGTCATTTAACCTAAAGATATCAAATAAAAGTATATCTATACCTCCTTTTTACCCCAGTGTTATTACCCTTTTCAAAGAAATACAAGATAATATATAAATCAAATAATTCTTAAGAGAGTTCAATAAAAAAATAATTGAAATTTTAATAGAGCAGTATGATTCCCGGACAAAATTCAAAATGATATGACATGGTAAATGAGGAGCCACTTTATTTATTATTTTAAATATTTTAGCATTGAAAATTTGGACTTATTCATGTAATCTCCAATATTTTGGTCCCACCAAACTACGGGCATGTAATTTCTAGAAGTAACAATATAATATTACCAAATGTAAGAATAGTATCATATAAAAGCTACAAATTACAACCAACAAAATGCGACAAATCTTTTAAAAAAAAATTAAATTAAAAGATTAATTGGAAATCAACCAATTAAATATCTAATATTCTGGTCCCACGAAACTACCGGCATGTAATTTTTTAAAAATAATAATATATATGGCCAAAATATATATATATATATATTTATTAACCAATTAAGCGATAACATCCTAAAGCTTTGAGAAGTTTATCTCCGTATCCTACCATACAAACAAAGGTCAGTGCTACATAAATAAAGTATTATATATAATGAGCCACCCATTTGACAATTAAGAATACAAGTTTTATAAATATACACACTATAAATGAGGAGCAAACATTTTCTTATATTTGTATTATTGCAGAGTTTGCATCAGTTCCTTCCATCTTATCAAATGAGGAAGCATCTTATGTATCATTGAAATGGAATAAGGGTGGAGATATTGGTAAACGCTCTTCATTAATAACATTCTTATTTTCATTCGATCATTCGCAATCAAATAAGGTGTCTGTTATTCAATTCTTAAAAGCCAAGTATAAGTCTATATGCTCAGTTCTTAACAACCGAGTAAAGTATTATCAAGTTTATACTCGGTCATTCGTAATCAAGTAACATACGCGTACTTTACTTAGTTGTGAAGAACAAAATCAAAAGTGGGAATGTTTTCAAAAATTATTGTGAGTGCCAATATCTCCACCCATAGAATAAACATTTTAAATGACAAAAGTACATGATATTAAATTATAAAATCAAAGTAACAATAATAATAGAGGCGTGTTAAACCAGAGAAGCTCACATCGAGACTTAAAATTTGACCAAAAAATAAACGTTTCTACTGTTCAATATCAACAAAATAAATTGTGACAAGGTTTTCAAATAATTTTTTTAAAATTTGTGATCTACCAAAGGCATTTTATGCGAATTTTTTATAAAGACACTTTTCGTAAACACCTATTTCCAATCACAAGGCGCGCGGCGCACATATATATATATATATGATCAGCCAAATTGCTAGGGATAAATATATATTTATATGCCTCCAGATAATTCTTCTAATTTTGTTGCTAATTAACATTCAATCGATCGCTATTCATTACCCAAAAAATAAAAAAAATAAAAATCATAGGAGCTCAAATGTAAACACCAATATTCAGTATTCAATACAAAAACAGTCACTATGAAATCATAAAATCACTAAAATTTAATTAGAGAATATACCAATAACCAAAATTTATGCAAACACCAAATAATTTTATTTAATATATATGTGTATATATATGCAAAACGGAAAATGATATTCTAACATTCATTTACCTTATAATTATACTTGATGTATTAATGAGTTGTACATTTTGAGAATATACAACCCACCAATGCATCTGATATGAATAAATAGTATGAAACCATAATTGTATTGGTGCTCATTTGAAAATTTTAAGAAAACAACATAGTTGCCAACTTACCCCCTTGGGCCAATGTAAGTACACCCGGCATTGGACTTCATACTAATCATATGTAAGTAAACTCTAGGATTGAGCGAGTGGAAAGACACACACTCGAATTTAGGAGAGGTTATAGGTTATAGTCTTTCGGAACTTTGTAACTCGCTCATAGTACCATTCTCACTCAATATTCATGGATACCATATGCCTTCAATTTTTTTCATTTTCATTCTCACTCTCATTTGCATGTTTAGCCTCTATCCCAGCACTATAGCTTTGAAACAAAAAAAGTTCATTGCCAAGGAGTGATAATGAAGAACCTGAATTACATTCGCCATGTGTGAGTGTAGTCACAAACAAATACACTTTTACAAATTTGCATTGTCCATGTAAAATTTGTTAAGTTTATAATCTTTAAATAATATAAGCCCTAACGATCCTAATCATGTCCAATTCTTAAGAGATCAATATTTAGGAAGCTTACATATGCAAGCATACATAAGACTCCTTATAACTGACGCATAAGGAATCTTTTTTATCTATTTATTTTCAACCTTATTCGTGGGGCACTGGCTGAGACTAAACTTGTCACCTTTAGCAATGAGATTTTCTCCTAGATAACAATCTTTTATACCAAATCGGGCAAGAGCTTTTTTGATATAGCTCTTTTTTGACAACCTTAGGATACCCCAATAACAATGTTGATGTATCTATATTCATAATACAAATAAGACATCATCTACATAAAACTCGAGGAAGATAATTTTCCTCTCAGTGAACTTATAATATAGACAATCGTTGACTAGATTTACCTCAAAATCATACGAGATAATTACTTGATTAAATTTGTGATACCATTGATGGGAAGCTTGTTTGAGGTCATAGATGGATTTCTTTAATTTGCAAACCATATTGTTTGAGTTTCCCGATTTAAAGTTTTCTGATTGCATTATATATATTGTGTCATCAATGTCGCCATTGAGAAAATCATTCTTTACATCCATCTGCTGCAGTTCTAAATCAAAATAAACCATATGTACCATTATAATCTTAAAAGAGTCTTTTGATGAAACTGGAGAGAAAATCTCTTTATAATCAATGCATTCCTTTTAAGTGAAACCTTTAGCAACCAGACGCGTTTTATATCTCTCAGCATTACCCTTTGAATCCTTCTTGCTCTTAAATATCCATTTACAACCAATGCCCTTCATACCTTAGGTAATTTAAGATGCCATACATCATTGGCTTTCATGGATTTCATCTCATCATTCATAGCATTAATCTACTTTTGAGAATCGAAACTTGTTTGGCATGGTAAAATTTGATTGGATCATTTTCCACTACTCTTTTATATCAAACTCATGCATGTTCTTGGAGAAATACAATATAATCCTTTGGAATTGCACTTCTCCTTAATAACACTTCCTCTTGAGGTTGTTGAGTTTGTTGTACAAGAAATTCTTCAACATTGTATTGATAATCTTGATCAATTTGCTCCTAGAATAATGTCAGAAATTTGTTCCTTAATTTTTTATAACTTTGCAGTAAAAGAATCAAAGAATAGTATTTCTGTGAAAATTTTCTGTAAAATAAGGCCTATATTTGACAAAATTTCAACAAATATAGCATTTACATGTTTACATTACATGTTTTTAACATTTACAACAAATAAGAACATACGTATAGAACATCAATTGGAGTCATTATCATCGTCATCCTGATCCTCATTACCATCTATATAGATCATTGCTAAACTCTTCAGCATCGTCGGAGTCTTCATCCTCGTCATAATCATCATTCTCGTCTTCATCTTCGTTTTCATATACGAGAATATTTACAAACGATATTGGACCTAGGTTGATAAATAACTCCGATATCGAAAGACATATCACATCCGGCTCTTTATAGGGTTCATCTACTTCATACAGTGGAGTGGTCGTATAGTCCCTTGCAAGTGTGGCTTCACTGAACGTACATTTGTGTGCCATATGGTTGACGACTTTTCAACTCTCACGAGCGAATGGATCATCTATATAGAACACCTGGGTTGCCTCGTGGCAAAAATAAATGGAAAGTCATCATACCAACTACTATTTGTGTTCATGAAAATAAGACCACGATTATAATGTACGCTGCCGGGAACAGCAGGGTCGGTGTTGTACCACTTACAGTTAAACAACACAACTGGCATACGTTCCGCATAAGTTAGTTTGACAACTAATTGCAGAATCCCATAGTATGTCAGATCACTAGCCACGCATGTCACTCCACTATTCTGAGTCTTCCGAATCCGATCTCGATGCTCAATAACAAATTTAACATCGTTCACCTTGCACTGAGAGTAAATGATGGACGACATAGGCTGAGATGCAAGAATCTGTATCTCCTGGTTGTATTTAGGATCATGTATTTGTAGCAGATGGAGCATATATATAATAATATATATAGAACATCAATGAAATGTAAATATGGATGCGACAAGTGAAAGTGAAAGTAATGCATGATGCTAAATGTTTACCCATTTGGGGAGGTGGTGAAGAAATGACGCCACACAATCATCCTCAGTGCCGTGTGGAGCTATTTCCACAAATTGTTGGCGGTGAGTCTCTATATACCATTCTGCTTCTCTACAGTTTAGCATCACACACAAGTAAGCTGTCCCAATTTGTGACATACTGAGACAGGCGTTCCTGATGTAACCTTTGGGCTTTACGAGGTGGGAGACAACGAAAATGTTCCACTGAGGTGAATCGGGTATGACTTCATCACTCGGGTTAGGATCATGCAGATAATTATTGATAAAAGTCACACACTCGTGCATGATGTTCCGCTCGGCAATACACCCCTCTGGGTAACGTTTGTTTCCCACATCTTTCTTGTATTCTTCGAGCTGTCTATAATATTGCACAGTTATATAGTACAAATGTATACAATTAAACACAATTATATATAGTATCCTAAAATTTGAAATCATACATTTCAGTGGAAAACATCCAGGTACAATGCATGGGACCGGTGAGTAGGACCTATTCGGGCATGTGGATGCAAAGATAGACCATGATGGTAAAGAAAACTGATGGAAAGATCATCTCCAGCTTGCATAGGATCATGACAATATCGGTCTGCAGCTGATGGACGTTCAATTTTTTCAACTCCCATGTGCAAATTGTTTGGAAGAATCTGCAAAATTCTACTAGCGCGTTTGCAACGTCCCTTCCCAAATATGGTCAGATAACCACATGAAGAACATGCTGAAGCATGACATGGCAATCGTGAGTCTTCAATCCAAATTTTTTTTATCAAACGATCTGATCTTACTCTTTAGGCTTCTAGCATAACCTCTCGGATGCTTAACAACTATAATTCGATCAAATATGTCCCTTTGATCCCTAGGACGAACTGTGTAATTCGCCTGAGGTAGCGTTGCTTTTCCTGACGACCCTGTCCTCGGCCAAAGATTGCTGTGTACGCCCATCTTCTTTAGAATTAATCGAGATTTTGCATCGTCCTTAATCTTTCCATCGAGACCTAGAACGGTACCCAAGATGTTATTGCAGACATTTTTTTCAATGCGCATCACATCTAATGCGTATCTCACACTCGATGACGTCCAGTAAGGCAACTCCCAAAATATACTGACGTGAGCCCAACGCAGTCTCTTTTTAGCTGCCTGATATTAAATGCAACACAACTTAGCAATTTACAATATCACAAAATTAACATATTATAATATCACAACTACTATTAGTTTGAGCCAGACCTGTTTGAAGTCAGGATGCGACTACAAAGAATTCTGAGGGTAAAAATGCCTGTTGGTAGCTTCTAGAACCTGACGTGCAGACTTTCTTTGTGGGGTGGGTCTGAGCTCTGGCTCCCCATTAAACCTTTTCGGTGGCCTCGGATAAAGGTGATTTTTGGATAGCCATCTACGTGCGCCCTAATACGACATCCTTCTATTATTGTGCACCGCAACAATATCGTCCAAATATATGGGACATACCTTGTACCCTTTTGTCTGAATAACTCCTAACATTCCTAGTCCTAGAAAGTCGCTGATGGTTCATATAACGACTGCCCTCATGTTGAATGCCACTTCACCATATCGATCCCAAGTCGAAACCCCCGTCTCCCACAACATCTCAAGTTCATCGATCAATGGTCTCATAAATACATTCAGAGTTTTTCCCTGATTATTGCGTCCGGATATTAGTAATACTAGAATGTTAAATTCCTTCTTCATACACAATGAATGCGGCAAATTATAAGGTATCGTAATAACAGGTCAGCAGCAGTAGGGAACCGCCGTGGTAGAATAAGGGTTGAACCCGTCTACGCTAGAGTAAGACGTACGTTTCTAATGTCGGAGGCAAATTGTGGTTGCGACCTGTAACATGACGAGAGAAATTCCTTAATATGAAAAAAATATAACTGATAATTTAATAAATTGTATGTGTACGAACTATAAATATATACATCCCCTGTTGAAATCCTTCCATACTTCTCCATCCGCTGGGTGTCTAAGATTTCAGCATCTTCTCTTCTTTTCCCGTACCACCGCATGTCCTTTACAATCTATTTGTAACTATACAGACACTACAACCTCGGTGCCAACTGGAAGTACCAAACCATCTTCCGGGCAATCTGTTTGCCATCGCCTGTATCTTCTTATTCCCATCTTGACTCACCGTAAATGAAACATTGATCTAGGTCTTTACCCTCCTTGTAAAATAAGTAGCAACCGTAATAACACCTGTGGATAACCTCATAACCCACGCCGATCTTTTTTAAGGCATTTTGTACAGCTTTGTATGAGTCGGGGTACTTGTTCCCTTCAAGCAATAGATAATTAATTTCAGCAGTCCACTTGTTGAAAGACGTGTCTGCTATATTACAACTCTGTTTCAGCTGCAGCGATCTAAGCATTGATACCAGAGCCGTAACTTGACTACCCTCGTACAGTGGAGTCACTGCTTCGTCTAAGAGATGCTGATATGATATCAAATTTTCTTTGGCGACAAGGTCGGCATGAAATGCATTGTCAACGCCAACGTGATCATACGATTCACGAAAAGAAAAAGCATCTTTTACGAAGCCCATGGTCGAGTTACTCGAAGTCGCCCGGTTCTCTTCTGCTTGCAACTGCAACCGCCATTGTGAAGGTGTCTCTAGAATTTCACCGTGTAGGTTCCATATTGTATAAGACTCCATTATACTTACATCGGTTAATTGGATGTATATTTCATCCAATGTCACCCGTTGGCCCATGTTGAAACAGTTTTTGCAAGTACATGGATACAATCTAGTCGAACTATTGCCATTTTCTCGTACAGACTCTAAGAACTCCGTTATCCCCACAATCAATTATGTTGAACCTCTTGAACATTTCATCCAGTTTTTATTCATTTTCGATCACTGTCATATGACAAATAATTACAAACTCAAAAATTACCAACAACTAAGAATAATACTAACGTAAATATTAAATAAGGGCAACAACTAACAACAATACTATATCTTCAACACCAAATATACATTTTCTACACTAAACACAATATCTATATAAAGTAAAAAAAATTAATATTAATAAAAGATATGGTACATAGCTAAAGATCAAACAAGTTTTTAATGAGTAAAATGATATTGATTTTCACCTTCAAAATCGCCCAAATTAACTCTAAAACACATCAACCCCGAAAATGGCATATTCTTAGGCAACTTAGTACTAACGTAGAGATCAAATAGGGTCAACAACTAACAACAATACTATATCTTCAACACCAAATACACATTTTCTACACTAAACACAATATCTGTATAAGCACAAAAATTAGTAAATATTTAATATTAATAAGAGATAGAGTACCTGAATATCAAACAAGCCTTTAATGAGCGAAACGATGTTGATTTTCACTTTTAAAATTGCCAAAATCACCAAAACTTATAAATTAAAACACATCAACCCCAAAAATGGAGGAGCTGTTGTTGTTATGAAGATGACAAGATCTTAGGCAACGTATAAACTATACCTGCGTCGCCTTAGGTAAATTTTAAGCAACGTATTTATAGTTAATACATCGCCTAAAGTGTTGGTCAAACCCTAGTTGACCACCACTTAAAAGTATCAGTGTTCAACAGCTTTTGGGCGACGTGTACATTTGAATTCGTTGCCTAAGAGTATCTAGGGCGACATATTAGATACCTACGTTGCCTAATAAGTTCTACGGCGACGTGGTATTAGTACGTCGCCTATGATAATCTTAGGCGACGTAGTCTATTTCTTACGTCGCCCAAGAGCTATACTAGTGTAGTGTGTCACAGCCTTTGTTTTGTACTTATATGCAAATATATTTTAAAAAGTAAAATATTGTAATACCAAGTACCTAGAGAATTTTTTGTGCAAACCAATTCATACACACTAAAAACAAATCGTTAAAAACATCTTTTCAATATTTTAAAGCAATGTCGTTCAAATCAGGTCCATTCCAAAAACGTACTCACCAAGTACCATTGTACCAACCATTATTTTGTACCTATATGTATGATCGGATAACTACAACTAATTAATTAATCACTTTTGTTGTGTATATATATATGCTCTATATGAATTCATTTATAGGTTTCAACTTTTTGTTGTGGCTTAGTATCGACTTGTATTAATTGTGCGGCAGAATATCATGTGTTGCCTTATTGTTACGGATGAACTGTTGTAATTGTTGTTGTGGCCGTAGCAAGTATTGGTAATATATGTGGTCCTAGCATATCATATGTAACCTTTATATTCGATTTTTTTAACAATGAAAATGTGGACTGATTCATACAATTTCTAATGTGTGGTCCCATCATGTAATTTGTAATATTAATTTCTCAATCTATCTACCTAGATGTCTTTTGACATTATTGAAGATAACCCGTGTTTAACGTTTTAATTGATTTTGTCGGAACTCAATCTATCAAGTGTTTTCATCTCCCAAATGCCTATTGCTAACATGTGTATTTTACAATACTTCAAGTGTGTTTTTGTTTTTATCCGCAACATTTTGAATTTATCCGCCCTTGATTTATAGAATATTTAAACCATCTTTCACAAAATTACTTTTTTAAAAATTGAGAAGTATATCCATCAATTATAATTATTTTATAAATATATATTTGATTTTTAATTTAGATACCTAATCAACATATACTTCCATATTAATTTTATTTCTTAATTTTCTTTAAAAGCCTATTAAAAACTCTTTACCAATTAGAAACACTCTATTAATTTTTTGATGGATCGGTTGATCAGCTAATATAAACCCGAGAATTATATGAATGATGAGGAGGTTAGAAAGATATATATATATATATATATATATTATTAGTTTATGAGAAGCTCTTTTCCCTTATTGCTTTGGAGGTGTTTGTTTTAACGATTTTTGCCGACTTGTACGTGCTAACTTAATTACTTCTTCTTCTTCTTCTTCTTCTTCTTTTCTTTTTTTTTTTTTTTATGCTAACTTGTTTATTAGTATTTCCGATCATTCTTGTTTCAACACCAAATAGAAATATGTCATAATTATTGAATCCAACCCATACTATATATACACTAACCTAGCAATAATTCAAATAATATAAACATTTATATGACGTACTATAAGGGTCAATAGTTAAACCATCTAGCCAATTTACAATATACTAACATAAATAATAGATTAGACTATTAAACGTAAAATTTAAAACTAAGAATATATTTTTAAATGTCAAGGCAATAATAAAAATTGAACACATATATACAAAAATTAGATAAAAATAACCATAAATAACAAAGTTTTCATGACAAATGGTATCTATATCAAGCTTCTCCTATTCTTTCTCTTCTTCTTTTTCTCATTCTCTTCTTCTCCTTTTTTTCCTTTTATTTTTTATTTTTTAATTTTTTTATATAAGACAATATATATATATATATGTTCGAATTAGAGGGAGGGGCTCGAACCGTAAACCTAACATTATTACACTTCATTGTAGCCAAAGGCCACATACAAAGATATATCTATCCCCCTAATAAACTCTTCTACGGAATTGCTACATATCCAAAGGTTGGTACGTTCCACATATTCTCGTCTTTTTTCTCACTATGACGAGCCCCCCTTCTTTGCAAATGCACATGCTCTGTGTGAGGAGCCAAGCATTTTTCTTTTTCCTGGATATTTTAAAACTGAAAATTTGGACTTATTAATAAACGTAATAAACCATTAAAATGGGTATACATTAACGATATGTCTGGTTACATAATTTTGCAATTCTATAAAAATTATAATACCGTAGAATTAAAATACTATTGTTTGGATTGTACGCTGTTGATTTGGAATTTTATGAGAATTCTAAATTTGTTTGTTTAGCTA
Source organism: Lonicera japonica (assembly GCA_021464415.1). Classification (NCBI taxonomy): domain Eukaryota; kingdom Viridiplantae; phylum Streptophyta; class Magnoliopsida; order Dipsacales; family Caprifoliaceae; genus Lonicera; species Lonicera japonica. The sequence goes on along the minus strand of CM038470.1, from coordinate 24,162,492 downwards.
ATTTGTAAAATTAATTTAAAATATTAGAAAATTTATATTTTTTTAATTTATATGGGTAACATATTATAATCTTTCAATTATCTTTTTTATTTAAATTAATGAACTAATATTTAATGATCTAATTAACTTTTATTAAACCCATAAATTATTTAAATAAATGTATCCAAATGTATAAATATTTTATATGAAATTATTAGGGTTTTATATATTAAACAAAAGACAACCTTCTGTCCTTTGTAGGCTCCTTTTTTTTTTTTTTAATTGTCGAAACTTTGTCTCTGTGGAACAGTCAAATCGCAGGGAGGCCAAAGAAAAAATAGAATGCCAAATAGTCAAATCAAGGGCTCTTATATATAAAGTCATAATCAACTAGACTATATATTAAATTCTTAACGATTCACTATAAAGTCTCGATATTAATTATTGGAATTATTTTTAATATTAATATATCAAATCATTAATATTTTAATATATATTCGAGTTGATTACTACTTCATATATAAGAATTGTTGATTTAACTATTCAAGCATTTTATTTTCTTTTTAGCCTGCTTGTGATTTAACTGTTCCACAAAGACAAAATTTCAATAATAATAAAGAAGGACAGAAGGTTTAATCATTCTCTTATCTTTTGTATTTAATATATATATATATATATATAAATTTGTTTAATATATATATAAAGATTCAGTCAAATCGTATACATGTATATATATTTAATGGGATGTGATGTGGTATACAAGTTTATTGAATATATATATATAAAGGTTCAGTCGGATCGTATACATATATATATATATATATTTGATGGGATGTGATGTGGTTTATTATTTATTTAATATATATATATATATATGCGCGCGCGCGCGTAATTGGCCGTAATTTAATTCAGAGGTTGGCTTTATATATATATAAGTTTGATCCGATTTAATGTGACTGTTGCAGGCAATTATTTTTATTTTATTTTTTGTTTCTTATGAGATATTCGGTATAGCTTTTATACATATTAACTAATTTTCGCTTGTGGTTTGTGATTGCTATTGATCAAACATTATTTTGACAACATCGAGATTTAACCGTAAAATTTTCAAGTCAACTTTTCAATTTGATTGGAAATTTGAAATCATATATATATACCCGTAATTAATTGTCATGAGCATCTGTGCTTCATATTTTAGTGTACATATGAGGTGTTTTTTTCCTTTTTTTTTTAAGTTTAACTTAATATATGTGGATCTTTTTGTTTAATATGTGTATATATTTTTTAAGCATCAATTAATTTGTTGTATACATATATATTTTAAGATTTATTTTACTTTGATAAATTAATATATTCATATGTTAAGATTAAAGAATTTTATTCTTGCATTTATTGTGATTAAGGGTTTAGATAAAGTTTATTATTTATTTAAGGTATTAATGTTTATTATTTAAATAATTAATAATCAGCCGTAAGGAAGGTTATTATTTGGACAAATAATAAGCATTGTTTTTCTCGATATTTGTGTAGTTATTTATGTAATTGTTATTATTTGGTAGAATAATAAATAAATGTGTGATAATTATTAGATTTTCAAGTAAGCAACAAGTCAGTCCAAAGAATGGCTTATTGCTTGACATAAATTATTGCCAACATTTGATTCTTATGCTGAGAATACATATTATAGTTAATTTTTTTATCCAAAGACTAGGAATTAATGTCATATCAGATATCTCAAGATGGGTCCCCATAATTAGCTTATCATTTATGTCTAGTTTTTATTATCTTTTGACATATTTGTATATGTGTTTGTTTATTTTTTTTCTCTACGCAGTTTCTGTTACTACTGCCACAAATATTTATGCCCAAGTCAGTAACATTCCAATGCTAAATGGAACAAATTTCAAACTTTGGAAAGAAACCGTAGAAATTGTTCTCAGTTGTATGGATTTGGATCAAGCACTTCGGAAGGATCGAACCACCTCTATTCCGAAAAACCCTAATGAGGTTAAAATAGAAAAGTGGGATCAGTCTAACCATATGTGTTTGATGATACTGAAGTGCTCCATTCCGGAAGCGTTTCGGGGCTTTATTGCTGAGGACGTGGGTGCCAAGAAGTTCTTAAAGGAAATTGAATAATACTTTGCCAAAAATGAAAAATCAAATACGAGCAACCTTTTAGCTAAACTTGTCTCAGTGAAGTATTATGGCAAAGGGAACATAAGGGAGTACATCATGGAGATGTCTAATCTTGCATTAAAACTAAAGGCCCTAAAGTTAGAGTTATCAGATGATTTACTCGTGCAATTAATTTTGATCTCTCTTCCTGCACACTTTACTCAATTCAAAGTAAGTTATAATACTCAGAAGGACAAATGGTCCTTCAACAAGCTTATATCTCATTGTGTGCAAAAAGAAGAAAGATAGTAGCGAGATAAGATTAAAAGTGCTCACTTGGCTTCAACTGCTCAAAGTAAGAAAAAGAAGAGAGTTGTGGTTGCTGCAGAAGGATCTTCTGAGCAGAAGAAATAAAATAACCAGGGTGAGGGAAAACCCTACTACTTTTGCAAGAAAGATGGATATATTTAAGAAGGAATGTTCCAAGTATGCCGCCTGGCGTGTGAAGAAGGGTATGTTTTTAACTTTGGTTTGTTCTGAAGTTTATTTAGCTTCTATACCTAATAATACTTGGTGGGTGAATTCTGGTGCCACTACTCATATAAGTATAACTATGTAGGGTTGCATGTGGAGCTGGTCGCCAAGTAATGCTGAAAGATTCATCTTTATAGGCGATGGCAATAAAGTTGTAGTGGAAGCTATAAGAACTTTTAGAAAATTTAGATTTTTTAATTTATGTGGGCAACATATTATAATATTTCAATTATATTTGTTATTTAAATTAATGGGCTGATATTTAGTATATAATTAACTTTTGTTAAGCCTGTAGATTACTCAAATAAATGTGAACCAAATGTATAAATACTTTCTATGGGCTTTTTAGCGTTTTATGGGAATCCTAATTAGACTGTATATAAATAAGATATTAGGGTTATTGTCCATACACCAAATCAAATATACAACTCCCTTCTCCTCATCTAGAAGAGAACCTAAATTCCTATCAAGAAAGTAAGGCGATTTGGTTGAGGAATACCACATTCCCACTTGATCTGCGCTCTTATCGTAATCGATTCTCGCATTCTTTTTATCATGAATCCAGGTACGTGATTTAAGTGTTTTAATTAAGATTTTGATGATTTGAAATGTTAATATTAAGGATTAATTCCAATATAAAATTCTAAAGAAACGATGCATTTAAAGAACTGCCGATAATAATCGTCGAAGCTCTAAAGAACTCGCTAGAGTTTTCGATGTTTGGTGGTGGTACGTAGTGGACAGGGCTTGGTAGCCGTGGTAGGTGGTGCTACAAAGGTTGTTTAATATATACATGTATATTGTATTTATAATATTTGTATACATACATATATGGCCATTCTTTTCAGTATCGTCCTTAAGTTAGTTAACTTAAGGACCATCCATTTCGTGGGAGTAAATAGATGAATTTGTTTATGCAATTTGGTGGAGATCTCCACCAAATTTCATGAAAAAACTCAATTGAAAAGTAAGTTAACTAAAATTTTTATATATATGCATATTTCTGGACGTTGAAATTTTAGATGTTTAGTTATCCCACTTCCCGTCTTAAGTTTTTTTGATAAAATTTGTTCAAGATCTGCTTATTATAGATCATCTCAATCAAGTCTCATGAAAAATTCATATGTTCACCTATCGATGAAAGGATCTTAAGTTAGTTAACTCAATAACGGTCCTTAAGAGAATGAGATTGTGCATACATATAATTACTATATATACATACATAATACATGTATATGTATTATATATAATGTATATATATAATATACATACAATATTTACAATATATACATATAAAATATGTGTATATATCCCAAGTTATGGAAAAGGATTTAAAAATGACCAATTTTTTTGTCCTTAAATGCAAACCAACCATTTTGAGGGGGTAAATGGATAATTTGTTTTTTTATGAAACTTGGTGGAGATGATGTACTAATCATAGAGATCATCTCCACCAAATTTGATCAAAAAGTTCAACTGGAAACTGAGCTAACTAAACATATGGAATTTTAATGGTCATAAATGCTGATATATATATATATATATATTTTTTAGTTAACATACTTTCTAGTTGAACTTTTCAATGCAATTTGGTGAAAATGAATACTAATCATAGATATCATTTTCGTCGAGTTTTATAAAAAAAAAAATTATTCATCCGTTTACCCCTCAGAATGGTTAGTCCGTTTTTAACGACAAAAAAATTTGTCTCTTTAGATCATTTCCCTACATACTATGCATTATACATATAATATATATATATATATATAAATGTATTTACCTGGATATATACAAATATAAAATATGTTATATTTGTTATATCTAATGGCAAGGGTCTCTAACGAGGGAATTCGGGTGGTGTGAGGGTTTTGATTGGTAGTGAGGCTTTTTTAGAATTTAATGAGAATTGGAATTGAAACACTTTACTATTTGTGTATAATTCAACCATAACCTTCTAATCCATCTAAATAAGAGAATTATAATTTCATGACATAGAATTGGGATTGTCAAACACATCGTAACAGATTGTGTGAGGTGATCCGGAATCATCCTTTACACATTCAAAAGCATGAATAATTTGTTATAGGATGTCAGGAACTAATAATTGTGTTTGATGTGTGCCTACGAATAAAACCTCTCTCCTTATTCCCTGTTTTTTTTGTAAATCCTCTCTCCCTTTCTTTCCCCTTCTTCGAGGGAGGACCCTTTTTTCTCCTTAATATTAATAAATATGGCAAGAATTTGTATGGTTTTATCAAATCAGGTAGTCACCTTTCTCTCCATTTGTGAGAGATTTTTTCCCTCCCGCCTTTAAGACGTGGAAATGTTCATAAAGCTGCATATATAGATCGGAGTGGAGGTGAGCAGATTGATGCTTGTAGATGCAAATGTAACTCGAGATTATGAAGATTTGTTCTTGCTCTTTCTCCTATGAAAATTTTGCATTGTTTTTATGTTTGTTGGTGATTTGAACTCCGTTTCCCGTGCTTTGGTTATTATTATTTATTTTTTTTTCTCTTGGGGTGTTCCTCTATTTTTTAATGTTACCCCACATTATCAAGGTTTTTTCTTGTCATGTAAGGCTTTTATGGTGACCATTGTTTCTTCGACCTCTAATAGCATATTCAATATTAATACATGTTAATCATATCTTGTAAAATTCTTATTATGAAATGAAATAATTATCTCAAAAAAAAAAGTATTTGATGAGCAGAATAAGATTATGAGATACGATAAAGTTCTCTTTTCTTTTGTTTAGTATTAGTAAGAATTGAATATTAGGGTGAATTATTATTTATTTTTTGAAAAATTTAAATAATTTTGGTAAAGAAACAAAATCAATTAGTTACGAGATAGGGTGAATTATTATTTTACTTTTGGAAAATTTAAATCATTTTGGTAAAGACTCAGTTAGTGTTCCCCCCGGCAAACCAACAACAACAACAACAACAACAACAACAACAACAACAACTACTACTACTACTCAACCTAGTTAACATACATCAAAACTAAACCAAACAACAAATCAACTCACAAATCACACTATCAGTACAACACGTACAATCCCTAATATTTCATTCCTTGCGCGCATAATTGCCAACTCAGCTCACAAAATCCCTTTTCTTTTTCTATCAGAGTGAGTTCTTTACTTTACAGAACGTTTTATTCTATTAGCTAGAGAGGGATAAAATAATTTAATTATTTTATTCTATCCGAAAAATATTAAATAATCATATCCAATGCGTAAAAGCATCAAATTGTTACACACATATATAAGAGACTCGCCAATGAATACTTCTTCGCTTCAATAATACACTCGTAAGAGACTTGCCAATATATAAATCCATCTTCGCTCCAATAATACATATAGGTACGGACAATTAATAAACACCAAATGTGGAACCACGTTTTTCTTGGATTTTAATTTGAAAGTTGAAAATTTGGACTGATTCACACAATTTATAATATGCGGTCGGTGGTCCCATCAGTAATTTGTAGAATTAATAATTCTTTGTTTATTTACCTAGCTAGCTGTAATTTAAATTGACCTTATTGAAGATAACTCGTGTTTTACATTCTAGTTGATATTAGCCGCTTTAAACTCAGGTTATGAAGGGTTCTCATCAACCAAATGGCCATTATTAAAGACTAATGACCACATGTGTATAGTTGCAACAGTCTGATTATCACACTGAAAAAGGATCAACTTTCAAAATACTCCATCTGTCAACTTATTCTGTAGCGAAACAAAGACATACATTAGTTTGCCCACAACAGACATTACAATTTCAATATCAACGTTAACCTTAAAATCACGAAACAAAAATTACTATTAAATCATACAATCACGAAATAATTTTTCAATATGGAAACACGATATTTTTTAACCAAGAGTAAGGATTGCAAAATCTGAACACGTACAATATTCAACTCCACAATCGATTTTGAGTCGATACTAAACCATAAAAAAGTTACACATTTTATCTTAGATAAGTGCACCCCATCATAAGTGAGAGGTTGTGGGTTCGAAACTGAGGAGACGATTTTCACCGCGTAATTACCAAATGGAGTATTTCACAAGAGTTATAGTAGAACAAAGTGAAACAAGTTTTTAGAAAGAGTTTGGAAGTATTAGAAACTCAAGTTCAACCACATCAGGGACATTTTCAAATTTTGTCAAGACGAACCTCAAATCTTTTAAGGCACAGTTGATAAAGAAAAGTTACCCCCATTTCATAACCCACTATATTATCCATTTCCTAGTAAATTTGCACAAAGGGTTTTTCAAATATATATACATGCACAGACATATATTATACCTATATTTTTTAAAATTAATCAGGAGTAGGACCAGATCCACGTTGGCCAACGGAATAATTCATATTAAATCCACATAAACAAATTAAGGACCAGTGGACCGCCCATGTTTAACACAACAAAATAAACATGCATGCACCAAATCCTTTCCTCCTTCCTGCACAACTACACACATAATGTCTATAAATACACACACTTTGTTGCTGTTGTATCTCACCACTACCATATATTCTAAAGCTCTTTAATATTCATTCACAACACAAGCTATAGATCATGGCTTCCCTTATCCTTCTCACTCTCACTGTCACTTGCATGTTTAGCCTTTACCCCTCTATAGCTCTGGACCCAAAAATTTCATTGCCAAGGAGTGAAAATGAAGACCTTGAATTACATTCATCAGGTATGAGTGTCACAAACAATACCCATCTACAAAATTACATTGTCCATGTAGATTTGCCATATGGTAAAGCCGATTCCCTTCAATTCCCAGAGCTAGAAAGCTTGTATTACTCGTTTTTGCCAGCAACAATTGCCTACGCCCAACGCAGAACACGCATGGTTCATTGCTACCGTCATGTATTGTCGGGCTTTGCAGCAAGATTGACACCGGAGGAAGTAGAAACCATGGCCAAGAAAGACGGGTTTGTGTCTGCAGCACCCGAGAAAGTTTATTCCTTACACAGCAGTCGTAGCCCTACCTTCTTAGGATTGCAACAAAATACAGGGTTATGGAGGGACTCAAATCAAGGGAGGGGAATGATTATTGGAGTCCTGGACACAGGAATTGCTCTAGACCACCCTTCGTTTAGCAGCAATGGAGTTCCACCACCGCCAGCAAGATGGAGAGGGAGGTGTGATCTCCCCAGCACCACCTGCAATAATAAATTGATTGGAGCGAGGACCTTTTTTACTGGTGATACACCGGCGGACACAAACGGGCACGGGAGCCACGTAGCAGGCATAGCAGCAGGTAACTTTGTGAGTGGGGCCAATGTATTTGGTCAAGCAACTGGTACGGCTAGTGGCATTGCACCTCTTGCTCACTTGGCTATCTACAAAGTGTGTTCCGCAACAGCATGTCCTGGAGCTACAATATTGGCAGGGATGGACGCCGCAATTGGTGACGGCGTTGATTTGATTTCTATGTCCATAGGTGTTGGTTCAACCCCTTTCTATAATAGCGAACTTGCTATCGGCACATTTTCGGCTATTCAAAGAGGGATTTTCGTAAGTTGTTCTGCTGGAAATGATGGGCCAACTACAGCTTCATTATCAAATGAATATCCGTGGGCTCTCACTGTTGGTGCTAGCACTATTGATAGAAATATAAGGGCAACAGCGGTGCTTGGAAATAGGGTTGAACTCAATGGGGAGTCACTTTCACAGCCTAATAATTTTCCTTCAACGTTGTTGCCTCTTGTCTACCTCGGTTGGACTGGAAATCAACAAGCTGCATGGTGCTTCGCAAACGCATTCAACAATGTTAATGTCAGAGGAATGGTGGTATTGTGCGATGATGGCGGTAACATTGGAAGAGTAGCTAAAGGGCAAAATGTGAGGAATGCTGGTGGCGCTGCCATGATTCTCGTGAATGAAGAAATCAACGGCGACAGTATTCCTGCAGAAGCGCACGTTCTCCCAGCAACACTTGTAAGTTACAGAGATGGGACAACAATCAAGACCTATATAAACACAACTCCATTACCACAAGCAACTATTTCATTCAGAGGAACTATATTAGGGGTAAATGGTGCACCAGAGGTCACTTCGTTCTCTTCAAGAGGTCCAAACCAAGCCAGCCCAGGCATTCTAAAACCAGACATTATTGGCCCTGGTAGAAACATTCTAGCTGCATGGCCGTTTTCTGTTGATGGCACCACCACAAGAGCAACATTTAACATTGATTCAGGCACATCAATGGCTTGCCCTCATTTAAGTGGAACTGCGGCCCTTCTAAAAACCATGCACCCAAGTTGGTCTCCAGCGGCCATTAAGTCAGCTATTATGACTACCTCCAGCTTGTCCAACAACGATGGCAATGTTATTACTAACCAAAACAAACAACAGGCAAACTATTATGAGCTTGGAGCTGGCCATGTCATCCCATCAAGTGCGAACGATCCAGGGTTGGTTTACGACATTCAACCAGATGATTACATTCGTTACTTGTGTGGATTAGGTTACACGAACCAACAAGTTACCATTATCGCACGACGCCCAATAACCTGTTCCCCTGGATTTGCGATACCTGAAGCTCAGCTAAACTATCCTTCATTTTCGATCAGGCTCACGTCTTCTCCTCAGTCATATACAAGGACGGTGACTAATGTTGGTGATGCCATTTCATCGTACACTGTGACAGTCACTATACAACCACAAGTTAATGTAGTTGTCACTCCGAATAGGCTCGACTTTACCGGGGTCAACCAACAACTGACATATACCGTGACTTTTAGCCGAGCTGTGACCACCCCAGCAATTATTCAAGGATATTTGACATGGGCTTCATCTAGGCATGCTGTTAGGAGCCAGATGTCTGTGACATTGGCTTGAAGTTGAGGAGATGTGTGGAGGTTCTAGCAAGGAATAAAATTAAAATAAATGTCCTATGTATTATAATAAATTGGATTCATTCCACTTGCTAAAATAATAATTAAATAAAGAGATCAAATGTACGTTTATTACCTTTTTACCGCCATGCTATCCAATATAGGTGATCAATTAAGTAAATTATATTAAGTAAATGAGTATATAAATTTTATTAACTAAAATAAGCTACATATAGTACCGTAAATTATAAACTTATCCGACTTTGAATCCTGCTCACCTATTTGGAAAGTGAATATTTATACCATAGACCTCATTTTGTACCGTAAATTAAGCCAAGAAAGATTGACAAAAATATTCTATATTGTTAAGGACCATGATCAGCACAAAGTTTTCCTCAGAACTCTCCCTATCTAAAGACTCATAATGGTGTATAGTGAATATGGGCGCTTAGATATATATTCTCTCACATTAAAATATCAAATCAATCACATTAAAATATGAAATCAATCACAATATAACACACATATGCAACAAAAAAATACTCTCAACACACTTGAACATGACTTTTCTCCATATATATTTATAATCTAGGGATTTATAGACTTAACAACCCCCTCCCCCTCCCCACCCCCGGCCTTTTCTCTCCCATCAATAAGCCTATATTTGTAATTATTAATTCTCTGCACCAAATTTACATTTCGCTAGACCCATTTTATGATATAAATAGTTATTTATATATAATTTATGTTTTCATAATAATTGTAAATGGTACGATGAAATCGCGCGAAATAAAGTGCTACGAACTCAAATAGTTACTATAGTTGTGCAAGCCTAGGCCCCACTCCATCTCCATATATAATTTTCTATCTCCTAAAAATTTTTTTCCTTCTCTTTTTTTCCGTTCCCTCACCCCCACATCTCTCTCTCTCTCTCTCTCTCTCTCCATTATTACCACCTTCCCATATATTTAACCCCTCTTTTAACATATAGCCCACCAATTAATCCAACTCTTCACTCAAAGCCTTCCAAGTCAAAAACACATATTTCCCAGATCGAATTCTCATTTCTTCTTCATTCAATTCTTTCTTGCTTTGCTCCTATGAATCCATGCATTCAGCAAAAGCAGAAGAAAGAATAACACAAAACAAAAGTCCGACAGTTAGGCCAGTCCGGCCGAGCAGCTAGGCAGTGTTCTTGCTTTGCTCCTATGAATCCATATATTTTCTTGCATTATTTTCTATTTACCCACTTGAGATTTTTATCGGTAGGATAGAAATTGTGAGATATATACACGGGGAGAGAATGAAGTATTAAAGGGTGAAGTCTCTTTAATTCTTTCACTTCATATCGGAGATATATTTGGAACCATTTCTATTATATTATCTGTTCATCTCTATTAACATGCTATGCTAATTAATCTCCATTTTAATGAAAGAGATGAAGTCGCACTTTTATTTATGATTTAAATTATTTTATTATTGGACGATTTATACCCATTTGTAAACTTTCTTTAAAATATAAGTTTTGGATCGCACCACATACTATAAGTGTTCCAAATACGATAGGTATCCTGTATTTGGTCTTTATTGTTAGATTTCGGAGCATCCAACCTAAAACTAATTGGCAATAAGTGGAGTAGCCCCTAGATCTTATATATTGAATTATGATTATCCACTCTTCACTCTTCCGATGTGGGATTGATAGTCTCAACACGCCCCCTCACGTGTGGAGTAATTTTTTAGCCCAACACGTGGATTGATTGGGTGACGTGGAGCCCACGACGGCCGTTTCTTTTGAACGGTGAGCCCGAACAGCGGGGATCTATTCCTCTAATACCATGTTAGATTTTGGAGCATCCAACCTAAAACCAATTGACAATAAGTGGAGTAGGCCCTAGATCTTATATATTGAATTATAATTATCCACACTCTACTCTTCTGATGTGGGATTGATAGTCTCAACATTTAAACTGGGCTTACAGAGATGATTTACATACCATGAGATTTTCTGTTGACCCAAATGTACTTTCCAAAGTCTTTTATGTATTAATCGTTAATAACACGGAATTGTCAAACCACTGATCATATTAACACAGGGTTATCAAACCTATATATATAATATTCAATTAGACTACAATTAATGTCGACTAAATATAAATTAAAACCATCACAAAAATAATGCAAATCCCTAAAATTAGACTGAAACAATCAAGGGCATCATACACCTTGGAACTACAACATAAGTAATTAGATTAAAATTTTAGTCTAATTATAGTTAGCCTAATTAAATCCATGTTAAAGACCGTCCCAATTGCACCAAACAAATGATGGCACAATTTAAAGAAGGAAAAATGATGGCGAGTTATCCTCGTCGCTCAAAATAACTCAATCAAAAATCCTTAATTATGTACCTATAAAATATATTAATAATGTAGATAGTAGTTGCAAGGTATCAAATCAATGGGAGTTGTTTAGGAATCGATGAAAACAAAATTGAGAAAATAGTAGATTCAGAATAAATATCATTTTTTTTGTTCGCTAAATGCTTGCTTTTATTAGGAATAATTAATAGTAATAAAATGAAATGATAGTAGAGAGTGGTTTTGGAAAAATAATGTGTAGGGATTTCAACAGTTAAGAATCCACTACTAAATTATCAATGGATATATATAGAAAGATATATTATTGCACATATATACCCAAAATAAATTATATATTAGTTTGATCAAATGGAATCACCTATGGTATGTAGAGTGAACCCAAAAACTAATCAAATTGTATTTGACAATTTATTTGTTTATAAGAGATTTTTCCCTTCAAGATCCATATTTTCTTCTTTTAGAAATAATAATAATATGAGGTTGTAACTCATTCACATTAACACTCAAGAACTAGAAGATAAATTTGGAAAACAAAATGAACTCAAGAAAATCCTATGGTGTGTAATTCATCTCTTAAGTCAAATATAAAACCAAAGTTGGATCACCTTTAGTATGTAGAGTAATTCAAAGATCTTATTTAATAAAATCACAAATTAGTATATTTATGCAATACTATAAAATTTTAAATTATAAATAAAAATAGGGTTTCATCTCTTCCCTTGAAAGGGAGATTAGCCTTCCATAAAAAAAGAAGAATAAAACATATAATAAAATGGCTCCTTTAATATCTCCAAATATGTGAGTAAAGTGAGACAAGAATTTCTCTCAACACTCTACAAATTTTATCTCCTGTAAGGTCAATTGTATGTTCGCTTATTCCTTCGACAAAAAAACAACTTATTTGTAAGGTTAATGTGTCAAGTGAGATCATCTTTGAAGACTACAAGTGACAAAGTTAAGCAAAAAGTTATCAAGAATCATACTTTGAAGATTATGATTGGTAAACTTGGGAAGGAATTTGGTTTCCAACTTTAGGAGGTGTCTATTATTTTTCAAAAGCATTTTTAAACATGTTAAAAGATTTCAAATCGTGAACAGAAACATCTTAATCTTAAAGTAATTAAGGCTAAAAAGTTTCCCAAGTGATTTGGAACTCCTTTAATGCAAAACTGGACTGAAAGTAATTTGGACAGGTACAAAATCTATTTGCGGACCGGTTCGGCATGAAAATCCTTAGAAAAACTAATTCCAGAAATCGGACCAGTACAAGTACTTAGTTTGGATTGGTTCGGCAGTAACAATGTTCAGTAATTTTCCAAAAGGGTGGACCAGTCTAGCTTTTGCTAACCTAAATCGGTCTAGCACCATTTTTCTGCATACATTATTTTTATCGTAAAACTTGTTTTAATATGGTAAGTTACCTATTTCAACTAGGAGTTGGACCTTTTATTTTTTATAAATTAACTCCTAAGGTCTCATACCATTTAATGGTCTTTTAAGATTAATTTATACACTTTTTAAAGAGCAATTTTACATCACACCACCTAGGGTTGAACCAAACTCTATACCAAATTAAGTGTTCTTCATCAAAGAACACTAAATCCCAAAATCCGTTATTGAAGCGCGATGCTGTCAAGGAGATCGGAACGAGTTCAAGGCGTGTGATACGTTGTATTCCAAATTGAGTGATTCAAGGAGGAAGTTGTTGCACTAAACGTGACATCTAGAAGCTGTTCTTGAGTGATTCAAGACTATACGTATGTGTCGCTTAATGATTAATCAAGTCTGTACCTCTTGTGTTTATTATAGTAAAATTTTCTTTTGATGATTAGCTCTGCACTGCAAGGATACTTCGTTAATTCTGGTGTTGATATTATGTTTGATTTATTGATTTATTTGATTCATGCTAGACAAGATTAAACAGATTTTTCAAAATTAAAATTTATAAACGATTAAGGTTTATTTTCTGCTATAACCACAAAAGGATTTTTACAAATAATCAAAGAATAACTCACCTAGGTTAATTACTCAGCATTTGTAATTTTTCATTTCCTTCCTCAAATGAAACAATAATACAAAAAGACGAAAAATATGAAGCACTCAAATATTTCTTATCTTTTTTTATTTACACCACGCTCTCCTTCTTTCTTGGCCAAATATGAATGAATATATATGAGAAATGGAAGATAAGTGTAATAAGAAAGTAAACAATAGGGTAAGGGGGATGGAGTGTGTGAGAAATGGACCCCGAGATGGCTGAATTTAGAAAAGTACTGAACTTCGTTATCTCACTTAATATTATTTAATTTACTTTCATTACTTTGCTTTACTTTGTTTTACTTATTTTATTTTACTCCAACATTATTTTGGTTAGATTAAGAATTTAGTGAAAAATTAACAAGGTAATTATAAAACATATTGTTTGAGTATTTGTGAGATCGACCTTTCTTTCACCTTATATTATCAACTTATTCGTGTGCTTGTGAACATAAATTTAGTCTTACTTTCATCTCTTTTCACCCTTTTTTTGTTGGTTGTTACTGTTCATCCTAATTTTTTGGTCGCCAATCAATTTTGCTGGATGTATCAGTGTTCATAATTTTAAAGGTTGATAATTGTGAATGGTGAAATGAATTGCTATTACTATTAGTAGTTGATTACATATTTAGGGGGGGGGATATATATATATATATATTAATGTCTAATTTATTTAAGATGTGTGGGGGTGAATTAAGATTATAATAAAATAGGGAAGATGGGTATCTTAGGCAATTGTATTTCTTTAAATACATAGTAATAAATAACTTAACTGGGTAAACTTACAAGAATATTTTTGGTATAAATAATCACAAAAAATAACTATCCTTCTTTTTAGGGTAGATGGACTGTAAGATTGAGCGGATATAAACAAAATCACCTATTCAAAACTCTTTACTAAAAACACTATCATTTTTTTATGGATTGGGTCGATCAACAAATATAAACCCTAGAATTATACGAACGATGAGAGGCTGGAAAAATAATTTTTTTTGTTTGGTTTATAAAAAGCTTTTTTCCCCTTAATTATTACAGTTGATTATATTTTAAAAGATATATGTTTGTTTTAAGGTTTGTGTTGAGTAGTGATAACTTCTATTTTTTTTTTCTTTTAAACAGTGCTAACTTGTTTATCAAAATTTACAAATTCTTGTTTAAAAAAGAAATTGAAATATGTATCACAATTATCAAATCTAACCCAAACACTAATATGGTAAATGGACTAAGCTAAGTAAGTAGATCACCGGTTCAATCAGCTATCATTATGAGAAAATGGGCTTTTCTCGGCACCAGTCAAATGCCGCAATAAGTAGTAATAATGCCGCAAAAACTTTTTGCGGCATTTTTTGCGGCATTTGACGATATACCTTAAAAGCCGATGTCGTAAAAGAACAGCGGTATTTTAGAAAATGCCGAGAAAGATTCGCGGCATTTGTTCGCAACACTTGTCGAAAATGCCAGCAAAAGTGCATTTGTGGCATTTGTATAAATACCAAGAATACTATTTTTTTACTGCATTTGTCTAATGCTGAGAAAACTTTTTAATGTCAATTGTATAAATCCTGAAAAAGTCTTTTTGCTGCAATCCTTATAATACTGGGAAAGCTTTTTTACTGCAGTCTTCAAATGCCGAGAAATCCTTATTTCGACAATTATATAAATGCTGGGAAAATTTTTTGTTGCATTTATTTGAGTGTATAAAAGGTTAGCAATTGTGGCACTTATTAAATGCCGAAAATTAGTATTTGCATCATATTTCTCAATATTATTAAAAGTATTCTACAATTTCTTCCACAATACATTTTATTCAAGTTATAAGGCAATAACATCCATTCCATTTGTAATCCTAAAATTCATTTAAAAAATTAGCACCCGAAGTGAAGAAAATATCAACATTTTTATAAAATAAAGCATCCATCATCATACATTAAAGTCATTGCATAACCAAGTCTATACCAATAAAATTCATTGCATTAACTTTCCAAAACAAAAGATAAAGGTAAATAAGACAAATTTTTTCTTTAAACATAATCCACTAAATTAGACGCCTAAACGAAAATAAATATAAAATAGGACCCTAAAGTTAATTTGAACAAAAGTGTCTTGCCGCTTAATATTTTGTCTACCTTATCTCAGACATCACCTGTTACCTACAAGAAACAAAATTAAAATGAGTTAGTACGTAACTTATATATATTTAGCGTAATTACCCATATTAAACAAAAAACTAAACCCATACATTGTAATAATGCCACGCCACAGTTTTATGACACGCATCTCCAACAACATACATGTTATCGTATGGTCTAAGCAAAGGTTAATTCGGCATAAAGACTTTTTCAATATAAACTTCACAAAGATCTTTTCCCAATTCCACTCCCCTAACTTTCATCAAAGGATCCTTGCTAGTAATGAATCCTTGTGCCACAATATTTTTTGGTATCCCAAAAGAAAGGAGATCTACATCATAACCCTACAACAAATAGTTTATCAACTTTCACAAATGTATAAAAATTTAAGTTCTTAAATTAATAAAATATAAACATATTTTAATTGGTAAAAGCAACACTTACACATATTTATTACATTTCCTGTATTTGAAGGCCTTTGCCTTTTATCCTTTTTTGATTTTCCTTTCTACAAACAAGAATAAAAAAATAAATTTAATTATATGTAAACAATGAACACATTTTCTTAATGAGACAAACAATTATGTACCTTTTTTTTCTTTGTCAACCAAGTCTGCTTATCTAATGGTTCATCCGCGTTCAACCTTAAATCCTGCATTTAAATATAACTAGAAAAGTTAATTAGCTAGTATCAAAAAATAAATACATCAAACAAAAGAAACTTAAAAATCTATACACAATTGATCTAGAGTTTTAAGTCCGAGTGACTTACTAAAATTTTGACAGAGTCTCCCTTGTTTATAGGACATCTCAAAACATTTATTACCTGTACAAACATAACTAAACCAAACTCCCAAAAAGTGTAATATATTAGCATATCAACATAGCAACTATGTCTATGTTCTTAAGTGTACTAAATACAACAATCTTCGGAAAAACATAAACTAGGAAGTCAAAGTATAAGGTATTTATTCCGGTTCATATGAAATCTATTCCAATAAAAAGTCACAAAACCACTTGTTAAGAAACAAACAATGTACCAAAATTTTGGCAGAGTTCTATTTATTTTTTGGACAGTCCAATATTTTAACAAAAACACTAACCCAACTCCTTAACATTTTTGTTCAACATAATTGAAGAACTCAACAAAACAACTGTACAAACCAAATAACTCAAAATACCAACTTTACATTCAGGCTACCAAATAACATAACATAAGAACTATATTTATATTATCTCCAAGTGTCATTGTGTATATCATCAAATAAACTAGGAGATATATACATATATATATATATATTTAATCTCCAAATATCTTAAAAAAAATTTCTATAAATTAAAAAAATATAAGGCAATCATTAGAAACAAATGAATACCTGCTTTGAAGCTACAATAAATTCTTCATCAATAGGAGTTGGAAGCTCACGTGCCATTGATTGTGCATGCTCATTCTATGAATAATTTTTTTATTCAAATGACTAAAAAATTGTATAAAATATTTAATTTTTATAAAATAACCACATATATAATTACCTCTGGAGATGGAGATAATTTGTTTATTTAGGGTCGCACAAATGAAGGTCGAAACTGAGTTGCATCTTCTAGTTCATGTTGAGGCTGCAAATGAGAAGTCTGAGAAGGCATATTATCATCTGGAGTCTTGGGGACCTGCTATTACCATAATTTTAATTAAGATATATACAAAAATGTTGCTACTGAATCAATCATGTTTTAAGGATGTATGTATTTTTTGACCTCTTTAGATCCAGCAGAAGAGCATGATGCCATAAGCTTACGCATATACTCTAGTTGATTTTCCATTAGGGAAAATCTATCATTGACTTCATTGCATATCTCATCACGTAACTCAGATTGCAACTCTGAACGTAACTCAGCTCGTATCTCAGATCGTAAGTTCTCATACTATTTTTTGCTAATATGAGATTGTCTCAAACCAAATACATCAGTTGGAGAAGGTCCAACCCCATAAGTTCGGCAATGACCATTTGAGTCACGTCCCATAACTACATAGAATATGTCATTTTTACATGTGATAGACTCTATAGACTCGGGGGGAAGTTGCTTCATTTTTTCCTTCATCTTGATGACTAAAATAAATAAACTCATTATTACATTTAGAAGAAAAAAAAAAAGACAAAGTGACCATGTAAAGACAAATGTATTAATATTAAGAATATGATTATGTTAAAATAAATATTTAATTTATATTACCAGTGCCTCTACCGCACCCTTGTCAATAGCTTCACCATTTTTCCTCTCATGTGTCTTGAAGTAAACATCAATCCTCAAGGGCTTAACACCTTTTTCAACCTCAATCTGCATTTATTAAAATTGATTATTTATAATCTTCATAATTACATAAAAATGAGTTTACTAATATTTATAAACTTAATATAATTATATACAAAAATATCTATATATTTATATATACCTCATGAAATACAGTTGCATGACTCTTTCGCCCAAATGTATGGGGCGTCTTTTTCATTTTACGACTTCGACGATTTCTTCGACTCTTTTTTTGATACAAAAATATATCTTATAAGCATTTACTATAATAATTGTGACATGTATTTTTTTTAAAAAAATTGGTACCTTTGCTTCACGAGACCCCCAATATTCAACAAGTTTTGGCCATTGATCTTCCTCTACTCTAGGTGGACATTTTTGTAGCCACTCCTCATCCGTCTTGCATGATCTATAGTAAACTCTCTTCACATCTGATTTCCAATTATTCCATATTTTCCCTATTTTCTTTAAACAAGTCTTTTTAAATTCATCGGGAGTTCCAGTATTGTCCTAACACATTGAAGTCAATGAAAAAAAAATGATGAGAAGATATTAATTTTATCCCATGCTGAAAGCTCATTATACCTTCACCTCTAGCCACACTCTTTCTTTGTAAGGTTTTAAGTCCTTGCATCACCAATCCTTAAAACTAAGAATATTATATATGCAGGATTAGTAAGTTCATTAAAAATGACAAATATTAGTTTTAACAATAAAATATTATTATTTATAACATGTTTCCATCTCGTGCTATAATGCCCAAGTGAGTAGATACCTTTGCACTGTTTTCTCCAATCGGCTGAAAGAACTCATTAAATAGAATCTCTAATTGCTTTCCTGTACCCCATATGTCACCCAGTCTTGCACTCCCCCTACCTCCTTTAGTGGTAGATTGTGTTGTAGATTGACCGCCTACGAGGAAAAGATACAAAAAAATATGTAACAAGCTATCTAATTTAATAGTTAGTTAAGGAAAAGATAATATTAAAATTTATATACCTTCTTCCGGTGAGCGAATATGTTCTTCATCGCTAGGTTCACTATCTCTTGAGCTAGAGCCATCACTATTACTTGAACCATTAGTAGAACTAGAATATGAAGATGATTCAGAAGAGGAATAAGAGTAGGAATGTTGTCGGGGTTGGGAATGGAACTGCGAGCCAGGCACTAAATGAAATTGCCATTGTCCATGTGACTACAATTGTGGCTGGAAAGGTTGGGTATGGGTCCGGGAATGCAAGTGAGACTTAGACTTTCTTTTCCCACTCAATGCCATGGTCACCTGCATACAAAATATTTTACAAAATCCATAATTTTCATAATATCATAATCATGTCCAATAAAAAAATAATACATACATTAAAGTATCCTTAGCAAATAAAGTCATATAAATCAATTATCCATACTAAAAGAAATATTATTCCATTAAAATTCAAAGTAATAAAATATAATATTAATGTCCATTAATTAATACATACTAACAAAAGCAATCCGTAAAACTTCATATTAATAGCCACTATCATTCGAATCACTGTCCTCTTCAATCTCATCACTATCCTCTATATCACTCTCATTAGGCTCTTCATTATCTGAATCATCATCGCTCGCTAATTCATTCTCATCTGTATCATCGCTAGCTTTTTCATCCACATAATTGTGGATATTAGCATCATCCATGATATCATCAATCGTTGTTCCATCCAAGCCATTCCTAACCCATTCCACAAGATCATCTAATTGTTGAATAGTGTATGGTCCCACTTCTTGATCAATTATGGCATCTGCACTATTTGAAACATTGACAGGCATATCATATAAATCTCTTGGCGTCATTCTTACGACTATATGCCAATCTTCATCTACCGGATCTGACACGTACCAACATTGCTTAACTTACAAAGCTAGGATAAATGGTTCATTTGAAATTCGATTATTCTTGTACATCACATGTTTAAAACTCACCATTGTGAAGTCAAACTCATCCTTTGTCACTCCTACATTGTTATCAATCCAATCACAATTAAATAACACAAACTTAAAATCATTTGAGTATCTTAACTCAAATATATCTGTCAAAACACCATAGTAAGTAACATATCCTGAAACTGGCCTTTTGTCCTTTACACTTGAGTAACTTTGCGTGGTAATGTCAATGGTAACTCCACTATTATGAGTTTTTCTCATTCGTTCTCACTTCTTTGTGCGAAACCTAAAGCCATTTACGATATATCCTGTGTATCTCCTGGCCCATTGGGATGGCCCTGCAGCTAATATTAAAAGTTCTGCTGATATTTCACTGTCATTTAGGTTGCGAACCTACATATTTTAAATAAATGTTTAGCCATTAAAGTTAGTAAATATTACAATGTACACGTATACAATAAATACTACTAATGTGTTTATATATATATAATCTTACATGATCTCTAAACCACTTATAAAATGTTTCCTTATGAATGCTATCAATCTCATATTGGTTTACACGAAGCCTTTCCATTTTTAACATTGCTATATGTTTCCTGTAAAAATTTCTCTTTTAGATATATAATTAGTAATTTAATAATTATATATGATCTATAGATATAAATAATAAACAACTTACTCACGAAAAGGAATGACTATCGCAGAGTTGTCTAACACATACCGATGTGCTTGTATAAATGACATATCATCAAGCCTAAATACTTCTCCTTTCCCTAATGTACAACCTATTCCACCTGACATGTTAGTCCCTTCATAGTTTCGAACCGGTAGATTAAGCTTACTCTCGACATTATCTAAGTATCTCACACAAAAGGTCGTGCATTCTTCTGCCAAGTACCCTTCAGCTATTGAACCTTCTGGACAACTATGATTTCGCACATACTCTTTGAGTGTGAGGAGAATCCTAAGGTTGAAATAATATGAATATAATTAATTATCTACAATAATTTATTAGTTATATATATATATATAAGATATGCATGAAAAAACACACCTCTCAATAGGATACATCCATCTAAATTGTACTGGTTCAGCTATCATTGCTTCCTCCGCTAAATGAATTGTGAGGTGTTCCATAATATCAAAGAAAGATGGAGGGAAAATTTTCTTAAGATGACAGAGTATAAGTGCAACACGATCTTGTAGACATTCAAAGTCTCTTGCGGTCATTGTTTTTTAACACAACTGCTTATAGAAATTACACAGTTCAATCAAAGACTTTACCATATGCTTAGGAAGTGCCTTTCGAATAGCAATTGGAAGAAGTTAATGCATAATAATGTGATGGTCATGACTTTTGAGTCCAGAAATGGTGCGCTCTTTCACATTAACACGCCGTGAAATGTTTGATGCATACCCATCTAGGACGTTGACATTTTTTAGCACATTAAAAAATAAGTCTTTATCATTTTTACTCATTGTAAAGCACGCTGGAGGAAGATATACTTTTTTATTTGCCCGACCTTCAGGGTGCAATAATGGTCGAATACCTATTTCTTTAAGATCAAGGCGAGCTTTCACATTATCTTTGGATTTTTCATTAACACTTAACAATGTCCATAATATGTTTTCCAACACATTCTTCTCAATATGCATCACATCAAGATTGTGATGAATTATGTTATCCTTCCAGTATGACAATTGAAAGAATACACTTTTTTTCTTCCAATTAAGTGAACTCACAACATTGTCTTCACCTAAACTTTTTCTCCTTTTCCTTGACGTCAAAGGTTGAAAAGTGTCATTACTCCTTCCCAGTACCTCAAGCTGTTCCAAAATATCATTCCCGGATAATCGAGGAGGACGGAGTTCTCTTTCAACTTGCCCATCAAAACCTCTAATATCACTTCTAAATTTATGATCACGATCTAACCACTGATGATGACCCATATAACAAAATTTCCTTCCATTCTTTAACCATCGTGAATGAGTATTCTTGTTACAACAAGGACAAGCCAATCTACCTTTAGTACTCTAACCAGATAAGTTTGCATATGCGGGAAAGTCATTGATTGTCCACATTAATGATGCACAGAATTGGAACATTTGTTTGATTGTTGCATCATAAGTGCGAATCCCACCATCCTATAACTCCTTTAACTCATCAATGAGAAGTTGAAGATAAATATCAATATTATTTCCTAGTCCACGTGGACCATCGATTAACATTGATAAAATAAGATAAGGTTGCTTCATACACATCCAAGGAGGCAAGTCATAATTTGTCAGAACAACGGGCCACGTGCTATGAGCAATGCTCATTGTTTTAAAAGGATTGAATCCATTAGCTGCTAATCCAAGTCTAACATTATGACAATCAGAAGCGAATTATGGGTACTATACATCAAAAGTTTTCCATGCTTTGGAATCAGCAGGATGCCTTAATATGCCATCATCAAGCCGTCCCTCAACATGCCATCTCATAAGGGAAGATGTCTTTGATGACATAAACAATCTTTGAAGCCTTGGTTTTAAGGGGAGGTACCTAACTACCTTAGTAGGAATCTTTGTCATTAATTTCTTCATCATTTAACTCATTTAAGGATTGTTTCCATCTAGATGTATGACATACTGGGCATTCTTTACGGTCTTTGTGCTCTTTCCAATATAGTATGCAATCGTTTGGACAAGCATGAATCTTATGATAGTCAAACCCCAAATCTTTAACAATCTTTCTTACTTTAGAGTATGAGTTTGGCAAATTCTCACCCTCTGGCAAAGCATCTTTCAAGCACTGAAGCAATGCTATAAATGAAGTGTGGCTCCACTTATAAAGAGTTTTCATGTGAAATAAATGAACAACAAATGAAAGCACTGAGAAGTTTTTACAACTAGGATACAGCTCATGTTCCCCATTTTTTAGTAAATTAAAAAATTCAGATGTATTTTCATCAAGCTCTTCCTGATGTTCCCGTGGCTCACTGCTATAAGGACCACCCTCTTCACCTCGAATTCCAAAATGCATCATGTAGTAGTCCTCCAATATCATCATCTAAATATGATTCTTGTATCTCATATTCAACATTATTTGATGAATAAGGTGTAGATTCTTGTATCTCATATTCAACATTATTTGATGAATAAGGAGTAGATTCCCCATGATAAATCCATTTAGTGTAACTATCAAGAAAACCATGTATAATTAGATGATCATAAACAACTTCATTTTTCTGAGTTATGCTATTCCGACACTTCTTACATGGGCACTTAATCTTTGACTCCGGCTGATTATTAGCATATGCAAACTTAATAAAACCCTTTACGCCTTCAATATAAGGTTCAGACACCCTTGATAACAGCATCCAACTTTTATCCATTTGAAGTTTTTTGGATTACAACACACTGCCAATTAAAGATTAATTTATTTGTGTTATGTGTTACATGATCAAATCAAATAGAAAATAAATCAAATTAAAAGATATATTTTGTATCCAAATGTAGTTAACCACTAACAACAAAAGCTACTTTAGGGGGGGGGGGGTGGACCTTACTACAAAAATTTCTTATGCATAAAGGAAGGGCGCTTTAGTCACAAGATAATGAATAATTAAATATTTTTTCCATTACATTCTTTTACGTATTTATAACATTCTGAGCTTTAACCAATAAACAATTAAAAAGTCCACAACAATTTTAACTTTAACTAATAAGCAATTATTATGTCCAACTTTCGTAACCTTTTTCAAGTGAAGGTTAACGTGGCTCTCTATTCTTCTTGGTTACTACATTAAAGTATTTAATGAATAATTGCTATGGAAACTCTATTACTTTAGAATTAACTAGCAAGAGCATACATTCATGTTAACCTTCATGTGGGAGGCTTAACACATCTACACCCACAATTATTACTTAAATTTAAACTAATTGGTCACTTACTGGTTACTACAAAAATTAACATGAACTTCTTTTTATTTATTTCTAATAATTTTTTGCTCTTAAACCACGAGTCCTAATTTCAAAGTCAAGTATGTATTTTTGAAGAAAAAAAGTTTGAACTTTCAGTTTCAAATTGACAGTGCTCGGTCTAGTAACTCAAATTATCTAATCCGCTACATAAACAGC
This sequence comes from Lonicera japonica, assembly GCA_021464415.1. NCBI lineage: Eukaryota > Viridiplantae > Streptophyta > Magnoliopsida > Dipsacales > Caprifoliaceae > Lonicera > Lonicera japonica. The sequence goes on along the minus strand of CM038470.1, from coordinate 24,138,093 downwards.
GGTTGTATAAGGTTTTTTTCTTTATGTAATTAAATTGATATTTTTTCTTGATAAGCTTTATGACTTTTATGAGCTTTCTTTCTTTTAGAGGCAGACTAGCATACGCGCCTAGCAAATAATACTGGTTGAAAATGTTAATATTTAATTTATTTGATAAGAAAACTAAAGATTAAGTTAAGCAAAAATTTAAGTTCTATGTACTCTCGCAATTGCTGAAAGAATTGCCTGTATAAATATATTAGGCCCTTGCATAAGTTACAAAATGTTTTAGTCTTTTACTGTAACCGTGACCCTATGTGCTTTCCCACCCTATCCACTCTTTTTGGGTCGGCTAAGCCTCAACATCTTGTTTATGAGAGGTGCACTTGCTATTAACCTAAACACTCAGCATAATAGTAGTTCATATCATTCCTTTTATTTTATTTTTGTTATTCCCCTTTGTTGGGTTTATGATTAATTTGTAAAAATACAAATCAAGCTTATGTTGTATATGAGGGGTTATTGTCTTTTTTTCTTGTTCACTACAAACCAAATAGTATAATATATGTTAGTATATTGTAAACTGGCTATGTGGTTTGACTAGTACAACAATGTTTTCATCATAACAAATGATATCTGTATCCTCTCATCTTCTTTTTATCTTTTTATTTTATGTAGGACAATGTCTATGTTCGAATTAGAAGAAGGGGACTCTAATTGTAAGCCTGAAACTTCAAAACATTATCACACTTCATTGTAAAAATAATTATTACAATCATGCATATAGATGTAAATCCAAAGTTGGTATCGCATATTCTCTTGTCTTTTTCTCATTATAATGAGTCCCTTTTCGAAAATCACTTGTACTATTTTTGCTGGTACTGATATTTTTCAAATACATGCACTCCAAACATGGAGCCACATTTTTTTTTCATTTTTTGGGGATACTTTAACATTGAAAATATGGACTGATTGATAAGCATAATAAACCATTAAAATGAGGATATACTAACAAATTGTGTGAAGAGATCCAAAATCATCTTTTACTCTATACATTCAACTAGGTAATGACAAAAGCATGAGTAATTTGTTATAGGAAGCTAGGAACTAAAAATTGTGTTTTAAATGTGCATAAAAATAAAAACTCTCTAATGACCCTATTCCCTGTTCTCTCTGTAACTCCTCTTTCCCTTTCTTTTTCTATGAAGAAGGCGGGGAGGAACCTTTTTTAATAAATAAAGCAAGAATATGTATTGTTTTATTAGATCAGGTGGTCATCTTTTTCTCTATTTGTGAGAGTTTTTTTTTCCTCCATCCTTTAGGATGTGGAGGTGTTCATTTATTAGCATAGTTCGGAGTGGAGGGGGACAAATTGATGCTTGTGAACTCAAATCTAACTAACGACTATGAAGATTTATGCTTTCTCTATTTTCTGTGATATTTTTGCCTTGTTTTAGTGTTTATTGGTGATCAGAACGCCGTTTCAGGTGTTTTGAGGTTGATCATTTTAATTGAAGTTTAGATAGGGATGAGAATATGAATTGTATTTTAATAATAATGAATTAATATAGGAGGACCCTATTTATATGGTTATGCATAAGGGGAAAATAAGGAAACATAATACCATAAGGAAACCAATACAATAAGGAAACCTAATTAATTATAATATATTTTAAAACTCCCCCTCAAGTTGGTACATAGATATTGAGCTTGCCCAACTTATTGATCAACCTGAAAAATAACATGTTGGAAACATCTTTAGTAAGTACATCGGCCAACTAATATTCTGAGCGTACATAAGGCACTACAATTAAGTTTTCCCCCAATTTCTCTTTAATGAATAATCTATCCACTTCCACATGTTGTGTTTTATTATGTTGAACCGGATTTTGAACAATATTGCATGCTGCCTTGTTATCACAATATAACATCATAGGTTCTCTAGGCAGATAATATATATCAGTCAATAGCAACTTCAGCCGCAATAATTCCTGGACTTCCGCTGCCATTCCTCCATATTTCACTTCAGCACTCGAACGAGAAACGACATTTTGTTTCTTGCTTCGCTATGTGACTAGATTCCCACCAACAAATATGAAATATCCTGATGTAGACCGTGTCTCACCAATATTTTCGGCCCAACCAGCATCAGTGAACCCTTTAATTTTCAAGAAATCATTGTTCTTTGTAAACAAAATCCCTTTTCTAGGAGCTGCCTTCAAATAACTAAGAATCTTTATCACAGTCCACATATGCTTCTCTCTAGGATTATGCATGAACTGGCTAACTGTACTCAGTGCATAAGAAATATTGAGTCTAGTATACGCTAAGTACATTAACCTTCCTACCAATCTCTGATAACGCCTTTTCATCAACAGGCAATTGATTAGCTTCAATTTCTAATTTCAATTCTTCTTCTATAGGAGTGTCTAATGGCTGGCGAGCAGACATTCCCGTTTCACTTAGTAAATATAATGCATACTTTCTTTGAGATAGGAAGATTCCCTTTAAAGATCTAGACACCTCAATCCCAAAAAATTACTTTAACTCGCCAAGATCTTTCATCTTGAACTCACGAGATAGGTATTTTTTTTAGTGCTTTTTGTTTACAAAGGTCATCTCCGGTGACAACCATATCATCAACATAAACAATAAGTACCGTGATCTTCCCATGTCACTTCTTCAATAATAAAGTACGATCAAAATTACTTTGTTTGTACTCAAACTTCCTTATTAATATGGCCAATCTCCCAAACCAAGCTCTCGAAGACTGTTTTAAGCCATACAAAGACTTTCTCAAATTGCATACTTTGTTTCTGTGCTCCACAGGGACATCATACCCTAGTGGGAGCTCCATCTATATCTCTTCCTCTAAATCCCGATGCAAGAATGCATTCTTCACTTCGAAGTATTGCAATGGCGGACAAAAAGACATTCCCGTTTCACTTAGTAAATCTAATGCATACTTTCTTTGAGATATGAAGATTCCCTTTAAAGATCTGGACACTTCAATCCCAAAAAAATACTTTAGCTCACCAAGATCTTTCATCTTGAACTCACGAGATAAATATTTTTTAGTGCTTTTTGTTTACAAGCGTCATCCCCGGTGACAACCATATCATCAATATAAACAATAAGTACTGTGATGTTCCCATGTCACTTCTTCAAGAATAACGTATGATCAAAATTGCTTTATTTGTACTCGAACTTCCTTATTGATATGGCGAATCTCCCAATCCAAGCTCTCGGAGACTGTTTCAAGCCATGCAAATACTTTCTCAATTTGTATACTTTGTTTATGTGCTCCACAGGGACATCATACCCTAGTGGGAGCTCCATGTATATCTCTTCCTCTAAATTCCCATGCAAGAATGCATTCTTCACATCAAATTATTGCAATGGCGGACAGGCAGACATTCCCGTTTCACTTAGTAAATCTAATGCATACTTTCTCTGAGATAGAAATATACCTTTTGAAGATCTGGACACCCTAATCCCCAAAAAATACTTTAGTTCGCCAAGATCTTTTATCTCGAACTCCCGAGATAGGTATTTTTTAATGTTTATTGTTCACAAGGGTCATCCCCGGGGACAACCATATCATTAACAGAAATAATAAGTGCTGTGATCTTCCCATGACACTTCTTCAAGAACAATGTATAATCATAATTGCTCTATTTTATCCAAACTTCCTTATTTATCTGGAAAATCTCCCAAAGCAAGCTATCGAAGACTCTTTCAAGCCATACAAAGACTTTCTCAATTTGCATACTGTGTTTCTGTGCTCCACAGTGACATCATACCCTAGTGGGTGCTCCACCTATATCTCCTCCTCTAAATCCCCATGCAAGAATGCATTATTCACATCGAATTATTGTAATGGTCAACCAAATTTACCGTTAAAGAGAGCAAGACATGCACAGTGTTAATTTTTGCCAATGGTTGAAATGTCTCCAAATAATTGATCCTATGTGTATGGGTGTAGCCTTTCGCTACAAGTCTTGCTTTGAGTAGTGCGGTAATTCTGTCTGCCTTATATTTCACCGTATATATATGTGAACACCTCATTTTATGACCCTCGCAAGAATTTGGATCTCTAAGAAAATAAGCAAGCATGCATACATGAGCATTCCTAGATGCATACATACTATGTATATGTGCTACAAGTCAAAAAAGGAAGCAGAAAGGACACCCGGACGAGAAGTTATGAAAACTACCAAAAATTATTGAAATCAGAAACCGTCAAATCCTTTGGAAACTTTTGTAAGGAGCGTTGAAAATTTCTAATCATCCTCAAAATTTTAGGGTTGTTAGACATTTATATAAGGAGAAACATACTCAAAAATCAGCTCAATCCGACGACCGGATAGCTGGAAATTTAAAAAATTGGAAGTTCACTTTAGGTAATTAAAAGGGCACCTTCTAGAAGTCCAAATGATCTTAAATTTGGTTAGCATACAGGTTGTATTAAGAGGAATAACATGTTAAAAAATTATATTGATCCGACACTTCGTTTGGCCAGAACTATAAGAGTCGTCTGCCAGACAAATGCCTTATGGCATTTGTCCACAAGATAAATGCTCCAAAAATCAAAATTTGCCAATTCTTACACAATGAGACTTCCTGACTTCAGATCATCCTCAAATTTTGGGGGTTGTTAGATAGGACTATAGGTAGTAACATACTCAAAAATTGGCTCGATCCGTTGGCAGGATCTCTAGGAATTCAGAAAAGTGGGAGTTAAACTCGAGAAATCAAACGAAGGCTTTCCTGAAGTCCAAAAAATATGAATATTTGGTTAGTAGATAGGTTTTATCATGGGTAACAAAATACTAAAAAATCAAATTAATCCAATGTGTAATTTGACTGGAATTATAAAAACTGTCTCGAGTGGATAACATATGTCCACAAGACAAAGGCCCTAAGGCATTTATCCACACGACACACAAAGTGTGTGTCGTATGGAAAAAATCCCTAGGCATTTCTTCGCGGACAAATGCTTCCTGGCCTAGCCCATAATTATTTGTCAGATATAAATACACCTGTACAAACCTCATTTGAAGCATCAGTCAGCTTTAGGATTTCGAAAACAGCGCTCTAAAATAGTATTCCTCTATTTTTAAGGCTCTCAGATATTTTTTATTTCAATTTGGCTTTAATTTTTGTATTTGTCTTTGTTTTATCAGTTATAATTAATTAATTGCATGTAAAAATTGATGTTTATCTTAAAATCAGTCCATATTTCATATTTAAACTCCGTTTTCAAAACCAAAGGTGTGGATCGAGTTATAACCATTTTAAACATATTTTTATTAGTTAAAATCATAAAATCTCTTTTTTACGAGTCTCAGTTCATGAAAGAATCAATACGCGTTTGTACCCGATTTAATCTATAAATCGCGAGGCTTACATAAATATCCAATATAAGAATATTGGATTTGTTAATGCCGGTTTAAATAATTAAACTGTGGTACACTATCGACGAACGAATCTCAAGGATTGCTGGATATCCGATTCCAAATCGAATTAGCTTTCGAAAAGACCTGAATCTTTCCAAAAACACATGTTTTGTTATCTATCATTATTAAAATCATTTTTTAAACCACAAACACTGATTTCTAAAATCAAAAAGCAAAATAAGAAGCATATGCTTTTCCATCCCCACCCCAAATCCCGGTTTTTCTAAAATTATCTGCTGATATGTGATAACATCAATAAGCATGCGAACTTTTGATTATAATCACACGCATATCATACTTAAAGACTAAAAGAGCGAATTGGGTGCCTAACACCTTCTGATTCATAACTTAATCCCTAAACCTTCCAATTAACTGGTTTCGCATACATTGTGTATAAAAGGATATTTAGTCTAAATACGTCTCTTTTACTCAAACATTTTGATTGTTTAGTAAAACAATTTGGTGACTATGATTTCTTTTACAAACCATCACCATTTGTTCCTATAATAAAACAAAAAAAATTCAAACGAACCGAAAAATCGGAGGAATCGCAGTCAAGAAGGCCGACGTTGAAAGCGCAGGTTATCATAACATCCATTTGCGACCAACACACTTCTTCCCTAGTGGTAATTCAACTATATCCCCTTTACCATTCTTCTTTAGGGATTTTATCTCTTCGTCTATTGTTGTTTTCCATTTTGGATCGCCCAAGGCTTCCTACACACTATTAGGAATAGATACAAATGATAACTGATTTATAAATGACTTATTCAATTCAAACAATCTATCGTAAAACACATAATTGCTCATGGGGTATTTGGCATTAGCAAGATCATGTTCATATGTTAGTTTAGGCACGCTTCTATCGATTCGGTTAGGGAGTTGTTTTCTTGGAGGTTCAAGAGAAAATACCCGAGGATCAGGAGGAGGTAATTGATATACTATTTATATGTGTTTGAGTGAGACCATTGGTTATGCATACCAAGCGATGGCAAGCTTGTGGATTGTGGCAGATTCAGTGGTGAACTTGGTGAGCTTGATTCTGATGAATTCGGCGGTGAACTTGGTGGAGTCGGTAATTCTAAAGTTGATTGCGGAGATAACTCAAGTTGAATTATCTTACCCTCGTCCTCATCAACGAAATCAAAAACTTGAACTTCATTATGATACTCCCTTTAAAGTTCAACCGGATGAAAATATGTATCTTATTCATGAAAAATAACATCCATGGTCATGTATAATTTTCAAGTATGAGGATGATATATATACCCTTTCTAAGAGGATGAGTAACCCACAAAATGAATTTAAGAACACGGGATTCTAATTTATTTCGTTGTTCTTTCGGCAAATGAGCAAATGCAACATATCCAAATACACGTGGGGGCAATTTTGTCACTATATGAGCCAATACAATATTGTGAAAGACGTGAAATGGTGTTTGAAAATCAAGGACCACTGATGGAACACGATTAATTAAATAAACTACAGAGACAAGTGATTCACCCTAATAAGATGTTAGAGCATTGGCCCCGAGTAATGATGCACGTATTACTTCTGATAAATGCACGTTCTTCTTTTCTGAAACACCATTTTGCTGAGGTGTATACGAGCAAGTTGTTTGATGAACAATTTCATGATACTTGAAATACTCCTGCAATTAAATACTCATATATTCTCCTCCATTATCACTCTAAAGCACTTGAATGGTGGCTTTATACTATGTACTGACCTATTTGTGAAATCTCTAAAACAAATAACTTAATTTAAAACATACCCATGTCATTCTTATGCAATCATCAATGAAAATAACAAACCAACAAGGACCATTTACAAACAGAGTAAAAGAAGGCCCTCATAAATCAAAGTGGATTATCATGAAAGGAACTGAACATTTATTAAGTGACGGTGGAAAGGAAGTAGGGTGGCTCTTTGCAAGTTTACATGTTTCACAAAGAAAATAGAGAGTTCAACATTTCTAAAAGTTTTAGGAAATAACCTTTTTAAATAGTTAAAGGATGCATGACTTAATCGGCAATGCTACAGCCAAATCTCATCCTTAGCAATTTTTCCTAGAGTCACGTCAAATTGTCCTACTCGTCAGAATATCCTTAAAGACATAGTGATAAGGTCTAAAAATAACGATATAATTTAAAACATTAGTCATCTGAGCAACATATATACATTAAATTATTTTTTACTGAGGGGACTACGAGCACCAAATTTAAATTTAAGGAATACAATAAATGAACAGACCATTTCCCAATAACAAGGACTGGATCACCATTAGCTGTGAAAATAATTTTTTTTGGAGGAAGGGGTAAGAGAGGTTACCTATATAAAATCGAATGTCATATAATATATAGCACCATAATCAATTACACATGTATCATTCAAAATAGATGCATAATTTAATGCCTTACCCGGGTGTCCTAGTGGTTGTAAGCAATCCCAAATTCCTTTTATCTTCACCTTGATTTGAATGATGACTCCAAAAATGATCCCACCAGTCTGGATAACCAACTACATAGTATCGTGCTTTTGAATGTCCAATTTGTCTGCCTACTGAAGAAGGTGGATACTTTGAATTGCTCCATAATTTTGAAATTAAGAGACACCTGTTTGGTTTTTGTGACTCCGCCAATTTGAGATTTTTTTGGATCAATCTTAATCTTTAAGTTAGACTAATTTTGTAAGATGCACTTGCAGACCATTGCGAGATTATAACACTTGAAAATCGAGGTCGATTCTAAAAAATTAATGTTGTAGTTGTGTTTAGAAGGCGTAAAAATCACAAAGTCAACTATTGGTCAAAGTCAACCATGGATTAAAGTCAATTGTGCTGAGGTGGTAGATAACGTGGTAGTCCACTTATTTCAGGCTGATGTGGCACTGACACATGGCAGCTTGCATGGTTGTAGGGCTGAGGTGGTAGTTTGATGATTTTTTAAAGGCAAAAAATAAGTATATGTTGCTGCTAGCTTTTAAACCTAGGTCTAAGTTATAGTTGGTCGCTACTTGTGCCACCAAGGTATGCACTCCCTTGTTGATTGTTTCTTGTTGTGATAAATTTTACTACTCGCAAGTGCACGAATCAGTTTATAGTGTAGCGTGTAAGCGAGGTCGATCCCACAAGGACTTAAACAATATGTTTTATAATTATCTTGTTAATCTTTCACTAATCCCTAATCTAGCCAAGAATAATTAGTGAGAATCAAACTAATAAAATAAAGTAAATTAAATAAAGCAAAGTAAAGAAAGTAAATTAAAGCAATAGAACTAAACTAAATAATATTAAGCAAGATAATAAAATTAATGAATTAATTGACTATGGTTTTGGAGTCATATATTTAATATCATCTTCCTAGTATTCATGCGCATAAACTCTACTCTTATCTTGCACTAATTTGGTCTCTCGACTCGATTAGATGCGGAAAATAAAATCATTAAAGTCTAATTAATTAATAAAATTCAATTGTAATTCTTTCACTGTATCCATCAAAACACACTTTATATCCACTCTTAACAAATCATAAGGTGAATCCAACAAAAAATAATGCGAATCCAACTTTATGTTTTATCAATTAAAATAGGCATCCAGTAGAAAGAATTGTATTTAACATTAAATTGGTAAAGTCAATTGGCATAAATACGTGCAATGTTGATTATACTCATCCTAACCCTAGAACAAATTTACGCTGGCATCATAAAAATTAAATAACAAATAAAATTAAAAGCAAACTTACTTGGCATTAATTAATAAATTAAAACAAATCTTCAATCTTCAAAACTTCAAAATAAAAATAAAATAAAAGATAAACAAAGAAAAGAGAGGAGAGGAATAGTGCTCGGCAGTGGCTGCTGGCTGGCTCCATTGTGCATCTCCCCACCCATTATTTATAATGTTGATATCTCCTTTTTTAAGCCCTAGTCTACTTGGATTTGGAGCATTACATTAATCGGGCTTCATTTAGCTTAAGGGTTGCTATGTTAGGCCCACCTTTAGGATGACTTGGAAGATGGGCTTGTTTAATATTGATGTCATATCAGTGGCCCATAGATAAATATATTGAATTTTTGCCATAATAAACTACAGAATTTTGCGTCGCAATTTTGGACCCCGAGATGGCTAAATTTCAAAAAGCACTAAACTAGAAAGTTGTAGCTCTCAAAATTTCTTCAATTTAAGCTCAAGAATCCTTATTCGGAGCACCAAGTAAAAAGTTATGAATTCAAAAGTATTGAGCACTTTTAGGTGTCTTCACTTGCTTTAATTTCTCTATTCTTTCAATCATTTCCAATTCTTTACTACCACTTAAAAAATCATTAAAAATATAAATATTAGTAATATTTTACACTTTTTAAATTATAAATTAACATAATAAATTATACTAATTTCTTGACATATCAAACTCCCCACAACTTAGAGTAAGATAGTCCTCGAGCAAAACTAAAAGTTTAAAAAAAAATAATTTCTTAACTCCAAGATTTCCAACATAATTCCAACGCAATGGTTGTTTTTAAAATTCAATTCCCCTTTCTTCACCAATGCAACTAACTCAACAAATAGATCAAAACACCCACATGCTAAAACAATGTGACATATATGCAACATTAAAGTTCTCAAACTAGCAAGATTAACGAAATATTTTATTCTCACCAATCCTCATCGTACGTGTGTGAATTGACAACAACATTACATCATTGATATCAAAGTAAGCGAACTTTCGAATTAGATCCAAACTATGCTCTAACTCAATTCCTCATTTGGCATGCACTCAACAAATGAAACTCTTGATAATAAGGTGTATCAATGCACTTATTACACGCGGGCTATATAGAGTAGATGTACACAAATTCAAAAGCCTCTCGCATGTATATATATATATAAAGATATAATTGAAAGAACATGAGTCTCAAGAACAAATATATCTTACTGGAAAAGCAAAATGCATAAATGGACCCCCTCTATCACTCTCGCCTCTAAACCATATCCAAAGGATTATTAGGACTTTTTTCGGGTTGTAACATAAGGCTTAGGTAAGGGCTATCAAATGAAGGGTATATAAGGGATTCAAAAATCTAAGAAATACATTGAAATATAAAATTGACACTTTAGGCTTAACTTTGACTTCAGTTGAGCATTTTCTTTTCTTTCATCTTTTCTAATTTTTTCCATTCTTTTTTTATTTTAATTTTTATTTACATCTCCCTTTTTTCACCCATTTATTTTTCTTTTGATATTTGAAGGAGATTTCATAACCTTTTTTTTTCATATTTTTTCCTTCTCACTTTTTTTTTTATTTTTTAAGCTCACTTTTCACTATTGCCTATACATAAAACAAATAATCTCAACATATTATTAGATAAAAGGGTAGACTATAAATATGGGTTAAACTCCTAATTAGAGTAGAGTGAGGATATCGTGTTAACAAAGAAAGTCTATTATATAGAAGGCTCACATGGGTGACTAGCGGTTTAAATGTAAAGATAGGATAAGGCTAATATGTAGGCTACCAAAGATGGCCTAAATCACTTCCTATGGTATATAGCTCTTCGAATCAAGTAAGATCAAGGATCCTTGAAAAAATTGCATTTCATTGACGTACCTTTTTAATGTTTAATTAAAATAAAGAATAATGAGACTACACAACGAATTACACTTTTCAAAAATTTAGAGTTAATATAAACCCTCAAAAAGGAAGATTTGGTCAAATTCTCAAGGGTTATTTAGTCTCCGTATTTATGTTCTTTAGAAATTTTAAGTTATACTCACTTATTCATCTAGTCATGTAATAGTTGTCATATGTGCACAAATATAATGAGGATCGAAAATCATAAAAATTTTACTAATAAAGATAGTAGAAGAACTAAGTACGCACATGTAAAGCATTAAGACAAATGCGTTATCGTTAGCACATTAGCTAGAAAGGAAATCTTAATCAAAGAACCATTGCAATTTTTTTATATATGCTATTTTTTTTAATATATGCAGGACTAACAAAGTTAACAATTTTTTCCACTCCCCCCCAACTTGAATGTTGCTTTGTCCTCAAAGGAACACATAAAACTGAAATTTAAAACAATAAGGAGGGATGTAAGATATCACCTGAATACGCGATTCATCAAATAAAATAATTCCTGCAAACTAGATAAAACTTTAAGTACAAAATATTTATTAATCATTCCAATAATATAAATGGCATCCAAAAATATGTGAAAATAAATATATAGCCAAATATATCACCACTCAATATTTAATTTCTCATAAATCAATAATCTAAAAAGTTGGGGATCATCCCAATAAAACATGTATATCTCCATAAGCTTAAAAATATAATCAAAATAAATATAGCAATTGAGCTCGAGATAATAAAACTTCATTATATAATCTTGACCCACTAGAAAAAAATAGTCACTTGGTGGTGGGCATGGGTCTTAAGTTATACGAAAAAAATTATGATCATTCTTAAAAGAATTATAAGTATCATAGATATCATCATTCACAATGGGCTCAAAATAAGGCGAATTAAAATTCAAAATTTCAACATTATGCTTGAAATTCTTTAACGGTGTAGGACATAAATTAATGAGCTAAATTTCATCTTCGATCTTGTAACAATTTAAATTCATTGATTTATCAATCACATTTAGGGTCTCATTATCATGCATAATTTTTGGGTCCATCGTCATATTATTTTCAAATTGAGAAAAATCGCTAGAACCTTTATTTAAGAAATTTTCAATATTTTCCTCCCATTCATTAGAATTAGTATCATGAAGAGAACTAAGAAAAACACTAGCTTCACATGATATATCATCATCAATTGGACCACAAGTTTTTAAGAAATCTTCTAATGATATGTCACTAAAGTTCACATCTTCTTTTCAGGAAAAATAATCAACATTATTTTCAAAAAAATTATCTTCCACTAGACTATCAATTAAATTAATTTGACAAACACATTCTTCTTCATAGTCTAAGGATGTTTTTGTTACATCAAAAATATTAATTTCAGCAGTGAGATTGCCAAAAGATAACTTCATCACACCATTCCGACAATTTATAAAGGCATTAGATGTAGCTAAAAATGGTCAACCCAAAATTACTGGTATTTGCCCCTTAATATTAAGAGTATGTTGAGTATCAATAACAATAAAATCAACTGGATAATAAAATGTATCAACCTTAATCAAAACATCTTCTATGAATCCTCTAGGAATTTTCATAAATCTATCAGCTAATTGAAGCGTTGTAAGTGTAGAATTTAATTTTCTAAATTCTAATTTCTCATAACCAGAATACAGCAAAATATTCACACTAGCCCCTAAATATAGTAAAGCACGTTCTATATGATGGTCCCCTATTTTACAGGATATGGTAACACAACCTAGATCTTTATATTTAATAGGAATTTTGTTTTGAATTATGGAGCTTGCTTGTTCAGCTAAAAATGCCTTTTTAGGAACATTAGTTTTCCTCTTTTGAGTTACTAAATCTTTAAGAAACTTAGCGTAGGAAGGGACTTGCTTAGTTGCATCTAGGAATGGTATATTAATATGGATTTGCTTAAACACTTCTTGAGCTTCTTCAAACTTCCTTCCTTCCTATTGTCTTTTAGTCTTTAAGGAAACGGGGCTTTAGGCACAAATTTTCTACCTTCAACTTATTTTGAATAATTAGGATTAATGGTAGGATTAGAATCTTTCATGGAAGTGATTGACTCTTCCGGAATACTTTCCCCCTCTTTGTCTTCTAATTTTTCTTCGTTTACTGGCATTCTAACTTGATTATCAATCTAGCGCCCTGATCTAAGAGTAGTGATTGCATTAACTTGCCCTTCATTATGTTTTAAAGGTAGATTTTGAATTTGATTGACATTATTATTAATATCACCTCTAGGATTAGGGACAGGTTGACTAGGGAATTTTTCTTTTTCACGCTCTACTAACTGGTTAGCTAACTGACCCATCTGATTTTCTAAGAGTGTTATTGCTTGGGTATTTATTAAAGTAGTATTTTTTATCTCATGCATAAATGATTTCAAGTTATCTTTTAGGGATGAAAATTGTTGTTGTGTAACAAAAGATGTGGCATTATTCGTGTTCACAGGAGCTCTAAAACCTGGTGGGTTTTGAAGAGAGTTATTATTTTGATTTTCCATATTATTTATCAGTTCATTTTGGGACCATGAAAAATTAGGATGATTTCTCCACCCAGGATTATAAGTGTCTGAATAAGGGTTGTGATTTTGCCTATATTCATTCATAGCATTTATTTGTTCTGGATTGTCTATGTGATACCCTAACATAGATGGACATGATGCATCTATATGCATAGGACTGGCATAAATAGAGCACACTTCATTCTGCATAAAGTTGACCGAAATATCTAATTGTCTTCTAGTTTTTACATCTTCATGAATCTTATATATTCCCCCCTTTTTTGGTTGAGATTGTGTCCCCCTCTTAGAAAAGTCCCATTGTTGAGAACTTTCAAACAAATTCTCTAAAAATTGATAAGCTTCATCTTCATTTAGACTTAGAAAACTACCCCTATTTATAGATTCTATCATATTTCGATTAATTTGTGAGAGGCCATTATAAAAATATTGAATTATTCTCCAAGTTTCAAAACCATGATGTGGACATCTAAGTAGTATATCTTTAAATCTTTCCCACGCTTTAAAGAATTTTTTCTCATCTTCTTGGCAAAAATCAGTTATGTTTCTCCTAACTTCATTAGTTTTAGCTATAGGAAATAATTTTGCTAAAAATTTAGTAACTAGCCCATCCCACGTTGTGATAGATCTCGAGGGTAAAGAAATTAACCAAGCTTTAGCTTTATTGTTTAGGGAAAATGGGAATAAACACAACCTAATGGATTCATCAGAAAATTTTTGAAATTTAAAAGTAGCGCATATCTCTAAAAGTCTTTTATATGCAGATAGTGATCTTCCATTTTTAAGCCATTAAAAGTAGGGAGCAATTGAATTACTTGCGATTTTAATTCAAAGTGAACTGATGTAGTAGCCGGTAAAACAATGCATGAAGGAGGATTAGTAGATATGGGGGCAAAAAATTCTTTTAAAGTCCTATTTTCTTCACATTCCGCCATATTTAATTCTTCTTCAAATAAAGGATTAATCTCTAAATTTTATATCCTATTAAGTCTTACTTTTCCTCGTTTCCAACAAACGCTCATAAACTAAACAATTCTTCTTTTTTTTTCTTAATTAATTAATTTTTTATATTTTTTTATTAATAATAATAATAATAATAAAATACTATTAATAATATTAAAATCCTTTTTTTATTAATTACTAATTTATTATTTTAAAATAATAATAATAATAATCCTACTTGGGGTAAAAATAATTTTTAGGAATAAATACCACTTTATGATCTTGGACGAAAGATAGAATTGAAGATTTGAATAATATTAGAGGCTTCAATAAAAAATTTCTATTGCCAAGTGTTGAATCTAGGACCTATTGTGAGCAAAACACAACTCTTACCAACTGGACATAAAGCTATATGAGTAATAGCCTGCATCACTATGTATATAATGTTTCGCCCAGATCCTTTAATTACCTCAAAAATAAATAAATTAACTTTTTTTTAAATATATCTATAAATATAAAATAAATCCGAATATTCTGTTTCTGATTTTTTGTGTTTTTTTGTTAAAAGAAGAAAACTAGTAGAAGGAATTTAATTATTAAATTAACAAGATCTAATTAGAGTCCCCGGCAATAGCTCAAAAAACTTGTTGTGATAAATTTTAATACTCGCAAGCGCACGAATTAATTTATAATATAGCGTATAAGCGAGGTCAATTCCACAGAGACTCACACAATATGTTTAAATTTTGTTTTGTTAATTTTTCACTAATTCCTAATCTAGCCAAGAATAATTAGTGAAAATCAAACTAATAAAATAAATCAAATTAAATAAAGCAAAGTAAAGAAAGTAAATTAAAGCAATGGAACTAAACTAAATAATATTAAGTAAGATAATAAAATTAATGAATTAATTGACTAGGGTTTCGGAGTCATATGTTTAATATCATCTTCCTAAGTATTCATGCGCATAAACTATACTCTTATCTCGCACTAATTTGGTCTATCAACTCAATTAGATGCGGAAAATAAAAGTATTCAAGTGTAATTAATTTATAAAATTCAATTGTAAATCTTTCACAACCAAACTAATGTATAAAATCAAAACACTCACTATATCCGTCAAAACACATTCTATATCCGCTCTTAACAAATTATAAGGTGAATCCAACAAAAAATAATGAGAATCCAACTTTATTTTTTTTCAATTAAAATAGGTATCCAATCGGAAGAATTGTATTTAATATTAAAGAATTAAATTGGTAGAGCCGATTGACATGAATACATGCAAGGGAATTAATTAAATATACTCATCCTAACCTTAGCACAAATTTTCGCTAGCATAATAAAAATTAAATAACAAATAAAATTAAAAGAAAACTTACCTTACATTAATTAAATAAATTAAAACAAATCTTCAATCTGTTGTGGGAACAACTCAGTTGTATCTTTCATTAGATAATCCCTTTAAATAGGGTATGAATACAATAGTACATAGGGTTTACAAGGAAGCCCATTATGGCCCATAATACACAATTTACACAGTAAAATTCCTAATACATATTCTATCTAAACGATAGCACACTTCCTTAAACACTCCCCCTTGTGCTGAGTCGGAGATAGAATGGTATATGTCTTGTTGCCTCATTGAAACCTTGTCAAGTAACAAAAAACTCTATGGGAAAAAATAACCTTGATCGAAAGGAAAAGAGTATAACATTATGACAATCCTGTTAGACTTCTTCCATTAAGTCTATATTTTCATTTGATCCTTACTTCGAGTTTGCATATATTGTTACCTTGTTAAAAACGTTACCAATTAAGTAACAAAACCTAGTGGAAAAGAAAAACCTTGGTTTAAGGAAAAGAGTATAACGTAACGTCATGTGGATATTAGATTCCCCCTCAAGTCTAAGCCTCCCCCTGATATTTACATTAATCAAGGAATTTGAAAAGCTTATGTATGTATCGTTGCCTCGTTAAAAACCTTATCAAGTAACAAAATCCAATTGGAAAAATAAACCTTGGTCTAAGGAAAAGAGTACAACGTATGTGCAAAAATTCCATCATATTTCACACTTTCTCTTGATCATTACTTCGATCATGAGAGTTAGGAAAGCCTAAGCACCCTTATGTTTTTAACATGCTTTTCAAATATGGCCTTAGGAAAAGACTTGATGAACTAGTTTGCCATATTCTCCTTAGAGCTTTGTGTGGGCTAGAGAGATACCTAACACCAACAAAATCAATCAATATTTTATTTGGGATTTCAATGTAGGGGGTGGCCATTTTAGCATCATCATTTACTTTAGATGTTGCTATTGTATACACTTTTTCCTCTCTGTAGAAAAAGAATAATCCCAAGCTAATGGTTCCTTTTAGGTGTTCAATTATGCTGCGTTGGCGCTGAGCTAAATCTAGCAACAAGTTCAGTGCGAATGTTATGTCTGGTCGAGTATGTTGTGTTAAGTGCAATAATGCGCATATTGCATTTAGATAGGAAGTTTCATCTCCCATCTCCCAACATATTTTTGTAATCTTACTTTGTACGAAATTGATCTTTCCTTTAATCTAAACTTCGACCAACCATAAGAGTGCTAGTAGAATGCGTTTTGTTCAGGTTAAATTGCCTGATTATCTTTTGAACTTATCCAGACTAGTGGATTAGTATTCCACAAGCTCGATGTTCTAGATTAAGATCTAAACAAAATTCGAGCTTTCCTAAGTTTCTTTATCTCAAATTTGGATTTCAAGTAGCTAGTTGTTTATATTATTTCATCAAGAGTACCTATTATGTTCATATCATGGACATATACAACTACAATTGCGAATTCGAAACTTGTTTTCTTTATGAATATGCATGGACATAATTCATCGTTCTTATATCTTTTCCCAATCAAATAGTCATTTAGACGGGTATACCACATCCGTCCGGATTGTTTTAATCTATAAAGTGAACTTTTCAACATAATTGCAAAAGCACTCCATGATTTAGAGTCACTTGACTTAGGTAGTGTAAAGCCATCAAGCACTTTCATCTATATCTCTGAATCAAGATCCCTATAGAGATATGCAGTAACCACATCCATGAGCTGCATTTTCAGTAATTCGAAAACTACCAAGCTAACTAAGTAGTGGAATGTTATAACGTTTAAGCAATTCCAGAGCGTCTGTGAGGAACCTTGCGCCACAAGGTGAGCCTTTTACTTCAAAACTTTTTTTTCTTATTTACGCTTTATAGCAAATAATTGTTTATGTCCTACAGGCTTTACACTTGGCGCGGTTAGCACTATCAGACCAAATACCTGTCTCTTTGCCAGAGAATGTAATTATATTTGGATTGCTTATTTTTATTTAGGCCAATTTTGCCCTTTGTTTACATTTTGCAATAGAGCAAGGTTCGACATCATCGTGCTCTTTGATTCCTTGAGCAACAGTGTATCATTAATGCTTTTATTAACTCATATACCATCTCTTAACCCATTGAGATTTATTTAGTCTCTGGAATCATTATAACTTCGGGGCGTCCCCCAATATTGATTCATGGACATAAGTATAATCAGAAATAATCTCATGAAAGGGATTTTTATAGTAATGATTAATTGATCAATTTGTGCCTTACTCTACCTCTTCTTTTGTGTGAGTATTTGTCGAACTAAGTGGCCTCCCTCTCTTCATTTGAGGAGACATGGCCTCAACCATACATCCACTATGTGTAGTTGCATCGTCTCTTTCTGTGACATTGTGCCCCTTGTTAGGGACTTTCAACCTTGTAGACATATTGCAGCTAGTATGTTTGATCTCGTCACTTTTCGATATCAGTAAATGTATCAGGCTTCAAATATGTTACATTTTAAAGATCGATTATGCTTTTTCACTTCACTATACATTGTGATGTGCGTGGGGATTAAGATGAGACAGAATGGGGATCACAACAATTCCTGTCGTTCTCTTGAAAATTTATTTTCCTATCTCCCCTTAACGATGGGAAGACTATCTCATCAAAGTGACAATCCGCAATTCTTAGCGGTAAAGAGATCACCTGACAATGATTCGAAATAGCGGATTATCGTTGAGAATTCATATCTAACGTTAATACTTAATTGTTTTAGCGAGCTCAGTTTGGTGCGCTGTGGGGGCACAATCGGCACATATGCGTAAAATATCAGGCTAATATCCAGTTACCAACTGGTACGCATATAATAGTTGTCTAATATTGGACCTTGAAATAAATAAGTAAACTTGCGTGCAATATTGCATAAATTCTGACCATATATAGGCAATATAGTGCGCATAACCAATGCCTTATTTACCATCTATATCCTTTTGATGGTTGCTTTTGTGAGACCTTTTTGCGTATCCAAATAGAGAACGGGATTCTTTACTTCGATTTTATGCAAGGATCATCAAGTACATTTGATGTAAACTCTCCAGCTTTATCGAGTCTTATAGACATGAAACAGTAATCAGGGTGGTGAGCCCTTAAGTGTATAATATGTGCTAAGAGGTTTGTAAATGCAGCATTTCTTTTAAACAATTATTCGACATGTGACCAGAATGTCGAATTATCCACCAGATCCATAAAGTACTTTGAATGGTTCCGCACTCTGGATGGATTTATCTACAAATATATATATTGTAAGAATGGTATATTTTATTTTGTATCTTTAGCATAAGAAGGTCTCGATCCTATTTTTGCTAAAGGGCAGGCTTGAAAAATGGGGTGTCGTTCCTTTGACATGGTCAATTAGGCATAATGGGAAAGGGGATATGGCTTTCAATATTTTGAAAATCAAGAATTACTTTTGAGCATTACTAGTATCAACATGTTGCATTGTGTTGAATTTTTTTCCCATTTATTTGTCACTCAAAAGAAAGGATATCCATGTAAGTACTTTAATACATGGATCATCATGACCAATGTGCACTAGGCAAGCATCTCAAAGCCTGTATGAGTTTATGTCCCACGGTACATTGTTGGTGACATCATTGGATTTGACAATCCTTATCTTAATAGGGTATATTCTACTAAAATGACTCATAAGTTTCTTTAAAATACGTTTCTTTGCACATTTATTTAGGGTAAAATAAATATATTTTTGTTCTATTCTTACATTTGGTTTTTGTATGATTACTGTTGGTATGAATATCATTAACAAAGTTCGGGTCGCTTTTGGTGCATATAGAGCATATGTGACTTTAAATACCATTTTAGCAATAACATGGTTGAGCAGTTCTTCGCTCTTATGATGATTTTAGTCATCATAGTCACATAAGTATTATAGGTTATTAATTACCTATTTTGTTGAGTGGCTATAGTGTTCTCACTATCAATCAATCATTAAAGTTATCATCGATTCATTTTTACAGTAATAAAATCGAGTATAAATTTCGAACTATGTAGTAATAAAACAAAAAAATCCAATTACTTTAGAATAAAATTCGAATAAAACTAACAGTAATCAATCCAATATCTTGTTTCGAAATTTAATTCATCCAATGAACATAAACCTTAAGACAAAACCATAGTCTTATTAAAAATAGACAATATGCCTATTCAACTATTTCTGAAAAATAAAGTGAATAAAATAGATCAGTCAAAATTGAGTGCAACCATTGACTAAGCAAAGTCCTTCTTGCCACTAAAGTTTGTGATTGTGAAGTTGACATCAGCGTTATTATATTCTTCATTCATTCATAAAATAAAATTCTTGTTCTTTAGACTCTCGATATCCCTTAGTGCTTTCATGGAAGTTCTTGTACCAGTGCCCAGCAACTCCACACTTATAACATGGCTCATTGCCAACTCTTTCTTTCTTTTTGACTCGAGGGTTTTTAAGTGTGTTTTTCATCTTATTTCCCTGACCACTAGGTCCAATAGCACATTTTCTTCTCCATACTTTGGAAGAACCTCCACGACCCGTACCACGACTCTCACATCTATTTTCACGTTGTGCATTATTGTCACGTGAGTAGGTATTAGCACGTCCAGCCTCCTTTGCATTAGGGTTCTTTTCACTGTTCATTTTACCGTAATTGACCTCAAGAATTCTGATGTGCCAAGAAATTGCTACATTGTAGTCCATTAATATACACTTTGAAGAGCATATATTATTACATTTATTATGTTTTTGGAGCTTTTCAGGTATTTGGAATTAAATCGAGAAGTTTGAAATTGAAGAAAAATATGGCTGCACACAAGGCTTGTGTTCAATAAATTTCTGGCACTAATCCGTACGAAATTTGAAGAAAACTCCAGAGACAAAAGTTCTATATTTTTTAGTTAGCTACGCATGGGCGAAAACCTTGTGTCAATCGAAGCTTGGAGCATAAAGTTATGGACAAAATAAGATCAATGCGCTAAAAAATTAAATCCAGCGATAATGTGTTAATTTAATAAAAATGTGATTTTTTTTGGCCCAGCTCACTTGCAGCCCATCTCATCTCAGAAGTTGCAGCTCATTTTTCAACCCCACTACCTCAAGCCATTTAGCAAATTAAAAGGGCTAGCCCACCATTAATCTAAGTGATTTATAGTCCAAGCTCAAGCCCATCTAATAAAACCCTAAGCCATGCTCATCTCAATTATAAAAAAAAAAACCAGCCGTGCACAGCAGGGGTGGAGCACTATTCCTCTCTTCTCATCTCTTTTCTTTATTTTTCTCTTTTATTTCTTTTTGCTTTATTCAAGACTTCGAAGATTTGGATTTTTATTTACTCTTCAGTTTAATTAATGCCAAGTAAGTTTTCTTTCAATTTTGTTTGCTATTTAATTTTTATTATGCTAGCGTAAATTTTTGCTAGGGTTGAGGATGAGTATATTTGATTGATTCCGTTGCACGTATTCATGCCAATTGACTCTACTAATTTAATGCTTTAATGTTAAAAATAATTTTTCCTATTGAATGCTTATTTTAATTGATAAAATAAAATTGTATTCTCACTATTTTTTATTGGATTCACCTTATGATTTGTTAAAAGCTGATATAGGGCGTGTTTTGTCGGATATAGCGAGTGTTTTGATTTTATACATTTGTTTGACTGTGGAAGAATTAACACTTGAATTTTATAATTTAATTGGACTTAATTGAATTTATTTTTCGCATCTAATAGAGTCGAGAGACCAAATTAGTGCGAGACAGAGGGTAAAGTTTGCTGGGCATGAATACTAGGAACATGATATCAAATATATGACTCTGCCACCCTAGTATTTTATTAATTGATTATTTTATTAGTATTTTTATTAGTTTATTATTTTATTATTTTATTCCTATTCTTAGTTGATAAATCATCCCAATCAAATTTTAAGCTAGATTAGGAATTAATTAGAATTAGTGAGAGAGATACGTACATTCCATCTATCAAGTCCCTAGGGTTCGACCTCGCTCTTGCCTAAACTATACTAAGTACCGATTCGTGCACGTGCGAGTAATTAAAACATTCACAATAAATTCTCTTTGTCCCGACGGGCCTGGCATTGTTATTCAAAAGAACCTTATTATGCCTTTCAGCCACTTGCAGTAGGTTGATCAGCTTATTGAATGTTGTGATTCTTTTATTATCATACTCGAACCTATACTGATTCGCTAGTATAAGTGCTGAAGTAGAAAAAATAAAAATTGTCTTCTGAATCATATAATCTTCTGTGAGACCCTTTCCACAAAAGTTAAGACGTGCCTTTAGGCGCAGCATGTCCTTGTTGAAGTCGTTAACCTTTTTAGAGTCAAGCAAGCGAATTTCATTCCACTAAACGGTCAATTCTGAGAGCAAAGTGTCATGAATATTTCCAAAACGTCCCTTAAAGGCATCCCATAATTCTTTAGGTGTCTTCAACTGAAGGTACTTCCAGCGTAGGCTAGGGTCAATATGTTTCCATAAAAACATTAATGCATTTGCTTTCACCTTGGCAGACGGTCCGTTATCTGTGAGGTCTTTCGGGTCAGTAAGTGTGGCAGAGTATTCTTTAGCCACAAAGGTGATTTCTACATCAGAAACCCACCGATGGTACTCAAGTCCTTCTGAGTTCAAAATGTCAAATTCAAGTTGAGTTGGGTCGGCCATCTTAATAAATAATAAATAAGCTATTACATAGTTATGAGTACATCAATTTTAGTTATTTTTTAGAAATACGAATTAGATTTCAAAACCAAGATCCATAATATATGGTCACATTTTTCGATGCTATATGAAAGTACTTTATCATAGTAATTATAATGCGCATGAACTTTCATCATCATGGCAACTAAATAAAATAATTGACAATATAAATAATTGTGAGAAATACAATTATATAAGTAATATTTAAATTTCCTTAGCATGCTGATTTACTAAAATTATAGCAATTATATAAGTAATATTTAAATTTCCTTAGCATGCTGATTTACTAAAATTATAGCAATTATAAATTTAAGTAGTCTATCTAAAAATATGTATAATTTTAAAAATATATAGTACAATTTATATGAATACTACACTTTAATAAAGAGATAATTATTTTGAGATTATAAATATTAAATTTATTTTTAATTTCTCAGAATAATAAAAAAGAGAAAAAATTAATATTTAGTAAGATATAAACATTGTAGTCGTAAAATAGATTAACCACCATTGTGGCTGATGTTTTAGAGAATCAAAAAGGCAAAGTTACAACTAATGAGGGCTTTAGTTTTAACTATACTAAAACAAATGCTTCATGGCAGTAGATGCATATAATGCTTAATTAAAATTAAAAAATACAACATATACTCCATACATATATATTAACATATTACATATACATATATACTTTATATAAGCAAATCATACACACATATATATATTAACATAAAGAGTATATATAATGATGCAATCATTAAACATAGGTATTAAGCTAATTAAATTTATTAGGCTTAAACCCACAATAAGGACAAATCTAGTCGTATAGTTTCGTGCATCTTGGCTACTTTGACTTTTTTTTTAATTCGGCAAGCAGGTAAACCACATTATTAGCAGCAGCAATATTCGATCAAAGCAGCAGAATACACATATAAAAGTAGAACTAATTAGCGACATTATAATATTTTAATCCATATACACATAATATCACACATATATATATTAATCAGAAAGTTCATATATATATTAGCAAATTACATATATACATATATTTATATTAACATAAACTCTATATATACAAGGAGGTTTCACACACATATATATATATACTAATCAGAAAGTCCACAACTATATCTCATATTATAAGATAATAACTCTTTTATGAGCTTACCAGGAAAAAAAAACAAATTATTTTTAACAATAAAGTATTAGCAATTCGGTGAACTAACAATGGACGTAGATCCCAAACCAAGATCATGTAAGTCATAGCTCTTGATAATTTAGATATAGTAGGACAATATACGCCCCAATCAATAATAAAGCTGAGTAGTAGATAATTATTATTATTATTATTCAAAGAAGTTAACGAACGTGTTTACCTCAATTTTTAGGCAATGAAACAGTGGGTACAAGGAAAACCTTGAGAGAAGGAGACAGCGTTGAAGGAGAGCTTGCCTAAGCGTTGAGATTGCTTGTCCTGTGAAAGTTGGGCGATGAGACTAGAGTTGAAGGTGGCCAGCGGCTAGGATTTTCTTAGGGTTAGGGATATTAGTTCTGAGCGTGCTGATAACGTGTTGTGGGAACAACTCAGTTGTATCTTTCATTAGATAATCCCTTTAAATAGGGTATGAATACAATAGTACATAGGGTTTACAAGGAATCCCATTATGGCCCATAATACACAATTTACACAGTAAAATCCCTAATACATATTATATCTAGATGATAGCACACTATGTGTAATTTTCTTAAACACAAACCTCAAAACTTCAAACCAAAAGAAAGAAAACAAAAGAAATCAAGAAGAGAGAGAGAGAGAGAGAGAGAGAAAGAGCACAACACTGCTACAACCCACGGCTGCTGGCTGCTGCTATGTACATGCGCCCCCCCCCCCCCCCCCCCCCTCCCTCCTTATTTATAATGGTGATGTCTCCTTTTTTTTAAGCCCTAATCTACTTGAATTTTGAGCCTTACATTAGTTGGGCTTTATTTAGATTAAGGGCTTCTATTTATTAAAGACAAATGGGCTGGGCTTGTTTAGTATTGGTAGTAAATATATGAATGAGCCCATAATTAAATTCATTGAATTTTCACCATTTTTACTACTGTATTTTGCATCGCAATTTTGGACCTCGAGACGGATGAATTTGAAAAAGTGATGAATTGGAAAGTTGTAACTCACGAAATTTTCTTCAATTTAGGCTCAAGAATTGTATTATTTGGAGTCCCGAGCAAAAAGTCATTAATCCAGAAGTATTGAGCACTTTTAGGTATCTTCACTTACTTTAATTTCTCTATTTTTTTCAATCTTCTTCAAATTTGTTTCTAACACTTGAAAATATTAAAAATATAAATATTAGTAACATTTTACGCTCTCTAAATTATAAATTAACATAATAGATTATACCAATTTCTTGGTATAACAAATTCCCCCAACTTACACTTTGCTAATTCTCGAGCAACACTAAAAGTATTAAAAAAAATTAATTTCTTAACTCCAAGATTTCCAACATAATTCCAATGCAATGGTTGTTTTTAAAATTCAATTCCCCTTTATTCACCAATGCAACTAACTCAACAAATAGATCAAAACACCCATATGCTAAAACAATGTGACACATATGCAACATTAAAGTTCTCAAACTAGCAAGATTAATAAAAAAATTTCATTCTCACCAATCCTCATCGCGCGTGTGTGAATTGACAATAATATAACATCATTGATATCAAAGTAAACAAACTTTCAAATTCTATCTAAATTATGGTTTGACTCAACTCCTCACATGGCATGCACTCAACAAATGAAACTCTAGAGAGTATGGTGTAAATGCACTCATTCCATGCGGGCTATAAAGAGTAGATGTACACAAAATCAAAAGCCTATCGCATGTATATATATAAAAAATGATATAATTGAAAGAACATGAGTCTCATGAACGGATATATCCCATTAGAAAAGCGAAATGCATAAATAGACCCCCTCTACCACTCTCACGTCTAAACCATATCCAAAGGATCATTAGGACTTTTTTCGGGTTGTAACGTAAAGCTTAGGGTAAGGGTTTAGCAAATAAACGGTATATAAGGGATTAAAAAATTCTAAGAAATATATTGAGATATAAAATTGACACTTTGGGGCTTAACATTGACTTCATTTGAGCTTTTTCTTTTATTTTTTTTCAGTTTTTTTAAAAAAATTTCACATCTCCTTTTTTTTCACACATTTATTTTTCTTTTGATATATGAAGGAGATTTCATAACTTTTTTTCGTATTGTTTCCTTTTTCACTTTTGTTCTTTTTTAAGCTCACTTTTCACTATTGCCCATACATAAAACAAATAATCTTAACATATTCTTAGATAAAAGGTAGGCTATAAATATAGGTTAAACTCCTAACTAGAGTAGGCTAATGATATCGGGTTAACAAAGAAAAGCTCATATATAGCTCAAAGGGGTGACTAGCGGTATAAATGTAAAGGCAGGATAAAGCAAATATATAGGCTAACAAAGAAGGCCTAAATCACTTCTTATAGTTTATAGCTCTTCGAATCAAGTAGTATTAAGGATCCTTGAAAAAGTTGCATTTCATGGACGTACCTTTCTAATGTTTAATCAAAATAAAGAATAATGAGACTACACATCGAATTACGCTTTTCAAAAATTTATAGTTAATATAAACCCTCAAAAAGGAAGATTAGCCCAAATTCTCAAGGGTTATTTAGTCTCCACATTTATGCTCTTCAAGAAATATAAGTTATGCTCACTTATCCATCTAGTCATGTAATAGTTGTCTTATATAAATACGACAAGGATCGAAAATTATGAAATTTCTACTAATAAAGATAGTAAAAGAATTAAGTATAATGCGTCATCATTAGCACACTGGATAGAAAGGAAATTTCAATTAAAATCAAAGAAACATTGCAATTTTTTTAATATATGCTATTATTTTTAATATATACAGGATTAGCAAAATTAACAATTTTATCCACTCCCCCCAACTTGAATGCTGCTTTGTCCTTAAAGGAACACATTAAATTTAAATTTAAAAAAACAAGGAGGGATGTAAGATATCACCTGGATACGCTATTTATCAAAGTAAAATAATTCCTGCACACTAGCTAAAACTTTAAGCACAAAAAAATTGTTAATCGTTCCAATAATATTATAAATGGCATCCAAAAGTATGTGAGAATAAATTCAACCTCGCAACGGCCCAACAAAGTGATAATAAAAGTATGTGAGAATAAATTCATCCTAAAGGTGGGCCTAAAATAGCAACCTGGCGCCGAAGGAATAGCGTGCTGTATTAGCCCAAGTGCAGGCGCATCAAGTTGTAATATAATCTCGGAAGTCCGAGTATCGAACCACAGGGATAGTTGAAAAGGAATGTAATGGATTACATGTTAAATGGTTTTTCTGGTTTTGTAAGTTGGTTTGGGTATCGAACAACGAAAATGTAAAATGGTTGTGAAAATTAATAAAAAAGCACTAAGGTAGGTGGAGGTTAGCTACGGTACGATAGACGGTAATTGCAATCGCATACATAGATTTTAACACAAAGTTGTCATAAGTGGGGAATGTTGTGATAACTCTTAATAGCAAAGGGTGCGAAGCTAGGCGACTCATTCCCGGGTCAAAGCTATATCAAGAGAGAATATCACAAAATTTCACCTAAGATGAAGCTATCATATCTAGCACTTAGCCACGGGTGCGAAGCTAGGCAATTCATTCCCATTGAAGCTAATCCGAGGTAGAGATGGTAGTCTCATCGAAACAAAGTTTTCTAATAAGCATGTATGTGAAATCTCATAATTTAAAAGAATGAAAATTATGTAGCGAATCATCACAATGATATGGGATGAAGTTTATGGAATAGAATCACCAACTAGCTAACAATTATTTTAAAAAGACGATAATGAGTCTAGATAGCACGTGAAGTGTACAAAGCACTCAAAATGTCATAAAGCAATACAAAGAACTAGATTGGCAATTTTATAAATCATCTATGGAATTTAAGAACCCTTAGTAATCTCTACAACGAGGAACAAAAATCCATAGATGGGGAAATGAGCTACAAGCTTCTTAGAACCATATAAATATGTTGTATTTTCATTAATCAACAAGCATTAAGCATACAAGGCATGAAAAGTCTAATCGTACAATGAAAATACCTAGAAAGCTTGTAGAATGAAGGATTTCAAAAGGAAAATGATTCACAAATATTTAACAAACTTTAAACATGGATTGAGAAATTAATTATCAAAAATTATATCGCGATCAACCTCCGTAACCTTAGTAAAAGACTACTCCATAATAAATGCAAGAACAAATATTATAGAAGAATAAATCATTCTTACAACAAAAACTTATAAGAGGAAAATGAAGAACAACAATACACCTTAGCTCTCCCTTCTCTCTAGAACTCTTATGTGTTGTATATGAATAATAAATCCTCCTCTAGCCTAGAACAAAAGCTAAAAGAGTCCTTTAATTAATAAACAAAGCAGGAAAAAATATCTAGAAACAAAATTCCCCAAAATAAGGTTAAAAGTAGAAGTTGGTGGCTGTCCCCGCCAGGCCATGATCGATCATGGCCAACCCATGATCGATCATGGAGTGTTTTGCCTAAAGATAATTTGCACCATGATCGATCATGGAATTCCATAATCGATTATACTTTTGGGAAATTCTCCAAATCAGCACTTTGCGAGCTTTTGACTAGCACTTGATCGATTCTTCGAAGGCCATTGCATCATACGCCTAAAAACACATAGAAAAACACCTAGCGGGGCGATATTAAATACAAAACTTGCTAAGACACTAATCTCGCGATAAGCGGATAATTAGGCAAAATTAATGCAACAAACGTGTCAAACGACTCCGAGAAAGAGTTTATACATGACAATATTACGCGTTTATCACAACCCTTAAACTAAATGAAGCCCAATTAATGTAATGCTCCCAATCCAAGTAGACTAGGGCTTAAAAAAGGAGACATCAACATTATAAATAATGGGTGGGTAGATGCACAATGAAGCCGGCCAGCAGCCACTTTCGAGCACTATTCCTCTCCTCTCCTCTCTTTTCTTTGTCTTTCTTTTCTTTTATTTTACTTTGAAGTTCTCAATTTGAAAGAGCAATTTTTCCGTCGCAAGAAAAACACTAATTCAAAAACCCTTATTTTACTACACTACATTAATAATAAGGGATCGAATTCACAAGGAATGAAAGTCTAGAATTTGTATTAATCTAATTTACTTATTACAATAACAAAAATAATATTACATCAAAAATTAAAATTGCCAACTAATCTAAAAAAATAAAAATAAAAACTAATTCTTAAGATAGATGGATGAAATTCCAAATCCTCCTCTGCTTTGAATTGCATTTGCTACAGAGAACCCACCACCGAAACGTGAAAATTTCTTCCTTTCCTAACCTTCACAATACAACTTCAATGATGAGAATATTTGTTCTTTCAAAAACACAAATAGCCTCACCACCTAATATCGTACCACGAAAATCAAGGCTCGAAATCTTATTATGTTTTTCCATCATAAAGATTTATTTTTTCTTCCATAGGTGTTTCCAGAACTATCACCATGTTTCTTTCAAAGAAAGATACATCTACTAAAATCGCAGACAATCCCTCAAAAAGAGTTGCACAATGGGAGTTAGGAGTTTTGGTTAAATTGAAGGATTATTTTTTTTATGAAGAATGATTCTATAAATAAGAAAAGAGTTTGAGTTTAATGAGGAAAAGATGGAAAGAGGTTGAATAAGGATTGGATTGTAAAGGACTAAGGAGCAAGAAATTAAATGGAGGCCAGACATCTTAATTTTTGTCATTGTGCACTGGCAGTAGGTTCGGCACTGTTTTCGGCAATGTAAACTTCAGAACTTGATAAAACTCAAAACACGAAAGTTGTAGGTCTTCGAATCTTCTTTCCAACCATATAAAGAACTTAAAAATTCGAGTTCTGAGCGAAAATATATGTTCAAAATACTGAACTGCTGCATAACTTTCTCAAATACAATTCTTTTTTTCTGTAATTGCTTTCGCTTCTTCTTGACTTCAATACTTTATTCACTTAATTCAAATTTTTTTTAATCTTTTCTTCACTAACTCTATAATTATTACAATATGCTAAAAATAAATAAATAAATAATTTTTACTACCTAAAACGGAAAAACAAAGGCAAGCAGAAGGTCTAAAATACGCACAAAATCGTGCACAACATTTCTACCTTTTTTTATCTTTAAACAAATTGTCGTGCCTGAGATCTAGCTAGGGACTACCGCGCATGAGATCTCGGAGGTTTCTGTCCAAACTTTGGGATGTTTAGTGGTTTTGATAACGAAGGTTTAATAATGGCTGGGGGTGGCATGGTGGTGATTTGACGAGGTATGGTGGCTACGTGAGATTAATCGGTGAGGAACATATATAGCTCTATTACCAAATTGACGTTTTAAGAGAGATGAGAATATGAATTTTATTTTAATAATAATGAAATGATACTGGAGGACCATATTTATAGGATTATGCATTAGGGGAAAATAAGGAAACATAATACAATAAGGAAACCACAACAATAAGGAAATTTAATTAATTATAATATATTTTAACATTTTTTTTCTATTGGGGTGTTCCCTAGGATTTTATCTTTGATGTATCCCACTTTTATTGTGATTTTTGTTTCTTTGACCACTCATAGCATCTTTAATATTGACGTTGATCTCAACTTGCTATTATAAAATGAAATTATTATTTGGTTCTCTTAAAACAAAATAAAAATAAATTAAAGATGGGATATCATAAATAATAAAGATGGGATATCTAAGCTTGCTATTAATATATATATATATATATATATATTTTACATGCAGAATAAAAAGATGGGATATCATAAATAACAAATAAATAGAAAACTAGGATTTAGCCCATAGGATTTAAACTATATAGTACTAAGGAATACATAAGATAAGAAATTAGGCACACACCCCTACTTTGACATTTTGATGGAGACATCATTAAATTTTCCAATTTTGAGCTGGATTAATAGTTCAAAAGTAAGATTGCACCCTTGGGATTGTATTTGGTAAGTTGTGTTCAAGCTTCTTTTTTTCATTTTTTTATTTGCGTAAATTTCAAATTTATTATACAGTTATATCCCAAAATAGCTAAAATTATAAAATGAAATAATTCGACAAATTAATCACAGTAACTGTTCAATTTGCAAAAAATGAAATAAATGCCAAATGTATAATCAAATTTTGTCGGTATCTATATGTATAGTATATATTTTAGACCTAAAAAATTGTATATGTATATAATTTTTTACTATTTATATAAACAAATTATTCATTGTATCTGTTCAATTTGCAAAAAAAATTATTTGTCTATGTTTTTATAGTAATTATATAAAATAATTATTCGTTGTATTTGTTCAATTTGCCAAAAAAGTTACACAAACCTTGTTACCACATAGTATATATTTACACAACGAAATTGTATTTGTATATATTTTATAGAAAATATATAGATAAATATATTTTTAGTAATTATATAACCAAATTATTCGTTGCATCTGTTAAATTTTTTTTTGCGATAAAAATTGTATTTGTCTATATTTACATTATCGTAATTATATATAAAAAAATTATTTTTGGTATCTATTTACACAAGGAAATTGTATCTATATATATTTTTACAGAAAATATATAAACAAATTGTATCTGTATATAGTTTTATAGTAATTATATAAACAAATTATTCATTGCATTTGTTCATTTTTTTGAAACAAAAAATGTATCTATCTATATTTACATTATAGTAATTATATAAACAAATTATTTGTTGTATCTATTAAATTTTTTTGCAACAAAAATTGTATCTATCTATATTTACATTATAGTAATTAAACAAATTATCCGCTGTATCTATTCAATTTTTTGCAACAAAAATTGTATATATCTATATTTACATTATAGTAATTAAACAAATTATCCGTTGTATCTATTCAATTTTTTGCAACAAAAATTGTATATGTCTATATTCACATAGTGTAGTATGTACTTACATAAAACAAATTGCATATGTATATATTTTTATAATAGTTATTTAAACAAATTGTATCTGTACATATTTACATAGTGTTGTAAGTTAATAAACAAATTATTTATTATTTCTGTTAGACATAATTTGCACGATGTCATTACATGCTGCCTTTTACAATAAAATTTACATGATGTCCTATCTATGATAAACATGTATAATAGATATTTTACATTAACACGTATAGTTTGCATGTATGTTCAAATATTTTTTAAACACCAATTAAAAATTAATTTAAAATATATGTATACAAAAGAAAGTGTTATGAACCTATAATTACACACATATTGTAAAATCTAATGTACGGTTCTTAGAATTATTTAACTGTTGTAATTTTGATGTGATTTGTAACTGTCGTAATTTATAATTTTGGAATGTATTTAGTTAATATATAGAATTAGGCGGAATTACATCAAGATAATTATGGAAAACTGTTAGACTTGCCTTTTGCAACATTCCTAATATTAGAAATAAATTTATTTGATTGAAAAGGGTATATTAGTCTTAATATATTATCAATGTTTGGAAGTTTATAACTATTTAAATAGTTTATAATTATTTAATATATTATTATGTCACCTCTCCTCCAAGTTGATTTGGTACCTTAATGAAATTTCTTCTATTTCAAAAAAATAAAATAAAAGTAAGCGGGATTATGAATTTAAAAATCACATGTACCACACAACCCTAGTGCTAACTAACAAGCTTGTAAGTTTTTCAAAACATTATTGAACATAAAAATTAAGATCCGAATGTGAGTAATCAAGCTTCCAAAAGTCCCGATCAGATCAACATCCCCAAAATTATTGAACAATATATATGAACTATACACCAACATATCCACAGACTTCATAAAATCTAACAAAAAAAAATCGTAATTGAATGGCAATCTATATGATCCAAACACGTGTTGTGGTAGCAATAGTTCGTCGACGAGTGGCCGATTTGGAGGCTGGAGGAAGGACCCAAATATATATATATATATATATATATTTTAATAATTAAAATTTTAGATGATCATTTCATGCACTTTTAAATTGAATATTTTAATGAAATTTTGTGAAGATAATCTATAGGACCGAATAGAAAAGTGGAGACAATCATTTTCGACCATTAAAATTTTAGAATTGTTTCCTCCAAATTTCATAAAAAAACTTATTCGTTTAACCTTTGAACTAGGCCCATTAAAAAAAAAATTGGACCGAATTATAATATATAGGAGCCAAATGCGAATTATAATATATAGGAGCCAAATGCGGAGTAATGCACCATTTAAATAAGGGACAAAATTATTTATGGTGTCACCGTAAACTCAACGTTTATGGCAACCAATTCTATTTTGCCAACTCATATAATTTAAGCGAAATTGTTGGTATATTCTGGTCATCTACCTATTTTATTGAAGGATGATTTATTTTTATCCTTGATTTCTTGCGGTTAATCCAACCTAGAATTTTTTAACAAACTTTTACAATATTACCCTTTTAAAAATTAACATGTATATCCAACAATAAAGATTAATTTCTAATTGTATTTTAACTTTTAATTTAGATTCCTAATTAATCAAAATGTACTTCCATATTAATTGATTTCCTATTTTTCTTTAATGGCTTTAAAATCTTTAATTAGAAACACTATATTTACTTAGTAGTAGTTTAATGATGAAAATATAAACACTAAAATTATATTCGTTTAAGCATACAACAATTAAACATCTTTTGCCCATAAGAGAATCGAACAATATTTTACAACACGTACGAAGAAAATTCCACAATGGAAGTTGAGTAAAAACTAGGAATTAGTGTTAACAACAGTTTATTTCAATTGCAATTCTCTAGTAAAGTAGAGAGTGAACGTTCAATGGTATGTACCCCAAAATTTTATTTTTCTTATGAATTTATACTTAAAATTATAATCTTATTTGAAACCTTATAGAGGAGAGGGGTTGGCCCAGTGGTAGGCAACCTCCACCCTTGCCTTGAGGTCAAGGGTTCGACTTATGGGGTGGGAGGGGAGGGTTTTCCTTTATTTGTAGGATTAAGGGAGAGACTTAGACCTCCCTTAATTTTTTTTTTAAAAAAAAACCTTATAGAAAAAATTAAATCCGACTACAACATTATGAACTTTCAGCAGAACCTTACTTAATATCTAATGTCGGATCCAAAGCTAACGTTGTCTTGGTAACATTTGTATAATAAGAAAATTATGCCTAGAATAACAATTTTGCAATTTTCATGTGATCTCCTTTTCTGTTTTTTTTTCCTTACCATATTCAATTATATTTTTTTTCAAGATCCTAAGGAATCTACTTCTAAAGATTTATTATTCTAGAAACTTTATTAGTGTTATAATCGGGTAGAAATGACGTCGATGATGTGCCAATGCAAGAAGTGGAAAACAGTAGATGACGCCGATAGAATATCGTTTGTGGTAGCCCAAGTGCAGGCACGTCAAGTAGTAATATGGTCTCGAAAGTCCGAGTGTCGAACCACAGGGATAGTTGAAAAGGAATGGAATGGATTATAGATTTTACGATTTTCGGGTTTTTGTAAAAGGTTGGTGTTTGAAACAACAGAAATGTAAATAAGTTGTGAAAATTGAAAAGAAAGCACTAAGGTATTGGGAAGTTAGTTGCGATACAATAGTCGGTATTTGCAATCTCATACATAGATTTCAACACAAAGTTCTAAAAAATGGGGAACGTTGTGATAACTCTCAATAGCA